>JAIEZT010001373.1:28813907-29468907 GCA_019594935.1 Periophthalmus modestus | reverse complement strand
TTCAGAAATCAGACATTTATTTAATTTTTTTTTTTAACATTTTAAAATGTATACTTCACTTGTTTTAAGTTTTACAACCACTGATCGCTACAAGTAATATTGTAATTTTTCAGATATCTGGAGTGATCAGTCATTCCAGACAGACCCTGACCTGCCTCCAGGATGGAAGAAAATCAAAGACATGGCTGGAATCTACTACTGGCATATCCCGACAGGCACCACCCAGTGGGAGAGGCCTGCCACCCACCCTGCACCCCCCAGTCAGACGGACACCCTGATCCAGGCCGACCACACAGAGTCCACACCGCGAAAACAGTCCCTGGGCTCGCTCAGCCCTTCACCTCCTCCTGACCTGGAGGTGAGAAAGGACAGGGCTAACTCACACTCATGTTCTACACTGACTGTGTACTCACTCAGAGTGTCATTTGTATTCCTACAGTTGAGCCAGGCAGAGATCTTCTACAGAGGGTCCACTCGCTCCAGCAGCACCACCTCCGACAGTTCAGTAGAGCCTCTCTCCAGTCACGAGTCTGTGCTGCCTACATGTGGATTTGTCAACAGCTGTTATTTTGTATGTATAAAACTACAATCTTTCACTCAAGCTATTTACTATTATATGCAGTATAAAGTATGTTCAAAAGTACTGCCTAAAATATACAAGGATAGATACAGGTAACGGTACAAGTAGGAAGAGGTGATAGTAGTTAGGGATGGGACGATAAACAATAACATTATGGTAAAAAGGGTTGACAATAATTGTTCGTGGCACATTTTTTATAATCGTAATAATCGCCAACAAAGATAATTGCCACTGTGTCACCAGAATGTGCAGAAAAAAAAGTACTTCTGCCTGATGATCTCCTCTCGATCACTGTTGCTTTCACTGATAACAAAGTACAATAACTTACAATAATACAAAGAAGTTGTTAAAATGTGGAACCTATTCATATTATTAAAATTGTTATTATTCATATGCGTGCATGTTTTTTTGTTTTTTTTTTAAGCAAATGTAACAGAGACGATCACTGAGAAGTGAATAGGGGATTGCCAGAGCTCTCAAGTCAATCAATCAGTCAATCAGTCCCAATGATGGAGAGAAACAGGAGTGCACTGGCAGCGAAGAGCAAAGTCACAGCACAGATAAAATATTGATCCTCACAAAATGGACTGATGCTGACAGATGGATGTGCCACAGTCTCCTGCTGGCACATCCAGGCTGAGCGTCTGATCTGCACTGAGCTGTGACGAGAGTCCAGATGTCAAAGATTTATGACATGCCTCAAGAATAGTGTCAGGAGCAATGCTAAGACTATGATCTAATTTATATTTTTGTTTCTTTGAATTTAGCCTCGGTCCACGTCTCTGCAGGGAATGTCTGATCCAGAGAGTTGTTCTGAGCAAAAAGATGAAGAGGACAAGGTGAGAATTTGGTTTTCTAAAGATATGTGGCATGTATAAATTGTATATTATCCATTTTATTTTTCTACGATGCTTTTTGTTTGCAGTTATATTAATTATATTATATGGATTATTTGAAAATCTTTTGAAACAATTAGCGCAGTCATTTTTTAGCTAGTTAGTATTTGTTTTAAACTTTTTATGGTGGTATCTGTGTAATCTCTCAGTCGTCCAGGTATGATCCATAGAAAATGTCAAATCTATCAGCTGGACAAAAAGTTGTTGGGAGTGAAGACGTTTCGCTGCTCATCCAAGTCGCTTCTTCTGTTCTTTTTGTCCAGTTAACAGATTTGAATTTTTCTTTTACTATTTAGGGTGGTGACTGAAGTTTGTATAGTATAGCTCTCTCACATATGCTAAACACAATAGAATAGAAATTAGGCATTATGATGTTGACTGCAGAGTTTATTGACTTTTGCACATTTTGAACTAATTGAGAATCATTTGTCCAAAGATCTGAAAACTGACTATGAGCTTATAACATTTTGAATATGAGTTTTATTAGTTTCTTTTTTTAAAGCAAATGTTTTGCTTTTTTGCTCCTCATTGTGACACAGGGTGTGGATTGAGGAAGTGCGCTAACAGCCCTGTTTTTGTCTTTTTTTTCTTGGCCCCTCCCACCCTTGACCCTTCACTCTGTATGAATATATATGTGCATTTTAACATTGTATGTAGAAACCGCTGTGGAGTGAATTTGGCGGAAAGATTGATAGTGAGGTGTGGAAGGCAAGTATAATGCATTATCCACAATAAATCCTGTTCTTTGTCTAACGTCACCTTCTCGACTGTGTACATTTATACAATATGTAAAATATGATGTGTCTGAGTGAATGCATGTGTGGCTGATGCTTCAACTTACAAGTAGCTTCGCCGATCACAGCATTTTATCATGGCTGTTTTTATTAAACGATTCCTCTGTTAATTGGCTATAACTATGCCATTAACTGTCTCCTCCTTTCTGATTTGTCCTACTTCTAAAAAGATGTCTAACTTCCTGCTAATGTGTTGTTAGTACATAGCTCTATGTCAGTTTTGTCTCCTGGATGCAGCATGCCCCATCACATTTAATACACTGATGCCTCCATCCAGCAAGGGCCCACCGCCTACACTTGGATGCATGCTGGCATACACTGTATGGGGTCTCAATATTCATGCTTTGTTTATGTCACTTTGAAGCCTCTGTTCCACATGGTTTTGTAATCTGATCCAGACCAGACAGTATTTCCAAAATATTTACATATATTATTTATTATATTTCTGTATCATCTTTGAATTTGAAACCTGCAGTTACACTGTAATTTCTAAGTGGAATCTGTGAAGGAGGCTTTAATTTGGACATTCTGTAATAAAACATGGGCAAGTTTAAGCCCAAAGCCTCTCTCACTATATTTCTCTTGGGCATAGGACCTGCAAGCTGCAACAGTGAACCCTGACCCCAGTCTGAAGGAGTTTGAGGGTGCAACGCTTCGCTACGCTTCCCTGAAGCTAAGGTGAGAAGGGGTTCCCAGAATACAAAGATGTCGTGAAAGACCCTGGTCTGGTTATTCTTCTAATCTTCTGTAAAGATCAGACTAAACAGGAAGCTGGCAAGTAAGGTCAGGAAATGGCCCCATGTTTCTGCAGTTAGCATAATGACCATCTATAGTCTTGTTAAACTTACACACAGGACTGCAGTCTTGTTAACAAAGCAGCAAAAAGCTACAGAGCTGACAACGGCACACAGCTGGTCTGTTACAGCATCCTGTTTCCCAAAGTCATCTGTTTTTTTTTATGTGTTTCTTTTCCCAGGAACCGTCCACCAGCAGAAGAGGAGCCCAGCACTGTGAAGAGAGACTCAGAAGTAAAAGTAAGATAATGTAAAATGTATTTCGATAGTTGGATGCTGGTTCTAAGCTCTTTGGGTATATTGAGAAGCGCTATATAAATCAAAGGTATTATTATTTATTATGTAGTAGCAGCATCGACCTAAGAATACTGCCTGAGCTTTTGGAGCACAAGAATTTAATTTAATGTGAAAACCTTAAGTTACCTTAAGTTAGTCTGGCCATGTAAATTGAGAAGATTTCTGCTGTCTCATTCCCTGCATGATTTAGATTTAAATGAAAAATGTCATGACTACTTCTCCTCTCACATCCCATTGCCTGTGAAGACATTAGGTGTACCAGGCTGTATCAGGATGTGGAAATGCAAATGTAGCCCAACTTAAGTCTCAAAGCAATTATTTGTACTATGCTGCCCCCAGGTGGAGAGTTGTATAAGAAACACTACCGTGTCTCAAGTCATTCATCCCTGCAGAGATAATTCTGTTATTAAAAAATAAGTTGCTAGTGTAATACATACAAGGAATATTATATTTCCTGTAATTACCTCATGCATTTGGTTATTGTGTGTCAAGCATAGACTGTGTTAAGGGTCTAAATTGCATTCAACAAATGGAGAAAGACTGATAGACTGCAGTGTATGCCACATTTGAAAGATCCATTACAAATTCAGACCTGAGTGCTTTTGGGTTGAAGTGCGACTGATTTAGCTGTCTAGTGTCTGCTGATCTGCCTGTGTTTGCCTGGCAGAACCTCACAAACCTTAGCAACAGTGTCATTGTGATGAATACCAGACTAACAGCTCCAAAGACGGGATCTGGTCCAGTTGCACGCACACACGCACACATACACACACACACCCCAGAGCAGCGGCACACTGCAGTATCAAGATTGGCCCAGCTCCCTCTTTCCTACTTAAGGAATTATCATAAGCAACAACAAGTGCCACTTCTTTCATTGGATCTGGGCAGCACAGGGACAGTTTATCATTGCAGAATATAGTTTAGGAATGTCACAACTATTGAGTGCCTGCAACATACTGCATAGTGTATTGATGGTTTATGCGTGTTATGCATGTTTAGGGTTGTCAAAAGAATCGATAATGAGATCTTTATCAACACGGATACTCATTTGAACAGATATTGATACTGACATTTTAATTTTTTATTTATTTATTTCATATTTAACAAATAAATACAAGCAAAAAACAAACAAAAAAATGGTGCAGGTGTATTTTAAATCAGTAAATAATTAAAAAGCACTAATAGAACCTCCTGTATAATTATTGTCTTGTAACTGTCAAAATACCACATTGTAAGATTGAAAAAGTCCCTTATTTCAAATAGAAAATTACATTCTAAGGAGTGTTTTTTGTGGTATCAAAATCTGCTATACTGTGGTTCAATCCCTGGCAAAGCAGTAACGTTTCCATGGAGACGGGCAGGGGGTAAAAATTTATATAGTGCATCTTTAACTGCAATGTTGTCTACTGTTTAACTGATACAGTATTAAGCACCTGCACTTAAACTGTAACTGTATATTCTTCAGAGTTCTGTTAATGTGACAGTTATGGTGTGTGTTATCTTCCAGTGTTTCGCAGTGCGTTCTTTGGGCTGGGTGGAGATGGCAGAGGAAGACTTGGCTCCCGGGAAGAGCAGTGTGGCTGTTAACAACTGCATCAGACAGCTGTCCTACTGCAAAAATGACATCCGGGATACTGTTGGCATCTGGGGAGAGGTGAGGAGGAGATCGGTGAAAAATAAGTGTGTGTCTTTTGCAGGTCTAAAATGAAAAACCAATAAGCTCAAACACAGACAGACAAAGATGTAAGCAGGATTGTTGGGGAAATTGAAAATGTGATGTCAGGAGGTACAAACAGGAGGGAGAATAGACGGCAGCAGTTCAAAAGAGGTGCTGCGAGCCTCACCTTTAACTTTGCAGAGCTTGAGTCTAATAAAAAGTGACAGGGCGCAGTCAACAAGTTCATCTCTCCCTAAAACACCTCCCAGGGCCTACATACCCACTTTTAGACTAATCATTTATTTAGAGACAGCTTGGAAATGCACTCAATTACCAATATATATGTAAAACTAATGAAAAATGTATTTTTTTAAAGGTAGAAAGGGTTTTTGAAGGATTTGTTTTTATGTTCCTAGGGGAAGGACATGTACCTGGTGCTGGAGAACAATATGCTGAACCTGGTTGACCCCATGGACCGCAGTGTGCTTCACTCCCAGCCAATTGCAAGCATTCGTGTCTGGGGCGTAGGTCGGGACAATGGAAGGTTAGTTTTTGTTTCTAGATCCCATAGATTTTTGTTTGTTTGTTTGTTGATAATTGGCATGCTGCATGAGGCTTGCACACTGTCAGTTAAAGGTAAAAGGTATCATCTGAAGGTAGCAGACAGGTGGCAGGCTGACAGACAGTGGAGTGCAGTTAATGATTGATGATCAGGGGGGTCGCTAATGAAAGATTAACTCATGTGCACAAAGGCGAGCAAGAGAAGAGGAAGAGAGAGAAAGGCCTATACTCTAACAGGCCAAATCCCCTCTTGATTGACTGCTCCCAGCTTTCACTCCAGCTAAGCCGATAAGTGACTTCGTTTTGTTGGGTTGCTCCGCCAATGCTTTACTAAGAAATAAATGGAAAGTTATTTTGTATTGGGAACGATTATCATTCATCAATAGTACTTGTAATATTGAGTCATTCACCCTCTATCCTAGTTTGAAGGTTGAGTTTGTGCAGTAGTTCCACAAGAAACAAATCTTTGAGCAGATGTGTAGTTCACTGGTTCATTATGTGCGATCTGTGTCATACAGCCTAAACATTTCTATACCTATAGACTTTTACATACAGTAACAAGGCCTGGTTGATATAGCGATAATTCAGTTAAATTCAAATTCAAGTTAATTTATATAGCACATTTAATAATACCTTTACGTAAAAGTCAACACAAAACCAATATACAGATAACACAATACAGAGGAAAAGAACAATAAAACACCAAGATATCCTGTGCAGCTTGTATTAAATGCCAGGGAGAAGAGGTGGGTTTTCAGTCTTGTCTTAAACTGTATTAAAGGCTGAGAGGATCTGACAGGCAGGGGGAGGCTGTTCCATAGTTTGGGCCACAGAAAAGGCACCTCTGGTCATGAATTGGATCATCTGCTTTTTTGGCGATATCATCATATTGTGAGTCAGTGTTTTTCCATTTAATCCAGGTGTTTGCTCATAAATACACTTTTACCTGCCCACTCCTCCTATTGGTCGGCCTCTGTCATGCTCTGAGTGACAGGTGGATATAGGCAATCTCAGTGACGCATGAACTTTCAGAGGCGCAGATGGCTTTACCTCCTAAGAGAGGATAAAAAAATCAGTATATGGACTGCATGAATCAAGATATCAAAATCGTGATCTGGAGTCTATGAAATCATAATATGATTTTTTTGGCATATCGCCCACCTCTAATAGAAACCCTGAGTATTAAGATTGAAAACTGTATTCAGTACATAATATATATTCACGTTTCTGTTTTGAAGGACTTTTTGAGGACATTTACCAATTCAAAAGATATTTGGATTTTAAAATCCACAATATATCTATGGCTTCGGTTCTTAATGAAACCCATGAGCTTTTCTCTGACCAGTTTTATTCTGACCATATCCTTTGCTTTCAAATGCAACAACATATATTAGCACCAACACCAATTTATACAAACACAGTGTTGTGTAGTTTGCACAAATACATTATAGTGGTGCCCGCACCATGTTACCACATGAGGGCACTGTGCCATTTTCCTGTTTAAATGTAGCCTATTAAAACATACAGCTGTGTAATGTTGACTGTAGAGGTTGATGGCTGCTGTATAATTCGGACTGTCATAAGGCTCTGCATGCACACACATAAGCCCCTGCCAGGCAAGGACAAATGCACTCAGAACAGGAGAAAGCAGTAACAGCTCCTGGCACTTCTGAAGCTGTGTGCTGCATCTGGGACCTTTTTCCTTTTGAACATACACACATGTGCCACGATGGTAAGATAAAAGGGGCACATATTAAACCTTTATTGATGCTGCCCACGGAGAGCATAGTCAGAACAGTGGAAATAGTTGAGCCGCAGCGGAGGGAGGAGGATGTGATGGTCGGAGGGGGGAGAGGAGGGGGATTTTGGCAGGAGAGAGGCAGATAGAAAGAGGGGGAGGTATGCTTAGTGTTCGCTGGGTGTGGAGCGGACAGGTTGAGGAGTGTGTGCCTGCCTGCATGCTGCATCCCCCAAAAATAGATGCGGTGAGTGTGAGGGTGCATAGGACTGGCTGCCAAAAGAGACAAACAGAGCTCAGTGAGTATCTTACTTTGTTGTTTATCAGATATTTGGGTTGGCACATTTTTGAGTTTTAAGAAAATGTATTGTTTTGCACATTGATTGCCATTGATGTTCTGTTTGCATCTTAAGTAAAGTATCCTTGAGAACAAATCATTCAGTTGTTGTAGGTGCTGTAGATATGTGGTGTGGGTCTATAGTAATTTCTGTGCAGATGTGTGCTTTTTGTAAGAGACTTTTAAGATTCTTAGCTTTTGACTTTTCAGTCCCAGATAAGAGGAATACACTGATTTGCCATGTGAAATTTTAGATGATTTAGCGTCAAGTATATATTTTTTAACATGACTCTAGTGCATCCAGGCTTGGGGCTAGGACAAAGATAAAGGATAGTATTGTTGGACTGCATCGTCTCTCCACAGAACACATGCAGTTGTATAAAGTGCATTACACAGTATTTTATTTCCTCTAATTTCTCTCAGTGCACAGCGGAACACAATATCCAGTTTAAGTTGTGATTGTTTTACCTGCTCACTCTTGTCCCTTGTAAAAGATGAGAGCGTAGTGACGGCATATTCCCCTCTATTCCCTTGTGTCACAGAGCTCATTATCACAACTGAGATTACACATTCCCATTGTAACCTTGACATTTGCAGGGGCGTTGGCATGACAATGAGATTATATTAGAAATGAGATAGGCCGCCCTGGTCCCACCTCAGCTCCCCTTCAGCCATCATCATTACTCCCAATTACTGCACTTTACCTGAGTATTTGCTTTTAATCTTCAGTGGGTTCCTTGCAGATCCCAATGTCATTCGTTCCCTCGCAAATTTAAAGGAAGAAATCTAACTCCTACTATGTAAAATGAACATAAAGGTTGTGTGTTTTTAATAAAATGCTTTAAGATTATATCAATGTTCTCATTTGCTTTGGTGGGGGTCAACAGATACTTCTTCATTCTTTGCAAAGAGACTGGCCTTTTCTTCTTCCCATCCCTATGAGGTTGTCCTGTTTATTCTCACTAACTGTCTGTCTTTTCCCCTTGGCTTTCTTGGATGCAGAGAGAGGTAAAAACATGTTGATGTCTTTAAAAACTCATCCTCAACATTCGTACTTCACCTTATTGTTTAATTTCCTCTCTATCTGTCTGTCGTCTCCTTCAAAGTAGATATTGATGCATTGTAAACACACACTTAGACTCATAGGAAATGAAACTCATCTTTGTTTTGTTATTTTACAAAGTATGCACCCACACAACTAGGCAATTTTCCCCTTAGGCTACAAAAATATTGTTAGTTCTCATGTTTTCAGTATTTCCTATTAGACTTTGCAGTTTTGTGATCACTTTTTCTGCCTCTGACGTGAATTGATTTAATTTCTGCAGCTTCTCTAAGGCTAGCGTCTCCATCTTCTTCTTCTTTTCACTTTCAGGGTTCTCTTGAGATCTTTCATCATGCTGTTTTATTGATCTCTGCATTTAAATGTGTGTGATCTGTATTCATCAAGATCATAAAGGTCACTCCATCATTCATGTGTATACCAATGATGTCAACCCTAGACAATAGCGTCCACACATTATCATTGTAGACCTTGTTTTTGATTCCTAGACAGCTTTGAAACTAAATAAGACGCATTGCCTCACTAACTTGTATTTATAACATATTACATTTTTTTCCCTTCAGAGATTTTGCATATGTGGCCCGGGATAAAAACACCAGGATCCTGAAATGTCATGTGTTCCGCTGTGATACACCGGCCAAAGCCATTGCCACCAGTCTGCACGAGATCTGCTCCCGGGTTAGTGCTCTTAAATCATGTCAAAATTACATTTGGAGTTTCAGATTTATGTGAAGGGAGCAAGCGCCACCACCACACAACAAATGGTTTAAAATGATAAAGGAGGTGTTGGGTAATATTGGCAACAGTAGTTCACTTGGTAGAGTGTTAGTCCACTGAGGGTTGGCGGTTCGAATCCTGCTCTCAATCTAAATCCACTGACCCACAGGTTGGCAGTGCGATTCCAGCTCCCACAGATGAATACTATTGTTGTGTACTTGGGCAAGACACTTAACCCACCTCGCCCCCAGTGCCTGTGTACACTGGTGTATGAATGTGTGTGTGTGGGGGTGAGTGGTTCCTTGAAGGTGGAAAAACGCTAGATAAAAATGTGACCATTTACAATTAATTACAATATTGCGTAGGGTTCATTTCAGTTGCTAGTTCATAGTGAGATTGAAATAAGTGATTTATACATTCAATAAAAAAAAAAAATGGAGGTGGGTCTCCACGTGCTGCACTGAGGAATGGGTCAAATGTAGAGGACACATTTCCTTAATGGGGCAATAACATATACCATAACCTTTATTCATTCATCTTTTACCCCTTATTGGTCTTGAATATCATGTCCTTTTCCAGTAACTTTGAATTAGTGATGCACCGATCCAGGTTTTTCAAGTCCGATACTGATTTTGATACTACAGCTTTAACTATGTGCCAATTCCCAGTATCGGCGATACCAGTGCAGAGACTTCAGCATTTATTTTCTTTATTTAAAAAAAAAACAAAAAAAAAAAACATCCAAATGTATTATGAAGCTGTTATTTATCTGTCATGTAACCATAGAACAACTTTGTATAAATAAAAGTTACATTACGAGACTTTCTAGGCAAAGTACAGCCAGTAAATACTACTACTTACTACATCAATTTATATTTCCAAACAGGATATCGATTGAGCCAATATTTGGAAGTGGTTATCTGAGCCAGCAAATTTTTCAGTATCTGCACCAATACCAGATACGGGTATTGGATCAGTGCATCTCTACTTTGAATGAGATTAGTGACCAACTAGTTGTAATAAAGTTTTATGAATTGAACAACTAAAATAGGTTTTATATTCTAATTTATGTGCATTTGTAGTAGTAGATTTAATTTGAGAGACACAATTAAATAAAGTGGCCATGAGCGAAAGGTCATAGTGATTCAAGGGCTAGTAATCGTTTCATTCTTTCGTATATTTCCTATTGTGTGCTCACTCCAAACTCACTTCTCAAAAGATTTCTCATGTAGAGTTGCCAAACACGTTGTATAAATTAAAGTCTGGTTCTTTCCCCCTAAATAGATTTCATGTCTTTTCTATGCAACCTTCAAAGAATCCAATCAAAATTCACCTTTTGATGTGAAATTAATATTGCAGAGCGTTCATATTCCAGGTGCTTGGAGTCAGCACAGACATAAAACAGCTTCTGCCTCTCAGCTCGGTGTGGACTATAAAAGGCTTGCTCTAGTAGGGATGTATTTACAACACTAAAATATAGGCAGCAGCCCTTTTCATCAGGCACCAAGCTCACAAAATCCAAAAACAAGATTAAACATGTCAAATGCCCATAAAGAATGCCCTAATACTTTCCTATTCCGCATTGTTCTTCAAAAATGAACACAAACTATGAATTTCCAACCTTAATAACCCCCCGTAATAAAATTCTGTCCTTTTGCTGCATTTGAATTTTATAAAGGCGTATTCCATAATGCCCAGAGTTAAGTCAGCATGAAGTTCAATTGGAAGTTAGTTCTGGACTTTTGAAGATATGCTAAATTCATCTGCACGCCACTGATAGACACATATTCAAACATAATGTTGTAAATCACAAAATAGCTGTTCTTTGCTTTTTTGCTTTGTGCTTCATAGGATTTGTTCCATATTTGAAGGCTACGCTGCATTGGGATAGTCACAAAAATGTTGCTGATGGTGCCGATATGTTCGACAGGCATTGCAATCAAAAAAATGTTTAATTATATAGGGAGATGCGATTTTGCGGTATGTAGTAAGTTGTACTGCAGAAAGCCATCTTTCCTTTACTCTGCGCCTGCTAAAAAAATACTAAACAAGATGACAGTGTAGTAGTGTTGTCATGATGATAATGACAGTAGCTCAGTTGGTAGAGTGTTTGTCCACTGTTCTGAAGGTTGGCAGTTCGAATCCCGTTCACTCGTAAGCATCATTAGTCGGTGCGATTCCAGCTACCACAAATTAATGCTGTCATTGTGTCCTTGGGCAAGAAACTTAACCCACCTTGCCTCCAGTGTCTGTGAACAATGGTGTATGAGAGTGTGTGTGTGTGTGGACGCTTTGAGTGCGTTGGTGGAAAAGCACTATATAAAAATGTGACCATTTACCATAATAAAAAACACTTTATTTAGACAATAGAATGGAATTTTCAACATTAAATCACACTACTTTCTTATATATTACCATGTGGTCTTATATCTGTTCCATAGTGGTCCATGGGTGTATACTAGTCTGTGGTGGTCTCATACTTGTTCTGATACAGCTCATTCCAAAGCTATTCAGGAAAGGTTAATTCCTGTCTTGTGAATGTAACTTTTTTAGTATCGATACCTGCTCAAATGAGTATCTAGTTTCAACACTAGTTTAGTATGGATTAGTATCAGATATTCAGTTCTTTTGAAAACCTTAATGCCTAGAGTGAACTTTTACGGATCTTTTGTTGTCCTATATTACCTCATTTTATGTACTTCCACTGTTTTTACATTTAGACTTTTTTACATTTTTACATTTTGCTGATGTTGGTACTCATCACATTAGTTTTGGCACAACAAATTTCCTTTCTATTAATGCCATTGTCAGATATTTTCTTTCTTTCTTTGATGTTGTCCCTCTCTTTTGCAGATAATGGCAGAGAGAAAGACTGCCAAAGCGATGGCAGGGGGCTCTCTCCAGGACAGAATGCAGGCAGGATTAGATCTGCCTTTACAGGGTGAGCTACAAAACACTCACCTTACTTATAGTCCCTGGTGCCATTACGACGCATGTTTATTGAATTGGTTTTTCCCTCACAGAATTTCCCACACCAAAGACAGAGCTGGTCCAGAAATTTCAAGTGCTTTACTTGGGAATGCTTCCTGTGGTCAGACCAATAGGTCGGTTCATTGGCTGGAGTGCTAAAATACATGATAATACTTTCTATTTTATGATTTTAAATAACCGTGTTTGTTGAATCTTCAGGGATGGATATTCTAAACAGTGCCATAGACAGTTTAATTGGTTCTTCTAACAGAGAAGACTGGACTCCGGTAGCTCTTAATGTTGCAGATGCTACTGTCACTATCAGCAAGGATAAGGTGAGATCCGTCAGAGATTAGTGCATTTTAATTCCCCCTATAGAATAATGTAATCATAAACCTCTTCCCGATCAGGATGAAAAAGAGGTTCTTGTGGAGTGTCGTGTGCGCTTCCTGTCATTCATGGGAGTCGGGCGTGACATACACACTTTTGCCTTCATTATGGATGCCGGGAGTCATCGCTTTGATTGTCATGTCTTCTGGTGTGACCCCAATGCTGGCAGTGTATCAGAGGCGGTGCAGGCAGCATGTATGGTAAGACCAGCTCGGCCCTCTTACTTTTAGTCTGGAGTTTCAGATATAGCACACTGTTTCAACCTTTCACAGTAACTTATTTGCCCTCTACCATGGAAGATATGTGTGTAATACTTTCCTTTGTTACTTTTGTGTTGGTGCTCAGTAATTTATGTGATTATATTTGTCTTGTTAGCATTACATTAGTGCACTACCAGGTCAAGCATCACAGGTTTAATTGGACAGACACATACTAACAGTAAAACTAAATGATGGTGGTAGGGGTCATTGGTCATTCATATGGATCACAAATAGCACTTCATACCAGTCCAAGCTTCACATCGCATTAGCTTTTACTGTTTTTAATATGTCTGTCTCTGTTTCTGTTGTAGCTGCGGTACCAAAAGTGCTTGGTGGCGCGCCCCCCGTCCCAGAAGGCCTGTGGCTCCTCTCCTCCTGGAGACTCTGTGTCCCGTCGGGTGTCGACCAGTGTAAAGAGAGGGGTCCTATCTCTCATTGACACACTCAAACAGAAGAGACCAGTCACGGAGCTGCCGCAGTAAATTCTGCTAACCACTATCAACTATCTACTGCTACAGTCCCCTGTCACCATGGTAACTAGTCGTTGCGGACACCCCTCATCATCTGTTACCATAGAAACAGAAATGCCCAGGGGTCTGGAAAACTTTGTGCTGGTTGGAGCAGCATGGAAATTCTCCTTGAAGTTTTGCTCTGGATTGTAAATTGCCTCCATCACCATAAACTGAAAGTGTTTTTACCATGTTCAAAAGGACCACCTGCCCCAGCACACCTGGAGCTGTTAGTGTACATAGTAACATCCTTCACACAAACAGTAAATCTACAGAATGAAGAAGTGGGACCTGTGAAGACTGGAGTCATTTCTATCTGTACTGCTGATCTCAGTACTTTAGGTGTATCTGTCTGTACATGTGTTACTACAAGCATGACCTTGTAAAATCTGGCCTCTCCATTTGATTGTTTGTCCTGTGAGTCTCTGCAAAAGTTTAATACAGAACTGAGATATGCTGAAGAAACTAGCAGCTTTCTCAGCCCGCATTCTCTGTAACCTGCTCAAATGCATGACTTTTTCTATTGTAAACAAGCATTCAATACTCCTGCAGTGAGGCAGGAAAGAGAGCAAATCCAAGTCTTCTTATTTTTGTAGCCTCAACGAGTGGTGATCATTCACCTGAAGCATTTTTCATGTAGTTATTGGGACACCAACAGATAATCACCAGAAAGCAGGGATGGAGGTCAGACTCAGCATCAGCATGCTGCTACTCTACACCACTGATCATTTACCTTAAATCACATCTTTGTATTTGAGTATTTTGAGACTGATCCTATAAACATGGAAGCTGTAACCATGAGAAGTTGTACAAAACTAAGACTGAAGGATAGTTGTTGGGCTGCTAGTGGTCTGTCTTCTTGGGGTCTTTCACTTGAATGGATCTTTTGTGTTTTTCATTGATAATGTAATATACATAAGTATGTTTGTGTCCAACAGTGCCACCGATCACACTCCGTTGACTTCTGCACACACATTTCAGTTGAACATAGCTTTGTACATACTTTATCCGAGCCTGTAACTAAAAACAATGATGTCCTAATTATTGAAAATGGACATATTCATTTTTTTCTAGAGGATGTACAAAATGGTGAGATTAGCAAGAAATCAGGAGTGTGATAGTGTAAAGGGTCAGCCACATCACCTTATTTTTGTCAAATGGCTGATGAAATGTGAATACAATTAGACTGTATATAATATCATTTTAATGTAACTTTTAGGCTTTCATTTTTGTTATAAGCTATTTTTATTTCTGAATGTCTTTTTTCTATTTTATGTAATGAGATGCCTTTTTTGAGGATTCACCAAATGGCCAAAGTGTAAAATATTGACATGTAGATAAGAAAATCCAAGAACAAATAGTTGAAAGTTTTGGCGATTGGAAATGTTCCCAGTTGTCACTTATGCTGAGTGTAACTAAGCAAATATCTATGCATTATTTTGAAGTCATAAAGAGCCTTGCATGCCCATGGACAGTTAAGCAAACTTTACTGAACAAAAATCTTTTTTATTTTTATTTATTATATTTTATAAAGAGATATAGAATACTGATCAGTTGGGACAAGTAATGTCTCGTGTAACATTGTCTCAGTCTTTGGTTAACCCACAAACTTTCAACAGTCAATCGAAAAACAAAATAACTCCATTTGTACAGTGCACTTTGAACTAGGAGTCCACAGCTGCTCTGAATGGCATCACTGGCAATAACAGCCGTGGAAGTCTGGTGTTTGCTGAACTTGACATGCATAATTCACATAATAGAGATATACACCTGCTCACTGGTTTGTACACTTTATCAATGTAACCGACTGTGAGAATAAACAACATTAAAAGCAACGTGTGAGTGTCATAATTTACTTCATTAATTTGTAGTTTTGTAAACCTTTCTTTTTGGTTCTATTGAAATTCTTATTCATGCGTTATGAATGGATACTTAGTTACAGTTAAACATTCAAAATACACCTGTAAAAAATATAAAATAAACATAAATTAGTAAAAATGATTATAACTCTGGGTAAAACTGTTCAACAGTGACTTCAGTATAGAATTCGTCCAGACCAGAAAATTATCCCAACAAGCTAGCAAAAAAAAAAAAAAAGGCTTACACAGATATCCCAACAATTTATTTTAACAGATAATTTTTTCAGACGAAGATTTAGTTTGTGTTCATAGTTTCAACTGCTCACTAACAGGATTCCTCAGAGTGGTCACGTGATGTTAATATTACGTGTCCGGTCAGCAAATTTAAACATGTTTTGAAGCTGTCTTCCTTCCGATGGAGGCAGGATGACAGCGCCATCTGTCTGACTTCTTCAGGACAGTATCTCAGGTGTGTGAGAGCAAAAAGGCCCCCTCGTCCCAGTTTAAAGTCCCATACTGGATACAGCTGACCAGACAAGTCACAGCAACATCTCATGACCACGATGATGAAGACCACTAGTGGGTAGTCAAGACTGTCAGGTATGAAAACAAACTAAACCTTGGTGTGAAAAAATAATCTATTCAAATAAATTATTGTAAGACCTGATGAACCTGACATCCAAACAAGATAAATTTTGTGATTTATGAGTCAGTTGCATTCTTCCATATCACAACAGTAAATGCCAAATACTGTTTTTGATCATTCTTTTTGTGCATTTCATTTTCCATGGCTAAAAATGTGGGTAATTGTCATTTGTTGTAGTCTCTCCCAGTGGTGGGACGTAACAAAGTAAAAGTAGTGAAGTACTGTACTGTAAAGCATCTGTACTGCTAGAGAGACATGCTAAAAAGTCTGGGGGGTTCTTTTTTTTTGACTAATAAAATATACATAAAATATACAAATAAACAACTAGAAAAAACTAGCAGTTTTTCTGTTCAATTCAGTTGTTTCTGTTGAACAAAATTCAGTGCAAATCTTTATCAAAATCACTACATTTGAAGCTTTATTAGATCTCAAAATCTGTGCAAAATACTTTCATGTTTTACTCTTAAAGTACACTTTTAAATGGGTACTTTAATACTTTTACTTAAGTAGATTTTTCCATGTGATTAGTTTTACTTAAGTATTATTTTGTTCCGGTATCTGTACTTTTAGTTGAGTACTTCTTCCACCACTGCTCTCTCCACATTCAGTATGGGCAGTTTGATTTCACCCATGTTATTTGATGCTATGTGCAAAGTAAATATAACCATGACAACCACAGCCTTAAATTGTAGTGTGGTGCTTCAACTTTCCTGAGCAGAAACAGAAGTATCACTCTTGATGCTTACAGAGCTGCTTGAAAACAGAGACTCGTGAGGAGGCTCAGAGTCCACAGATCTGACCACTTTCTTTGCCCCCACCTGATCTTTTCCTAGACCTGCTTTCCTTTCAACACGAGGCATGACTTTTACTTCACCTTCTTTCTCTTCATCGACTTCCGTTTTACCCAGCTGTTTCTGCACTGCTTCAGTTCGTGGAGCAGGGCCGGCAGAAGGAGGCAGTTTTCTGGCAGGTGTGGACGATCCCGAGGACGTCTCCGAAGACGTTGTAATCAGGCCTGTATTGTCTTTGAGCTTCTTCACAAGGGGGGTGATAAGAGACAAGCGCGCTGAGGCTTTAGCAGAGGACATCAGTGAAAGTGTCAGACGAGGTATTCGCCGAGGCTTTTTTTTGCCCTGGTTCACTTTTTTCTTCTTGACTTTCTTCTTGCCGCCTTTCGATTGACTTTTGGTTGACTTGGAATTAGCTTTATGTCCTTTCCCACCCTTCTTTTTCTTCCCGACTTTACCACTCTTGCCGTTCTTCTCCTCCTCGTCTTCCTCACCCTGGTCATCTTCATCGTCTGCTTCCTGCTCACTGTGGCTGCCGGCTTGTTGACTTTTCTTCCCTTTTGCCTTCTTGCTGGGTTTAGATTGCTCTGGGAGTATTCCACCCAAGAGGCCCTTCGCCGCTGCCCTTGCCAATACATCCTGGACTGTTTCTACTTTAGTGGGATCAGCCTAGAATAAAGGCAAGGACAGATTATAAGATTATATGTGAAGATACAATACATTAAAACAATGTGGCTCATGGGAAGCATTGCACCAAGGATATATGAAACAATGGGAAGGGGTTGTAAAGAAAAAACCCAAGGGACATGGCTGCTTAATTACATGTTTCAGCTGTATACTGCAGCCTTGTAAGAGCCACATGTGTGAAGTTTATGATCATTCAGGTTTCCAATATAGACAGTTAAAAAGTACTAACTTGAGATGACTTACTGCATTGTCAAAACTTATCCCAGATGTTTCAAAGTAAACATGTAGATACACATTTTTATATTTATTCAATATTGTGTTTGACTGAAGGGTAAAATGGTAAACGGTTGCATTTTTATATAGCACTTTTCTACCTTCAATGCATTCAAAGTGCTATACATCAAGGAACCATTCACCCATTCACACACGCATTCACACACCAGTGTACACAGACACTAGGGTTGAGGTAGGTTATGTGTCTTGCCCAAGGACACAACAACAACATTAATCTGTGGGAGCTGGAATCACACTGCCTGATCCAGTGAGTGAATTGGCCCATACAACCAATGATGTTTATGGCAAGAGTGGGAGTCAAACCTGCCAACTTCTGGATCAGTGGACAAACAGTCTACCAATTGAGCTACTGTCACCCTCACATTAGCTTTCATTTTTTTGTATAATAGTCGATATTGTCAGATATTGTATCGTGTACTATGCAACTTTTCTGGTGGAGAGGGTCCAGTACTTGCTTGTCTCCATAGTATGGCATTAAACATATCTCCGTGGAGACAAGGAGGGAGCCAGAGAATGTGAACAGTGCACCTCTAAATTATTGGCAGACACTAACTTCCTCGTATTCTCTGCTCTGAAATCAAAGTTGAACGATATATCAGTCCTCTTCTTCAAACACATTAAATGTATCGTCCTTTCTCCCATAGCTGCTTCTTCTGCCTCACAACATCATTTCTCATACTCTTCATCATTAAGTGTTCCTAAAAAAAGGCTGGCTGTTTATTTAATCAAACGAGGAAGTGTGTTCGCCAAGACTGAATTTAACTTGATTGATGGCACCTTGTCAGGGACTCTTCCGTTTTTGGGCAGCCCTCTGTCTTGTGCCGGTAATGAAGATGCCTCATGTCTCCCTATAATTGTTTAAAGAGATAAGAGTATTATTCTGTCTCTGTGGGCTGCCATGTCTAAATTTCACATCACTTTAAATGGTCCTCTGGCACAGATTGGCTGGGGCCGAGTGATTCATCTGAGCGGCGGTGAGCCAAGTCCTGAAGTGTAACTCAAAGTGTGACAGCGGCTCTGATTTGGGAGCAGACTGTCAATAATTATACAGAGAAGATGATGAGATTGGAGACAACTTTGCCAGGCAGGTGTGCATGTCCTGTCTCCGGTCACTAAGTGTTAAGAAGAAGTTCAATTAAGAAGGAGATTTTTATTTCATGTTAGGAAGGAAGGAGCACAGGGGAAGTTAGGTGATACTTTAATTCTGGAAGAAAAATGATACTATGGGCAGATATTTCCCCATTTTTACTGTATAGTAATGAGATGTTTCAGTGGCTTGAGTGTATTTCATCTATATCTTGTCACTTATTTTATGGAGTATTGGAGTAATGCTTCCGTTTTAACTGTGTGTGTGTGGGTCTATGTGTGTACGCAGATAAGCAGAGAGACCTCCCCACAGACAGACAGTAAAAGAGTGCAGCCTCAGCACTTTTTTAGGGGTCTTAGTGCAAAGCAATCACACACACAGACCCACCTCTAGTGTTCTGCATCTGCCAATCTTCACATGTAACATTCATACACATGTTTTTTCTATTACATGTTTTCCGAATTTCTCACCTGTCGGGAAAGCCTGGCTATGAAACAGCCATTGGTGAACTGGGAGGGTTGAAGGGTGAAATACTTGGACTCAGCAGTGTCTTCTGACTGCGAATCGTCTGGGAAAATAGGTCCATTCACCCTAAGAGAGTAAAAAAAAATGGCAATGAGGCAATTTAATTCATCATAGTGCCACATTAATTCAACGACAAATAGGCAAAAGAACCTAAACCATTCATTATGCTGACAACCATACTACGGACTTATAAATACATTTCCATCATTCTATATTAAGAGCAACACGGCCACTATAACCGCAGGCCACATTTTTGTCTTTAGTTTAAAGAGGGGGTATTATACAAAATTGGAAGTTTCTACAGTTTCTAATGTTAAAACGTTCTTTTATAAAAAAAAACATGTTTAAAGTCCATGCATGTTTGAGTAATCTTGCTCTCCCTCCCAGACAATAGATAAACCCTCTTTAAGGTTAGAAGTACAGCCCACAAGCCTACATCTCACATGATCCTGCCATTTTTAATAAATATACAAGGGCAGGATACAAAACAATACAATACAGCTTCAAAAACCCGACACAATGTGCAGTAGTTTCATTAGGGGGATGCCTGCTGATTGTGCTGGGATACTGCTCTGAAAGGGGAGTGAAGGGAGGGGAGACTCAGAGCATCAAAAACACAACGCAGACTAATTAAACATTTAAATATGTAGGTTTTGGCAAACATAGCATTCCCAAAACAATAGGTGACGTGGTTATCTAATTATGTTATGTGTTAGCAATTAATACCCCATAGAAGTGCAATACTTAATCTTTAAGTCATGATGATCTTTTGAATGACACTCTACATGCCCAACACCTCAAAAGACAAAAATATGTTCATTCAGTAGAAGGAGTGTTGTGCATATGGTTAAAAGAACCCCACCACTGGCAGTCTTGGGACAAAAGCATAAATTGGTCCCTGTATCCTATCGCCAACTTCCTCTATATTGCACATCTGCCCTAATGGACTGGCAGTATCATGATAACAGCTCTCTGCAGACTATACAGTGTGGAGACAAACCAAAGACTACGTGACCTTCATACATTCCTTGGTGCAAAACTATTTTTAGGTAAGACTACAATTCAGTGGTGAAAGGTAACAAAGTGCAAATAGTAAAATGCTACACTTAAGTACAAAGTTTTGGTATCTGTACTTTACTTAAGAGCATTTTACTTTTACTTCACTACATTTGAGAGAACATATCTGTACTTTCTACTCCACCACATTTTTGAACAGGTCTAAAAAGTAAAAGGATTTTTTTATGATTGTTTTAGACCTGCTGAAAAGGCTGAGCAGTTTATTTTTACCAAGTTCATAATTTGAGCAAAAAAACAAAACAAAACAAAACTAATAAAAACAGCTACAATTAATTTGGCACAAATATTTATCAAAGTCATTACATCTCAAGCTTTATTACATCTCAAAATCTGTGCAAAATACTTTCACTTTTTACCCTTTTAAGCACATTTTAAAACAGGTATTTGAATACTTTTATTCAAGCAGATTTTTCCATGTGATTCTTTTACTTTTAAAGAGTTTTTTTTTTTTTTTTTTGCCCTGGTATCTTTACTTTTACTTAAGAAACAAAATCAATATTTCTTCCACCGCTGCTATAATTGCACTGTCTAATGTGCCTCACTGAGAGATTTAAATTTACATTATTTATTAATTATAGATAAAAAAAAAAATAAAGTACTTCTATTTTTAAATAGTTATATCGCACCTATGATTTATTTGCATTATTTTTTTAAAAATAGGTTTGTCTGATCTATAGAAAAAAAAAAAGTCATTTAAATGGCATGCATGAGTGCATCTTTACCTGAAGGGAAGCAGTTTGGGATGAATGCGGGTTTTCTCTAAAACTCTCTTCACCAGCTGTGCGTTTTCCTCAGGGTATTCTGAGCGTGTGCAATAGACCACAGTCTGGACCTTGGGGACTGCACAAAAGAAAGGAAAAGACAGTTAATTTGTTGTAAAGGTGGGGTACTGAATAACAATGCACTAGTATATATAATGTATAGACTTCATGTTTAGTTTGAAGTTTTGTATTTTAGAGGGGACTTACATGATAAAGCATGTCCCAGCAGTAATGCTTGCTGACCAATCAGTGAGTTTATTTTGGATTTTGATACCAATCCATGTGACAGGTCTGTGAGAAGTTCCCAATCTGGAAATACACACATAAAAATGCATACATATTCAAAAGAATTTATGCACGCATACTGTACTGGGTGGATTTGAAAAGCTATATGTAGCTGAAAAAAAGAATCACGTATTGTCAAGCTTTTTCTGCTGCATACCTCCATTTTCGCTATGCATGACGGGCACTGGATCATTAAGAGCAGAGGACGAGCACTGAGGTAGTACAAGGATGACCTTTAAATGTTGCACAGTGTTTTCCCACTCATTCAGCTCAAAGAAGGATTCTGAAAGTATTCTAACATCTAAAGAAAATGTAGTTTTGAGCCTCTTTATAAAAAATTCAATAGAAACAAAATGCCTAGCTAAACATTTAAAAACAATTACACACTTTTCAAGTCCATTTGTGTGAAGAGTTCTTTCATCTCTTCTGTCTGTGAAGATTCATGGTTAGCACCACAGACTAACACCCGTCCTGACCGAGCTGCGGCAGCAACTGCTACATGGGCCACAGTCACCGCTGAGAAGGACCCTGCCACCAACACGTCCCCACCATCAAACAGCAGGGGGCGCAACACATTCACTGCTACACACAAACTCCTTTCCTGGAGAAAAGGGTCAACAAGATAAATGGACCAATGCTTCAATTGCAAGAAATATTTCGGTGAAGAGAATTCATGAAAACATCAACCACAGAGCCTTTTATCCAAAATGTGGGCCTGTAATGAGTAAATTAATTCTCTTTAAAGCTGCCATCTGCAAGTTTATTTGATTTTTTTCACCAGTTAATGGCAGATATGAAACCTGTTCCCTCACTTGGCCTTTGTTCGAGCTCACCTGTGCTCTTCTGTCAGGGCAAAATTAGCACACTATTAGACAGCAGTAACATAAATAGCATCTAGTGTGAAGTGTGAGAATACAACAGGGCCAGGTACAATTTAAATATGGATGGCAGCTTTAAAAAATACATATTATGTTTTTGTGGTCCTTGGTATTAAATTACAACATATGTAAATCACCATTTTACATTTTGTTAAATTGCAAACTCAGTTGTAATTGTCAATTGTAAACCTCAATATAAAACTGCTTGGTAATGGACATTGGGCCACTGACTTCCTGTTCAAAACTGACAGACCCCACCTATTCATAGTGGCATTTCACAGTATCAATCAGCAACTTTTTATTTTTGTGTTTTACACCATTATAGCACGGTTAAGTGGTCATAAAGGTATTTTGAATAATATGCCCCCTTTAACATATACTGTACCTGTATGTTCATGATATGTGCTGCAGTGAGGCTACACGTCTGGAGCCAAATATCAAGCTGCTTTGAAAAAACAAGGGTGTCTGAGCAGAGGTGGTCTCTACAGAAGGACAGCTCTTTTAGCTCAGGCATACTCTCCACCTTACGGAGGCCAGCGCTTTGCAAAGCTTCACAAACTTCTTCAGTGCTAATAAAAAAAACAAGACACGATGGGTGAATATAGTATCTATGAGCATCTTGTGAATATACTGTGTTCTGCATACCTGTACATGAGTGTATTAACCCATACATAAAGTGGTAGTGATTTAGCTTGGTGTTGCTTTGTCCGAATTGGATCAAGTAGGAAGGATGAGACACTACGTAGACTCTGTTTGACTCGAAATCGTGCCAATGAAGCTGCAAGTTTTGTCTTGCACCTAGAATCACAATCTCATTCACATCGCATGATAGTGATGTAATTTAGCAGGAATAATTATTTTAACTTTTTATTCTATGCAGCACAAACCTTTCCAAACTGTGGCGAAGATCCCTAACTTCCTGATGGCGCGCTTCTTCATCATCAACTTTGGTTATGGTACTGTGTAGTAAAAACTTTCGCTCCTGGAAGTCACACAACATTACCATGGCCAGAGGCAGCATGTCACCAGACTGTCAATGTAAAAATATCACGATTGCAATTGTTAGTTTTGGTTAGTGCAGACAGCCATTCCTTTTGTAGATTCTCAAATGCTGTGTTTAGACTAGAGGGTACAATAGAGAGGTGTAGGAGTTTTGTGGTTGAATAATAAGTACCTGTCAGACCATCCTTTTTTCTCCCATCACACAATAAAACCACCATTTGCACACATCACATAGTGTCAAAGTGTGTTTTGTCCATGTATGTGTCATTGCACAGTGTTTTATGGGGTCATTTGCAGCTATTCAGACCTTAACTACACACAATTTGTTATGGATAACCGGAATGAACACTAGCAAACCTGAATACAAATGACCTCTTTATGCACAAATGGTTTTCTATAGTTAACTGTGAAAACAACATGAAAAGGACTTACTATATTCTGAGAAGTGTGGAAGCAGCTGTCAGTTATCATATACTCCAGCAAATCTTGATCTAAACACAAAACAAGGATTATACAGTATAAGAACCAGGCTTAATAATTATGAATAATATAATACAGACAGTGGAATAGTACGCTATACATTAATTAAATGTATTAGACAAATCTTAGCTTTACCTTCACTGAGTAACCTTTGACCTGTCTCGTGCTCTGCCCTGCTCTCTATTAGCCGTTAGCTGTTAACCGTTAGCTAGTGGCTAAAGCTAAACAATTTGGAATAGTACTTTTAAAAGTTTTTAAACTTAAGTGTAGTCTATATTAGGTTTTGACCGAAACAAAAAAAGAACGGCACATGACTTTGAAAAGGGAAGTAACATTGCATCTATGTGACAGGTGATCCAGATGAATCCTTTAAGATTAGCACAGGCTAAGCTAATTTAATAAACGCTAGTTACGAAATAGAGAAATACTGTCAGGACACACAGAGAGTAAGTAAATGTGAGATTACATGAACTATTCCATTCTATTAAAATCACAATATAATGTTTGTATTTACATGATCTCAGATGTAAGCATATTTTCTTATGTAATCATATCTTATCTCATAGAAATAATTACCCAAACATTTAAAGAAAGACGTTTAGCTAGATTAAATCGTGATTTTTAAGACTGTATTGTTCATTGTTATCTTTATTATTTTTTATATGTATTATTTATTAATTGCATTCAATAAAAAACAGGCCCATGCAAATAGTACATTGTTATTTATTCTGTGGCCTAAGGACTGTGTGCTTCTTATCCTTCTTTACACGTTTATAGAAGTATATATAAGTCATCCACTGTACCAGAATGTGCATTTGGATGAGAAAAATGAAGTGTGAATATGTGCCATTTAATCTATTCTGCTGCATTTGAAGTTTTTCACAAATCAGTATAGGCGTTGACACATGCTGAGGTGCAAAAGCTTTCATTGTAAAGATGAAAATCTCTCAGAGGAGGTTGGGTCCACCAAGCAGGAGTGTAGATCAAATAAATTACTTGTGACAGTATGTTAAGGCATCTGTAGTTTCTTGGCAGGATTATATTTCAGCCTAGAACAAGTGGCCAAATACATTAAATATATTAAAATAATGTTACTAACATACATTTGAGTGTGCTGAAGGCCATCTGATAGGCCTGCATCACTGTGGTCTTGTCTGTGTTGGATGGCAGAGGTGTGTCTGTCTTTTTTCCATAAGCCAGAAGTTGTTGTGTGATTGGCTTGTCCTCCCGCAGGTGCTGGAATATGGCTGCTGCCATCAGGAAGGTGTCATCTGATAATGCAGAGGCTGTAGACAGATTGAATAGGGTTACTTCAGCCATAGGAGAAAATATTCTATCAGATTCTATTTGTAATACACAAGAGCACTAGTATTGGTTTTCATTGTTTTGTGCTAGCCTTATTCTATAGTCCTGTAGACCTACAGGTAACTGTAACATGAGGCTATGCACCTGTATTTGAGCCACGATACATTTCACCATAATCCTCTCTAATGCTGAGTGTTGAAGTGGCAACCTTATTATGCCTGGATAATTTAACGTGATATCAAATGAACTTAAAAGCAAATGTAGCTTACATTGTATTAGCATTATTGTAGAAGTGTATATTTTATTAAAAGAAATAACCTACTTCTAAATAACATGAAAGCATGTGGTAGGTTAACCTCACCGATGGAACGTGCAGATAAATAAGGTGGTGGCTCACAGCACAGTGGTTCTTTGTCTTTCTCATTCAGATCCTGAAGTGAGATGGAGCTCTCCTCGTTCTCAGAGACATCTTTCACAGTGTCGCTCGACTCGTCTACTGAAGATTGTGCTTGTTAGTAAGTAAACACATCCTGGTAGAATGTAAAAAAAAACATAAACCTCTTACCTAGATCTGCCATGATGAGAAATAGAAAATATTTGCCAAAGTAAATTATTTCCTTTGGTCCACATGTAACTCCTTTATATTTAACATTCTGCCAGGTTATGATGAGCCAACTTGTCCAGCTGAGTGTCACAGAGGTAAATAAGATGCTCAACGTCAAGCATGTCTGACATGTGATCCACAGGCCAGTCTTTGAGCGGGTGAGTGCTGTGCAGGCTGCAGTGGGTAATTGGGCTCCACCTGGTGCAATTAGGCACGCTGTCAAATACATGAGCATGAATAAATAATGTGTGCTCTTCGACCCTGGACAAAGGTCCAGCCCTCACTGACCTGCCTCATGCGTCTCCAGGCAAAGGCGGTAACACACAGTCAGACAGTGTGGGTCACACGCACTCTGCAGTCAACACAGAGATTGAGAGGATTAAGAGTCAAAAGTGCAGGGACCAGTAGTTTCCAATTAAAGTGAATTAATGCAGAGACACACAGACTGTAGTCTTCTTTGAAGCACTCATCAGTGTTTAAGTAGAAATTTAGAATTGACCAAAATGTGCAGTGCGATCGATAATGTCCTGTCTGTGCAGATTGAATACATTAAAATATTTAACGCAGCAGTAAATTAAAGGATGCAGCATTTCTCACTTCAGACAGTTATGGCAGAGGCTATAGCGGGTAGGATATCCTGCATAGACGATAATGAACTGTTTAAAATTACATAAGGGTACCTTACCTTACCTTTGTCATAAAAGGTCTTGGAAACAGGAAACAGTAACTGCCCCTCTTCTCCTCTCAGATTTCAACATTTGCCCAGACCAGTTATCCTATTTTCATGCTTTATATTTGAATTGATAAAGGTAAACCCAAACCCATTAAGCACTTCATTGTTTGTTTGAAATGTCATGGTTACAATGTGTAATGCATTGAGGGCATTTCCTTAATGTCAATGATACTGTATTACAACTGCTCTTTGGGGCAAACATTTACAACAGCACGAGTGAGCACTTGGACACATGACTGATTGAAGTGTAGTGCAGACAAACCATAAGTGAAACAGATATGTTCTGTGTGTAAAGAAAAGACACTTAAGTTTCTACATTTTCATATTAGAGCCTGGAGTGACTCAGGAGCAAATAAATTAGAGTGACACTGCCCTCTGCTGGTTTTGGTGTATAGCAACACCTCCAATAGTAAACACAAAAAAACGTAAATTGTGTAATATCCATTGAAATCTCATATATTATTATTATGTATTTCGTTTTGAATTTCCACTTAGTCTAATTGCGCATTTTTATTTTTTATATTTTTTACCAAAATGTTCAATTAAAATCAAATGAAAAATCATGTGGCCAATAGGGGGAGACATTGCAGCTTTTGATTTCTTATGCCCCTGGACCTCCATATTGATAGAAGATTTGAAAGTCATAACATTAGTAGTGTCGAATTAGATTTTAGTTCACACTGTAACTTTGTGTGTAGCAGTACCTGTGACATGTGAATATAAAATATGAGAGGAGGAAAGGTTGCAAAGTGGAAAATCAGGTGAGTTTTTTTAAGGCCAAATGAGTCTGGCCTCACTGGGTGAAAGTACAGCTGCAGAGATTATCCCGTGCCACGCGCGTCATCAGTGTCGCCTCTCCACGGGGCCCCAGTCGCTCCGCGTGAGCGTGTGTGTGTGTGTGTGTGTGTGTGTGTGTGTGTGTGTGTGTGTGTGTGTGTGTGTGTGTGTGTGTGTGTGTGTGTGTGTGTGTGCTAGACGCTGTTTGTGTGTACTCAATAATCAGCCCCGTTGGAGATGGCGGGTCGTGTGGTTGTAAGCCGACCTGGAATTTTCTCAATAAAGGGCTAATCTGTACGAGAAACTATACTATGTTTTTCACTTATAGTATTATTACATACATTAACTACATTTTCATAATTGATCAGGTTTGTGGAAATCAACTTGGCCCAGTGTTGTCTGTGCATTTTAAAAAGGACCTGTCTCAATGATCAGACATGGATCAGACTATGGCTCTACATTTTCCCCCTCTATTACCAATCAAGCACTTAAGCAAAAAAAGTTTTCCGTAAGAATTTGCAACCTGTTGTTGGGATTTGCTCTGAGCCACAAGCGCATTAAAGAGGTTTTCAGTGACGTTGGGTGTTAAGGCCCCGTGTTCGGTGGCTGAGGTCAGGGCTCTGATCCACTCTCCAGCCCATCCCATCTACCTTTTAAACAGTCATGGAGAACATTTTTTGCCTTACGCTTTGACAGTGGAGTAGGGCTTCATGACTTTGGAGTAACAAATCTCATTGCGATTGGATTTGCAATATTCCTATACGTTTAAAAAGGATTCTGTGCACATTGTAAACAACCCCCGGAGCATTAATATTTGCGTGATATGAATGAACTAATGTAAGAATCTCGTTCATTTCAGAAGTTCTTTTCAATGGTTAAGATATTTTTTCTCTAAAAAGACAGGATATTTTGTTCTTTGCAGAGAGCATTCTATTACCTAACTAATTTGCAGTTTGATAATTGTGCCAACTCAAAAATACAGCTATAAAGCAGAGTAAAAGTAGATATTTTTGAGATTACAGTTGCATTACAGTTTTTATTTTTAGCTAGTTCACACATATATCCGATTTAAAATTCAGTTCACCGCATGGTACAATGGTAACATGATCCTAGTTTTCCTCCTTTCTCAGCCTCCGCACAGTATGTGTGAGACCTTGATTGGGCCCACTTGTAGCAGGTGAATAGATACAGTGGCCTTTGCCTTTGTGTATCATTGTCAGGCGCTTGGTGTCTGAGTGGCGCATTTCCTGGGAATCTCTTTGCTGCATGTCTCAGATCTCCCTGTCTATTGTGTAGCAACCAGGGCAGGGTCTGACGCTGAGCTGCTTTCTGTACGGAGTTAGTTTTTGTTTAGGGCTCATGAAAAGACCTGTAAGTGCACATAGTTTTAATAGAGTGATGTTTCAACACCTAAGCACATAAATTCCCATAAATGTTTTTCTCTTAAGTGTTTACTTATAGCATTCTTGGGTGTAGTCTTTTATTCAAATCATGTCCAGATTATTACACAAATACACAAGGTACACTGTATAATTTTTCTGGTGAACATTTTGCCACCATCTTGTCTGAAGATGTTATTGCTTTGATTGGAATGTTCCATGACATGGCACTAAAATTATTTATCTCCATGGAGACACCACAAGCCCAAGTTGCAGGTTAGATTTATGGAGCGACAATCCACGCACAGTTGTAAGGCACTGCAGAGCAATAAGAAACACCTGTAATCATAGGTATTGTAGATATATGTTTATTGTCATACTCTGGAACATTGCAGGCAAAGCAACCACATCTCCATGGAGACAAGCACGTGGCGGACCCTCCACCAGAAAAACAACGTAGTGCACCTTTAAAGATAACTCACATATATGACAGCGTTTGTATCGATTCATTGTCAGATCCTTTAACAGCTAGGCGATAAAGGATCTCATGATAGAGGAGGATAAAGGATCTCATGATAGAGGAGGATAAAGGATCTCATGATAACACAAAGGGAAATATTGCGATAAATTATAATATTGAAACAACTTTATGGCACTGATAGGAAGCAAGTTAATTCCAGTAAACCAGTTTTTACATATAAGGTATCATTAAAAGGCCTGTGCTGCAACAAACAAATAGCAGAAGGAACCAATAATTAGCTATAGAAGTTATTATTGATTTAACCCTCTACAGCTCAAATCTTACCTTATTACATAAACATGGCAAAAATCTCCCCACTATTGCAAAGAAATTGTACTAATGATAAAGGTCCTATATTAAACAAAACTGACTCTTATGAGATTTAAGCCATGTTATAATATTGTTACCTCCTCAAAAACAGACCTGTGGCTGTGTTTTGTTTCATCCACACATATTTGAGTAACACTTTATAATTAGTCTGTGTAAATCTCCAAAGCTCAAAATGCTCTGTTCCACCTTATGATGTCATAGTTTTCAAGTTAACAGTTTTTACCTTTTTACTTTACTTTTTACCTTTACTTCAGTAAGGATTGGCAATTCCATGGCTGAATTCAAACATTTAAATGCTTCTAGTGACGGTTTATGGAGTTTAAAAAGACAGTGGACTTCCTGTATTACCTCAAGACATCACAAGGTTGAACAGACTGTAAGACCCTAAATATGCAGGGTTTCTGTGTTAAACGTGTGACTGAACAACAACAACATTATAACATAGATCAGGAAATACTATATTATGGAGCTTGTAAATATTGAGTATATTTATTGTTCCAGCTTTCATATAGTGAAGATAATTAACAGCTGAATGCAGAAATATATGTGTTGTTTTATCACCCCAATTTACTCAAGTTTTGTTAAATAAGTATTAAGTGAAGGACATTGAGCAACATGTTTAACTGCCTTGACCTCCTCCCTGCCGGAGTTCAGCTGCTGTGTGTTGAAACTTTTTTTTTGTTCTCATCTGACTCAATCTCAGTTTCCTATGCACACACCAGCTCTCTAGTTCCCCACTGCTTTTTGTGGATGTGCGCAGTGACTTTATCTGTGTCTGTATGTGTGTGTTTGAACTCTAAACAGGAATAAGGCTTTTCTCTGCTGCTTCCCAATGCCCAACCAGTCCTGCTCTCTCCTTCAGAACCTGCAGCCGCAATAGACGTCACAGTCACGGCACAGTGCACCTGACACAAGGAAGAAGGAAGTACCAGACTCCGCCCACGCTTCTGTCTGCAAGGAATCCAGGTAGGCAAACACATACTCTAAAAAGTGTTCAGTTATTTGCACAATGGTGAATGGGGCTGGAGTTCAGCACTGTTGAAACTCCTCACAACATGATCAAACAGGTATGATATTGTTCCAGCGGTATAGGGTTGGGTAGACAGACCAGCAGGTATGAAAAACAACCTGAAGTTTTTTTTATTTTTTTTTTTATAGCCAGTTTTATTGATTTATTGCCAATTTGATGGATTTCTCATTTTTCAGTTGTGGTTTTTTCCACTGTCAGCAAAGATGTCATCACTAGTGGGCTTTACACCGCATGTCAACCAAGCATGGCACATCATCATGACATAAGCATGTACACGTTTCTGAAAGGGCTCAAACCGGCTTCTGTGTCGGTTAGTAAAAAACTGTGTCTCTTCACAAGTTTTTGACAAGGACAAGGATTGAGGAGTTTTTTGGAATACCTCTCCCATGATTCAGCACAGGCTAGGACTAACACAGGCCACAGGAGGATAGCGTTTCTCATCCAGCATGATACAAATAGGAGGGAGGAGTAAATGGGGAATGGGCAGCCCCATTCAGGTTTGGTGAGTTTAGGAGCAGGTAGTGTGTACACCAGAAACAGTGACACAGTAGCAGACATAACGCTTGAGTGGGATCTGGTAGAGAGGAGAGGAAAAGTGATCCTTGCAAGCATCAGCAAGTTTTGGATGATTTTCTGAGTTTTTGCTTCTCATCACTCAACCTTGACCAAGGAGTTGGACCAGCTATGGTTTGCTGTAAGGACATATTTTAAATTTTCTTTTCAATGGAATAGTGGGTGTTCTGAGGGATCATTAGTGTGTTTATGTCTCTGTTCTCTTCAGCTCTCCCCCCTCCTCACTTTGGAGGAATGCGGGGCTTATGTCAGTGAGAGTCAGGTACAGACTTACTAATTACTCCTGGCCTTCCTCTCTCTGCGTCCTCCTCCACCTTCCTTCTCTCTCTCTCTCTCTCACTCCCCCTCTTTCTTTTTCTGTCGTCTTTTGCTATACACCCGCACCTTGCACGCTTCCTCACTCCACTCTCCTCCGCCACGAGACCTTGTGCGCTCCCCCCTCTGTCTCCCGCTGTTGCGTCTACAAGTTCTGTCGTGACTGGAGCATAGGACAGGGACAACAAATGCAGAGGATCTGAGTCACTATCCAAAAAAAAAAAAAGAGACCAAAAGAAGAAGTCTATCTGAGAAACTGGAGGTGCCTTCACTTGGAGTTCTGGGGGCCTAACAGTGAGTGCGGCCGGTGCGTTGACAGCAAACACGGGCTAGGGTGAACCTGTTAGACAGCTCAGAGGAGAATAGAAAAAAAGAGGAGAGGAGGATGAGAAAGTGACTAGCCGGAGCCTTGGGTTGCATTGTGGCAGAACAGTAGACAACTCTGCGACTACACATCCCATCATCCAACAGGTTAGCTTTCTGAAACATACACCTACATTTTGGACTCTGTGTAAAAGGTAACAATGTTGTTGTATTTAAGTTATCTCTTAGGGCTGTAAGGATGTTTGTTTGCTCTGCTGATACTAACTCAGTGGGTATCTGGAAGGCCATTTCTTCAGCTGGGCCAGTGTTGACCCGGCTGACTGCTCTAACCTTCACTACAAGGTTAGAGGACAGGCACTCAGTGTTTATTTGTGTAGAGTGAGTGTGTAGCTGCCTCGTCTTTTCATTTTGTGTGTTAATTTGTTGAAGTGTGTATTGCACAGACTGGTTACGCAGGGCAACAGTCCTTTTGCTATATAGTTAAGATTTAATTAAAGGGAATGTGCATATGTGTATTCTTGAAGTATTGTTCAGTTGGCAGTTTAATAATCCCAATGCCTCAGAAACTAAAACAGTTTCTATTTAAAAGAAATATTTCTATTTCAGTTTCTATTGAAAAAAAAAATGTAGATTTGCATAGATCTTAATAACTTTTAGTTATTTTTTAGTCGGTTTCATATTTTACAGTTGCGTGATCGTGACAGAGCTTGACTTAAGTCTGAGTAGTTGGTGCCCTTCATCTTAACTGCCAATCATTTGCCTGTGAATACTGTAAATAGTTGCCCCATGCAGCACTAGGTGTGTGAAAGGCATGGGCGTGTTGAAGTGCTGGTCAGACCAGAATAGTTATTTTCTTGTACTGCCAACAGTAAAGCCATGACTTGAATTAATAAAAACTTGATTCATCAATCACTGATAGTGATTCATCAAATTGGTCTGCAATTAGTACTACTGTTAAGCGCCTTAAAATGTTGGCAGGGATTTAACAAAGGAACTATATTTTGCCATTACTTATCACTCAACACTCTGTATCATATCCTGCAGTAGAAAAAGAAGTAGTCATAGCAGATAGGAATTTATATCAGCATTTTTTCTTTCACTGAATGGTGTGACCTTAGTGGGATCAGTTTTGTTTGGGGCTGCTCTAGTTTCATGAACACAAAAAGAGCAGATAGAGGATTCTTCTAAATCAAGGGCAACAGGAAGAGGATGGAAAAACGCTCAGGTATTTTGTTTTAATATGTTGATCAACTCTAATCTTCCAAAAAATAAGGAAGAGAAAATGCATCAGTGGCACAAATCTCATACACACACATACTATTGGTTTTGTCACATGGTAGTCACATGACCATCCTATTCTTGAGATGAGGAAGCCCACATTCATTGTGATGTGTGTGAAACAAATGCTTAATCCTTCTGCAGCACGAATCTAAAGTGAGAGACTAATGCTGTGAAAAGGAAAGAGGGGAGAGGAGAAGCTGTTCGCACTATTGTGTTGTTTATGAAACACCTGTAACTAGATCTGAGCACACACACACTGTTTGTCACAAATACACACATACCTGGAAAGCACAATGGCCGCATTCTTCCCTCTTGTGCACCCCTTGTTCCTCCCTCTTTAGCCAACCTCAGATCTGCCAAACGCTCAGTCGCAGCAGTACCACGGATGCTAAAGAGAAGGGATTTTTGCTTTCTTAAATCAATCTGTCCAGTATCCACTGAGCAGTTTCTTAGTCAGGTTTCAGGCTTCAGTTTTGGCCAAGTGACAGAAACATATATTTTTATTTTTTCATGACTATTGTTTAGTTAGTGTGTCTTCTTATTTTCAGTAATATTTTGTCACAAGTTTAAAACTTGGACTAATATATAATAAACAGGTGCCATCTTTAATTAATGCCTCTCTCTCTCGCTCTCTCTGTTTCTCTCTCCCCCTCTCCTCTCTCTCCGTAAGCTCCTCCTCCTCACTCCCACCTTACCTTTGACCTCTGTATAACCTCTCATCCTCCTTCACCTTACTTTGTGCACCACCTATGTGTGTATTATGTTGGTATACTTCTGTGGATCTTCACTTTCTTCAGTGGAAGACATCGGCCTGTCTCCTCACTTTAACACTCTTGTTCTTGGGCAGGCCTCTCCGCATACCTGCTGCCACATACAATGGACTTGTTGTCTGGACCTCAGACCAACAGACAAGGCGTGTACAGTGGACCTTGAGTATGTCAGTGAAGCCACATGTGGACCTGTTGAGGAGTGCATTTATTCCTTGAAATTAACTCATTCTCATTCCGGGGAGAGTGAGCTTGAATTTAAATGACATAAGCATAATTAAAGGTTAAACAGGAACAGTTAAATGAAATGATCTGTTCTGGGCCTTTGCCTTTTAACTACTAACTAACAGCTTTTAATGTACAGTACCAGTCAAAGGTTTGGACACATCCTCTCATTTAATCGCTTTGTTGAAAATTATTTAGTAGAGTTATTGAACTTTTTTTTCTTAACTACATAATTCCATATGTTTTACCTAATGTATTTGATGTCTTCTGTATGTATCTAACATGTTTTAACTGGTTGTATATGTTAAAACAACACAGTCAAAAGTTTGGACACACCCTCTCATTCAGTGTTTTTTCCTTCATGTTTACTCCTCTCTACATTTTAAATACACATAGAAGACATCAAATATATGAAGGAAGACATGGAATTATGTTGTAAAGAAAAAAGTTAAATAAACTTGACAACTTTGAGGAATTATGTTTGAGTTATTTATTTTTTTCTTCTGCTACATAATTCTATATATCTCACTTCATACATTTGCTGTCTTCTGTGTGTATCTAAAATGTAGAAAGTACTAAAAATAAAGAGAAAAACAACATTAAATGAGATGTTGTGTCCAAACTTTTGACCGGTAGTGTATGAAAAACATTTAGACACATACTGGAAGTTGCTTATAACTAATTATCATGGATTATCATGGTCTCTATCACAAATGATAAGGTATGACCTCATGTGTGCAGTACCAGTCTTATCTCTGGACATCTGACCCTTGTCTGCCTTGTGCTCATGTGTTTAACAGTATGCATTGCTCCAGTTTTGTTTGCAGTCAGTCTTTGTAAAGGAAATTTTAGTTTAAATATTTAACTTTAATTTTCTCTTTCTCTTTTATATGTGTATTTAGTATTGTACTGTGTGGTCTCACTCAGATGCAATCATGACCACAAGAATACTAAGTTTCAGCATGTTAAAATGCGCAACACTGGTTATATATTTAAATCTGAACTGTTTTTATTGTTAATGTGAGGTAATGAAACTGACTGTGTGAATGACAAAGTAAGTAGATTTTAAAGGCTGTGTTACGTTATGCAGTCAGAGAAGTTGGGTTTAAGTGCGGTTTGTTCATTGTGTCTTAGGCTGTTATTAAAAGCTCTCTCACATGCTGATGAGACTGCGGGCGTAGAGCTGGGATCACGTTGACGTTCAGCGGTGACTGACCACATGACGTGACGCTCTGGTTATGATGACGGCCTGTTTTGTTCAGTCTTTTTCTTGATACGGGTTTTTGCTCCTTGACCTTGGCCAGGGTTGTAGTTTTGTTCAGCCATTGGTTTGCCACAGCTCATGTGACCGATGTGTCAGCTGACCGTTTTTCCCTGCAAAGGGGAAACTTCTGTCTTCAGAATGGAGGAAAAAAAGTTTGAACTGTTGAGTGTGTTTGAATGGCAGGGATTGTGCTGAGTCATGTTTGTTCATCAGACACACAGATTGGTTGACAGCAGCTTCAGGATGTGAGGTGACACTTTGAATGAGGAAGTGTTCAAACTGGAATGGACCAGACATTTCCTGGTTGGCAGAAGTCAAATCTTAGTGTGCAAACTTTTACAATATATCAGCATTTTCACAGGCCATATCTGACACTTGTGTTTTTCTGTCTGTCAGTCTTTGTGCTGAGTGTGGTTGGAGTACGTGTGTGTGTGTTGACTTTTGTGTGTCTTTTTTCTGAGGATAATTTTGTCAGTCCTACAAAGAAGTTACCTAACTGCTCTTACAATTCCAGAGAAAATTTGCTTTCATGTAATGTGTTTTAGTTTCTATTTTGATTGTGAAGAGCATGCTTATTGGAATGAATTATGTTTCACTTGCTTTAGGGCAGTTGGTGTGCTCTGTGTATAAATACAACAGAAAATGCTTTTTAAGTCCCATTTGAATGACAAGATGTTTTGACTCATAATCTGCTGCCTGTTGGGAGTATTTTGGACACATAGGAACTTTGTGACGCTTAATGGCAGGGAAGAGTGCTCACATATACTTAAGTACTCTTTATATAAGTTGTTATATAAAGGCACAAAATATGTTATGATTTCTTTGCCTTGTATTATTGTGCATTACAGAAAAAACTACATAAATGTTTACAATAAAAACAACTTTAATAACTGATTGAATTGTACATTTATGTTAGAATTTATATAACGGCTGTCCTGTCAATAAAAGTGTAAGCATATATCGCCCCAATCACTTAAAAACTGATTGGATTCAGTTGTATATGATTTGAATTGTTCTTTCCCATGAAACGTGTAGCAAAGTGACTTGACTGTATTATTTTTCCTATCACGCAATTATTAGCAATGCTTTTCCAAAGCATTGCTAATAAATAACTTGTCATAGTCCAAGAATAATTGTGACTTCATTTATGACTCAAATGACCACAATTATGTTTTTAAGTAACTGGGCAGCTCTTGCACACTGTATATTGTATAGTATTAGTGTCACTTGTTCCAGTACCGATTCATGCCGATCCCTCTTTTTGGACAAAAGTATGAGTTTTTGTCTTTTGTTTAACCACCTTTCTGGTACAAAGCAATAAAATCACCTTTTATAAGCTTTACAGCCCTCTGTGGCCTTCACATTTAACACAAGTCTCTCTGCATCTGTGGACTCTGGACTGTCTCCTTACAGCAGGTTGTGAGTGCTGCCAAAATCTTCAGAATCAGTGATTGCATGTCCTTCATTAACTGAGCCGTTGGTTAATGTGTCACTCATACTGTGTTTTTGGTGGAGCCCTGCGACACCCCTCTGATAAGAGCATAGACGTCGTTCTCCTTTTAGGGTTGTTTAAGGTTATGCACACTTCCATGCATTGTCACAAGAACTGCCACATATCTCCCTGCCCCCAAACCTTCTGCCTAAGAATGGTGGAAATCCAAACACATTTTTGTACATAGCGGCATGTACTTTACAAACAACTAATACTTCAGAATTGTTTTGGAAGGACAGGAATTATTTGTCCTATAAGTAGCTATTTACATACACTACTGCACTGTACTTTATTACTACGGCTACTTCAACAAGTATCTTTTCATGATCTACACTTGCGCTTTACTGGCTCCAAAGTCATAAGTTAAATTATTCACATAAAGTACATTCTATGTTTTATATTTTTGTCCCGTGTTACACTCTATGGCCTTTCCACCCTTACCTTTCCCTTGAGTTTTTTCTTATCAGTTGGAGAAGGAGAGGGCTGGGAGGTGGAGGGTACCTGTGTGGCAAAGCTCCACCTCTGCGCACAGGCCATTTAGCATGAGTAAATACTAAAGCACCTTTGCTTACCTCCACTCTCCACAGCCAGGGAAGGAGTCTGCCCTGCTGCCACAGCCCATCAGCACCTGTGAAAGAGTGAATGGACTGACGTATTTGACACCAGTGTGAATGAGCGACGTGACTCCAAAGACCAGGACTCCACGCCTGCCTCTGCCTGATCCACACTGCTCTGTTTGGGAGACAGGTACAGTGAGATGCTGACAGACTTGCTTACTTCTCAGTAGACCTAACATTTACTGGAATGTAGTCTTCGCTACTTTTAGTCAACGCCATAATTTATCATCCTTTCAATCTCTTGTGTGGTTTCTAGCTGTCCTGCCAGTTTCACAACTTTGTCAAGCCCTTAATAGCTGCAAATGGACAACAGTTTTCTTACTAGTTTGATTGGAAGCATTGACCTTGTGAGTGAAACCAGTGCAACCTGTAGAGTGGCATGACGGATGAGTGCGTTCAAGTGTGAGTTTAAGGTGGGGGATAAAAATTCTTCAGTGCATGATCGGTGCAATTAGTTTATTGACATCCGGAACCCATATCATATAATGTGTGGACTTTAAACCCTGTAAAAACAAGCCATCTTTGTGTGTTGAAACAGAAATAATTTAATTTGATATTTCTAAAGTGTTTCATTGTTTATCTGTATAACAGTGTGGTTATTGTGTGTGTTAGTCAACAGGGTGGGTGGATATTTTCATTGTCTGGTTTTATATTAGGCAATGTAGGCACTTTAATATGCTTACGTGGAGTTTCTTGAAGTGCCCTAAACACTTTTGAGCTTTCTTCATTCAGTCTCACAAAGACAGAGGGCCATAAGGGTCTGTCACGAGTCTGTGACGCTGGCAGCGTCAGTGAAACAATGTCTGCCATGGCCTTGAACAGGCTAGCTGATTAGCCTAAGGAATGTGTTTGCCCAGGCAAGTAAAGCTCCTTTGAGCTAGTGCTAGAGCTAAACCGGCTCTTCTGATTAGAAATTACAAGATATTTTTCATGTGGCAATGTGTGGCGGCATTCAACATTTTTGTCCCACCCTGCTTTACCGGAATTACTGTAGCCAAGAGCAGACGTTTTTGTGACAGGCAGCTGTTCATGATTGTTAAATAATTTTGTTTTGACCCTTGTTATCCTAATCTTAGTTAAAATGTTATTGTTTTTGGAACTCTGGTCCCAATACTTTGAGTTGACACGTGGGCTTGATGGAGAGCATTGAAAATCAAGTGTACTCATCATCTTGGTGATGTTACTCCAACTGACCTAGCATTGTCCAAACTCATTCCACTTTCTTTCCCTGAGGGAGGTACCAGGAACATAGGGTCCCCTCTTGTGCAGTTGTTATCCTCTTGTGCTCTTATTCATGTGGGCTTTTCTCAGCTGAACCCCCTCCTCTGTCCCCTGCGACCCCTCTTTACCCACCTCCTCCCCGCTGCTCCGCTTTGAGCATGAGTGAACTGCAGGAATGAGGGTGACAGGTATAGCAATGCAAAATGATTTTTTTTTTTTTTAATCGATATAAGTAAAAGGAAATTGAGAAGAGATATTATTAGGAACAACTCAAGAAGGAAAAGGTGTAGTTTTTGGGAAGAGTTGTTTCCAGGAAGGCCAGCGTGGGACTGAACACTGCGGTGCGCTTCTCCGTGTCATATCACTCTACAGAAATAAACAAGTGCACTTGTGATCTTGTGACACGCTACTCATTGACTTATATGGAGAGATGAGTGTCCAGCAGACTCCTGATACTGATTAAACGAAGTTTTATCTCAGATTTTCTTACTGCTTCATGACACTCTTGATTTTTTCCCTTTGTTTCAGACTTAACAGACACACACAGTGGCAGGTAACCTCATTAAAACTGAGCTACAGTGATCATTATTTAAAGGAAACATTAAAGAGTTTAGCTATGAGGTGTTTACATTTCTTCATTAGCACAGAATGGCAGTATCCATCCGACAGGACTGACTGCTGTAACTACATCTGCCACTCAGAGCAGTTTTTCGTGTTTCGGGGTTATACAGACCAACTCCACTGTGATTTTTTACATCTTAAACCTTGATCCACAGCTTAGTGGCTGCATCTAGAAGCTTGTTGGATGATTAATAAACCCGGTTAAGTAAATATGGTTGGCCTATTGATGCCCTTCTGTTGCATTTTTCTGTTAACCATTGACCTGAACGACTGACCTTTGATTACCCCATTGTGCACTGGCCAGAACATGCTCATCCTGAATCTTGAGTGGTCTTAGGTGATGACTTTAAGTTAATTGTTTTTTACCTTTTGATCAGTGACAAATCTGATTCTAATTTTGTTCAAATGTCCCACAAACCCAAAGATCCTAATGCCACAGTGAACCACACCTCATTACACGCCTTAAAACAATATGCATTTTATTTATTAGTCACTTTTATAACTGATATGTTATCAAGATGTTAATCTGTTCTCTTTGTCTCAACTCGGTCCTCATGCTAACCTTCCTCTGCGGGTTTCGTGTCTTCACAAAGTGGGATGAGTTTTGATTCGCAGCTGAACAAATGTCCGTGAACACATGCCGACACTTTAAACTCTACCCCCTTTACCCCATCTGCCCCGTTTCTCGTCTAGTATATTTTCACAATTTTCAAACTTCAACTGAAATGAGTTTTGCTTTACATTGCGTCTCTCTCTCTCTCTCTCTTTCTGCTCTCTTGACTGCCCAGAAAGGTGTGTGATGTTTGCTTAAGTTAAGCCATACCAGGTAAACGTGTACTCCTGTTATGTAGTTCAAAACCACATATGCTTCATGTGCTGACATGACAAATTGTCCTTTTTAGACCTCTTTTAGAAACATGCAGTTTTAAGACCTAACAAAATACACAACAACTATAATTTTTCCATTATTCAATTCCTATTTCAAGCATATAATGAGTCTCACTGTTGAAGGAGAAGGTTTGGCATGATTAATATATTTATATATATAAAAAACTGCAGTAGTTTGTATCACATCCATACCGACATCCAGTGGTAGCTGGAGAGAGAAGGAGGCACATAGAGCTACCTGTGTAATGCCCGCCCTCTTGTGTGTGTAGTGTAGAGGAGGCAGGGCCAGCTCTGTGCCCTGCTGTACCTGTCTCTCATGGAGGTGGGCCCACACTCCCAGAGCAGGCAGCCGGCAGCGCAGCAGACTAGAGCAGTAGAGGTAACTATGCTCTTCCTCTTTCCTTTCTACCACCGGCTCTCTAACACAACATTTCTCAGGGTTTAGGCTCTGTTTCAGTCTCACTTCCCTGTGTTTTTGTGGTTTTATCTGGTCCATTGTTATTTTGCAGTTTGGTCTCAAGAAATGTCTTACTTTTATGGTCTTATCTGTTAAGTGTTGTTCTTAATCAGTTCTACCTTAGTCACATTTGTACCTATTTTCTATGAAAATAAAGTGTTGAGTGAGTGTTTTCTCTGAAGTGTGAATCATCAGTAGAAAAGGGAGTGTATCCAATTAATCTACAAGTGCATAACTTTACAAAACGTCTGTGGGGATAAAGTGAAAGTTAAGTTAGCATAGCATAGTTATCTTTTCCTAGTTGACCTACACCTCATTCTTATTGGAGCAACGGGGAGCTGTACAGTACAGTAGCTTAGAAATTGTTGCTTATAGAAAAACATTGAGGAAGCGTTTACTGCTCGTAAAATAATTCCATCTCATATGACAGTCTGTTAATACAAAGAGAATCAGGTGCTCCTGTCAATCATAAACACAAGATTATGTGCCATCTTAGCCACATTTTAACCCTTGGATTGACCTGCTGGTTACCCATTCTTCTAACCTTTGACCTATACTTGCCTCTCCTGTCACACTGTAGATCCGCAGTAATGTTATTGTTTTGTTGATGACTTTTTACATAAATACATTTTGTGTTAATCTCTTCAGTGTGATGTGACTTAAAGCAGTGCCGGCCAAAGTTAATCATCTACCTGCTGCCACAGCCTCAGGTTTCCTTCTCTTCACTGCACACACACACACACGTTGGGTTTACACGTCTTACAGGGACATTACATTGACTTGCATTCATTTCCTGGAGACGGATCCTAACCTTAACCATTGTTACTACTTCCCTAAACTCTAACTTTACTCTATTTTAACCTGAACTTTAAATCATGTTGTTGATGTAATTTTGAAGGATTTATACTATAAGGACCAGATCTTTGTCCCCATACGGGAGACAGGTCCCTATCAATGAGTGTGTACACAGATTTGGGTCCGCTCAATGTGATAAATAAATACCCACTCACACTGCAGCAGTGCAATGTTTAGATTCAATCATGACAGAATCTCTTTTGATGATTTGATGTTAACTCTCCTGTCCTAATCAATACACAAGGACAGTCCAGGAAGTGAGGGCAGGAGTCTAACCTAAAGGGGTAGAGTCTTGTTATCACTGGGCAGAACTCCCAGTGTGAATTTTGTCCTCCCTTTGTCATCATTGCTGCCAGATAAGACTGATAAGAGATGTAGTCAAAAGAAACAAACCAAGAATGGACTGAGCGGCAGAAACACAGCCTGCTGTTACATAGAAATAGTTTTTTTGTGGCCATAAACTTGTTCTTGTGATTCAAAGCTCAAAAAACATATTACAGTTTTAGTATTAGTAACAGTTTTCAAGTATTGTTCACAGTATAAGTAGCTATTTCATTGTATAATTACTCATTTATTGATATTGCAAAACGAGGCCTGTTGTGTGTGGTTGAGGTGTGTGCGTCAACACTCTTCAGCCTTAACTGCATCAAGGAACAGGTGTTGCCTTGCGTCGCTTCCCATGGCTTAAAATTAATGAACTAACTGCGTTTTAAATTTACTAAGATATGAAAAGTGTTTAAGTTTGATGAAGTGTGTAGACTTTGTGGTTCATAGTGAAATGCACTATAGAGGTGTGAGGTGTGTTTGTGCTGTGTTTGTGGAGTGGAGGGTGGGATATTGGGGCAGGGTGAATGAGAGTGAGCGTTACCATGACGGCCTGGCTTTGTAGTGTTTAACCTTTGTGGACTGCCTCACCTACAGTATCTCCATCATGCAATCTTGTGACGCACTCGTATTACCTGACAAGCTTGGTGTGATATTTGGTTTTTGCATTGAAAACCAGTGTTCTTCAGTTTTGTATTGGTTTTCTTTAGTCCTGGTCCAGGTTAGTCAATACACATTTGTATCAGAACTCAATAACTAAGTGTGTGCCTTGTCAAGGTCAGTAGAACAGCAGTGCTCCTTTGGCACTTTTGTCCTGTTATACCAGTACCTCTGTAGACTTTTATTGGGCGTATGACCAAGTCCTAAGTGAACCTTGAGCTAGTGTTTTCAGGGTTTACAACCTTTCAGCGTCGCTGACAGGTGTCAGAGGTCAACATGGAATCAGAGAAACTGCAAAACAAGGTTGTAAATGCTCTGATAAAGAGGTTTATAGATGCAGTATTTTTATGTTTATATCTAGGCCATATGATGCCTGTATTTGAGAGGTGTTAAATAAATAACATTTATTTTATGAATTGATGAAAATGTCATGTATTGTACATATTGTTTAATGTTTCACTTTTTGTTTTCTAGGCTCAGAATCTGATGGTCCTGTCAGAATGACTGCAGAAGATTCAGCTTCTTCTTCAGCCATGAGCAATAACTCCTCTCTGTCCAAATCCTCCAAAGCTTCCAGCACGTCCCACACCTCGCCCCATGGACACATGAGTGTTCTTGAAGGTGTAGCTGGTACACACAATGAAGCTGCTTTGTCAGCACTGATGGAGCGCACTGGCTACCCTATGGTTCAAGAAAACGGACAGCGTAAATATGGCCCCCCACCTGGCTGGAATGGTCCCTCTCCTCCACGAGGTTGTGAGATTTTTGTGGGAAAGATCCCACGAGACGTTTATGAAGATGAGCTAGTGCCTGTTTTTGAGTCTGTGGGGCGCATCTATGAGATGCGTCTAATGATGGACTTTGATGGAAAGAACCGTGGCTATGCATTTGTGATGTACACAGAAAAACATGAAGCCAAGCGAGCTGTACGGGAGCTGAACAACTACGAAGTGAGACCTGGGCGGCTACTTGGCGTCTGCTCCTCAGTGGACAACTGCCGGCTTTTCATCGGTGGCATCCCCAAGACCAAAAAGCGTGAGGAGATCTTGGAGGAGGTCTCCAAGGTGACGGAAGGTGTTCTGGACGTCATAGTTTATGCCAGTGCTGCAGATAAAATGAAGAACCGTGGCTTTGCCTTTGTCGAGTATGAATCCCATCGTGCAGCGGCCATGGCTCGCAGGAAGTTGATGCCTGGACGCATTCAGCTGTGGGGCCATCAGATCGCAGTGGACTGGGCGGAGCCTGAAATTGATGTGGATGAGGACGTCATGGAGACAGTGAAGATCCTCTATGTCAGAAATCTGATGATGGAGACCAGTGAGGAGACAATCAGACAGGTAACATACCGATTTACTCACCCGCTATAGTACATACAGCAGATTAACTTTTTTTTTTATTCCTAGGTGTTTAGCCAATGGAACCCTGGCTGTGTGGAGCGGGTCAAGAAAATTCGGGACTATGCCTTTGTCCATTTTACATCTCGTGATGATGCTGTTCTGGCCATGGACCACCTGAATGGCACCGAGGTGGAGGGCTCGTGCATAGAAGTGACACTTGCCAAGCCAGTGGATAAGGAGCAGTACTCCAGACAGAAGGCATCCAAGGGAGCGTCTACCACTCCAGAGGCAGCCCCGCAGAGCTATGTCTACCAGTGTGACCCCTACACACTGGCCTACTACGGATACCCCTACAGCACTCTGATTGGGCCCAACAGGGACTACTTTGTCAAAGGTAGCTTCTTAATTGTTACTCTTTTTCTGATCATTAGATGGAATTACACTGATTCTTGCTCCAATACCATAGATATGTTTTATAAAATGAAAAAGAGATGTTGATGGACTAATGAATGATGAATGGCCTTTTAATACGTGATTTCATGTGTGGTCTTTGGGTACTAGAAAAATCTTGAACAATCATTTTGTTTTCTCTTTAAAGGATTCCCACTGATACAAAACAATGGTAAATTTTCACATCCTTACTTTTCATTGCCTTTAATGAACAATGAGCTTTTCTACCATATGAGCGACTATACATTTCTAACACCATTCTTACTGCTGGACTGTCTCCTCCCATTCTATGCCGGGACAATGCAGAGAAGAAAAAGGAAAAATTATAAAAGATTCACCCCAAAAATAGACTTTTAGGTTCAGTTACAACATTGGACTTTTTGATAAGAATAAGAGAAACAATATTCTTCCTCAGTGATAGCCCTAAAGCCCATCCCCTTGTCATGTGACTCCTGTATTTTAAGCAGGTACTGTGAGAGGGCGTGGTCGCGCCGCTTCAGGTAACCGTACCCCTGGACCACGCGGCTCATACCTGGGGGGTTACTCTGCTGGTCGTGGCATCTACAGCCGCTACCATGAGGGCAAGGCCAAGCAGACCGAAAAACCTTATGAGCTGGTGCCCACTCTGGAGCTCGCAGCCTCTGTCAACCCAGTTGGCATCAAGCCTGGCACAAGTCAGTGAGATAGCCTTAAGTCATTCCCTGGCACATACTACTGACACTGTTCTCTCTGTTTTCTTCTTACCTCTCTGGTTTGAGCAACTTTCTCCTGATTGCATGCCAACATTTGTATTACATTGTACTGTAATGTTCTCAAATTTAACATAATCAAATAGCAAATAATTGTGTTTTTTTTTGTTTTGTTCACAATTTTATGTTGAAAAGTCAGAAAATGCACCTTATTAATGTCTTGATTTAAGTTAAAATAGTCTATGCCATTGTTAGATTTGAGACATTGTATCTAACAGACAGTATATTGGATTTACTATTAACTATTTGAACTTACTTCCCTTGGTGCTTGCGTGAAATCATAGGACCTGCATCTGACTCAAAAGACTTTTGTCTCTATACAACAATACTGCTGTTCACCTCTGTGTCTCTGTGTTTGTAAGTGCTCGTGTTGGGGCTTTGGGGTTAATCCACAGTTTAACAGCATCATAATCCAAATCACACTCAAACTGCATGCGCTCTAACCTTTTTCTTTGGCATCTCACTTTACTCTTGTTTGTAGACTTTCTTTTATCGCTAATGTTATGATTAGCTTCATAATTCTACTATTACAGCCTGTGTGCATGCATGTTATTTCTGGAGGTGCAGTGCTCATGTTGGTGTTTTTGTCTGTCCAGTGGCCTTGCCAACTCTTGGTGGACAGTACCCAATGTTCAGTGCTGCTCCTGCTGCCAAACTGATGGAGGAGGGAAAGGTGCACCCTGTGGAGCACCTGATCAACCCTCTGACCATGCAACACACTGAGCATAGCAGCACACCTGCAGCCACCACCGTCCTGCCCTCTGTCTCCACCCCTCCTCCATTTCAGGTGCACATCATTGCATACCCTGATATTTTATTCCACAGGCTTATTGTTCAGTTGAGTGAACTTAAAAAATAATGGGAACTGTATCTTTTCTATCCTTTTCTTCCCCAGGGTCGTCCAATCACACCTGTGTATGCCATGGCACACAATATGCAGCGTATTCCAACTGCCAGCAGTCTCTATGGAGCAGGATATGTGCCCATTACAAACTATGCAGCCAACACAGCTGCTCTGGCCGCTCTGCAGAAGAACGCCGCTGTGGCAGCAGCAGCTTATGGAGGATACGCAGGTTACGCCGTGCCCCAGGCCTTCCCAGCTGCTACCTTCCAGTTGCCTCTTCATGATGTGTATCAAACATATTGAACTATGCATCATAATGGCCAAGAAATGTCTGTCTCAACAACTAAATTTGGACATAAACTCTAAGTGTTCTAAAATGTCATAGAAATGCTTTTACACAAAGACAGTGAAATTATTTCAGGTTGACATCAGTTTTGGACAACTATGCTATGAAGCTATGAAACATACGGTAACTGTTTAAAATTTTGATAATATTCCTTTCAAAGTAACCAACATCAACAAAAAAACAATCTAGCTTGCTGTAGTAACAACTACTCTGAAGGTACATCAAGTAACCTATTTATGAAGAAAAAACATATTTAAGTCATGTTTGTAGTTTTCTATTTACATTTAAGATATGTGGTTTGTCATAAAACATGACAAAAAAGGATGCAAAGGAAGTCAATTGTCAAACTACTGACACAAACAACTACCATTGAAGACTATTGAAAGACAATGCTTATTAGTATTTGTTATTTTGAGTATTAACTGTTAGCCAATGCTTCTTGCTGGTGATGTTAGCCCTCCACATTGGCTGAAGGTGTCTGCTTAGAATGTGTTTGGTACTTTTTGGTTTATTTACTTTTGCCCTGAGTTGTTTTATATTTTTAATGAAGGTTTTAAGTATTTTATCTTTACTAGCATTTTGTGTGCATGCTCTCTTTTGTGAAATATCTGGTCTGTCGCAAGCTAATAGTAATATTTTAAGATAAATTTCATGAGGAAACATGGGAAGGTTTTCAAGTTAGGTCTATGGAGAGATGTTCCATCCTCAAAAACTGTGTTGGCAGGAGTCTAAGACTGAACATATATTTTTATTATGTGTTTTATTACTGTTTTGAGAGGTTTTTGACTTTAAAAGTGAACAAACTTGGACAGAAGTAGTTGAGATTGAGGACTGGAGAACATGGCACCATTTTGACAAACTACACTCCATTTAAACTGACATCTCTACAGACTGCTGTGCATTAGTCCTATACCTGCAGTGCCTCACTGTCAAACTAAGCGGGGCGTATTTGAGGTCTATGTGAAGAAGCGTAGCTGCAAATGTTCTCACGACTCCGAGTTGTTCAATCAGATTCCTTTCCCAGAACCTCTCAATTTCTGTCCTCATGTGCTTGCTGTGGGTGCACTTAAACATATTTATAAAAGATTATAGAGTGCCATTTCTATATTAAAAGAAGACATATTAAAATGCATTTATGTCAATATGACATATATCATATAAACATATATATACTGGACTGTGTTCAGGATCTTCTTGTTTAAGAAGACATGGTTTTCATCTGTAGAAAAAGTGAAGAGAAAAGGTTGGCTGCACTTTGAACTAAGTAAAGAAGATTAATAATGGGCTGTGGATAACTAAAGCAATACCTCACATAAAAATGCATAGCCATTGTACTGGCTGTATATTTTATATCATAAGACAAGTGGCTTTGCTGATCACCTAAAACAACACCAAGGTGCCTTTTATAGCAGAAAAAAACATAGCTTATACCTGTGTTGAGGGTGCATTCAGTTGTTGGCTCAATCTTTTTTTTTTTCTTTTGGTTCTCTACCAGCATAAAATGGATAAGACCAACTTATTGACATGTTTTTGTATGACGTGATAAAGTTAGGATATATTTAATATATGCATTACATGCGTTGTGAAGACGAAAGAGATACTCTTAATATATTGTTAATGCAATTTCTTTTCATTATTACATGTGGTCTAAGTAGTCTCAAGAGTAACAAAGTAGAAACAATGCCAAAGTGTCCAATAGTTTTATTGTTATTTTAAGCATAATTTGTGTTGTTTATGTTTCAAACTAGATTTGGTGTCCTTGAATGCGAGCGCCAAGTCCTTTCTTTTTGACACATTTTGAAAAACACACAGGGTGTGTTGGCCGTTTGAGTTTAGAGCCAATAAAGCCTGTGCCTTTATGAAAGAAAAAAAAAAAAAAAAACACTGTGTCCCACTCCAAAACATTTTACACACATGGCAGAGTGGTTGTTTTGTCATGGAACCAGATGCAGTATGCTTGGTGACAAAGATGTTACCTTTGTAGTGTGCCCCTTAATGCCAAATTTCCCTTTGCATTACACAAGACTTGTGCTGTTTTTTGTTTTTTTTAAAGGTTTGTTATAATATTAATAACAAAAACATGTTCAGCAATGTTGTATTTATAGTAAATGTAGATAGATAAATAAAGCATTTTCAACAGAAATCCCTTTTGCCTGAATTTTGTGTCTTTGGTTTAAACAATCACAGACTTAGCTGGAGATTAAACTAAACATGTGCAAAGGTCCAGTAAGGGTCAGAATTTTCTTTAATGGTTCACATTAACAGGACTTTGTTTCAGACCTCTGTGAATGGGAAACCTACAGCTGACCAGAGACATTACTGTGTCAAAGGATGAAAACCACTCCCAGCTTTTATGTAGGTTAACTTTTTCACAAAAAAACGCATCTTCAAATCATCTTGTGATGATCATTGTCTGTTCTGATGTGAAAACCTGTAATGCAAACCGGGTTTATAAAGTGTCCGTATGACACCAAGTAACATTACACATTCAATGACATATTTGCTTATTCTACAGTGTTTTACATGTAAAGTATGTTATGTACGTTACTGTTGATGCAAACAGTGTATGGTGTGGACCACTTTGCTGCAACTAAATGTGTATCTAATAATAAAATATAGCCTACTACTTGGCATTAGTCATTAGTAGGTATTAGGCATGTTAAGACAATGTCGCCATCTGGTGGATATATGTGTAATAGCAGAGTGGGGAAAACGTGTTTTTATTACAGTGTATTTAGTACTAGTGGTAACAGTAGTAATAGCAGTAGTAGTAGTCGTATTAGTAGTAGTAACTATTAACAATAAGCATAAAAAAGTAAATTTTAGAAAGCAATCTGACAGATCTTATCACTTGTCGTTTTTTCTTTTTACAGCACACGTACTACAACTCCCACAATGCTCCAAAGGGCACGTGAGCGTTTGTTCCGCAGGCTAACTGCAGATGTATAAACACATGCGCTAGCCTGCTAGCATCTGCACAAAGCACAGCAGCTGCATCCAGCTCGTCTTTAGATCTACGAGCACACGCCGCTGCTCTGAGTGTAACCTCAGTTTATATTTGGCTTAAAGGAGACGTAACAAAGCGCACAAAATGGCTGCGCTAAAGGCCTGGACGAATAAGTAGGTTTACTATAGCTTTAAGAACGCAAAATAGGGTCTGCTTCTTTAAAAACTATATTGGTTTATAACTGAATAGATAATTAAGTAAAGTTTGTATTTTCTAATTTACGAATTAGTCCTTATAATTGCCGCCAAATCATGCATTCGTAGAAAATGAGCCACAGTTGGATAAAGGCCTCCTGCGACCAAAACGCTCTTAAAACAAACACCGACGACTTCTCAAAGTGCACGTAAACCTGCTTGACTTTTGTGAGTAATTGGCTGAGCTGAACTGTCTCCACTGTGATGGAAGCAGTGAGTAAGCGAGCAGAGGATGTAAATACAGGACAAGTCTCTGCGGAGGACAAGGCCACAGAGCAGACCTCGGATCAGGGTAAGAGCACGACACCGCGCAGGGGGCTCCGACAGCGGGGAGTGGGGCGCCCGAGACCCGGCGTCTCTGCTCCAGCTGCAGATGTAAACGGGGCGTCTTTGAGCCCACAAAGCTCGGGACGGGTGCTGCGTGATCGGTCAACGAGGACTGTACCGGCCTGGCTGAAGGAGGCAAAAAGTGAGGATGAAAACGACGAAGAGTTGAACAGTGATGCTGCAGCACTCAAGAGGCGCAAAGTTACAAATGGCAAGAGAAAGAAGCTGTCTGAATGTGCAGGTTCACAAGAAGCAGGCTCAGGGATCACTGGAGACATGCCACAAACTATAGAGTAAGTTTTTAGTAAATTCAAATGCAGATATTTGCTATGGCAGGAAAAGCTCGTCCCCCTTTTCCATATATATATAAAATGGGCGGAGTAACACACCTGTTCTGTGTAGCCTACCTGTGTACCTGTGATTTTTGGCTTTGGTTCAGTTCTCTGCAATTTCTGTGCCATTCTCACCTACCTCCAATATTGTTGCAGGTCACATGATCAGAAACGTGTTACAGATGCAGAAGGTAATGGAAATACTCAAAATACTCTAATGCACTGTACTCAGAGGTGACTCTCTTCTTTTTCTTCTAATAGCACTTCTTTCTAAGAGACCCTCAACTCAGTCCCGTGCCAAGCCTACATCTGGCAGAGCTAGGGGCCCTGCTAAACCAGTGTGCAAGACCGAGCCCCCAACTGAAAGTCCTGTTGGTAAGTCTGGTTGCTAAATCATACACCAAAACTAAAAGGCCTCAGATGTATTCGGCTTGTTAATTTATTTAAGTCTCCATGGTTCTTGTCTATGACTTTTGTGTAGACTTTTGATCTTGTGTTTATTTGAAATTCTTTCAACAGTAGATGAAGAAATGAATAAGAAGTTTGAAATGTAAGTATTCTTCTGGAGTTTTTTGATGGTGCCACTTAACATGATTTATTAATTATAGTCTTATTGTGTCATATCAGATAGTTATTCTTTTCCTGTGTGTTACTTATTCAATAAAACTTTCAGTAAGAAGAAAGAAGAGGAAGGAGACGACCTCAGTGAAGATGCACTAGACGTAGAGCCACAGTTTCAGGATTTGACAAATATCAGGTAATGAATCAGACAAAGAGTAAAAACTTGAAAAAATATGGCTAAAATGATGCTATAATATATAATTTTCTCAATTCAGTAGTGCAGAAGAGGAAGAAGCAGACAGCAGCGAAGAAGATGTTCCCTTCAGAGATGACCTAAATGATCAGAGCTATGATCCAAAAGGAGAAAAGTGGGAGCTTACAGTTTATTAAATTTACTGAAAATGTACACATTTTAATAAACCGTTTAAATGTCTAATTCTTGCAGGGAAGGCCCTAAACCAAAACGTAGGCTTCCTCCAAGACAAAAAGAAAAGCGAGAAAAAGAAACCGATAAACATCCCAAAGCAGAGAAAGAAATAAAAAAGGAGGGAACAGATTTGGAAAGTTTGGAAAGTGCAGAGGAGGAAGTTAAAGCTGAAGAAAAACATGTGGAGGAGACAGGAGGACCCCGGAAGTAAGCACACATCCATAATGACTTTCCAATACAAATACAATGTCCATTTACTACGTTCATTCCTGTGTTAGGAGAGGTAGAAGGAAAAAAGATGACAAAACTCCACGCCTGCCAAAGCGAAGGTACAATCGTGCACTTAGAACCTGGAGTCTTTAGAGTTTATGATTGCACTTAATATTTATGTGATGAAACCCTTTAGGAAAAAGCCACCGGTTCAGTACGTACGTTGTGAGATGGAGGGTTGTGGTACAGTTTTGGCACATCCACGTTACTTACAGGTCTGTCCCACTGTGTCATATGATTAATGTTTCAATGTTATCTGTCCAGTAGTTTATAAAATGCTAATGTATATGTTATTTCATCCATCAAGCACCATATTAAATACCAGCATTTGTTAAAGAAGAAGTACGTTTGCCCGCACCCATCATGTGGAAGGTTGTTCAGGCTACAGAAGCAGCTGCTGCGTCATGCTAAGCATCACACTGGTAAGTAACACACACAAGGCATTTGTAGAAAACAAACACCACTCAGCAGCGTTGTTTTTTTTTTTTTGTAGATCAGAGAGACTATATCTGTGAGTACTGTGCTCGCGCCTTTAAGAGCTCGCACAACCTCGCTGTCCATCGCATGATCCACACAGGAGAGAAACCTCTACAGTATGTGTTTATTCTATTGTACACATATTGTTTATTGGTCTGGTGTGATTTTAATTTTGAATTGAATGCAGCAAAAAACATGTTACTCTTTCATTTCTAGGTGTGAGATCTGTGGCTTTACTTGCCGGCAAAAAGCTTCACTAAACTGGCACATGAAAAAGCATGATGCCGATGCTACTTACCAGTTTTCCTGTTCCATTTGTGGCAAAAAGTTTGAGAAGAAGGACTGTGTTGTGGCCCACAAGGCTAAAAGTCATCCAGAAGTTCTAATAGCAGAAGCACTTGCAGCCAATGCTGGAGCACTTATCACTACCCCAGCTTCTTTGCTGGAGCTACAAGGAATCCCTGTCCCCACAGAGCTTGGCAGTCTAGAGGTGGGTCAAATTGTGCCTGAAAGTCAGGCTCCAGTGGTAACCCAGGTAGAGCATATGACCCAACAAGTGGGCCATCAGGTGGTGTTACTGGGTCAGGACCAGACCCTACATACCATGCAGGTGCCTGTAACTATTGCACTGTCCCCCATCGATCCCCCTTCACCTGCTGATCAGACTCACCTCCAGCTCCAGATGCCCGTGCAGTTTGTGCAGGGCCCTCAGCCACTAGCCCCTTCCCCCAGTGCAGTGGTGACACAGCAGCCTCCTCTGCAGGCCTACTCCTCTCAGCAGCAGAGCACAGGGCAGCCCCACATCCTTCAGATGACCTTCCAGCCTGTGAGCCAGCTTCACCTGCAAACCTCCAGCCCGGCTCTTGTGTCTTCCCCTCAGTCGCAGGTCCCAGCCTCCTCTAATGGGGAAAGCTTTGTTCTTGACAATCCAGTGATGTCTTCCACCACTCCCAACAGCAGCTGCCTCCAGCAGACAGAGGCAAGAGAGGACAGTGTGGTGTGGGAACAACAAGAAACAAGCTCTGATGTGAAACAAGGATGGTGCACACAAACAGAAAATGGAAGTTAATTATATGAATAATAATAATAATAATAATGGCCTAAACACTGTATTTAACTGCCTAAGCTAAGTGTAGGAGCACCAATATAGTAACAGTTTATTCTACTTTAGATACCTTTTGGTAGCTTTTTAGATTTTCTGTATCAGGGAAAGTATGTGCAAGTTGTTGCATTTGTACATAAGTCATGTTAACACAAGTTATGTGTGTATGTTGAAGAAATATTTTACAATGCTGGTATTACAATATAGTCACCCTGTCCCAAGTAAACTGTTTAGTCTAGAATGTGGCTCTTTCAAGGTTTCCGTCAAAATTAAATGTTTATGCACATAACAAATTTAATAAATAAATTTTGATTAACATAGCAAAACATATGTATGTAACATAATACATGTGCTGCTGTTAGTCTTTACAATTAATCCATGTTAAAACTGACATTGTATTGCTACCTACATGGTTGTGAACGTTAGAAATTCTTAGATGCAAACTACACATTTTGCTGTCACATAAATGTAGAAATCTTAAATACGTCTATAGTAAAACTGCACCTCTGTAACAGCGTGGTAGAAAGGACACACAACTGTTGATTTGTATGTTGTAAATAAATGTCTTAACACCCCTTGCTTTGTTCTTTTGTTATCCAAGCATAACGAATGTATCAGAAATGGCCTCCCTCTTTTTCCCTTTGCATTGCATACTGCTTCATTGCTCGTTTTGGGGGAATTAACGTGTTGCTTAGGCCAACTCTCTTCTTAGTTACTTTCTGCCCCTCTGACTTATCGTCCGTGTCATGCTGGAATCCCTGAGGTTCTTGAGCACCACACGCACTGGTGTGGGCCTCTCGTCCAGTTTGTAGATGGCAGTCAATGGGTTGGGTTTGGAGATCACTGTCATGGGCATACTTGCATTTAATGCCAAATCTGCATCTGCCATCCTTCCTGTACGACACACAGATCCGCCGTCCTCCGATGTGAGAGGGTCGGGCCTGTTCTGTCAGGGGCACGTGCTTTTGCAGAGCATTTAGTTTCTGGTCTGCCTGAGCCTTGAATGGGTTGGTGAACACACTGGTGTCAGAGCAGGCCTTCAGAGAGGGCGGTGGCAGTTTATTCATCCCAGAGGACAGTGTGGGGCTCGGACGTTTTCCCTGTGGTGTACCATACAGATGTGCGGTGGGTCGTTCCTCCTCTGGCTCTTCTGAATCGCTGGATGCTGACCCAGAATCCGCCTCAAGTAGGAAGTTTCGGCTCTTGACAGGTTCATCTTGACACTCCTCCTGACTAGACCTTTTCAAAGAGAATATACGTGTAACCATTACAACAGTGAAGGCAAGGCAAGTTTATTTGTATAGCACAATTCATACACAAAGTAATTCAAACTGCTTTACAGAATAAGGAAGACATTCAAATCACACAAATCAAAACATAAATAATCACAAATAATCATAAAATTAACATTAAAGCAGAAGAGTGCAGAATAAAATCCTTTAGGCCATATGCACAGCTAAACAGAACTGTTTGGAGCCTGGATTTTTAAAATTGTCAAATCAAGGCCTGTCTCACATTTTCAGGAAGACTGTTCCAGGTTTTAGCTGCATAAAACTGAAACACTGATTCCCCATGTTTAGTCCTGATTCTGGGCACCAGCAGGAGGCCGGTCCCTGAAGTCCCCAGAGTGTGAGATGGTTCATGTGGCTCTAAAATGTGGGAGATGTACTTTGCTGCTAGGCCATGGAGAGACTTGTTCACAAGCAGAGCTGCTTTAAAGTCTATTCTCTGAGCCACGGGAACCAGTGCAGAGACCTGAGTGCAGAGACCTGAGTGCAGAGACCTGAGTGCAGAGACCTGAGTGCAGAGACCTGAGTGCAGAGACCTGAGTGCAGAGACCTGAGTGCAGAGACCTGAGTGCAGAGACCTGAGTGCAGGACGCAGGTGCTCGTACTTCCTGGTTCTAGTCAGTACCAGAGCAGTAGCGTTCTGCATGTACTGCAGCTGTCTTAAAGCTCGTTTGGAGAGGCCAGTGAGTAGGCCGTTACAATAGTCTAACCTACTGGAGACAAATGCAGGATAAGTCTCTCCAAGTCTATGTTTCTAAGGTGAATACCCAACAAACATTGCTCTTGTAGAGATAGAATTGACCTGGTGTTACTGTGTTCATCTGACCTGGTGTTAGTGTGCTCATCTGACCTGGTGTTAGTGTGTTCATCTGACCTGGTGTTAGTGTGCTCATCTGACCTGGTGTTAGTGTGTTCATCTGACCTGGTGTTAGGGTGCTCATCTGACCTGGTGTTAAGTGTGCTCATCTGATCTGGTGTTAGTGTGCTCATCTGACCTGGTGTTAGGGTGCTCATTTGACCTGGTGTTAAGTGTGCTCATCTGATCTGGTGTTAGTGTGTTCATCTGACCTGGTGTTAGTGTACTCATCTGACCTGGTGTTAGTGTGTTGATCTGACCTGGTGTTACTGTGTTCATCTGATGCGTCCCCGTCGCTGTCCGAGCTCGAGGACACCCCGTAGCCAACCAGAGCGTTCATTCTGTCGGTTCAATGAAAGTTCAGCTATTCAACAGGGATTTTTAAAACAACAAAGTCCTGTGCTAGTAAAACGACTAAAAACATCTAACCATATGACACAAGGCGTCCCTGATTTATAAATATTAAAGTACAAATCGCCTGTTTGTTCTGCCCCACAGGAAGCTGCTGTTTATGTTTTGTTTACACTCACTTTGCCTATAGCGACACCCATAGTAGTGGCGTGGTAGTGCAGGGGTTAAATCCCGGTGGTTATTAGTTTCAAAAGCAAAATAATCACAATTTATTAGGGTATCTCAGTGTTTCCTTTATCATGTTCTCTTTCAGGACGTGGGTATATGTTCCCAGCAGCATTGACTCACTATCAGGTTAATTACTGCATGTGAAGTAGTCTCCTCATTATGCACTGGCCTCGCTCAGTTGTAATTTAAGCCTACAACAAGAACTTGGTCTATTTAAATTAGGGTGACCAGATTTTCAAAATTAAAAATTAGGACATCCCCTGGTGGTTGGGATGGTTGGTATAAATAAAAAGATTGACTCAGTTGTGGGTCACTATATAATCTGAGGAACCTCTGTCAGTCTTTCTTATTTATTTATTTATTTATTTATTTATTAATTTATTTATGTATGTATGTATGTATGTATGTATGTATGTATGTATGTATGTATGTATGTATGTATGTATGTATGTATGTATGTATGTATGTATGTATTTATTTATTTATTTATTTATTTATTTATTTATTTATTTAGTTAGTTAGTTAGTTAGTTAGTTAGTTAGTTAGTTATTATTTATTTTGTTAGTTAGTTAGTTAATTGTATTATTTATTTATTTTAATTTTATTTTATTTCTGTATTTTCTTTGATTTTTTTTTTTATTTTATTTTTTTTATTTTTTTTTTTGCCTTAGCATGGATTTCTGCATTTTTAATACTATATTGGTATCAAAGTGGTTAAAAATGGGGACACCTTGAACATTTCTTGTTCCAGGTAAATAGGGGTGTCTGCTCAACCTAACGCTGCTAAAGATGAACAAACTTAAAGCAATAATAACTTATGCATTTTTATTATATTAGCTGTACCCCCTTTTTAATTATTCTTATTCAATTAGTTACTGTCTGCAGTCTAAATGTAGCTGTCTACTTCCAGTAAATCTGATAAGCTTCTCATGCATATGCTGATGAGCTCCTCCTTTCACCCCTCTGGTCCTGTTGAATTCCACTGGCCAGGCATCAAGTTCCCAGAGGAAAAGGGCGGAGAGCTGGCCAAAAGCATGCAACACAAGTAACTCATAGAAGCAGAGAGGCTTTACCTGGAAATAAAAGCAGCAACTCAAGTCAGAGTGTAGTGAAGGAGGGGTAGAGATTGACTGAGCTGAACTTTGTGGTTTAGATTAATTACATTTCCACTAGTTTAAACAGTTGGAGGTTATTTGTATCTGAATCTCTCAGTGAGCAATCCAATGACTCTTAGACGGACCAGAGGAATGACGTCTGTGGCCAGTGCTGTTTCCATAGCTGAGCAGCTACAGTATGACTGCTCCATTTTGCTGGACCTTTATGTGAGTATGGCATTATTTCCACTTCAACCTGTCCTGAACCATCCCATGCGTTTGTGTTTGAATAGTTGCCATTCATTTACTAAAACCTATAGAATCTTTACAGTGACAGAGAGAGTAGTTTAGGATGTGTGCAGAAATGAGATAAGAGTGGTGGGTGTGTGGTATTTGAAATAATGAAATGTTTTTACATAGAAGGCAATGGAATAGCAAGGGAGTGTTCCAGGAATTATAAAGGTGGGCGTTTATACTGGAACAGACTTGTCACTGCCTAAGGCTTGATTTCCATGTCACTTGGTGTTAGTATTGGTTCTCTGACTCTTAATTCTTTGCATGAGATCACGCTGGGGGTTCTGCATGCATCTCTATGGTCCATGTTCAGCTGTAACCATGGAGACATAACGCACACATTAGCCAACACTGACAAAAAAGTTGTAAAACTGATTGTAAAACTGATTTAAACAACACATTTTCAGGAGCTTATGATCAATACAAGTGTTCATGGTCCTTTAAGATGTTTGATTTTCAACAAAAAGGTCAGAGTGATTAACTGAACAACTGTTTGTGATTGTAATTTTACGTGTGAGAGACTTGTCTAACGTCACAAATCATCTCACCTTTTGTAGTTTCAGCTAAGTCAGCTCTTTCTGGTCGGACTGTTTTAAAATGAAGCTCTAACACTTAAATCTAATAGAGCTTCTGACAGAGTAGTGCCTTCACTTAGCATCACATCACCAGGGAATGTTGATGCAATCAGCTGCAAAGTATCACTTCACTTTTACATAGGCCCTAATGTTATGTAATATTTGACAAGACATTAGCCATTCAGCAGTAATTTAAATGCAAGCGGCAGAGGGAGAGTTGCCAACATGTTTAACCAGTCACAGACATGGAGAGGTGGAAGAAGAGGTGGAAGAAGTACTCAGTTCTAAGTAAAAGTACAGATACCAGAGCAAAAAATACTCAAGTAAAAGTATCACATGAAGAAAATACTTAGGTAAAAGTATTAGAGTACCTGTTTAGAGTACCTAAAAGTACTAAAAGTAAAAGTTTTTGAGATGTAATAAAGCCTCAAATGTAGTGACTCTGATTAAGGTTTGTGCTGAATTTTGCTCAACAGAAAGAACTGCAGTTTTATTTGTACATTTTTGTTTGCCCAAAATATGCAGTTGATAAAAATAAGCCCCTCGGACTTTTCAGCAGGTCTCAAACAGTAATAAAATAAACTTTTACTTTTTAGTCCTGTTCAAGAACGTAGTTGAGTAGAAAGTACAGATACCTGCTCTCAGATGTAGTGACATAAAAGTAAAAAGTATCCACTGTAAAATTACTTAACTAAAGTACAGATCCCTAAAATTTAAACTTAAGTACAGTGCTTTATTACTTTTTCTTTGTTACGTTCCACCACTGCAGACATGCGTCACTTCATCAGTATGTCCCTTGACTCTTCTTTGGGTGGGAAAAGATTTATAACATAGGAAGCATCCCATTATAATTAACACACATTTCATCACCATGAGGGTAACCATTTCAAGTATGTTTTTTTAAAAGGTGTCTGTATTATACTCCTATATGCTCCTTGCTGGATGTCGCATGACAGTCCTAATGCAGGCCGTGTTTGGACAATCTGTCACACTGGTCCTAAGTTCCACAGGGAGTACACAAGCACAGCAGCCAATTACATTCTTATCATGCCAGATCAGCTCCTGTTGATGTAATGCAAAAGAGTGAGAGAGTAAAAAGTGCAAAAATCAATAACCAGCATGTACTTTCCTCAAACTTGCAGGTTAAAATATATTTTGACCTTGAAAAGATCTGGAAAAAAACAAACAAAAATTGAAAACTATAGTAAATTTTCAAATACATGCCTCTTACCACACTTCTTACCACACAGCCTCATTTCAGTTTAACAGATGTCTTAGCAGTAAATCGATTTATAGTTTTAGAAGCACAGTATGTCCTGCCTGGTTGCATGTTACACAACACACCTCCATCTGCACATATCGCTGGGTTTCAGATGACATCATAACCTTCTGCAGGCCAATAATATTAATACCATAGTCTGTATAAAGAAGTGGACTAAGGGAGTGTGGCGTCACCCGCAGCGTTCAGCTCCAGGCAAGTGAAGCTCGTCGAGTGGTTATAGAGGCCAATTTGGAGCCAAGAATTCTGACCGTCCGAGCCAATCCAGAGCGAGGCTGTTGATTTGTCTGTTATTAATGTAAAACAAAATAGTGAAATAAATACCAGGATCATGTAGAGCGGGTTAATATGAATATTTTAAGACCAAAATGACGAGGCTCACTGCAGCAGTTACAGAGAGAGGGGTGGCAACTTTTCAATGTAAAGTGAATTGGAGTCGATGCAGCCAGAAGCGCACTCATGATCACTTCCTATTTGAAACACGACAGCTAGCGTGTTAGGCTTTTTATATATATATGTCTATGATTAATACAGATGTGGCAGGTAAAATTTATATTGTTAAATACAGTACTCTAGTCACTTATGCATTTACCTTTTAAATATTTCATAGCAAAGGATAATTTGATCCAGGGGAGTCAAAAGGGGGGGATCCAGGGACTTAGGGGCCCAGAATTGGACCCTCTTACTGTTCATTTACATGACAGGGGGGCTCACATGACGCTTCTTGTCTCGGGCTTTTTGTCGACGGACCTGATGTAATCAATAGAAATCTGGCTCTTGCTGCCCCCTCCCCCCTCTGGGGTTATGATGTACCACAGAATCTGAAAACTATCAAGCTATTAGATTTAAAGTTTTGTTTACTTAAGTTTTGTTTATGACCTCTTATTGCGTCACACGTTTAATTAAATCCTCATGAATTGTTCCTAATGTGCAGGACTGGACATGCATAAACTGAACAAAAGCATTCCATTTCGTTCATCCCTTCTCTGCTTTTCAATGCTTAATTTTCTTTTATTTTTCAGAGGAAGAGGGAGAGTTTTTCCTCTAGCCTGACAGTCACTGATGTTCGACTGGTGCCTGTTCAGCTTTCGTCGATGCTGTTGGACAGTCGGGACAAACTGTGGCTTCTACACTCTGCCCTTGTCCAGTGTCAAGGGCTGATGGACAAGGCTGTGTCTAAAGAGGAGGAGGAACTGAGCAATGGGGTGATGGGGGAGTACGAGAAACAAAGAAAAATGGTGCAGGACAGACTCTCTTTTCTGATTGGCAAAACTGAAGAGCTGCTTAAATCACAAGTTGGCTCCACGTTGAAACCCTCCACTGTAGCACCAGAGGTAAGACACAGAGCAACAGTGGTGGGATAAGTACTAGTAAAAGTAGAGATGCCGGAGCAAAAAAAAAAACAAAAAACTCAAGTAAAAATAAAAGTATCACATGAAAAAAATCTACTCAAGTAAAAGTATTAAAGAACCAGGGTAAAAATGAACTTAAAGAGTAAAAAGTAAAAGTATTCCGCCCAAATTTTGAGCTCTAATAAAGCTTCAAATGTTATGACTTTGATAAAGATGTGTGCTGCATTGTGTTCGACAGAAACAACTGTATCAATCTTTTTTTTCCTAGCTGTTTTTATTTTTGTTTGCTCAAATTATGAACATTATATGAAGCCCTGAGCCCTTTTCAGCAGGTCTCAAACTATAATAAATACTTTTACTTTACAGTCCGGCCCTCAGATGTGGTGAAGTAAAAAATATTAACCTAAAATTTAAGTAAAGTACAAGTACCTTAAATTAGTACGTAAGTATAGTATTTAACTACTTTTACTTTGTTCCATTCCACGGCTGCAGATCCCCCTGCAGTGTCACTGTGGTCAAATACAGCCTGGGATTGTCACGTCACACCTCATAAAATGTTCAGCCTAATGTTAAACAAATGGAGATTTTTACGAAGCTAAATGCTGAACTTTGTGTCCATTCTAAAGTTTTCTGACGCTATAAAGTGATAGCTGCATTTACCAGGAGCGACTCAGCACTTTATTGGCTTGCTCCAGTGACTCAGCAGTTTATCAGCGCAGTGCTTTGGTTTATTTTTTAATGTTTTTATTTTGCGCTACTGCTACAAACACGGTGGATTTCCATGTTTTGGGGTGAAAATGCCAGACTATGTGAAGAGATGCAGTGATCCAGCTCTGTCAGTGCTCATGTTGAAACTTTAAACATCATCTATACCAAGTCCAAGATGCTCAAATATAAAATTAACTTCTGCTATATAGTTTTAAAAACATTCATTGACTGACCAGTACCATAACCATTAATATTAAAATTTTCTTGATTCGTACCTGACACCTGCATTGATATTGGGACATTTGTGATTATTTGTGGCGTGCTCTCCCTGTGTCGGGGTGGGTTTGCATTGTTCTGGTTTTAACTAAAAAAACATTTACTATATCCTGATCCTGCAACTACTACCGAACCACCATCTTGGACCCCCAGGTGGTTCACTAACTGATGTGAAACAAATTGTAAGGAGGATACACCACCTGCTTGTTTCCATGTAGAATGTCCAACAATATGGCATTACATTCATCAGTCTCCATGTACAAGCAGGTGACGCCACCAGGCCACGTTACAGGTCAGATTTGTGGAGAGGAGAATCCAGTCACTGTCAGAATCCATGTTTCTCAAGGTATTTTTGGGCATAGTTAAATAAAACGATAATGTATTGCTTAAATATATTTCATGCAATACTGTGGAACATTCCAGGCAAAGTAAAAACATCTATAGAGAGAGTTCCTGGTTGAAAAAATGATATAGGCTTTGTATTAGACCTATAAATTGTCAGTCCTAGTTAAACATAAATACTGTCTGTATAACTGTGTCTCATTTAAAAACACTAACTCAATCTCCCATTTTCTCAGGTGCAGTGTCCCTCTACTCTGTTTGAACTGAAGTTGTGGGTGTACCGTGTTTTCAAAGAGATTGATTACTGGGCCAAGATATCTATCAGCACCATACAGGAAACAGGATATGTATACAAAGAGCCAACGGTGGTCCGGAGAGTCAGGAGAAGCACCCGGAGCAGCAGAAGATGAGGCACGAGCTTTAGAGGAGGAGGTACTGACTGAGGGGAACAGGGTTAAAAAAAACCCACACACACACAAAAGATTTCAAGCACGAGAAACAGATGACCAAACTATGGACTAAAGATGTATTTCAACCAGAGGATAGAAATAGAATAGAATTTGCATTCTACACGGTTTGTGCATAAAACCTTTTTGACTTTTTTTTTTTCTGGGGGATAATAAATGTTAAGCACGTGCTATGTAGATTGTATGTATGTCTGTTTTACTGGTCACAAAATGGATTAACATAAGTATTCATTGTAATGTAATTCATAACTCTGTAAAAAAAAAAAAAAAAAAAAAACAACATTAAACCACAACCAATAGACTAATTTCCAGTGTTGCATGCCTGAAAACCAAATGGGAACAGGAGGGTTGTGAAAGGGGTGTAAGAACCTCCTTGAGTCACGCCCCCTGATGCTTACACAATAGACCTTTATGAAACAGTGTCTTCTGAAACTTTTTCTGTGAGGCTGGTGATACGGACACAGCATTTACAAAAGGGCAGGACACAGACAGGAGAGGATGCCTGCATTCTGGTAAGAGGCATTCACCTTTTCACAGGGCTGGAATGTAATGAAGTAAAAGTAGTAGAGTAAACTTAAGTAAAGTACAGATACCAAACCAAAACTAATTTTTTTACTTTTACTTCACTACATTTGAGAGATTATCTGTACTTTCTGCTGCACTATATGTTTGAACTGGACTGAAATGTTAAAGTATTTATATTATTGTTTGAGACCTGCTGAAAAGGCTGAGGGGTTTATTTTTAATACATTCTTAATTTGAACAAACAAAGATATACAAATGAAATAGCCAAGAAAAACTATTGGTTCGATTGTTTCTGCTGAACAAAATTCAGTTCAAATCTTTATCAAAATCTTAAAGATTTATCAGACTTTAGCTCTCTCAGTCCAATTCACACAGTATATTATTGTATTGAATGTATAATATAGTTTGTTTTTCTTTCAGTAACATTTTGCCTACTTTTTCTATTTATTTAACTTGTTATTTTTATGCAAAATAAAAAAAGAAATGTGTAAAGGAGTCTAGAACCTGCTGTCAATGGATGCCTTTTAGTAAATTTGCACTAGTGGAAGAAGTAGACCACTCGGTTTTAATAATAATGATTAAAGAAAATACAGATACAGAAGGTAAATATTGACTTTTGAATGTGCATCTTCTCTCAAAGGCAGATTTACGCTTTGGTTAGTATGGCTCTGCTGGATCAACACTGCATCCCAGCTCATGATGCAGTTGTGTACCCCCCAGAAGCCTCTGTGCACAATGGCACCCTGTATGCAACATGTAAGATCAAACCCAATGAGCCGACCGACACTGGCCCAAAGATTTATGGCATGGTCCTGTTTAAACAAGACTCCCCTGAGAGCAAACTGTCCATCTTCCTGCAGCTCCGAGGCTTTGATAGTGACACAGCCGAGACTAAAGCTGTGCACATTCATCAGTATGGAGACCTGATCCCTAACTGCGCTTCCACTGGGGGGCACTACAACCCCAACAACGTGAACCATCCCCAGCACCCAGGAGACTTTGGCAACTTCATAACTCTGAACGGACGCATCAAAACCATGTTCGAATCTAATGCCACGCTGTTTGGAGGACAAAGTGTTATCGGCAGAGCTGTGGTCGTCCACCAGCACGAAGACGACCTGGGGAAGGGAGACGATGCGTCAAGTCTGCAGAATGGGAACGCTGGCCCCAGGGTCGGCTGCTGCGTGATTGGGATAACCTCTCCAAATCTCTGGACCGCTAACCTAAATCCTTCAGGAGTGAATTAGAACAATGCATTTGTTAAAGTGAAATACCAACAAGAGAAATATGAATTAAACCAATGCGTTTTATGTATGTAGCTGCACAACACAGGGGTGACATTTATTCATTATAGTGTCATTGTGCTATAGGTAAATACAGATTTAGTAAGAAAAACCTCCAGACCTTGATCTCTGTAATATAAAATTAGTCGATTATGTTTTAACTAAATATCTGTCGATGTGTTCAATTATTGTCCAGTTTGTTTTTACTTTCATTTTTGCTGCACTATAGTGAAGTGGTCATATTGAAACCACTGCCTAAAACCTGTAATAAACATTTTTAAAAATGTACCTTAAACATTCACGTGCTGCAGGTGAAGGTAAAGTTTGAGATAATTAGGTTTAAGTCATTTTGCTTGGTATCAAAATGTATTGATCAACATTAGTGTGATGTTAAAACTCTATACCACAATATGTGTAATCAACTTCCTTGTAAAACCTGAAGCATAAATTCCATTCAATAAACAATTGCACCTAACTAGTCATTTGTATGTTTTTACTGGTTGAAGAATGTTATGGTATCAATTATGGGAACAATCTTCTTGGTCACTAATGATAAATAAAAATAAATGCATTCACCCGTGTTGTCTTGTGTTCACTAATTATACATAAATCTAAATGCGTTCATCTCTGTTATCGTATCTTGATGGTTCTGTTTAGCTGTGCATATGAGGTTTTTATTCTACATTCTTCTATTTTAATGTTAATTTCATGATTATTATTTGCAATTATGTATGTTTTGATTTGTCGTATTGTGATTTTAAGAACTTTTCTATTCTGTAAAGCACTTTGAATTACTTTGTGTACGAACTGTGCTATACAAATAAGCCTTGTCTTCACTTATCACATATCCTCATTTGAAGAGTCAGTTTCATTTGTATTTGCTTGTGTCTCTTGGGTAACAGGACATCCTCTTGCAGTTTGAAGTAGTGGTAATTAAATCTAAATGTGTTCATCTGTGTTGTCTTGTGTTCACTTATAAATAAAAATAAATGTGTTCATCTGTGTTGTCTTGTGTTCACTTATAAATAAAAATAAATGTGTTCATCTGTGTGGTCTTGTCTTTAAGTATTCCCTTCCTCATTTGAAGAGTCAGTTCCATTTGTATTTGCTTCTGTCTCTTGAGGTAACGGGGCATCTTCCTCTGTGTTTGAAGCAGCGGTGAAAGAAGAAAGCTCTTCTGTGGTTTGAACACAGTGGACCATTTCAGCGTGCTCAGTGTCTTTGTCAGTCTCACAATCCAGATTATCTGTCTGATTTAAATCGTCCTGTGTAATAGTAGTAATAGCAGTAGTATCCTCATAAAGTCCAGTTTCATCTGTATTCGAATGACCTAGGTCCACAGTCTGAGGCACTGGGCTGCTGGTTTGTTGCTCATCTTTCTGGGGAGGGGACGGTTGGCTCAGCTCTGACCCCTGCATTGAAGCTGAAGATTCAGATGCTGGAAAATTTGGTTCTTCTTCAATTTGTTTGGATTCATTTTCACCTGACAGAAAATACAGCAAAAGGGTCTTAGTGTATGCTTGCTTGTGTTCTTTCCCTCATAATTTAATAAAAGAGGTATTCTTATACCTTCACTAACACTGCAGTTTGGGGACTCAGGGGCCTGCTCATGAATAATAATGGTGTCTTTTCCTCCTGTTACAAAACAAAAATATTTAAAAATATTAAATCTACAGACATTATACAAATAGCCATGATGACTGCTTTTAGAACAAAGTAAAGTTCAGAGATAAAGAAAGAAACCTACTTCCATTATATCCAAGAGAAACATCATAAGTTAAGCCTCCAATAAACAAGGAGCAAAGCAGGAAAATGCAGAATAAACTTTGTTAGTAGCTAGTAAGTATATATAGAGTAAAAGAACGAATGTAATATCAATGTAAATACCAGGCAGACTCCATAATCCCGACATCTCCAATGATTTAAATTTTTTCTCCAATTCTGCGACGCGATTCCCAAGAATTCTAGTAAAAGAGTTCAAAGTAGAAGAGAAAACTATTCTGGCATATACTGAAACAAAACATAGTTACAGTTATTCTTGAGTATTAATACAGTGTTGCTTACTTGTTGATTTGGCGCTGGTGTTGTATCACCATGTTCTTCTCGTGGATAGTCTCTAACAAAGCTGTGGCCAAAGATTTGAGATCTGAGATGGACTGGGGAGTGACTGGCAAGCTACAGCCATTTTCTTCAGACAACAACAGTTCCTTCACTGAAACAGAACATTGTAATCATGATCATAATTAGATGCTTTAATAACGTTACAGGTGATTTGTTAATATGTGAGCCTGACCTTGTTTGGCAGAGAGCACACCTGTGAGCGCACTACTGTTGGGTTTACCACTAATTTTAGAGTTTTTCCGACACTCCAAAGCAGTCTGCAAATAAAAGAATATTTGCCATATGCATCTCAATTTATAATACAAACTTAAAAATACAAGATAAAAGCTTACTGTGTGTTCTAAGTTACCTTATACTTGGATAGATTTGATTTTAAAATGGCAACTTCTTCTTGTAGCTGATTTAGTCTCTCATGTAAATATCTGTAAAATTCAACCAAAGTTTAGTGCCGGCTTAACATCAAATAGAGATAAAGAAGAAATGCTCTCCAAACCTGTTTTCCATGCAGAGTGCGTCTACATCCAGCATCCGGATCTCATCATTGCCAAGGAGGTGATTCATTTCCACATTGAGACGATGAGCCTTTTGTTGAAACACATCCCGCTCTGCTCGTATGTCCTGCAGCTCATCTGTCAGAGACTTAACACTGTGGTCCAGCAGCTCATTCTACAACAGCATCCACCTTCATAAGTCCTGCATTTAAACTGGGTATTCTAACAAATAAACCAAAGTAATAACCTGCTCTCTTGCTTCCTCCAGCTGTCTGACCAGATCCTCTCGCTCATGAGCAGGAAAATGGCGCATTCCAACCTCATCGTCCCCCAGTCTTTGTTTGGTAATGGTCATCCTCAGCAGCTGTGAGGAGAAGCACTTTTATTCACATTATGCTACACATCTTAGGATGCATTTACATTAAAAATCCACCACCTTATTATCACCCTGAGCTTCTGTAAGTCTTTGTTTCACTTCCTTCAGTTCATCAGAAAGTTGTTGGCTTCTTTCTCTTGAGTCTCTCAGTAACTGTGCCAAAGTGACCTAATTCAGCAACATAACAATTGAACAAGTTAAAATGAACACCTTCACATTGTCAAGTACAACACATTCACTGCAGTGACATGACAGTACTACAGTAAAATATGATAAATAAATCAAATATAAAATAATACATAAAATAGACTTAAATATTTACTTGGTTTCGCTTTTCAGGTGGAAGAGAGGTATCCGCCATCCTAAGGATTATGGAATAAATTAAATTAATTTAAATATAAATAGATTATGGAGTATAAAAAGACAATGTCAATTTACAGTTAGGACTTACTATGAGCTCCCTGTATTTCTTCTTAAGTCCTTGGTGGCGTTCTCTGAGCTGGTTAGCCATCAGCTTGTACTGGTCCCTCTCCTGTTGACAGGTGTCCAGCTCTTTGGACAGGATCAGAAGAGCTTCTTTCTTGCTTTCTAGCTTTCTCTTGCAGACTAGAAACTGTAATAAGGCAAGTATACTGTGTTAGCTTCTCAAGAAGGAAAAGGCCCTAAATTGCAACAATACAAAAGCAATTAATGAGCCTAATGAAAAGTTGCTTCAGGGTGACTCTAAAGGTTAGAGCTAAGAGGTATTGGCATTTCACCTTGTAATTGGCATTAGGATAACAGCCAACTGAGATTTGCTGTAAGATGCAATTACTTCTTCAAAGACAATGTGTGCCGTCCTAAAGAAAGAATGTCTAGAGATACTTATATTAAAACATGTCGTATGATGGATGTCCGCAGGAGCATAACAGTCGACTCAAGTCAAAATATTCAAGTCAAAATCATTGCAATATGTCATTATTTTAAGGAATCTTACAAAAATAAAGGTATTTCCCTTAAGTGTAAACGTGTGGGCACCTGGCTGCAGCTTGGATAAAGTGTTAAACGTGCAGGGGGCGCACACCATCCCCTCGTCCTCCTCTCACTGTTATTGGACTCACCTCGTTGAGCATCCCCTGCCAGTCGCTTTCGCTCCGGTGAGACCCCTCCATGTCCTTATACTTCTCTTCTAAATAAGCTCGAAATGAATTAGAGTCAAATCATGGCCCATTTGTCCTAACGGAGAAATCCAGCAACATGAAAACCAAACGGATTAGCCACTCTCCAAAGCAACACGCATCACTTCCGGTGCTCTGGCGTCACACAACCTGCGTCATGACGTATTTCCTGTTCAGTTTGTGATCAAATTTAACTGAAATCAACAGAAATCAGAACAAACACAGCTCACTATGCAATTTTCTTTTATTTGAATTTCATATTAACCCCTTACCATTCCGGGTATTTTTGGTGAAATTGCCTACGTTCTGACCTCTCCAAATAAAAATGATTACTGTTATTGAACCATAAGTAGTATTTACACAAGTTTGGGGTCTTTGTAAAGGTAACATCCTCTAGTTTTACCCTCAGGTGTCAGAATCACTGTAAGTTTGTCTGGTAAGTATTTATACACTTTGGAATACACATAAAAAATGATTTTTCTCATCCTCGCCTAAATTTTTTTGTAAAAATTAAGGGGAAGAAAGCTGCAGTAGGTAGCTGGGGACAAAAATACACCATATTTCAATTGAAAATGTTGTTGACCTCTCACATTTCAGATTTGAGGTCAATCTATAAAAAAATGAGATTTTTACACTTATTTTATTATGACTAAATCATAATTTATGGAGGGACTTTTGATGTATCCAAGTTTATCCAAACCTCTCCAAATGGAGACATTTGGAGAACGTTTGGAAAAACTGCAATAACTTTTGAATGCTTCAACCCACAGACATCAATGAGGGCTCTACTGAAAGCTCACACTTAGAGGAATCTGTATCTGCACACTGAGCTGCTCTATTACTTATGTAAATTTATATAGCATATCAAAAACACAATATAAAATACATATTTGTTTATGAAATATAGTCAAAACAGGGGTATGGGTCAAAATAAATATATATTTACAAACTCCACACACTGCAAACAATGAACAAACACACACTGTAAACAGCAGTGAAAAGCTCACTGTACATGATTATGGCTTGTCCAAAAAATGGTGAAAAAATGTCTTTGCCAAAATGCCATTTCTTTGTTTTGTGCAAAACCTGGTAACAGCCGATGAGCAAATCTGATAACGTCCCCCACGTGCCTAAAGAAAAACACAGACACATTAGTAACAAGAAAGTACAAAATTGAGAGAGGGTGAAGTAATATTATATCATATACATATTATAATTTTACTTACAATACTGTAAACTGCAGAATAAAACACCTTTCAATCAATAGACAAATGAAGTCTAATTCATACAGATAAACACAAATGTGCCAGAGCCCATGGTTCCAATGCCACTATGCACAGAAGTGATGCTAATGATTACACACGATATATTTTATCTACAATTATGTAAATAGCAGAATAAACCAGGCTTACCGATCCAGAACAGCATCCAGTCCATCAAAGAATATGCTCCTCCACTTCTGAGTCCACCGTGGAATCTGCCACGGACCGCTCCGGGTCCGAGATGCCTCTGGTATAACTTGTACAAACATCCACCGTGTCCGCGGTCGCGTACTGCCTTTGTTTTATCCGTTTCGTCGTGTTTAGAAGCAAAACTGTGGCAAAATCACAGTGCGTCATTTTACGCACACTTTACGCACGAAAAGCCGTGATTCATTTACTTTCGTTACGCACTGGGCCTGCTCCGTGTGTTTACAGAAAACTATGGCATGTCATACATCCTCGTGTTCGGCTGCTCATTGGCTGTAAGGAGAAAACGTCACTGAATGTGTGAGATGTGACTGGTTGATTCTACACGGGGGAGAGTGGGGCGTACACTTCAGTCACCTGTAGCACTGATTCGCTGTCTGGGGCTCCAGTGACCCACAACCCCCACCTTATTGGCCAAACTTGGTGTCAATCAGAAGCTAGCAAGTTTGTCTATCACTGAGAAACAAAGTTGGCGCTGTCTGAAGTTTGTTAGGCCTGAAATTGACGAAAGAAATGCAAAAAAAAATGACGGAGCAGATTTCACTTTCCTGCAGCAGATTGGACATGGAGGATCCAAGTTATTTTGCGGACATAATTTCTTGACTGGATTATATTCTCTGGACGTCTACGGAAAGAATGAGACCGATATTGTGGAAATATGTTGATGTTTGACAGAACCAGAGCCCTCAAAGGTAAGTGAAGTCCAAATAGGCATTTTGGCTTTTCTGTAAAAAACGGCTTTCCTGACAGCACTGTGGTGACTTTAGGTGAAAATGGTTTACATATTCGGAAAGATGAGATCCGTAGCTTTCATTTGATGTGTATCTTGTTTGTGTGGGTGACGCAGAAGTGAATGTACATTGCTGTAAGTTGTAAATAAAAGGCGACGGCCCGCGGGCGGGCCGTCGGAAACGTAAGTGGTTAAGGAAATTAAGTAACTCGTTTTCACAGTTTAGGTTTTGATCACTTGAAAAATGGTAAATAAAACACTCAGCAATCAAACGAGACACAACCAGATCCAGGGACACAACAGTAAGTGCTGTTATGGTCCGACACGGCTGTGGTTTAATATGCTAATCTAACACATTTTACCAGGACATTTCAAAGTGAATTATACGTTTACATTCACCAAGTGCAGCAGCATAGTACAGTTCCAAAGCATTTCAGCTATAATATAGGCCTATTGGCTGTTTGCATAGAGATCTTAAGTAAGTTACCATCTCACAAACTCACACACAAACTGTCTTTATATTGCTTATAGAGTTTTTAAAATTCACACTTTCTCCATGTATTTTCTTCTAACATCAGAAGCTATCGTTAGTTATGCTTTTTCTACTTTCCTTCATATGCAGTACAAGCATTTAATGGCTTTTTGGTATTATAATGCATTTACATACAAATTGAACAATTTTTCTTATATTTTTACGCATTATTGTATTTAATTATAAGCTTAAATCTACTATTATATGCTCAAACACCATCGTTTTACCCTTGAAGCTGGGAGAAAAGATAAAGTTTCTCCGATCAGTGCTCACTGCTACAAAAGACCGAGGTGACTGCACATAAATATCCTTAAACTTTTTAAACAACTTTGCATCTGCATCCCACAGAAAAATCTGGGTGAAGGAGTAGTCACTGCCCAGCGCCAGGTAGTGTCTGTTTGTAAAGGTGAAGGGCTGCAGGACCATAGCACCTCTAGAAGGAAGAGGCTGAACTTCACTGAACTGTTTATTGGTCCATTTGAGAATTTTGGAGTCACCGATGTAGCACGTCATGGCTAGATACAAGTCATCCCCGAGTCTGAAGGCTTTGACCGCCACTGCATCATCAACATTTGGGATCTCACTGTGAACTATGAACTTCAGTGTGCTTTTGTTCCACAGGTAAATGACGGGGGACTGAGAGCGACTGGCTAAGATCAGATAGGACTTCCCATCCACCTGAACATACTCAGCGTCGGTGTCTCTGAACCACTCGTGGAGAAACTGGTAAGAGTAGAAGCCGGTGTCGTTACGCTCAGGCTCGTTGTTCCATTTGTATACTGTGGACAGACCTGCTTTGGAGCTGTCCACTATCACAAAGTACCACTCTTTGTCTATTTGGAAAACCTCAATGTCATTTGGCTTTGAGATGTTGAAGACCTCAATCGTCTGAAACTTTGTGAACTTGTTCTGTTGGGCATCAAACTTGTAAATGTGAGAACCACCGAAAAGCTGCGTGATAACAATAAGAATATGGTTGTCAATCAGGACAGACTTGCATCCCACAACAGACTTCCCTTTAAAGAAGAAAGAAACAAAGACGTAGGTTACAAACAAACAGCCTTCATATTTCAGTGGCATAATAGGCTCTGTGCACAGCTGTTAGCATCACTACTTCCTGTCCAATTTGATCTCCATTAGGTTTTTACTGATTCAAGCTAAAATAAATAAATATTTCAGGCAATGTAGAGGGAGCTGCAAGTGGATGTTACTGACAACATGTTAAAAAATACACAAATAAAATAAATACTTCACCGGAGGACTCTTCTGCGTTTGGACAGAGATGTTTATGTCTCAATGCTAATGCTAATGCTAAGTTTGAGGCATAATTGATTAATATTAAAGCAACACCACAAACTGAAATCTTCTACAAATACAAATAACTGGGTAGACTTTGTTTGAATTATTTTTTTTATTTTAATAGGTTGTTTATTTTATATTTTCTGATTTTAACAAAAGTGACTGTTAGCTTTGCGACACTGTGAGCTAGCATGATGCTTTGCACAGAGCCTATATACCGGTAATCAATTCATGAAACCTGCAATGTTGTCAAAACTTCTGAATTTCATCTCAATGTGATCCCATTCCATGATTATGCAGCTGTTGGTGTTGGGTGAAGCCATGGCGGCATATATGTCCTCTTTGAAGGAAAATATATCTGCTGACATGGCCTGAACGTTGATGGACTGATGACGCGCAAAATCTGTTTGCAGAAATAGACAAAGACACAACATAGGTATTAATAACGATTTGGGAACTGCACTGCACAACTTCACATGAAAGTGGAAGGGCTTAAAAGTTTGAACTATGTGCAACTTGGACGGACCACAGACATACCACAACTTCATCTGTATTTAAAGGAACCATATTACGATATTTCCTGATCTATGTTATAATGTTGTTTCCTCATCACAAACACACCTAGAATTGTGTTTTGTTTTATTCACACATTTAACACACAAACCCTGCATATTTACGCTGAGTTCTTCTCTCAAACACAAAACGCTGTGTTCCACCTTGTGATGTCATTTGGCAATACAGGAAGTGCTCCACTGTGTTTTTAAACTCCATACACCTTCACTAGAATCATTTGGGGAATTTCAGATGTAAATGACTATAAATGAAACATGTGTGAATGAAACAAAATATAACTTCAGGTATGTTTCTAATGAGTTAACAACGTTCTAACATGGCTTAAAGCTTACAAGAGTCAATTTTGCGTAATATAGGACCTTTAACCCTTGTATCATTTTGAAGTAAAATACACTGGAGCAGTAACAAACACAACAACCACACATGAAAATATATTATGCTGTATGTAGGTTTTCCATGGTGCCTTTTAACGAACGCTTTAATTATTTAAACGTTTATTGATTTCTGACTTGCCTCCCATATGTCCTTTTTCTTCCTTCCTGTGTAATAAGTGGAGTGAAATAGAGTTTTACCTGTAGACATGCACTGTCTTGGTGCTAGTGGGAGGTCATTGAGGCGTTTGCCCTTCATGTCGGTGGGACCAGCACACATCACTTCAGACACAGTGGCATTAGTGTTCTTCAGCCACACCATTAACCACTTATTCTCACAACTGCACTGGAAAGCGTTTCCCCTGAGGTCCCTGTTAAAAGAAAAAAACAAAAGAACAAAACACAAACATATTGGAGAACCTAGAAGAATCACTTTGAATATTTGTGTAATTTATGTTGTTAAGCACCAGATTTGATTTCAGAGAAAAGCAAAGGCCTATTATTTGTGCTGGCTTGGGCATTACTGTGCCTGAGTCAGCTTCACTTTAGAAAGCACAAAGGAAAAAGAGACACATTACTGATGCCACAACTGCTTACTCACAGCTCCAGTAACGAGTCCAAGTCGAAAAAGAGGTCTCTTGGCAAGGACTTCATCTTGTTGTTGGCAAGCGATCTGAAACAGAGCCATAAGAGAAGAAGATACCATTTTGTTCTACTTAATGGTTGTGTTTTCAAATCATTAAATTAGAACTGAATCATACACATTTATGCACATATAAATTTATTAGCCTAATGAGTGATTTTGAGTATGACTTACAAATGAGTAAGGTCTCGCAGACCACGAAAGGAATTTTTAGTTATACTCTCAATTTTGTTGCCTTCAATAAATCTGTGTAAAACAGCATAAGATCAGCACATATTACTAGATGTGGCAGATAACTTTTGCAACAGAAAAAAATGATCTTACAAATATTCAAGATGTGGAAGTCCAGAGAAAGCATCATCTCTAATGGTAGTCAAAGAATTTCCATTTAAAAGTCTGCAAAATACAAACAGAGCAGTTGAATGTGTTGTAATGTACAGGCCTATAGCCCACTGTCACATGTCTCTAGAGCCTTGTATTTTCATCATATATTTTCAGTGTTAAATCAGTTGGACGTTGAACTTACAGCAGCTGCAGTGAAGGCATTAATGCAAACATGGCCTCAGTGATTTCAGCAATGGACCCGTTTACTATGCTCCTGACACAGACACACAAATCAAAGTCAAACTTGGTATCGGATGTCCGACTGCAGAGAGATGCTCACAACACAAAAGTACGTTGTCCTCTCTAGCAGTAGCATATTTATCATTGGCTATTCTAAAAACTGATATAACTGGTGGAAATGGACAGAAGACAGTTGTCTTACAGTGAGTTGATGTCACTGGGTATAGTCCGTGGGATGTCTGAAGCGCCCACGCAGACGATCGTCTCCTTGGAGCACGAGCATCCTGAAGGGCATTTAAAGTTTCTCTTGGATTCCACGCGAACAAGAAGGAAGAAAAGCACCCCTGCTGCCGTGAGCCATCCCTGAGGAGTCCGCATTTTTGTAACTTCTCATCAATGGCTGCAGAGGAGACCGAGGCGTAAACAGCTCTGTCCCGTTCGCCTGGGCCACTTCCAAGCGCAGCACTGAGCCTTGGCACTGACACAGACTGATACGGCGCAGCGCCCTCAGCATCAACAAGGCTCCAGACTGTGAGACCCACCAGTGTGGCTCTAATCTGTGGCTACAGTGGGTTAGTTTAGAATAGAGCTCAGAGATGTCTAGGACTATTTTATTCTAACAATACGATTAAGATAAAAAAAAAAAAAAAAAAAATAATAATAATAAAAAATAAAAACGAACTATTCACCAGCCAATTAAATAGCTGATTAAGTAAATGACTAATAACACTCATGATCTTTCTGTTTTCTGTTGTAGATTATAACTTGATTTGTAAATAATGAGCATGGCTCTTGTAAAGAGCTACTGCCAGGTTGTAATTGTTGTTAAACGATTGTACCACTAGAGGGAGATAGGGATCACGCTTTATAAGACACTAACTTGTTAAAATGTTTCTTTTGAAAACAATATTAAATACTGTATTGAAAATTACACCAGCAAATACACACAGAGTCAGTATGACATTATACAATACAAATCAGCATCAGATGTTTTCATATATATTTATATGTCATTCATATTTTCATTGCTTTTGAGTAAATTCTTTCTGTCATTATTAGGGTGGTGACAATAAGATTATTCCCTGTTTGTGCATAGGCCTAACAAGGTGCTGACCTTTGCTGGAGCTCCAGGGGTCTATGAGCAGGAGTGAAACTGAAGCCTTGTTGCCAGAAGGCATCAGCCGTACATGTCTGCCATTGCTGGCATAATCTGCGACAGCTCTGCATCTAACATTGCTGTTTTTAGTCTAGAGTATCTCCGAAACACTCAGGACACGTGCAAGCTGAAACCAGATGATGCCACAGTAAACATCTCTTTGCTATTTCTTTCTAGACAACCATCAAACTGTCATTAGGGAGCGGAGAGCAAGTTTGTTTAACTTCATTTTTGTGCAGCCTACATACAGTAGCAAAATCACCCCACGTCAATGTTTTGTTTTACACATTAGCAACTGGCTCTCGTGTGTGGCCTTTGACCTCTGGATGTGATAACATTTTACAAATGACTTGAATGTCTATAAAACTTTATGTTAGTCAAGAAATCAGAGAAGGGTTTGGACCTTAGCTTTCACAAATCATAATGAAGGTTTTACATGTAGAAAGGCTGTGAGTTCAACGGCAGAAGTTAAAGCTTGGAAGCAGCCTTCACCCCTCCCTGAGACATAGCTTCTACACCCTGCACAGATTGTTTTAATGGGAGAGAATAGTTGAATGTCATTTACAAGTGTTTGGCTAAACGATATGACTACAGCAGCACTCATGGCCATTAACAGGAAAAATAAAAACGTCATATTTGTAATTTTAATTTGTAGAATAAAATGCATTTGTTACATGATCATAACATTGTAACTTAACAGTTACGCAGAGGTGTGCATGTGAAATATGGTCCGTCAGCAGTGATTCCTTGTCCTTCTAACTGAAATGTCATTATCAGTGTTTTGGAGTATCTGTTAATCCTTTACATCTCCAGAACCAGCTCACATGTGACACTTTCCAATGCACAAATGACCTCTGACCTCTGAACCTGAGGGTGGAAAGAGCGAAGGGGGTAACCTGGTGACTGCCTCACAGCAGGTGCTCAAGGTTTCAAGCCTCTCTGGTTCCCAGCAGCAGGACTCACTCATCAATATAAGGAAGAGCTGCTAGATGGCACAATCTTCCAAGGAACATAAACATGTCATAACAGTGCTGCTTAAATCCAGCCAGTCAGCACAGAGCAGGTGATTCATACAGTCTGCATTCATTCATTTTTAACCTACACACATTGGAACAGTCATTTATGATCTTTTACTGTTGGTGATAGCAACATTTCTGCATTAGAGGAATATATTTTAATAAATAACCAGCAAGTTCACAGGAAATGCCCAATAGAATGAAAAACAAAACAAATAGGCTACTTAGCATCAAATTAATTTTCATGATTGAACTTAAATGCTGCCTTAAATGAAAACTGTCTATTCTGAGCTGAAGTGCATTTGTTGCCCTCGTGTACACTAACTCAGCTCAAACAAACAACTGTCTGCACTGCTCTGTCCACTCCATCCAAAATGTGTCACAGTAAAATCATCACTTGTTACCCTGAAAGATTTGGGGTTAGGGTGAGAGAGGAGAAGGCCACAGACCAAATGCATTTTAGAAGCAGCTGTGTGTTGTATATTACTGTGCTCTGCGTGATGTGCAAAAGCCTGACCAGGTCTGCACATGGATTTTTGATGGCCCTGATTAATGGTGCTCATGATTTAACACCTGCTGTTTTAATGTAGCCACTGTAAGAAACTGATCTCGGCTGGCATGCGTGAGAGCTGCCTCCCTTTTAAATAGCTCCCTAAATGTATCATCTTTGTGGAGGTCATTTTAACCTGTCTGTGGGTCCACATTTGGAAATATAATAAATACTGGCAAATGTGTAAGGCTTTCACAATCACAGGAAATGGGAAAATTATAAACTAAAAAATCTGTCACATCTATGAGGGCCACTCTCTGACAGTTAACGGCAGGTGAAATAGTAAGGTTAGATAGAGTAAGCTTGGCCAGAATTGCCATTGTTGATGTGACCATGATGTCACTTAAATGACATTAGTAGTGTGTTTTTGACTAAAAAATCATCCAAAAACAATAACTTAGATGGTTCATAACACTTAAGTGAAATAAACCCATGGGGACAGCACTGGTCTGTTGTGAGACTGTAGTCTACTGAGGGTAAAAGTCAGATGCAATGGTGCAAAGAGCTACCCCTGAGTCTGTGTCCTTGATAGTGCTGTTAGTGTGCCCTCCACATGGAGCAACTGGTCACTGCCCCTCCCCTCTGCATTCCTCCAATCTGGGGCCCTGTCCAGAAACAACACTTGTGTCTTCAACACCTACACATCCATTTTATAACTGGGTCATTATAATAAGGGAACCTGCTCCACATAATGATAACATAACATGGTTGAGCATACTTCACTCCTGTCACGTGCCCAGTGGCTCTGTGTGGATGGTAAAATCACATCTGCAGTTAGGCTGAGGCACACTGGCACCAGACAGTGGAGTGTATGTCCAGACAGCTGTGCACACACGCGCACGCACACACGCACACACGCACACACGCACACACTTACAGTATTTCATTTTTGCTTTGTGGCATTGTGCCACTGTCGTAATGCCATTATACAGCTCATTATAAACCTATTTAATTGCAATAAGGAAAAAGTGTTAAGGCTAATTGTTTTGAAACAAAACAATAAAAACATAAAATGTAGCAACAAAACTACATGCTAACGTATAGATATACTGAGTAGACGAGTATAGTCTGTGTGTTAGGTCTTACTAATGACATTACATAACTCAAAAATGTTGTAGCCTGTATCCAGAGTTTCAACTAAAGCCCTGTGGGTTAAATGCTAAAGTCCATTACAACTTGGTAAGTTTGGAGTAGACAGAAGAAGAGGTAGAGCAGAAACAGCCTTAGACCTGTCAAAAACCTATAAAAAATATATATCCAGACCTGTCATGTGTTCATATAGATATATCCAGACTTGTCATGTTTTCATATAGATATATCCAGAGCTATAGGCTATTGTACACACTATTGTACAAATGAATATGGATATAGTAGCATAAATCTGCATTACCTCGGTCTACCAGTCAACTGTAAAAAACTCTAAAGTTTCTGATAATACACTGTAGGCCTAATATTAAAGACATAAGGATTTAGCAGTGGAACGCATCATTGTGAGAAATGTGAAGTGAGACAGACTCAGGAGGAGCTGTTCTTTGTTGAATGGTGCTGAAAGTGCACATATTGCCCTCAGATGTGATAATGACGGGATTTTCCTCGGGACTCCCCCTGTGTTGCTCTCTCTCTTATTGACAGAAGCGTGTCTGTGCTGCCCTCCCACAGCCCTCCCCTGGACCTCTGAGGGGCTGAGGGGCTGAGGCTCTTGCCGCTCTTGCCCCTCAGAGTTTTCCGTCCTGTGTCAGGGTAACATCGTCACCGCGCAGACCTCCTCCACACGGACAGACCGGACTCATGGAAGCAGCCGAGGAAACTCTCACTTACCGAGATGACACCGGACTCCACAAGAAGCTGCTCCCGGAGGACAAAGCCTACAAAGACTGTCCCAAAGACATTAAAGACAAGGTCGAGGCGAGGAGTGACGAGTCCAACTACATGGACACTAAAACAGACAGCGCAAAAACGGTCAAAGTGTCTTTCACTGGTGAAGGAAACCAGCTGTCTGTGAGGAAATGTGACGGCTGTAAACAAGGAGCGAACGAGAAGCTCATTTTAGAAGAATCGACAGAGACCATTTCAAATAAACCCGCTGTTAACAACGACTTTAAAGACGCAGAGTTGAATGAATTAGTGGAGGCTGATGGTCTGGACACGAGTGAGTGCAGTGAACCGCCTCAGAGCGAGAGCGACGACCTGCACTACACAGACATGTATCTGAACAGAACCACCGAGGACGAGGATGAGGAGGCGCTGCTGTCCCACCACTACGACCCCGCTGAAGATGAGTCCCACTACATAACCACGCACGAGATCCAGCTCACGGAACTGGACCATGACGTGGACTACGACCTGGGCACGGGGACGCGCTGGGAGTTTGAAGACGACAACTTGGTTTATTCTTTTGTGGATTACGCCACATTGGAGACTGATAACACTAACGAGGGAACTTTGATACTAGAAGAGAAGAGCGCCACCAAAGTCCAGGCTAATCTCGGAGGACGGGTTGTCAGCACTGAGCAGGACGAGAGTGATCTGTTTGAGTCTGAGAAGTTCGCCAGTTCAGATGAAAGCTTCTGTAAAAACCAAAGAGACGCCGGGAAGATTCACTTATCAATACAGACGGCCTCGAGGGCCGTCAACGAGCCTCTGCTCGACGGCGGTGACAGGGGCCGCTTGTCACTCGTGAGCTCTGGCGCCAGAGCGGGGCCCTTGAGCGATAGAGCCCAGTATTTTATCCCGGCCCCCGGCCGTCAGCACCTGGCGACCAAACTGAGACGGAAAGATATAAATGAGTATTCCAGTGGAGCTTCCAGCTCCATCAGTGAGCTGGACGACGCTGATAAAGAGGTGCGTAATTTAACCGCCAAGTCTTTCCGCAGCCTGGCATGTCCGTACTTTGATGCCATCAATCTGAGCACATCCAGCGAGTCGTCTATTTCGGAATATGGACTCAATAAATGGGCTTTTGTTGACTGGAATTACAGAAACGTTTCACGCAGCAGGGAGCACAGCATCATTGCGCACAAGAATACTACTTTAGAAATGAACCAAAGTGCAGAGAATAAAGTAGCTCAAATGAAGCACCCCCATGGTGTTGTCCCAAACATGGATAATGAAGAGCCATCTGTCACTGCCAACAGCGGCAGTAAGCAGAATGAGCTCGGGGGTCCAGTCCAGGACAAACAGCGGGAGGTGACGCTTAATTTCCACTGCAATGTTGAACCAGGAGCGCGTGAAGGAACTAGACATCCCAAGACTTTAAGTGCACGGTCCAGGGAAGTACATGGCACAGTACTGGCCAGGTCAAGGTGTGAAATGGAATGTCGTCACGCTGATGACAGGGAACCCCACAAAAAAGCAATTTTTGCATCAAGCCTTCTGAAAAATGTGATTTCTAAGAAGATGCAATTTGAGAAAGAACGCAAAATGGAAAGAGGTGAAATTCATGATACATGCTTAGGTCTGTCACCATGTTTCCCTGGTGTATTCAAGGTTAGGGATCTGGGGAGAAGCATGCAAAGACAAACATCTGAGTCAGGGTCAGGGTTCACGGTAAATTCAACAGAGGAGCTACATGGGGAGGGCAGCAGAGCCAGTTCCTCTGAGCCTGCAGATGAGGGCAAAAACAAAAAGGATCAAGAATCACATAAGGAACAAACGGACAGCCCCTCTCCAAAAGTCAGCCACACACATCACATGTCTGATCCAGTGAAAGAGACAGAAAAGAATACCAACAGCATGCTCACTAAACTCCTTTTTGTGCCCAGATGCCAGCTCTACACCAAAGACAAAGATTTCTCTAAAGATGTGCCCTCTCAAGCCACTAACAGCACAGGGAAATCACCAGAGATTAAAATCTGTCTCAGAAGTGTTAAAGAAAACAAAGGGTGCACTCTCAATATTGCCAATTTGTTAACCCCTAAAATTAGCTACAGTAGCGTGAACACTCTCAGAGCAGCAGGGGAGATGAAATGTCCCATTGTGTCTGCATCAGACAAGATGCCCACGTTCACAGTAAGAGATATCCGAGATACTAAATGCAAGTTTCAAACACCAATTTATCAAGTCAGAGATGTGCGTAAACTAGTCAAAAGTTCATATCGTTTTGTATCTCTGGACAACAATGAGAATAAAAACCCCGCAGCTGTTTCCACAGCAGCAGACACTGCTGATATGGATAAAGAGACAGCGAAGCAGCCCTTAACGGCCCCCATGGTTATTAAGTGTCATTCAATCAAAACTAATGTGAAAAAGAACACGGCCGAGGTGCCACGAGAAGAAGCAGGAGCAGCCAGGTCTTTTGCCAAAGTTCAGTTTCATCCTGCAGCTTCAGAACTAAATTCTGAGCATGTAGAAATTCCATCTACCTCTGACAATAAACTAGTAAAACAAAGGCTGGAAAAAAATTCAGGTGAGTTTCCAGATTGGAAAAGTGAACCAAAAATCCCTAAACAGGCTGCATTAGAGAAGCTTAAAGCTGCTGTGAAGAGTATGGAGCAACTGTATGTCTTTGACAGAAATGAGTGGAAACGTAAAAACCAGGCCTTGCATTTAATCACAGGGAGCCATGTGCAGTCTCTGATCAGCAAAGAGGAGCAGCGGGAGGAGGGGGGCACAGCACACAGCGAGAGGGCTCAGCAGGCACAAACATATAAACCACACACTAAAGGATATATGAACGTCATGCATGTCCCATTTAATAGTGAGGCATTAACACAACTACAGCCCAACAAGGAAGGCAGCCGAAGTGCACCGCACCCAGAGCGCATCAATAAATCACACATGAGCAAAGGCCCTGTCAATAATACAATCCCACAATGCTCTGCTCCCAAATCATCCACTCTAAAAAGTTCAAAGACAGCGGCGCCATTCTCTGTGAAAATAGATGCACCAAAATGTGGGCAGCTGGACAAAGCAAAGGTCGCTGTTAATCCCCCTGTGGCACAGCCTGTGTCAGACTCGGAAAACTATCTAACTATACCTGGACTCACTCTGGACAGCAAGGCACTAAGTGGTGAGCCAGGAACTAAGGAGGACAGTGTAAACAAACATGAGACATACATAACTACATGCTCAAATCAGAAAACCTCACCATTAATTATGGAATATCCCTCTTCAACGCTCTATCATCACTCCACTGTCGTACCACAGCATGTGCTCTGCTTCTCCCCCTCCATCCCCACTGTGTCCCCCACACCCTCAGTGGGGGACACTCAGAGGAAGATGCTTCTGGACCCTACAACTGGACACTACTACCTGGTGGACACACCTGTACAAGCCACTAAGAGACTGTATGATCCTGACACGGGGCAGTTTGTGGATTTGCCCATGTCCCATTCTCCAGTGTCCCCTGTCACTCCTGTGGCATCGGTCACCCCTGTGCCTCTCTCAGTGTCCCCTCTGGCATGTGCACCCACGTATATGATTTACCCAGGCTTCATTCCCTCGCCCACACTCACCATGCAGGCAGTACCTCCACAGTCTCACTGTGAGGAGGCAGCCCAGGAGAAGAAACACAAAGACACAAACTCTCCGGTCCTGGCAGAGAGAGTGTACTACAGCGCTTCAGGAGGGGCTTCGCAGAGCGAACAGCTCCCTGGATCTGTAGGTCATGTGACCACTCGAGGACATGCAGCTGACAGAACGCCTCTTATCAGCATCTCAACACCACAAGGCCCAAGAATCATCGCTCCTCCTTCCTTTGATGGAACAACCATGAGCTTTATCGTGGAGCATCGGTGACCAACACTTTTCCCAACACAGACTTCAGGTGAGTAAAGTGCACACTCTCTGCTCTGCTGTCACTGTATTTTAATACTTTCCTGCTTAAAAAAATAACATCTTCTACGCTGCTTATATTCACTTGGGCTCACAGTGCATTATTATATTATTATTATTATTATTATTAATTAATTATTTTTATATATATATATATATATATATATATATATATATATATATATATATATATATATATATATATATATATATATATATATATATTTTTTTTTTTTTTTTTTTTTTTTTTTTTTTTTAAGTAAAGTAAAGTAAATGTGATTTAGGTGAGATAACATTTTACACTAAAGAGATAATAATGGAAAACAGTTGCCATGATGTATAGGTGGCAGATGTGCAGCCTTCACACTATGGTACACTGTGAGCCGCTGGCTGTGGCGGTATGTCAGTGTTAATAGACATGCAGGAGGTTCATGACAGGAAACATGACTCCAGTGCTCTGCTGTGCTCCCCAGGAGACTGGACTTTCAGCCATGACCAGTCCCACAGTTCCCTTTTCTATGCATTACACACAGTCGGGCTATTTTAATAGTGCCAGACGAGTTTGTTTACATGGTTTATTCTCAGGGTTAAGACTATTTATGTCAGTGACACCTCACATGATAGTATTTAAAATATAATATTGGTTTAAATTTCTAAATGTCCAGTTTTTTTATCTATATATATTTTTGTGAAACAAATGTGAATATTGTAAAATGAAATGTGTTCTAACGTGTGTTATTTCACAAACTTCTAAACATTTGATTTGACTTTATGCACATTCAAAAATTATCTTAGAATATATGTACAGATAATGTCTTATTTTTCTTGATTTTTTTAACAAATAATTTATGGACCCAAACTTTTTTGTGTTGATGGAGTAAATAAATGACACAAGATTACACACAACAGTAACGTAACACCATTAGCATAACAAAGAATGACACTAACAGCAATAAACACAGGGCAGGAGCGTTTCACCACAGGAATGTCCAGGTTTAAAGGGCACACACATCAGTGCAGAGTATCTGTTACAGTTCATATAACAGTTCATTGTCCTCAATCATAAGTTACAATTCATCACACTCTTTAAACCCTCACCTCTTTCAATTAAATCTCTTTAGATAAAAAATGAGATTAAGGTACATTTTGCATGTCTCTAAACTACTGAGGGAATATACATTCTGAGATATACATATATATATATATATATATATATATATATATATATATATATATATATATATATATATATATATATATATATATATATATATATATATATAATATATATATATATATATATATATATATGTATATATATATATATAGTTAAGACAAAACAGTTACATTTAATGTATCTGTCACAAGAAAGAAATCAAAATAAATCATTAGTCCAGACGTTGTGTTTCATATTTCCACCTGTATTTGTTTGCCTGATGTGATATTGGCCTAATGGCATGATGCTTGTCCTCTGATATGAGAGCGTGCATACTGTCATATCCTCAGGTATTATAATGAGTTGTTTTGACCGTACACTGGCTGCTTTACTCTGGACATTCACTGTCATAGTGTTGTGGAGACATGAGCTGATGAGACAAGGTGAGAAAATACCAAATGACACATTTACAAAATAACTACACGTTATAATCAAAAAACCTTCCATTAAATATTTGCTGTTCAAAATAGCTTCTGATTGAAGCTGTGTCATTGAAATAGCCACAGAAGGTCTTCAACATTTCAAATCCTTGTGTAGTGACATACAGAGTTTACAGAGCGGCCATTGCAGTTTGGGTTGGCACAACGAGGTGATATGGCAAACAAAGATGATGTTTTGTTTCCTCCTGTGGATCATTTACACTTTTACCAAAATACACAGGACTTTCACTATTAATTTCATGAACATAAACCAGATGGAAGTTTATTCAGTGCCATCTCACGCAGAACTGTCAAATGTATTAATATTTTTTTATTTAAGTCTGAACTCCACTTGTATCATTGATCAGCCTTGTGTAAAGAACTTGTATAAAAGACTGAACCATCATTGACTTTGAATTTAGCATGTTTTTAAAAACAATTTCAAATTTAAAGTGAAATTCTAATCTTGAAATTGTCTTGCGACATTTGAATTGGCATTGTTTATTCTGTTCAAAGGAGCTACCCATCTTCATATTATATATTTCTGTCATATGTTCCTTACTCGTACTGCCTACATGTTGTGGAGCCCTGGATAAACATTTTAACAAAGTGCAGTTGAATGCACTTTGTCGTCTTGTCTCATTACTTTAAAAGTCTAGACACCAGATAAAGGAGTGAAATAGTTGAAATAGTCAAATGGAGCAGAATTTACACTCAGTTCCATTGTCAGCCAACGTGAGAGTGCTGTAATCCAAAAGCGATGGTAAGCAGGACATGTTAAGAGGAGCATGGCAGACAGAGGCCTCACATGGGCCGTAGTGGTGTGAAGTGGGACAGGGGGGAGGCCAGGGTGTTTGCGGTTGGGGGCGCGGGGGCATGGCTGGGATAGTGATGCAGGAGGAAAAGGTCAGGCAATGTAAAGTATTTGTTGTGCTGATGCAGGGAGAGGACAGCTGCTCAGACAGATCAGATGCAGCTCCAGCTCCAAGCGCGTCTAAGGCTGAGATGGGGTCAACTTTTTATAGCCCCCTCCCCCTCGGCTTTTTCCTAAACGGGCACTGCCATTCTGAGCACTGCGCACGCTCGCTACACAAACAAATCAAATATCATGATCCTGAAGGGACAATGAAGAGTTTTGTTAAACTACTATTACACTACTGCCATTTAAAACTATGTTCTTTCTGTTCTTTATCTTTTGCAGATGTCTTTAGTGATGATTTCTTCAACTTGCTTGGCAGTAGAAGCTGTTTGGACCCGGACATCTTGCACTGCACATTTGGTAGCACCGTTGACAGACACAGACTGGTGTGTTCATTTGTTTCATTTAAGACAATATGCGTTTTCATCGTAGCACTTTGCAGGTTATAAAGTCAGCCAGGGGCCTGAGCTGATGCCGGACACACTGCTTTATTTTCTGCCTTATGATACTTTCCATTCATCTGCTGCTTCATTTGATAGTAGTGGAAATGTTGTTTTGTGCAATTCAAAAGGAAACAAGACACTTACGTGCATCATATACATGTAATATATATCAGAAACCAGTTTGGTAGAGATGGATTGTTTTAGAAATGTGACTTTAGAATCAATAAAAATATTTTGTCTAAATTAGTGCACAGATCGTTGGTGGTGCAACCTTTCTTGGTTTGGTATGAACACAAGAGCTATTCTTAGCCTCTACTTGATCTAAGTTTCAGCCCTCACCTATGTTCATCAGTTGTGTTATTTTTTCAGTAGTTCAGGGACATCACGTCCACCATAAATCACCCAGCCCCAAGTAATACGTGCACGTGTGTACTTCACAGTCAGAGACAAAGGCTTGGTGCAGTAATCGCACAAACAAAAATAATGTCATTGTTAAGAACAGTGGGATGAGTAATGTGGTTTGTTTTTATCACTGGGACCATTTATTTGCACAAGTGTGATGTTAAAGGTATAGTGACACACTGCACTACATTAAGGATCAGTGTATTTCAGTTAACGTAGCCACGGTTTGCCCTGTTTTATCCCGACAAAGTGCTGATAATGAGTGCGTATCTTGGTGAGTGTGATAGTACATGTTAGCGCACACTCCTGGTATGTTGCAGAGAGTTAGGAGATAGAGTAGAGCTGGACTCCTCCTCAGCTATGTACTTAGATCAGTATATCTAAGTAGTAATGTGGCTAATGAGCGGGAGCCAGCTGAGACATTTAGGGGATAACTTCCTCTATTAGTGTTGGTTTATTTTACACTTTTAGTGTAATGGCCCAGGTGTGTGTGTGTGTGTGTGTCTGAATGTATCTGTGTTTGTGACATCGAGTTATGCCAGGCATTTCAACATTCTGTGAGCGTACAACGAGGAGTCGTGTTACTTCACTGTGCATACGCGGCCTACATGTGTTGCGTGTGGCTATACATTTAACACCATAGCAGCGTCACTTTTTCTGTCCAAAGAATAAACCCTATGCCTTTGCTTGGTATGTGGATTACTAGAAGTACACATTAACATAACTAACTCATTCTTATTGTTATCATGGGGTGATACCTGTCTCTTGTTTCCTTTTGAAGCTGCACTAAAACTCTGGGTCATTGTGTTTTGACTTAATAATGTCAGCATCCATCACAGGACCCCTGTGTGCTGCTGCTGTGTTAGCATGTGTCAGACTAAACACTGAAAGCTATTTGGAGCTGCAGGCCAGTCCAGATACTTTATTTATTATGCACATGTTGTTGCTCTGTCATTACAGAGGAAACACACCGTTATGTATCGTGTGGATACATAACCTGCTGGGAGATTGACTGGACATAGTTTACTCTTGAAACTTGAAATTGCAACATTTAATGCATCTTAAATTAATACTGATACAATTGTATAATGTATGCACTTAAACATTTACCAAATTTACCACAGCAATTGTACCTATTTAAATGCATCAAAACTTTTTAAAGGTCCTGTATTACACAGAATTGTCTCTTGTGAACCTTAAGCCATGTTACATGTTGTTACCTCCTCAAAACATACTTGGAGTTCTGTTTAGTTTCATTCAGACATGTTTGAGTAAAACTGCATTATTAGTCTGTTTACACCTCCAAAGCTCAAAATAAAATGCTCTGTTCCACCTTGTGACGTCATGAAGCGATAAGTAAGTAAGTTAACAGCTCTTTTTACGATTTGTTCAGTAGAGATCCAGGGCTGAAATTATCTTCATGATTTTAGGGAAGGTGCATGGAGTTTAAAAACATAGTGGAGCACTTCTTGTATTACTGCATGACATCACAAGGTGGAACAAAGTGTTTTCTGTTTGAGAGAAGAACTCAGATGTGCAGTGTTTGTGTCTTATACATGTGTGAATGAAACAAAACACAACTCCAGGTATGTTTGTGATGAGGAATTACAACATAGATCAGAAAATAGCGTAATATGGGCTCTTTAAAAATAGGTTTACATTATATCATTACACATGTTACTTTTACACTGTTTACTTGTAACAGTGGAACAACCCAGTTTTCTAAGCACATAATGCATTTCAACCTCAAATGTATTTATATGTCTTGAAAACAAGCCAGTTCTCCCCAACAGTTTAACCTTGATGAAAGTCTTGCCCATTTTTTGTCTTAACATATAAATTGGTCTAATGAAAAAAGAAAAAAAAAACATTGACATCGGGGTTCAAACTGGGAACACATGGGTTAGAAATTCAAGCTTGCCAGTACTTGAAGATGGTTAGTGAAAGTGAGATGGAGTTAGAGTTAAGTGCATGTGAAACGATTTGGGGCAGTCCCTGTGCTTTGATGGCACATTAGCTGTTTGGTGAGAGCTCAAAGTGTCAGCCTGCCCCAGAAAAGACAGAGGTCAGGATGAAAGAGGAAAGACAAGGTAGAGCAGTGTGTGCATTTACTCACACGCTTTGAAGCAAGAGAAATGATGAATGGGTGTAATGTAGACTGACATGCCTACATACGTCTGCAATAAATTTATGGTGCAAGCTACTCCACTTTTTAATGTCTTTTTTATGTTTTCATGTCAAACTTTTAGGACTATACCCTGCACGATTGGCTCAAAATGAAATGGGGTATAGTACTAGTGTGATTGATTCTAGTCTTGTCAAGATTCACATGAGATGAGCTTCTGACACAGCTGGAGATATTAAAAATATATATAGACTTTTTATTAATTGCTGTTAACTTTAAATTCATTAGCCAACCCGAGGATTTATTCATCCCCTGTAAATAACAGTATTATTAACTGTATAAAGGGCATGAGAAAAACTGAAAATCTACACATTCATACCATGGATCTCACATAACATGCTTCAACCCTTTAACGCTCTAACCCAGTGTTCATATGTTCAGATGCGCAGGACGAATGGAAATCAAACAGATTTATGCCAACAGAAGTGCACATTTGGCATGTGCTAGTGTGTGAGGTTAGCTTTCTGGTGACACTGAAACACCACCCGGGCCCAGGGCTTAAGTTTAACCTGACAGTTTGTGGCGCTGTTTACTGGGTTGCCCTGGCAGCGTGAGACTGGCAGACACTGGTTTGCCCCCAGCTGCTCTCTGTGGTTTCTGAAGAATCTGCATTAAGAGCCAGTTGTTGTGTTTGGATGGCAGGAGGCTCTGATGTCACAGCCACGACACAAGACCAGGCCGGACTTAAGGACTTACCCGAGTGTGGTGAGCTTAGCACTACTGCGATAATAAGGCAAACTTCCCATACATGTGAGATAAAATACAAAGCACTCAAGCTAGTATCTAGATGAGGGCTGCCCCAAACTTGGCCCTCCAAGGACTCTGTGATTTTAAGAGGAATCTATTTGGATTTAATTTTGTATTGAAAAGACTGTCAGGAGATGAGAGGGAGGCCAATCCTGTCTATTTCAAGGCAAGGCAAGTTTATTTGTATAGCACAGTTTGTACACAAAGTAATTCAAAGTGCTTTACACAAAATGTCCTAAGATTTAAGGTGAATTAAATCATACATTTCTTTGCAGAAGAATATTTTGATGTTCAAACCTGGACCTGATAATGCACATTCATTTTGGCCCAGCGAGGAAAACATTTTGGACGCCCCTGAGCCAGACAGAGCTGTGCCAGTATGTTTAGTCAGACTTACAACTGGAAAAAGCAAACTGGTTCCAGTGAACATTTAATGTCAACCAGTTTAAAATCCTAACTAATAAACTCAGACTTGAATAAGCTAACAGTAGTAAGCAGTACTCAAACAGTTTACACCAATCTGTGCAGCTGTAGCAGAATACAAAAGATTTTTTCAAGTGTGGATGACAAAACAAAATAGAATTTCATGTAAAATGGACAAAATGTTTTAGTTTTCTTATAGTAAAACCATAACCCTGTGTTTCCTTAAGAGTGGAGACAAAATATTTCTTATCAATGGAATATCTTCTTATAAGGATGGAAAGGGGAATGACAGTGATATTTTTGGCACTTACAGAAGTACTGCTTGTGTCTTTCATAAATACACACAAAAAAAACATAAAAGAATTCCTGATCCTCCCAGGAATGTAAACTTTGCTTGTGTTAAAAAAAAAACATTCACCATTTCATCGTTTGGCATTGAGGTGTGAGCGCGGTCCCTGAACATTGAATATGAGTCCATATCGTGATAATGAGTCCATAGTCCTCACCAGCTGGAGTCAAACACCTGCTTGCACATGTTGGAGTTCTCCTGATGTAAAGGAAACTCCGAACCAGGGACAATCTGCTTCTTGCTCCTCTCTGAAAAAGCGTGTTTCCCTGATGGTAAGCTGTCATATTTGGTCAGATGTTCACTGAAAAAACAAAACACATAAATTAGATGTTAAAAGGCTCATATTTGACTATTTTCTGATCTATGTTATAATGTTATTTCCTCATAACAAACAGACCTGGAGTTGTGTTTTGTTTCATTCACACATGTTTAACACACAAACCCTGCAGATTTAGTTTGAGTTCTTGTCTTAAACGGAAAATACTCTGTTCCACCTTGTGATGTCATGTCGTCACAAGGTGGAACAGAGCATTTTGAGCTTTGGAGATGTAGACAGACCGATAATAAAGGGTTACTTAAACATGCCTGAATGAAACAAAAGCTCACAAGTCAGTTTTTGCAATATAGCACCTTTAAACTACATAATAAAAAATAAATACTAAAAATAAAAAAGCACAAAAAGCTGTAACTGGTTATTTTCTGTACCTGACTGGAAATGTGGCTTTGTCCATCTGTATGCAGACCAGGAAGGGATAGTTAGAGAACTGGACGGTGGTGATGAAGTCCAAAGATGCCTCTGTGTCAAAACTGACTTCAACTCCTGTCTTTAGGAAGTCCATGTCCACAGTAACATTTCCTGATACGACCAGTGCTCCCCTGAAAACACAAGTATATGTTAAATAAGACGAGGGAATCGCAAAACAAAAATTCAATTAAGTAGAACTTAAGAAGCTGGTTGGATGAGTGGTGAAATGTCTTCACTCGAAAACCTTTGTATAGTTTTTAGTAGTAATAGTATTTCTGAATTTGATTTGGATCATACCTGGGTGACTGAGGGATTACACAGACTGCATTTTGAGATTTGGAGATGCAGACAGATTAATAATGCAGGATTATTCAAACATGTGTGAATGAAACAAAACACAACTCCAGGTGTGTTTTTGAGGAGGTAACAACATTATAACATGGCTTAAAGCTCATAAGAGTCGGTTTTGCATGATATAGGACCTTTAACGTTTAAATTAAAGTTTAAAGTTACACATTGCACCTGTAATATTCAAAAAGCATATTTTTAAAAAGGACACTTTTTTCTACAGAGCCACTAAGCAGATCTAAAACAAACAGCTTAAGCCAACTGCGGACAAAACAACCTTAACTGTAACTTTAAAAGCATCCAGAGTGTATTTTCTACTTTTCTCCCAAGATGTTTGTCAGATAAATGTATAGGTAAAATGTATAGGTATTGTATTCTAAACTAAACTCGAACCATAGGGCAGTACAAAGGTAGAAAATGTCCTGCATTGCTGTTTAAACCCATTTCATCACCTATGAGATATCTGATACCCGGATGATGACGTGCTCCATTTTCAGCAGCTACTGTTGTGTATTCACTGTAAAGGTTTAAAATAGAAAACCAGACAGAACTGACGTCACATTCCCTCAAAGCTAGCATTGAGAGGGGCCTTAAGCACAGCCCTGGAACGTGTCCAACATGCCACTGGAACAAATGAATCAGACAGAATACTTATAGGCTCTGAAGTTCACATAAACCCAGCATCAACACATGTCTATTTGTGGTTGAGTGACAGACCTGGAACTGCTCTTGTTTTCTACAAACCACTTGTCTATCAAAACGGTCCTAAAGCAGTTTCACCTTGACGCTACACAAAAGGCAGACACAATAATATACTCAGTGTTGGGAAGTAACTGAATACATGTACAAAGAAAACGTTTACGTCAGCGTACTAATTTTGTAACCCAGTACAGTTACTTTTTCATTTAGTAGTATTCAGAATACAGTTCCTTTGCTAAAATCAAAGGAATATGGGTGGTACTTGATCAAACAATTTAGATTTCAAACTGCACAGAATGAATGAGAAAATTAGAAAAAACTGAAACTAATATAAAGCTGTTTTTGATCCTATGTTGCATATTTACACTATAATTTATATGCAAATCTGCGTAAAAGTAATCTGCTAATTTAGAATACAGCACTTTGATTGGACCATGGATCAGATTATGTTACAAAATACATTTTAAAAGTATTCCTCCATCATTGCACATACTAATTGACAGAATGGGATCTGCAAACATAGTGTAAGGATGGGTTCATATTTGAACAATCATCAAATCAAAATTGGGCCTAAATTGGAACTTAACATGGAACTAAACCAGGACTAGACTAGGACTAAACCAGGACTAGACTAGGACTAAACCAGGACTAGACTAGGACTAAACCAGGACTAGACTAGGACTAAACCAGGACTAGACTAGGAATAAACCAAGACTAGATTAGGACAAAACAAGGGCTAGTTTAGGACTAAACCAGGACTAGACTAGGACTAAACCAGGACTAGACTAGGACTAAACCAGGATTAGACTAGGACTAAACCAGGACTAGACTAGGACTAAACTAGGACTAGACTAGGACTAAACTAGAACTAAACCAGGACTAGACTAGGACTAAACTAGGAATAGAACAGGACCCAACCAAATCTACTCAACTAAAACTGGACCAAAACCAGGACCAAACCAGGACAAGTGGGGACGTGTGCTAAACAGTTGTCTCGTGATGTTCTTGTTTGGTCTCTGTACCTGTTGTTGACGCTGGTCTTGGACTCTCTGTACCAAAGACTGACTTCCATTCCTCCAGAAATGTCAATGGAGAGTCCCCCCTGGAACTCTGCACTGGCTTTCAGACCAGACTGCAGCTGGATCACCTTGAACAACCACACAATACATCATGAATTCATACTTCAACTGAACTGTGTGCTTCTTAAAACTTTCAAATTTCTTTCTACAGTGTTTATGTATATTATGTATACTGCTTATAGTTTAAAAGAACTGTATCTAGTTTGTGCAGTTACTGTTTTGAAAAAGAAAACTGAACTTGGGTTGCCAGTGCCTAACGCTGCAGAGGTTTTGTCTTGCCATATAGATGGAGTTTTCTTAGTTTATCGACAGGCCTCATGTGAAGCTCAGAACCTCAAGAATTCACTCACTGAGCTGTAGAGGCTGCACTAGCACTGATTCATGACTGTCTGCAGGTGCTGAGGTTTAAGTAGTGAGGATTCAGGTCAGAGAGAGTCATTTTAGATTTAACTCGACTGGATTTGCATTGAAACTGGCAACCCAGAGAGACTCATGTGAGGCTCATTCCACTTTCTCATTGGAGTATCATCTTAAAAAGCAAAACACCAAATTATATCGCAAATAAATGACCTCATGTCTATGTCCATGAGTGTTAATTTTGTCTACTAAAATCTTGTCATAGCTTTCATCACTGTCATATTTTCGTTGTGTTACTTGATGACTAAAACTAAAAATAATTATTGGCTAAGTCTTAACTAAAACTTTAACTTATTTTAGTTGAGTCAGAATTAACATTGATATCATGACATTATTAAGTATCTCCTTCACTAACCTCTGAATGGTCGGTGAGGAGGAGGAGGCCCTTGACCACGCTCAGAGGATCCCCGGACATGGAGAACATTTTGGACATGAGGTCGCTGTATCCTTTGAAGAAGTTGACTGGTCTGAGCTGCACATCAAACAGCAGAGCAGACATCCCCGAAAACGACTCCAGATTCTCCTCACCCTCGTCCGGGGTCGCAGCGATCAGTGTCTCCAGCCCCTGGGCTTCAATAGCCACCTGAAAAGTCCATATGAAAACTATTTAGGTTGAATTATTATTATTACAGGGTTTTAAAAGAATGTTACTGTACATTCTTATGTGAGGGGTAGTGCTACTGGTTTGGGTTGAGGTTAGAGTTAGGATCAAGGTTAGGGTTAAGGTTAAGTTTAGGGTTAAGGTTAAAGTTAAGGTCAGGGTTAAGGTTAGGATTAAATTTAAGGTTAAATTGAGGGTTAGGCTTAAGGTTAGGATTAAGGTTAGGGTTAGGGTTAGGATTAAGGTTAGTTTAAGGTAAAAGTTTAAGTTTAGGGTTAAGGTTAGGATTAAGGTTAGGATTAAGATTAGGGTTAGAATTAAGGTTAGGGTTAAGGTTAGGATTAAGGTTAGGGTTAAGGTTAGGATTAAGGTTAAGATTAAGGTTAGGGTTAAGGTTAGGATTAAGGTTAGAGTTAAGGTTAGGATTAAGGTTAGGGTTAAGGTTAGGATTAAGGTTAGGATTAAGGTTAGGGTTAGGATTAAGGTCAGGGTCAGGGTTACGTTTATAGTGATCATGTAAACTCTATAAATTACAATCTCTTAATTGGCAGCAGAAATTGTGGCAATAATAAAGTGACAATGTTAAAAATAATGAACATAATCTGACATCCTGTACTACATTATAATCCACTGTTTGTCAGCACACACCTGTAAACCGTGCAGAACAGCTCCTCCACTTGCACCAAACATATTCATGTTGCTTCTTCTCAGAATGCCAGAGCCAGAATACAGGATGTCCAAACTATATGTGGAGGTGACATCAGCCGATCCTACACAAAATAAATGAACTATTTAATGAAATGTAACATTAATTATTATAAAACTGTATACATAATGTAATAGATCTTCTCAATATGGAGCACAACAGTGACTGGCCACTTTTAATCCTGCTCTGTTATTTTTTATTTTTTTCCGAACTATACAACACATATTTTGCACAACCCATATTTTATCATGAATTATTAAAAATCTCTTTCAAAAACTATATAAACCATTAGAGATTATGAGAACATTTAGGTGTATTTTTTTTTAATGTTTTTAAGGTTATTTTTAACCTGATTTTGACATTGAAAAGTCTTTATTTGGAATCAATTGCTTGATAATTTAGTTATTACTTAAATTTGAGATCAAATGTACTCACGTGCCATAAATCCTGAGAAAGAAGAGGACGAGCCAACTTTTGAAAACCGATCATAGTTGTTGACAATCATATCCTTCATTGCCTGCTGTATAGTTTTGCTAAATAAACAGAAACACATACACTGGGTAAGATTTATTTTTTTACACCCTGTCTTTTATATATTGCTAAATTGGTAACACGTGACCATACCTGGCAGGCATCTGGAAGCGGAGGATGTCCTGGATTTTTGAGAGCATGTATTTATTCATTTCATGAGGTAGGTGGCCGATAGACAGCAGCAAATTCTTGACCTCCCTGACTGAGGGATTACTACTGAGGATCACATCAGCGGCTGCAGCCCGCACATTTTTCTCATAGATGCGCCTGTTCTGGTGAAAGACCCTGTTCACCGTGCGTTTGACCTGTGTTTAGACAGAACAGAACTTATATAATAAACACACAGTAACACATTAGAGAGAAAGATGGTGATTTACCTCTTCTGTCATTAGACTGCCGTCATATCTCTGCAGTGCTGTTAGTGCGATTGTGTTGTACGCCCCGAGATCGGCCTCAGCGTATTTAAGAAAAATGGGAATGGCCTCTGGGAGCATAGAGTTTTTCAGAGCCAGAAGATACATTTGCACCAGGGACTCCTCCTGTGTGCTCTCCGGCCCCTTTAAAATCATGTTTTTAACCTCCACCACTGTCTGCAAACAGACAAGAGCATGTGAGTCACTCGAGTGAAGCAAAGACACAACAGTGTGATGGTCACTGCAGGGTCACACTTACAGGTAAATTACAGCCCCCTTTTAGACACAGTTTGTGGACCAGAGCACCCATGATGATGACCACAGACTCTTTGATGTCGTTGTTGGCAATTTTTCCTTTGGAGATGTCCTTAAAAAAAAGAGGACGAAATGGAGAGATGCAATAAAGGAAAACAATGTAAACAAACTAAACTACATTTTTAAAATAGTTTTCTAAAAAGATTTTTTAGTATTGGTTAAGTATAAAATTCAGTATCTCAGTTTATCATAACTAATGTTAAATATGCACATATTAACAGATTACAGAAACTAACCAGCAATGCCTTGAGCATTCTTTCATTGGGATGTGAGGCAAAGCCACATGCATAGAGGAACCTTTCCTGCAAAACAAAGGCTTTGGCGTCTGTAAAGTTCAGGAACTCCAGCATGGCATCCAGCGAGGCATGGGTCTGAGAGGACGTCACAGCATCCACCACCTGAGGTCTGGGCAGCAGCAGAGGTACGAGCACATGTTAGACACATGTTAGACACATGTTAGACATGTTAGACATTTTGACACATGTTTAGACACATGTTAGACACATGTTAGACACATGTTAGACACATGTTAGACACATGTTAGACATATTTTAGACACATGTTAGACATATTTTAGACACATGTTAGACACATGTTAGACACATGTTAGACACATGTTAGACATATTTTAGACACATGTTAGACATATTTTAGACACATGTTAGACACATGTTAGTTAGACACATGTTAGACACATGTTAGACACGTTAGACAATACTAGTCATGAAAAGGTAGGTCTAATATAGAGGCACTCACAGAGACGTCTTGCTGGCACTCTTGAGCACTTTGAGGATCTCGTCCTTGGATGCCTTTCGAATGCTCTGGATCAGGGCCAGAAAGCTGCGAGGAGCCGAGACTTTAGACAGGCTGTTTGGCTCCAACAACTTCTGCAGGGACTGCCAGTGTTCAAACAGCTATGGGCAAAACACAAGTTTTAGTCTTAATACTTCAGTGACAGTCACTTCTAATAAAGTTGTAGTCACATAATCATTTTTGTTTTAGTCAAATTTAAATGGGCATCTAGTTCAAGAATTTTGTCTATGACAGTACCAACACCCCCCAAATGATGTTCCCTTTACATTTAAAACTATGCATTATTTTAAGATATAAAACATGCAACACTGATGCTAAGGACAAGGCCAGTCACTTTTAAAAAGTATACAAGCCCATAATGATCTGTTGACCGGGGCCCTGCCATAGATCTCCCAGAAAAAAGATGGAGCCTAAATAGAATTGGCCACTTACCGTTGGACAGCCCTTGCACTGGGATTTGACCTTCTCAGCTATGATACCAACAGCTGCGAGTTTGGCATCAATGGTTTTAACAACACTCGTCACATCTTTGCCAGCGGCTTCGAGTGGTCCTCCTCTCTGTTCCCACCAAAGTAAGTGTTTGTCTGAAAGCAGAGAAAAGTATTTGAATTCACAGTACTTCTAATTTGTGTCAGATCGTGTTCATTTTCTTACCTGGATACAACTTTAGCACCAGTAGATTTGTGGGCATTAACAGTCAGACTGTGTGCCTCTTCTGCCACAGCTGAACGAAGGAATCCGTCTTCAATGGTAAAAACTGTAACAGAACTGGCCTTCTTGCTCACCCCCAGCACCTACAATGCAATTCATACACTATATAACATGTATTTATAAGGGATTACTTCATAGACAACCAGAATATCTCACTTGCTTGTTGAACATTGATACGGGAACATTTAATAATCACAGGATTGTACATGTCTGAGGACTAGCCGCACCAGAACTGAGATGGGAAAAAGGGCTTTTGGTTGTTTTGCTTCACAAAATTGAATATATTTCAAAGACAAGCAAAATTGGATATTTTGGTGCCACAAATGCAATTTAAAAATCTGATAACAAACTTTTATACTCACACCTGTTTTTAATGTTTTAAAAGGACTTATGTAGTTATTTGTTTTGTTTGTTTTTTGTTTGCATTTTTCTGTATTTTTAACATGAAAAAGGAGAGTCTGAGGGCTCTCAATGGACTCTCCCTGTATAAATAAACGTATGTAAATAAATGTATATAAAAAAAGATAGATAAATAAATAAATAAATACAGTATATTAATGGCAGTTTAAATACTTACAATAATGCTAAAATGCCAGATAAATGCTCTTACTGTGCTGTGGGTGGTGAATCCCGTCTCTGGTGTTTTACATGTGTCCAGGATCTTGGTTCTTGTCACTTGATTTTTCTCGGCCTTGTACTGGACAGTGCACCTCCCTGACACGTCGTTCTGGATGGTTCAGAATAATATGAATATTAGCCACACCAGACAAGTCACATGATATGTAATAATGCAAACTCTTATTGTCTTACCTCTATAACTTTCCCAGTGTGGAGCTGCACTTGCATTAAACTCGCCACTCCACGTTTTATATTTTTGATAATATCAGGTTCAGCCCAATATGAATAAAACGCCTTTGCCTACAAACCATAAACATATAAAAACATCAGAAACATTTTAATAATAATTACTCATCATTTTAAAGGTACACTGTGTCACTTTTCTGATGTCTGTCTCTATGAAGATGTTGCCTGGAATGTTCCACAGTACGACATTAAACACATCTGTCTTACTTTTATTCCATTACAGCTGTTTTATTGCTTGAAAATACCCTGAAAAACATACTTATTGTAGACGGGGTTGCCTCTGCACAGATCTGACCTGTAACATGGTCAGTGCTATAACTTCACAGCCCAAGACTGAACAGCCACCCACCTCTTTTATTAAGTTAAAACTAGTAAAATTGTCTGATCTTGTTGATTTGAGCACAGCCGTAATGATGTATAAGGAATATAATTATAATCGAACAGAGAGAGAGTCAATATCATCTTAGAAAAACAGGTATATTCAAAAAAAGTAAGACTAGAACCAGTAAAAAACATCATTTCTGTTCGAGGGGTTAGTGTGTGGAACAAGCTTGATGATGAATTTAAAAGCTCCTACACAATAGAAGCATTTAAAAAGAGGTATAAAAAATTACTTTTTAAAAAATGCCAGGACTCAGGAATGATTCATATGAACTGCCGTGTTTTGTAGTTTTTCTTTTGTACATATTGAGTCGTATGTTGTAGAAATGAAGCTGCTTTTCTTGGATTTCTTGTGCATTATTATTAAATAGGGTTAGGCCTTATAAGTCATTTTTATTCAGTCATGATAAAATTGTTATGCACAACTTTATACATGTTGACTAATGTTTGATTTTGAATGTAATGACCCAATAAAATACAACTCTGCTTCTCCCTGGCGTTCAATACTAGCTTGACAGAATATCTTAGTCTTTTCCTGCGTTTTTTGTAGTACTTTGGTCATCTGAAGTTGTTTTAAATGTGCTATATACAAACTTGAATTGTTGAATTGAAAGATAGATACGTTTAATGCCATACTATGAAACATTCTAGTCAAAGCAATATTATATGTAGTGGACCCTCAACCAGAAAAGCTCCACAGTGCCCCTTTAACTTGAATTACAGATGAAGCTCTTATATATGATCATAATTATTATTCTGTGACATATTATCGCAGGTGTTTACATCATTCTACAACTTCTCTTCAACACTATGCCATTTATTTGTAGCAGCCAACCACAATATCAAATAGGGCCACCATAAATAGATTGTGCAGTGCTACTTTGTGTATTTTCCTGCCTCAGCTGTCAGCATTATAAATAAATGAACAACACCAGGGAGGTATATTATTTCACACATACTTTTCGTCAGTAGCTGCAACATCCCTGAATGATTATACAAATGAGATGTACAGTATTAGGAACATATATTATACAAAATGTTCTTTTAGTTAGAAAGAACTCCAAAACAGACATTCCCTTAGTGACCTGCTGACCCCAAGGACCTTTGACCTTTGGGTTTTAAACTTCCCTTGCCAACATCATCACAACAAAACGTGATTATGTAAAAGCTACTACTGCGATGAGTCATGTGTCTGTCCACCCACAAACCTGTTTTATGTATGTTTTTTTAGCTAGAATTGTTTCATTCCCAACTAAAGGTAAAAGGAGCTTGAAAACTATCACTTCACTACATCATACAGACAGACTAATAATTCAGGTATGTTTTTGATTCAATTTTGCATAATATAGGACCTTTAAATGCTTCATCACAAAACATAAAACATAACCAGAACAAACGGTGCCATGTCTTACCTTTCCATTCTTCAGATGTACCATAAATGGTTTGGTTAAAGCTGCGAGTTTGCTCTTCCCAAAGAGATTTTCTGCTGTGGATCCTTCTATGATGTTTTTCTTGTTTGAACTTTTGGACACATGCTCCACTCTGACGTTTGATATCTGCTCGTGAGAAAGTTTATTTTGAAGTCAGACATGAAGAACAACAAACAACTAAACAGAGAAACAACAGGTTTGTCATTTGTAGATAAAACCACATACTGCTAACTGTATGAGCTGGTCGTCCTTGCTGCTCGGGTCTCTCCACACCAGGTGGATGTCCACGTCTGAGGAGAGTCTGTAGCCAGCGCTGCCCCGCGGTGACCCCCGGGCCCTGTCCACTCGCACCTCTGTGGTGTAGCTGAATTTGTACAGCTGGTTATTATTGAGCCGAGGTCCAACGCCTGCAGCTGCAGAAACAGTGAGTGTTTATTGTGATACTATAGAACAAAAATTCTGTCTTCTTTTTTATGGTGGTTCCCTTGAAAAAAAAAAAAAAGTTTCAGTAACAGAAAAGATGAAACTTAACTTAACTTTGCACATACATATCTGAAAGTCATAGCAACTAGTGACACAGATGACCTTATTTACTCATCATAACTGGGTGTGTCTAAGATAAAGGCTCTACACTAATGACTTTTCAATAGTGAAAATAGACTGACGTGTCACTATGGCTGGGATTTCATCACAATGAAAAGAGAAACATCCATTCATTTCACCGATACAACAAATGAAGTAATAATGTTGGCCTGTCTGTTCAGTTTCACATATATTTTTCAAATGTCAATCACAAATTTCATTATTGGAAATGACACTGATTCTTTAATAGAAAACATCCCTTTGATATTTGATGCAAATCATAGTTACTAATAACATGTTACTGATTTCATGCAAAGCTGTGGGTTATTATTAAAGAAAAACACATTAATAAAGAGTTTCTTGACGTCTCATCCCAGAAGCCCCTGTGAAAGGTCACAGCGCCCCCTGAACTCACCTTCAGCCGCTGCAGAGAGAAACGAGGCCGCGCAGAGCACAAAAACTAACCGAGACAACATCGTGGTCCCCTCGGTGTGGCCCGTGAAACCCCGGTACAAAGGAGTAACGGCTCGAGTGGGTCTTGGGGCCAAAGAGAGAGGAAGCAGCAGCCGTGTTCTCTGTCAGGTTTAGTCGGAGAGGAGGGCAGACTCCAAACTCCACGCTCAAGTACTAAGTACGGGTAAAGGTAAATGATTAACCCGAGCAGCACAGATTTGTCTCAGATGGACTCGGAATCAGAAGCCCCTTTAATACAGAGCCAAAACACGTGATTGTCTCTCATCAATGAAATGGGATTATCACATTGATTGGATTAATCAGGAGAAGCGTGGCCCCTCTTCTCTCCAGGATGCGCTGGAGTTTGTCAGCGCGCACATGGTTGATAAAAATAGAAAACTATGAACAAAAACTTAACTGGAGAATAATACGAAGTCATCGAGCTGCAACGTAGAGACGACCGCACTCCACACACCACCCCATTTCTGCGGCAACAGCCGCTTTCTGCGGCAGTCCTGAACGTGCGCACAAAGCGCACAGAGCGCACAGAGAGTATAAAGCACAGAGCGCACAGAGAGCACAGAGAGCACAGAGAGCACAGAGAGCACAGAGCACAGAGAGCACAGAGCCACAGAGAGCACAAAGAGCACAGAGCGCACAGAGAGCACAAAGAGCACAGAGCACAGAGAGCACAGAGCGCACAGAGAGCACAGAGAGCACAGAGCACAGGCAGCATCCAGGCCCAGGACTCGAGCCTAGAGAGTCTAATCTTGTCCAGTCCCTTTTTCAGTCAAAAGAATCTCCATGGTCGCAAACAAAGTGTTGAAGATCAGTATTTTAATCAGTAATATCTTTTATCAAAGTATAGGAAATTCAATGTGTAACTGAAGAAATCAGATTTTTAAACCTTACATTCAGATTTATGTATTCTATGCATCATGTCTGCATGAAAACAACATGGAGCAAACACAAACTGTGCTAATGCAGGTCCAGACAGATTAAAGGTCACGGGTCCTCAGGTGTAATCAGTGGCTGATAACAGCAGGTAGCCATGGCAGCTTATCAAAAATAACAGTACAGTGATATAGTATAGTAATATAGTTTACGAATGTATAGTGATATAGTACAGTCATGTAGTACAGTGATGCAGTATAGTGATATAGTAGTCATATAACAATGATGTAGTGCAGTGATATAGTGTAGTGATGCAGTTCAGTGATCTAATATAGTGATCTAATATAGTGATCTAATATATTCTGCTCATGAAAACTGAACTCCAGCTGAAAATGAAACAAAATATATGGACATTAACAAAGATGCACATTTATTGTCTTACATATTTACAACTGATCACAGTCCAAATATTTACATGTTTGTAAATTAAAGTGGAAACAATCATAACCTTGACCACGGTATTAGATGAGAAGTAATAAAAGACGGTACCATGTAATTGGTCTTCATTTTTGAGCCTTTCTGTTTTATTTTTATACAAAATCTTAAAGTAAAACTTCATAAATGTGATCTGTGTTCTCAGTGATAAGGTAAATATGTTCAAATAGCTTTTATTTCTTCTTAATTACAAATCATTGGACATGATGTCCCATTTATTTATGTTATAATTTGGCATTTTGGTTCTCAAGATGATTATCCAATCAGAAAGCAGAATTCTCAGAAGTCCTTAGAGAAGTGTTCCTCTTATTTGGGTTGCCATTTGGTTTAAACCTAAAAAAAAAGACTTTCGCTGAAATCCTCACGTCGTAAACCCCAGCACCTGCAGCCAATTTTTAATCAGTGCTAATGCAGCCTCTGCAGCTCAGTGAGTGAATTCTGGAGATTGTGAGTTGTCACATGAGGCCTGGTCTGTCCATATACTGAGAATGGAAACATGAATCCTCTATCTGCAGGTTAAGGCTCTGGCAACCCAGGTTCAGTTGTGATTATCATAAGAGCGTAGAGCACATACAGTCCCCGTAATATAATGCATATGTGTTTTGGCAATTCAGAGAAAGCTGGTGCAATACTGTGGACAAGTACTGTAGTCAGTGACCATTAAGATAAGTATCACTGTCAAGATGCTCATTTGATCAAGACATAGGTTTGTCATTACATTAATAAACAAACAAAACAACAAAAAAATAGAAATTATTTACAATTTCCAGAAGAGTATACAATTACTGGTGGTGTAACTTTGTGAAGCAGACCTAATAAAGTTATTAAAGTGTGCCCACTGTGAGCACTGACTTCATCTTCACTGTTTGTCCACATGGAAATATGTAAAGTAGTATATCCTCATTCAAGGGTAACATAATATGGACAATGAGCAATACTGAACAATGTGCAAATATAAATGCAGTTACTGAAACCATTTTGAAGGAGACCATGGGAGAATACACAACTTTCGAAGTAGCTCAAGACAACTTTGAAAAATTTGAAACTACTCCCCCCAGTGGCTGCCTGTAAAACTATCAGTGACTAGAACAATTGTGTTGTCTTCTACATTAAAATAAAGTGCATTTAATCCTTAGTTACGTTGTTTATAATATTTTGTCAAATTATATTACACAATCTGTAAATAGGCTCTCCCACAAATTGCAAACGAGCCCATTCATCCAACTTCAAAAAAATAAAATACAGTAAGCCAAAGTCCTAGTGGTAGACCAAAGGCATGCAGTGCATTGTCAGAACCACTTTTCTCTAACAACCCTCACATGCAGTAATTAAAACTGCAGTTGTGCATCAACAATAAAGCATAAAAACATTACAATTCAATACATTTTATAATTTCTGCATCATGACAAAGAGTCTGTGTTTGCTGAACTTCAATTAGACAAATCGGATTTACAGATGGGGATATGGCACAATAAGATCACAATTTTGATTCATGTACACTACTAACTTATGAGCTATTGCCTTATTCATGGGATTCAGACAAACAGTTCCTTCCCGATTTGAAGGACTTTGTGAGAACCTTTCCCCATTCAAAAAGATATAATATTTTGAATTTAATTGATTAATTGCCATGACCATGAAGGCAATTTAGCCTTTAGCTTGAAACCCATGAATAGGTGCCTGCTATCTAGGTCTTCTATATACTTCACGGTGAGTGGTTATTTCAACATGCCACTCACTCGAGTCATGTGGGAGGCTCACCATTTATTTGAGCAAAGAGTTGCTCTCTCCAGGTTTGATATAACACTGGCTGCATTTTCTTCAGTATAAACTCCGCATTTATGTGTACCTGTAAACAATGCTGTTTTTTTGGACGCATTCAGTCACTTGAGTCCCTTTCTCGTTGGAATCCAAAGTGAAGTGTCCTGTTAGGATGAAACCATGTTTTAAAAATCCCAAATACAAAATAAAAATGTGTGATTTGACATCAGTATATACCTTGTGCATTCTTCATGCCTTTAGATATCCACTGCAGCTTCAGGTGAACAAACTATAAACACAGTTAATTATTGACATTTTTTTATATTTTTGGGTCAGCCAAATGTTCAACTTACCAACTTTCCCGGACAGCTTCAATATCACTGACAAGGTTTTGCGCTAAACAGATCCCAAATATCTGTAACCACAAATAGGGAAAAGTTGCAAGGTAAATTGTTTGCCACTAGAGGGCAATAAAATAATCAAAGAGATTATTGTAGATGGTTAAAAACACATGATGAGTTTAGGGTTGTTAAAATGGCCCTTCATTTAACCATAAACATGATTCATGACATTTGTTTTTATTTTAAAGTTAACAGAGTTATGTTAATAGACTGAACTCACGTCTCGCATTATGTATTAATTAGGTCTACTGACCTGCAATAACGCTATTCCAATAAAGATCCCTGCCACCACCGTCAAGTTGTCCTGAAGCCACTTTTCAAACTGGGGCACACAGCCTTTGATATAGATGAAGGTCCTCTGCTCAGCGTCCTGCTCACACATTCACAAAGACAAATTATTAAGAGGAAAAATTAACAAGCAAAATAGTTCAAAATATGAAATAACGTTATCATCATAACTGATGTCTTTCAGTTGTTTGTTGATAAAAATGACCTGTAATCTACAGTAAAACTTTCTTCCTCGTGTCACACAGTCTTGCGCCTGTGTCTCTGAAGCTGCTTCATGTAAAGTAAAGAAAACAAACACGAGTCTTTCCTTATATTATGAAGCTGAGGAGTAGAACCCAAGCTAAAGGCGGGGGAGGGGTCTCATGGCCCTTGCATTGCTGCAGCATGAGTAATACCACAGAGCTCTGATGGGGAGCCAGCTGCTGGAGTCAAACACTGGGGTGTTCACAAACTTGAGAGTTACAGAATACTGTGACCGGGGTGGGGTACCGAGTGATCTCACATGATAATGTACCTAAACAAAGCAATGTTGTCCTCACATACTGTTGTGTATTAAAGAGCAAACTCACAGTTTTGGCTCGGATATCATATCCACACTGTGTGTTGATGACATCTTCCTGTAAAGAAACAAATCAAGATATTAAAATCACACATCTCCATGGGGAATGCTTCAAAGTATGGTTTTAACTTTCTATTTCTAAAGTGAACCCTGCAAGTGCCACCTCCAGAAAGTTGCATTGTGTTGCTTTAATATGAATGTGCAGTTTTAGAGGTAGCATACAGTTCCTTCAAATTTATTTAGTTTTTTCAACATTCACACTGAAAAGAAAAAGATGTTTTGATACTAGAGCTTCCATATTACTGGTTATAAAATAAGTACTAAAATGAATTAACAAAGATACCCTGAACGGAGCAATAAGTCTGTGGATCAGCCAAGAAAAAGTCTTTAGGGCAAGTTTCAATGAAGCAGGCGGTTTTTTGCCGACTCACTCTCCTGTCACTGCTCGGTCTAAAAAAACGGTACTTGAGCCTTTTTTTTGCCTTTTTCTCTTTCTCACACTGGGCTGATCAGGTAGGCAGTTTTTTAATGTCCTGTTGACAGCACCGCTGAACTTTCTGGAGGATACAGATAACGATATCTCACAGAAAGCTTCCCGTTAAAGTATGGACAGTGTAAAAGTTTGGACTGAACAAAAAACAAAAAAAATGGAAATTGCGTCATGGGTGATAGTGACCAGTCCAAGAACAAGTGTGTCATACCGCTGGATCTTTGGTGCAACAGGAAAAGGGCACTCCACACTTCTCCCGACTTGGGTTGGAATCCGTGCAGTTGAAATAAATGTTTAAATTCCAGTCGTCAGCCCCAAACGCTCCGCAACACTCCCACTACAAGATCGCACACAAGATCTTAAGAATACAATTTGTTTTATTTGGGACACCCCCATCGAGTAGCTGTTGTACTGTGCATTTATCAGGGTTTTGTGTGTGATATTTCAAGATGCACTTCAGTTTTATCCAGGCTTGGAACGGGCACAATCACCTGTACAAGATTATAATCGATTGTTGGACTATAAAAAGGATATAAATTGCATAAACTTACATATTCTTGGGTGAAGTCGATCAGGTTTTGTAAATCAATGTCATCTCTGTAGGCACGGATGTTGTTATTGATGAAAAAGTTCAGCTGGTCCTTGATCCAGTCTTTGAAAACAAATGCTAGGACTCCAGCAGTCAGCTCCAGAAAAAAGATAATTCCCAAAAACACAGAAAACTAAAAACAAACAAAACACAAACAGATTTTTATAAGAAATCTTAAATTATTAGATAAATATGATATGATTCAAGTGGACACATACAAATTTTAACAAGAAGGAGTTTTCCCGCAGTGCGCCGATGCAACCAGCAAATCCCAGTATGAACATAACACCGCCCACAACTAGGAAAAGCCACACAGGGTCAAAGCCCCCCAGGTCAGTGATGGACGAAATGTTGGAGAGGACGCCCTAATGGAGAAAACAGGGTAATGAATATGCATTTGAGAACAGTTTATGTAAGAGCTGCTCTAGCCAAGAGACTGTGTGCTGTCCAACAATAACACTAATAACATACTTTATATTTAATAGTTTGGTTTCTCGACAGCAGCCACATCGGGAAGTCATTGTTCTTTGAAATGTTCTTCCAGAAACACATGGCATTCCTGATTTTAATTCAGGAAATACACCTTTAGCTATTGATTATATTATAATCAAATACACTCATGTACCTAAACAGTAATCCATTTTGAAGTCAAGAGTAAAACATATCACATACCTTTTCGCTCCATGCCCATAAACCAATGGCTAGGAATGCTACTCCAAGGAACTGAAAAGACAACCAGGCAAAAGCATTAGAGACAGTGTTTCAGAGACTGTAACACACTGTATATCACGAAGACCTTATTGGCAGTCGTCTATCTAGAAGACACTCCTCACTCAACAAATAGGTGAAATATATTTGGCAAAACCTCCTTATCAAAGCCTGATTGTCCCCGAGGGTTTTGTGGTTGGGGGGGGGTGTGGGTAAATTTCCCCCCCCCCCAGGGGAAATAACAATGCCAATGGGGTTCCAAACGCCCCCTTTTTTGGAAAACCTTGGTCCCAAACGGGCTCTAAATGGTTTTAGATCCCCCCAAAAAAGCCCCCCATTAATTTTGGTTTGATTTGTTTTTAAAAGAAAAAAATGTTTTGTTTTTTTTTTTTTTTTGGGCCCTTTTTTTGTTTTGCCCCCTTCCCAAAAGTTGGCCCCACCCCTACCCAACTAGCAACCTTAGAAGTGTAAAACATTTGTTTTTTTTTTTTATCACCACACCCCATAGTTTTTTTTTGTTTTGTTTTTTTTTTTTTTTTTTTTTTTTTTTTATGTGGGGGGGCCCGCCCCCCATTTTGTTTCTGGAAATGGCTGTTTCCCCCCCCCCCCATTTTTTTTTTTTTTTTTTTTTAGGTTCCCAAAAGGTCAAACCTTTTTTTTTTTACTCCAACTTTGACCCCTCCCCCCTGCTTCCCCCTGGGAAAAAAAAAGCCCACCTTGAACTCACCTAAACATTTTCAAATGGGCAAGGAACAGAACCTCATTTTTTCAATAAAGTCGCAATTTTATTTAGACACTTTTAATGAACAAACGCACAACTTTAAAGAAAATTTTGGTTTTTTTTTTTTTTTTCAAAACTGAAAACCAGTTCCCCCCCCCACCCTTGTTTGTGGGGGTGTGGGTCCCACGGGTGCCCCCCAACAAAGACTTGACCCCAGGGTGCACCCCTGCCGGGAAAACTCCACACGCCCCCCCTCCAATCCTGGGCAAAAAAAACAAAGGTCCAAAATTGCCCACCGGCCTCAATGGCCACATCCTTTTGATGCCTGGGCATAAAACCCCAAGAGGGCTCCCCCAGAGGGCGCAACAACAGAAGGGCCCCCGGTGCAAAGTGGGTCATAAGGAACAAAACCAGAGGAGCCCGCCCACAGTTGACAAAAACACCAAAACAGATGCGTCCCCCCCCCCCCAACCAAAGAAAATGAAAAGCCCAACCCCCAAACCTGAACACCCCGACAAGGGAATGCCCTTTTACTCCCCAACACACATTCCCCAGAAATGTCCCCACTTGACCAAATGGCAAAAAAACCAAATTGCCGGTTTGGGACCTCCCCGACGGGCAAAACAACGGGCCCCCCCCCCCCGAACCATTTTTCCCCCCAGTACAAACAAACAAGAACCCCCCTTCCCCTTTTAACCCCAGAAAGTAATGGAAAAAATTGTTTTTTTTTTTTGTAAAAACTCCCAAGATTGAAAAATACTGTTGAAACAAAATGCAGACACCGCAACTTTTCAAAAAATAAAAAAGCCCCTTGAAAAAAGTTTGTTTTTTCCTGGAAGAATTCAATTTTTTTGTTGGGGTGGGGCCCGAAAGTGATGCACAGAGTGTTGGAAAAACCACCCCCCCCTCCTTTGATTTTTTTTTTCACCATCCCCAGAAACCCCCCCTCTCCGCTCCCCCCCTGTCCCCCCCGCCCCCCCAGTAGGCAGCCATCGTTTGGCCCGCCCCCGAGGGTGCCGCCAAACTGGGGAAAAACAAAACACCCACGTCCCGGGGCCCCCCCTCCGAACGGGGTCCCCCCCCCCCCCCCCCCCGGTTTTTAAACAAACAACGCCGGCCAAATTGTTTTCCCCCGGTTTGTAAAATTTCGGGAAAAATTTATTTCCCAAACTTTTTTTTCCCAGCTTTCCAGCACGAAAAGCCCCGTTTGGTGAAAAGGAAATGGCCAATTAAAAAAAAAAAAGTGAACACCTGAAAAAGCCTGGAGGGTACGTACCCCTTCCGACCACCCCCCCTCCCCTTTTCCCGCCCCTGAGCCGGAAAAAGAATTCCCCCCCTGGAAAACCCCCGCACGATCTTTCCCCGTCCCCCAACGGCCCTTCCCCAAGTGGGGGAAAAAATTTTTGGACCGAGGGGCCGTGTTTGCCCCGGCCCCCCCCACCAATTCCAGGTTGAACTTATGGGGATCCCCGTTTTTAAAAAGTGGCGGGAATGTTTAAAAAAGGGTTGTTTTTTAAGATTTTTTTCCCCCCCCACGAGAAAAAAGAAAAAAAAAACAAACGAAACAAAACGAAAGGACCAAACCAAATAAAACTAAAAGAAAAACAAAAACAAAAAACAGGTTCCATGCCTACCCGAACCCCCCCTTCGAAAAAGATTTGGCATAACGTTTAACCCTTTTGGAAAAAAAAAACACCATTGCCACCCTGGGGCACGGGTCCCATGTCCAACTTGGTGCCAACCTTACGAACCCAAAAGCCCCCCCCGTTTATAAAAGTAAATAAAACTGGTTTTTAACAACACAATAAAATTAATGCCCCAAATAAAAATTAATTATTTTTATTGTGTTACAAAGCCCATTTTTTTGGTTTTTAAACAAAGTGTTTGGGAAAACCCAATTTAAAAAAATATTAAATGGAAAAAATAAATATTTTTTTTTTTTGTGGGCCCCGGTTTTTAGCCCCCCAGGGTAACCACCCCACGGCAAAAAGGCCAGAAAAAAAAAATACGCAACCATACCCCCTTCCCAGATTTACCCAAAGCCAATTGTCCCCCCCCCCCCCCATTTAAAGTTACCCCCTTTCCACCTTACATATGTTAAATAAAACCCACCCAATGGGGCCCCAATGGCCCCCCCCCATGGATCCACCATTTGCCCCTTTTAAATTGTAAAAACCAACCTGAAAAGGAAACAACAATAAAGGGAACATTCCCCTTGAAAGGTTAAATGTTTTTGAAAATTAAATTTTAATAAATAACCCGTTTGAAAAGTAACCACCATGTGGGGCAAACAACATGAGACAAAAAAAAAAAAAACCCTTTTTGTTTTTTTGTTTTTTTCCTCATGGACTCAAAAAAACATTGCTTGGGGGTTTATTTTCCTTGTTTTTGTTTCCCTTGGAAACCCTAATTGAATAACAGAACACCCAACTAAAGGGCAACCTGAGCAAACCCTACATTTTGAACAGTAAAGCAATTTTACTGTTCGGTAGGTACCACAAATTCTACTACTAACTGCTTCTTCATTACTGTGCATATCAACAGTATAGCCAAACCATTTTATACAATACTTGCATGATTAAAAGTACTTTAACAACAATATTTCAGTCCTATACATTACATAGAATACTTCACATAACTTGTAAAAACTCTCAAAACTAAATATTTCTAAATTAAACTTTTGTTTTTACAAATCCTGTTTTGGCAGGACACCTAAAAATACACATTTTGATCTTAAAAAATACTTTACTGAAAAATACGTTTTTGAATTCTGTTTGTATACTAGTGGCTTCTGCTCACTCATTTTGGCAGTAGTATTTGTAAGAAATGATTTGGTTCGAGAGAACATATTTGAAGTTCACGTTGGTCTCATTCAGTGCCTCTTGTGAGACAGAAGCTGGTGCAGTGAGGACGTCCAAACAAGAAGCTTAGTGACCAACAAAATCTTATCATTCATCATTATTATTAGCAGAGTCTTGAGGTCATTTCATTAAATACAACATTCAAATTCAGAGAAAATGAAAAGCTTCTCTTCTGTTACTTGCATATACTTTTACCTAAATAAAAGTTATTATCAGGGACAGCTTATTCTTTATTTTGTAGAAGCAAGTCTTTTAATGATACATAGTGTATACCTCTGTAACTTCATACAGATGAAACTGAAACCAAAAGGGTTAATCATTTTTGAAATCTATAAAAACAATTTTACTGATCCATCTACTGCATAGTACAATTTGCTTTAAATGCAGACAGGAAGACATGTTTTATTTTTTAAAGTATTAATTCCCATCTATACATGCATATTAGCGTTATAAACAAATACTCACACTGCAGTGCTGCAGTGCAGACACTGCAGTGTGAACTATGGATATGTCATGATTAAATCTGGCCATATAGATCCATCCAATTTTGTCAGCATTTTTAAGGCAGCTCTTTGGCTCATACTGAGCTTCATTGAGATATTTAAACTTCTACTCAGCATATTGTTGTTAAATTATCCCTTATCTACAATACTTGCTTTTTTGCTTCTGACACAGTTATTTTACACTTAGGTAAATAATACTGATGGCTTTGTTATAGCCTCATAAGAAAAGCAACACAACACATTATCTCTGAGATAATCGATGTCATGTATATCTGACACGTTTCTCATCCAGTTAAAGGAGCACCAGTGGATGTAACCCGACATGTTGACTGGCCTGAGCCAAATACTGAATAATACTGAGTATCAATAATGATTGGATTCCTATGTAAGCCCAGCGGTACAACCTTAAGTCACCTTTACAGTAGGTTTCTTGTGGACGCAGAGTAAGGAAACATATGGCACTCCGATGAAAGCCCACTTCTCATTGGGCCAGAACATGATGACCGGGCCTCGCTCTGGAGCCTCTGTCGCCACGTCAAAGTATGCAAAACAAACACACCCCAGATAGGAAGCCAGACAGATGAGGATGTGCCTGATGAGGGAAAGAAGCAAGTTTAAATAACCATCCAACGAAGCCTCTGTGCCAACTCTGAGCTAGAAACAGCAACAGCGGGCCAGTAAATCACCATGTTCTGTGTTTGTTTTCAGCTTACCAAGCGCAGTGTAAGTAGGGAAAGTTCACAGATGACCACATTTCGCAGAATATTCTGTCACTGATCCAACAGAGCAGAGCCAACGCCCACCAGAACCCTGAGATCAAGCCCAATTTGAACACACGCAGATTTTCACACCTACAAAAAAAAATAAAAAAATTAAATGTACTGTTTCAAATATACTGTAATATTTAGACACATTTTAATTGGCATAAAATTAGTTTTGGCCACATACAAATACAGTTCATCTGGAGGCTTATAATGTTGATTTATAATATTGTCAATGTTTTGTTGGGGGATTAGGAGACTGGTAAATAAAATGATCTGTTTCATCATCTTTAGTGTTTCCGTTGGGATTATGATATTTATATTTGTTCATATTTCCAAAAACATAATATACACAATGTAAGGAATAGGGATTTTTATCTAATGGTTCATGAGAATGTTTAACACAGAAAAACTGTACATTAAGAATGAAACTATTATCCTAATTTTCAAGGGAGAACATATCACAATGTCCCTTTGACCTACTCCGAGATCCTAATCCAAAGAGTCAAAGTCTCAAACATCTATTTTTAGAGCTGCTCCCCTCGACATGTCTGTGTGAGCTCTGATACACACAGCACATTTTGCAATAAAAAGATCACTGCGGTAAATTGACCTAACACAAGCCTACTGATAAACGGCAACTATAATTCAATTTAAAATATAATAATGTTGATCAATACTGTTAATGTACAGATGGGACAAGGCAGAGAGCATCATTTTTGTGATGTTACATAATTGGTCAAGACAGGAAGAAGGAAAAATGTCTCCTTGTACTCATCAACAACAGGAAGTGCACAAATGGGGTTATAACACTGACAAGCATTCTCAGAGGAAAAAGCCCCGCCAGTTGCTTAAACATATGTTAAAGGTCCTATATTACACAAAATTGACTCTTGTGAGCTTTAAGACATGTTATAATTTTGTTACCTCGGCCAAAAACATACCTGAAGTTGTGTTTTGTTTGGAGATGCAGCTTAATTATAGAGGATTACTCAAAGCTTGAAATGCTCTGTTCCAACTTATGATATAAGGAAGTGGTAGTTTTCAAGTTAACAGTGACATTTTACCTTTAGTTCAGTAGAGATGGGCAATTCCAGGTCTGAAATGATCCAAATCACTCTAGTGAAGGTGCAGTTTAAAAACACAGTGGACACATCCTGTATTACCAAGAACTGCAGGGTTTGTGGGTTAAACATGTGTGAATGAAACAAAACACAACAGTATTATGGGCCCTAATAACTGAAGCATATGAAACATGTAATAGCAGGTCGACAAGTGAATCCACTGTTTATTTAGCCCCAATTACTCTACGCCAGTTAATAGCCCTTTCCATCCTCTCAAATAAAGACAATGCAGCAAAACATCACCAAAACCAGCACTTTCACTTGATAGAATGCATTGCCACTGTCCTGTCTTCCATGCTCATGATCAATATCCACTTTACATTACTGACGTTCTGTCCAGTCAAACAGAGACAATGTTTTATAGTGACTAACAGTGATGAGTAAAACTAAAAGGTGAGATTTACTTGAGCTTTAAGCCATGTTAAAATGTTGTTTCCTTATCACAAACGTACCTGGAGTTGTTTTGTTTCATTCACATGTTTATAGTAACCCTGTATTATCAGTCTGTCTACACCTCCAAAGCTCAAAATGCTCTGTTCCACCTTGCGATGTCACAAAGAACTCAACCTAAATGTGCAGGGTTTGTGTGAATGAAACAAAACTCCAGGTCTGTTAGTGACGAGGAAACAACATTATACCATTAATCAGAAAGTACTGTACTGTAATATGGGCCCTTAATGTCAAGTCATGTCCGGAAATATCAGTAACTGTTGACTTTTCCGAGGCTAAAGGTCCAGTTCGCAGGGTCACAGGAATTTGGCATCATTCCGCAGAACAAAAAACAAGTTCCTTTTGTGGATGACTGGTACTCAGAGTAATGTCAAGAATCACTAGCAGGTGAAACAATGGCTGAACGAAACATAAAAGTTGCATTTGAGTAAATATTGTGGTTAAAGGAAATGGACCCCTGTATTCATGTGTCAGAGGAAAGAATTAAGAACATGTCGTCAGAAATGTCCATAGACGGTGTTTGTTTTCAAGTATGTTCTCCCAGAGTAATGTGTTAGGCAATAATGAGGTTACAAAGGGTTACTTGGATGTTTTCAACTCTCACTGTACTTGCTCACACACAGAAATACACTTGTCTTTCTGAAAAGCAGAGCACTAACAAATCAAATTGTAACTGATTATATATATAGTTAAGATGGGCAAACAAATTCATTTTTAAAAAGGGCCTATATAACAGTATTTTCTGATCTCTCTGATGTTATAACACTGTTTACTCATCACAAACAGATCTGGAGTTTTTGTTTCAGTCACACGTTTAACACATAAACCCTGCATATGCAAGTTTTTCCCTCAAACGGAAACCTGTCATGAAGTAATAAAGGAAGTGCTCTACTATGATTTTAAACTCCTTACACCTTCACTAGAATCATTTCAGTTCTGGGATTGCCAATCTCTACTGAACTAAAGGTAAAAGGAACTGTTAACTTGAAAAACCACCACTTCATACTATCACAAGGTAGAACAGAACATTTTGAGCTTTGAAGATGTACACAGACCAATAATAAAGGATTACTCAGACATGGCTCTGCAACTCAGGGTATGTTTTTGAGGAGGTAATATCATTATAACATGGTTTAAACCTCACAAGAGACAATTTTGTGTAATATAGGACCTTTAAGCAATGTGTTAAGACAAATGATAACAACCTTGTATTATAATTGTACCTTTTAAGTTCTGTAATGAGAAGTGCAGTACAGGGAATCCCCAGAGTCATTAATGACAGTGAGTTGACGACGGGCTTAACAAAAGCTAGTCCTGTGGTGATCCCAGACAAAACACCTATAACCACCTTGAACCTTGACCTACAAAGAGAGCAGAGTCAGGGCAACATCAGCAACCGTATTAGTTATGCACTTTGAAAAGAAAGAAAGAAACCTGGTGTTAAGAACAAGCAGTATATACATTAAAAAACAGCGTTGCAAATGCGTTAGCCCACACTCTGAAGGTCACAGTGGTGGAAGAAGAAGTGGAGGCATGTGATGTAGCTTTAACCACTGTCAGCTATCTCAACAAGGCCTATTATTATACAGGACAGTCATGGCAGTGGAACTGGCATGTGACCAGACAAGTGCTGACCTCACAAGAATAGACAGTAGGACGCTGGTCAGTTTTAAAACATACCGGTTTCTTCTGAACATCTTGGGTAGATAGCGCTTAGGAAACCACATGCCAATGGCACACATGAGTACCCACAAAATGGCCAACTCGTCCAGCATTTGACCCAGGAAGCTGAGGGTGGCGTGGAAGTAAGTTGAACCAATACCTAAAACAAACAAAAATAATAAAGCATAAATGTAAAATTATTGGAAGTATGTATCTGTACGTTTGTTGCATTATTACTAGTTCATAGTTAATTTGAAGAACGAAAGGGCAGTAATGTCAAGATACAGTACACAAATGCTTTGAAGCGGCACAGTTATTGAGGACTGAGGGAGTATAATATAATAAATATCTTGGGCTGAAAGTTTAAGGAACAAAATTATGTATAAGCATTCTAATGAAATATCCTCTTGTGTTGTGTGCCAAACATGATGTACTAAGTCTTGGTTAGTGTTTCCTGAAAGCTCTACCCATGGCAAATCAAAAACAAAACATCTCTGTCCATATATAATAGGCACATTTAGGCTGAAAAACTGTCTGTGGGGGTAGTTCTTTGTTATCACAGTTCTGCAGACTTTGACTTATCTTAGCAGTCTTGTTTTCACAGCAGAAGCTAGAGGAGATTCTACATTATAACTCACTTCCACAGTTAGTACAGCTATGTAACTGACATTAAATCCTTTACAAACTCTGTACATGTATTTTTGTATCGTGCAATAAAAAAATCCTTCTGGACATCATGAATGTGGCCATACACGAGCCACGTCAAAGCCAACCTCTGTGATGTTTTTATACTCAAACCTGTATAAACTCAGAGCTGGCACAAAGAGGGCATTAACTCTGCATACATGCAACACAAGGGTATTATGGTAAAATAGGTTGCAATAAGCATCACGTTTTTTGAAAAATACTATGGGATTCCTGACATGAACAAAAACTGTTAAAACTTCACTACTGTACTAGAATAAAATAAATAGTTCATTACACTCATGACTGAGAAATATGTGCTCTGTAATGTAATCATGTCGAGTCACCTCTGTGGAACAGAGGTACCAGATTATCTGTGCAGACAGAGCAGACTGAAAACACAACCACAGACAAAAGCATCACAGAGCCTTTTATGATTAAGCTCTGGTTGACCAAGTAATGTGATATGAGACTAAATGAAGTAGTGGGTGGACATGTAAAGACATGTTCTATCTAGATATTCGTGTGTTATACAACACCAGCAGCATGTGAACTGTAACAACATTTATTTTTAGGAGGGAGAAAATAATCTACTTTATGTAGGAGTTATACGTGTGTCATACAACACAGCTCAGTGTTACTAAACTTAAAGTAAACGTGGTGATCAGATGGGACTGCAGAGGTGAACACAAGCATGGACCAAAACATCATGCAACTTACCAACTACAACCAGCAGAATCCAAATGAGGTAGATCCCACTGTTGAAATGTGTTGCATATTGGCGGAACAAGCACATTAATATGGGGGGCAAAACAAAAAACAGTATGTTGCTGATCTGAAATGATAGAAAAGAAAGAGAAGCTGTGAGCTCCACACCTGCAAACAGGTGTTACTGACTGACGTCATGCTCTGTTCAGATTTGTGCGTTTGTAAAAGAGCTAAACAAAGTCTAAAGCAAAGAAGAAAAAATCTGATTAACTAATAAACAGCTCGACATTTTAGGTAAAAGCTCAGGCAAAACAGCAGCGGGGCAATAAACAGAAAAGGAAACAAAGGAAAACCAACCGTGTTATAAAACTCAGCGATGCTGGGGTAAATAAGGTAATTGCCTTCACACCAGTCCACCTCGGAGCTGCCCGCCTGCAACTGGTCCCAGAAAATCACCCTCACGTCACTCATCTCTGGAATAGTTGTGTCTTTGCTGGACACAGGACAAAAAGCTTTGAGACACCGAGGAGACAAAAGTCTTTTCCACCGCACGCGCTCGGCCTAGTCCTGGTTTAGACTCAGAAACAAGCATCAATCCTGACACGATGCGTAAAGCGCCAAACTATGGATTGTCCGTGCTCTGGCTGCATTTTAAAGTGCTCTTCGTCCACAAAGACTCCGCTAGTCGTGACGCGCGAGCCCTGACAGCTGCGTGCTCACTGCGCATGCGCACTCGACCCAAATCTTTTGATCACGATCATCTTTTTAACTCTCTGTCATTAAACATATTAAAACTGTATTGGATAGATTTCAATTTCAATTTAAAATCAAGAAATTAATGCTCTAGGTATCGCATAGACGAGATGAGAAGTGACTTACTGACTTTTAGCAAAGCAACCTAGATATGCAAGAGTTGCCTACTTATTTAGTTTAGTTACATTTGTTTTATATACAAAAAGATTTCAATACAGCTTTAACAAAAGTCTGTAATTGTTTTTCTTGATTTGTTTGAACTCTCGCGATAACATAAAGGCTCTATGTGAGACCTCAGAGCGGATATCCGGTCTCTTTTCCGTGGCGGACCGTCGTTGGGTCGGCTTGACAAAATGAAGGTACATGATTTACACGAAAAGTTACACTTCTGTTCGTGGTATATTAAAAATAGTCCCATGTGGGTGGTGGTACAAATATACTACTCCTCCCAAATAACGGCGGTGTGTGTTTAATTCCTCTGTGGCTCAGGATGAGGTTTGATTGTGCCAGGTGCTAACCATGGTAGCTTCTCTCAGTATAGTAGCTGTAGAAACATGGCTGCGCTCAGTGTAAAATGTGGACCCGGCTAAAGTGTCTATGAAGCGCAAATAAAGGGCGCAACGCCGCGTTGCTAATTTCCATAGTTTAAGGTCACTGTCTGAAAGTACAAATTTGTCTTACACCGTCACTGTTCTGTAATTGACCTCTTCTAGAGCCACTGTGGGGAGGTACTTGCTGGTAAAGTAATGCTCCTAACTTACATGACGTTAAATCCTGTCATGTCATATGTGTATAATCACAGATCATGTAATCAATGCACATGGCTCATGCTAATGATACATTTTGTTTCGAATAATAGACTTAGATTCCCATGGTGTGCAAAAATATAATGTATTATCAATGTTTATTTTGCAGCTGAACATCTCGTTTCCCGCTACTGGCTGCCAGAAGCTGATTGAGGTTGATGATGAGCGCAAGCTTCGAACATTCTATGAGAAGCGCATGGCCACTGAAGTGTCCGCTGATCCTCTGGGCGATGAGTGGAAGGTGAGCGCGGTCTTGATGGGGCATTACAGATGGCACACTCGTATACCCTTTCTGATTTGAATGTGGTCATTAAGGGAGGGACGGAGTGTCGCCAAAGAAATCAGAGCAGCTCACCAGATGCACACAGACCTCTGAACTATGTCTGTTTGAAACAGCAACGCTCTGACACTATTAAATGAAGTTGACTGCTTTCTTGGGCATTTCCTCAGTAAAATCTCAACAAATTTTCTTACTTGGACATTAAAAGTGTGACTCTGGTTTGCAGGGCTATGTGGTTCGCATCAGCGGAGGCAATGACAAGCAAGGTTTCCCAATGAAGCAGGGTGTCCTGACCCACGGCCGTGTGCGCCTGCTGCTCAGCAAGGGCCATTCCTGCTATCGCCCCCGCAGGACTGGCGAGCGCAAACGCAAGTCTGTCCGTGGCTGCATCGTTGATGCTAATCTTAGCGTTCTCAACTTGGTTATTGTCAAAAAAGGTAACATTTTCATACACACACTAAGCTCTGCAGAGCAGTACCAGGTTTAGTTCTTTTACAGAACTGTTGGGTCACACACTGCTCCTCGTTCAACCAAACAGTACTAAGTGATAAACTCAAAACACGACCTTCCATCAAACCCAGAGCCCAGTGGGAATGTGTGCACATTTTTCTTATATGTGGTGGGCATTCACTAATTGCACAGTACACTGTTGGGGTGATATGTGCTGGTGACTGCAGTGTAAAGCCTTCATCTGAGCTACCAGAATACCTTCATCTGCAAACGGGAGGATGTTTGCTGCTTTGTCAGATGAAGGTTCATGTCCAGCTCTTATTTGAAGCACCTCAGATTGTACACTGCGCAAAATCTTTTAGGATTTACCCAACTCGAGGTGGTAGTGTGAAAACACAATTTTTATGACTACGTGTGGACGTTATATATGGCACACCGGTAAACCCTTTCTGATTGGTCAGTAATCATAAAGGGGGGACAGGTGTTGCAAAAGAAACTGCAGAGCTGCTTACCAGATGTGACCAAGCTGTTCAGTGCATGGTTGAACTGCATTGCTCTCCCATTCTTTTCTTAAATAACAAGTGGTAGTTATTGTAATTTAATCAAATCCATGTTTTATTTTTTTTCCTTCTCAAAACTATGCTAGCATGTTTGTTTGTACTACCCTGAGTAGCTTGTGTTCTTTCCACCTCTAGAGTGGTGTACGCTTAAATTAAATGTGACCTAGATTAAGTTTTTATGATACATTAAAGTTGTACAATTTGAAAGTCTAAGGTGTCATATTTTAAAGTCTGAATAATGCAAGATTCAGGACTTCATAGTCACTATTTATTTTTTGGCTTAGGTGAGAAGGACATTCCAGGGCTGACCGACAGCACTGTCCCTCGCCGTCTTGGTCCTAAAAGGGCAAGCAAGATCCGCAAGCTCTTCAACTTGGCGAAGGAAGATGATGTTAGACAGTATGTTGTGAGACGACCTCTGACTAAAGAAGGTAAGATTGTTACTATTGAAAAGGCTGTATATTTAATCCTCCATTAATTTCCAATACAATTTTACTCCGATTGTAGTATTTGAGTGCAGGTTTCTTTAATCAGTCTTTCAGTTTGTAGATTGCTTGTTTAAACTGTAACCGTTTAACAAGGAACTTAATCCATATTTGGTCTGATTAAAACCAGGAGGTGACTTAAGTTGAGCCTGTTGTGTTTGGGGCTCACAAGCCTTTTAAATGAGGCCTCTTTTCTTGAGACATGGAAGTTTAACTCCAATTTGATAACATTTTTGGTAAAATGAGATCTGATCACTTCTAAATTCTGCCTCTTGGAAAAAATAGTCATTGCCTGCCAAAATGTCACTAGTATGGCAGATGTAATCGACAGGCTCTCCACAGAATGAGCTCTAATAAGATTGTATGTTTACCAGAGTGAGGGTGGTGTGAAAACACAATTTTTAGTAATGACATGGGGATGTTGTATTTGGCACACCGGTAAACCCTTTCTGATTGGTCAGTAATCATAAAGGGGGGACAGGTGTTGCAAAAGAAACTGCAGAGCTGCTTACCAGATGCGACCAAGCCGTTCAGTGCGTGGTTGAACTGCATTGCTCTCCCATTTTTCTTTTTAAATAAATGATAAGTGGTGGTAATTCTAATTAAATCCCATGTTTGTTTGTTTTTTCCTCATCTAAACTGTGCATGTTCAGTTGTACTACCCTGAGTAGTTTGTGTTCTTGCCACCTCTATTGTGGCAGTAGTTTGTCGACTCGGGTTGCAAAACTTTGGGAATTTTCAAAGTAGGGAATTCCATGGGAATTGACCATAATTGATGGGGATGTATTAACACTGCTGACGCTTGTCTTTTTTTAGTAGGAGTGATGCACAGAAGCAAAAATCAAAATTTATGCAAATCTTAAGTGTTGCTTTCACAATCAGTTGAGAGTAACAATCTCAAAAAAGTTGCCATTGCCAGGTCTGACCACTAGAGCTTGATGAAGTTTTGGGCATCAAGGCAAAGTCTGACACTTAATGGGATGGACTACAGAGTATCTGTCACATGACGTCCTCAAGATCAGACAAACTTGAGCTCACATGATTGTACACAAATGCCTCAATCCACAGGGGTGTCATTTCAGGCTGGTAAAATGGCACTTAGTTTGTCTTTGTCTGAGACCAGACTCGCAGAGGGTGCAAAGTTAAAGCTAAAGAGCTGTTTAGGATTCAAATCACTGAGGCCTGACAAGGTTCATGCATATATAATCAAATGTTCAGAAGAATATGTGGTCAGTGTTTTGAACCCACTTTTGTAAAGTTCCGTAGGGTTAATGGGAGCTCATTGGTGGAACGCGGCATTTATTGCATTGTGATGCGAGTAGGGTGGGTACTACATGTGTGTTGTAGTAATACCTTGTTCTATCAAATGTATAAAGGTGACATTTGGCAAAAATACTATGTTTTACAGGCCTTTTGACGATATTTATTTTTGAAAATTGAGCTGGAATTCACCAGAAATTTTCCACTCCTTTGCAAACTTGATATTGACCGCTGGTCAGTTTCAGTGCTGCCCTTTCTTGTTTTAACCGAGCACTTTAAAATCTTCTTTGGGCTTGGAGGGTTGAGGTTCTACCTGTGGGTACAATATTTTCACTGCTGTAGTGTTATGGATACAGTGAACTCTGTCAGAATGTTTTGCCTTTTGAAGTTTGCATGAACTTCTGATCCTGTTGACAGGTAAGAAGCCTAGAACCAAGGCACCCAGGATCCAGAGACTGGTGACTCCTCGTGTGCTGCAGCACAAGCGACGCCGCATCTCCCTCAAGAGGCAGCGCACTCTGAAGAACAAGGAGGAAGCATCAGAGTATGCGAAGCTGCTGGCCAAGAGGATGAAGGTACATTATCTTTGCTGTACAAATTAATATGATAAAATTCAATTGTCTGACTTTGGTTTTACTCATACAACAGGAGGCCAAGGAGAAGCGCCAGGAACAGATCGCCAAGAGGCGCCGCCTTTCATCTCTGAGAGCATCCACATCCAAGTCAGAGTCCAGCCAAAAGTAAAAGTTGAATAAAGAATGACCTTTTGATGAAAAGGCCTTGTAGTGTTATTCATTGGTTGGGTAATTTCAGTATCTAAGCTTCAGATGGGATTTGCATATTTCATTTCTCTACTATAATGAAATAATAAAAGCTGGAAGATGACCAAATGGAACCACTGTTTTAGGTATAGCCTTCACTTTGTGAATATGTTGGTGATTAAAAAGAAAACGTTTTAGCCAAAAAATGGGCTAGACTTAATTTTAGTTGTGCTTAATTTACAGAAAAATGTAGAAACAAATGTGTCCTTCCTGTGAGTAGGCTTGCTTATCCACAAACCGGAGTAATTTGGCCTTGAGGAGGGCCTGTTGTGTCCATAGAAATGTTTCTTTTAGCTATAATCTATCCATGGAGAAACATTTTATGCCATACTATAATGTTCCATAAGTTGCATACTGAATCTTTACATTCCCACCATCTCAACCCAGAAATTTTAGCATTGCTGAAAGATTTGATGGGTTGACAAAATGTGCATTGTTGGGATAAGGCAATGGCACCAAGTCATGGCAGAGTAGAATATGTACATGTATAAATTACACTAAATGTATTGAGTTTGAGTCATTCCATGATTGCTTTACTTGGCATTTATGTAGAGTTCATTGTCCCCAACTCCCTGCAGGGACATTGGTCTGATTTGACCCGTTAAGGCACCATGGAAACAGTGGTGTCTTAAGCTTGTGAAAAGGCAAGGCATAAGTATGTAAGAATCCACAAAACTTAAAAGCTAGAATGTGTCTTGAATCGTACGCAGTATGAGGAGCAGACATGAGTGAGGTGTTTGGAGCTGTTATTAATGTATTATAAGTGTGTACAATAACTTGCACTATTGGCTATTTATTTCAAATTTGGGAAGAACAAACTTGCTATTCTGTAAAAAAAAAAAAGACTCCAGGTGAAGCATATAAAAATTAAAAAATCACAACCACTTTTCAACAATTACTACCTATAAATGAAAACTTATGGCTTGCAGCAGTGAAATGCCATTCTGCAGTTTTTAACAGGTCAATTAACCAGTTTATTCCATTATGTTTTAGATGAAAATGTCAGTTTTCAATTAACCAAATGTAAAATGATATACAATTGTTAAGGTCCAATACTAAATAAGTGCAATCCTATTTTTCTAAGGTTTATTTAAATGGGGAATGCATATTAATGAGTGTACAATGTAAATATGCCAGAATTATCCCAACATATTTCCCATTTGTAGTCCCTGTCACAAACACACCATTGCAGCATTAGTTAAACAAAACCCTTTAGGATCAGTGATCAAAGACCTGGTTCCTCTTGAGCAAAGTTTGAGGAGCATTTTAGATGCGTTTAATGTGAGATGTTGATTGATGGCAGCTGGGGGGCGCTGTTACAAACTCCTGTGCCTTTAACTGACAGTGACTGAAGTTTTTTGTAGTGATTCAATTAGCTTTAATGCAGCTAGATTTGTCATTGAGCAGTTTGTTTATTCCATGGGTGAGAATATCACAGTGAAGAATCATTTCGGCAGCGTTTTCTTTCAAGAATGATCTGATTTGTAAAAAATTACACACCAAGATATTCAAATTCATCCACAATTTGTGTCTTATGTCTTTATTGCCCAAGTGGTAGTTCAACACGATGACACAAAGCTTTCATTATCAAAGTGCTCTTTACATAAACTCTGTTGGTGTGTTGGACGGTTACTTGCATTCACAGTCAGTAGAGTTGGGTGGCCTCAGTTGCCAGGTGGGACTCTCCTGCCACGGAATGACTGTGAGCCAATCATTGCGAGAAGGCGAGTCCGCAGCAGCAGGAGTCGAGGGAGTGTCTTCTGTATTAGTTTGTTGAGGTGAAGGGCAACTTAAGGTGTACATCTGTGATAAGAACAAGATCATGATCATGGCCTGATGCTGGAGGTACTGGGGGAGTCTCGATATGAAGGATGACAGACAAGTTGGAAGACCCCGAGCCCAATAAGGAGGCCTGGACAGTGTCACTATGGCCTGTGGAAAAGATCATTTTGAGGTGTATTAATAACCTGCACTGTAATAATATGATAATGGACGATACTTTAGCATAAACCTTTACCAATATCCCTTTAAATGATGCATTTTACTTGTACCTTGTAAGATCCTCTGTATGTCTTGGTGCTGACAGTCAGCAGTCGCTCACGATATGTCCTAAGAGCGGTGGAATCCAGCCTCTCTGCTGAGTCTTTGTGATGGCAGCACCACAAAAAAAGCACACTTGTTTTTAGATGTCATCAGTGCAATTTCTAATATTCAAACATTTGCTAAATGAACTTGTACTGTATAAATAACATACTTAACCAGCAACTGGTCTCTACTCAAATGCATCAAAAGGGAACATGTAAAATACAGCTTTTATAAAAATTTTAACCATGTTATACCATGTTCCCTCATGAGTTTTGTTGCATTTCCATTGATTCACACATATTTAAGCACTCCTGTATTGTCTTGCATTTGAGACTTGAGTGCTCAGAATATTACCATCCCTGCCTTCTTCTAGAAACTTAAGTGATTTTGAAAAAAATAATTTGACATAACAATTTACAACTTTACATATGATGCAGACATTTATCATCAACAAAAATGCAGAAATGAAAATCTACTTGCTACGATGAACTTCCACTACTGAAAGGCCCTGCTTTTCAGTTCTGCTCTTTTGAACAGGAAGTCACTGGCCACATTTATTACCAAGCCATTTTATGGAGCCATATTATTCCCTGATGTAGGAAAGAGACTGGCATGAGCAGAGTTTTAGTTTTTTCCCCGACAGATGCAGAAAATAGAGAGCCACTCACTGTGTGGATGGCCACGTTGAAAATGTAAAATAATGAACTACATAGTTTATAGTTTATAACTAAACACACAAAAAGGCATAATGTGTCTTCTTTAACAACCAACCTATTTCAGAACATACCTTTTTCCTCAACAGTAGAGGGCAGCATGCGGTCCACCAGAGCCTCTGACAGGTTGAGTGCATGGTCCAGTCCTGCACTAGCCACAATCACAGCCTTTTCTATGCATGGACTCAAGGGGCCGTCAGCGTGCAGCATTGTGTTCATAGCCTGCTCCATTTTGTGCTGTATGCAGCCTTTAGTCCCAGTAGCAACGACACTCATCATTTCTTTGGCTTCATGCATTTTGTCTTTGGCAACAGCCACAATCTGCAGGGAACAGTTTTACATATTTTCACACTGACATGATGTGGTGTAACATCCTTAATCTTGTATAAAAGCATTAGACCAAAGTTTACCAAGCAGCCATTATGGCCACTGGAACAAAGTATAAGGCGGCAGCCTGGAATCATTTTGTGCAAAATGCACAATGCACAAAATGCAAATCAAGAAAACATGGCCAAGGGTTGAGGAAGTTTCCAGGGCGGCTGTGGAAATCGTGTATAGTATTTGTACCGTTACCTCTTCTGTTGGTGCCTGAATCAATGGGAAAGTAGATTCCAACCAATCCAGACTTTTACATGCCATCTCATTCGCAGCAGATACTGTTAATGACATACACATTTGTAAACCAGCTGCTAAAGAAAGTAAACCGTTTTAGAATTTATTTTCGTACTCACTTTGAGGCTCCAAGATAACCATGACAGGAGAGAAGGTGTCTGTGGCCACTGTGCATAAATGTACTGCATGATTCTCCAAAGCATCGCAGAGAATCCTCAGGTTGGGACGGGAGCCTTTTGTGACAGTGTACAGGACAGACAGTTTGGACCAAGCAGAGCGCACAATGGGAAGCCTGGCCATCCTGGCAGCAGCACTGTCAGGCTCTTGGATCATTTTCTACAAACATGCACAGTACATAAATTTAAAGATGCACTATGGAACTTGGTGGAAGGTTCTCACCTGTTTGTCACCAAGGAGACGTTATTGCTTTGCATTTGAATGTTCCATAGTGTGGGATAAACATGTCAATATTGCATTTTCTTAATATTGACGAGTGTATTTCTGCTTAAAAATACATGAGAAACATGCTTTCTCACGATGAGTGAGGTCACCTCTCCACAGATGTGACCTGTAACTCGGCCTGGCAGTGTTACCTGCTTATATAGATTACATGGAATACTCTATTCAAAGTAATAACATCCAGAGAGAAAAGTGGATCCTTCACCACAAAGTTATCCTGCATAATGCAGCTTTAAGGAGGAAGTGTGAAGAAGTTCAGAGGGAGGCCCACGTGAACTAGGGACACATTAAATTATAAAACACACCTGGTTGTTGTTCAGAGGCATTCTTTCTACATGAAATCAAATTTAAATGCAAATAACCCTCTAAAATCCGGATAACAGGATAACGACTTCACAACTTAACAACTTAACACCAGACAGCTCGAGACGCTGAATCAAAGCGCACGTGCAGCGCTGATAACACTCACCGCGCACGTGCCACTGCCAATTTGACTGAGAGGTGTGTTCTCGCGAGATCTCACCTGACAGACACTGAAAGATGTTTGGCTTATTGTACGTGTCATGTTGCAATTAAAGCCATATGTTGTGAGGCTGTATTTGATCTGGGTTCAAATACTTTTGTCCTGAATGTGTCTTGTAGCTTATTTAATAAAAGACAAAAGACTCAACTTTGCACAGACGGATGTATTAAGTGATGTCTTCCCCAACAGGTTGGTCCACCTCAGCCCACCTCAGTCCACTGCGCACATCCTGGATGATGGCGCAGCTTTTTGAGAAATGGCTCCGATGAAGGTGTTACACTGGTGACAGGAGCTGGCAGAATATGAAACAGTCTGTGTGTGATAGTTGGTGTTTGGGCGCAGTAGGAGCAGGCGGACAGGCACGAGAGCCGTGCTTGGTGCTGATGCTGCTGCTGATGTCTGTGCCGCAGCAGCATCACGGGGCTCTCCTCCTCCTCCACAACAAGGGGCCACTAAATGTTTCTTTAGACCAGTGTACGTCAGAGAGGAGGTGTATCTGCAGCCGTTTGTGAGGCACATTCTGAGGCTGGGGACGGCGGGACAGGAGCTGCACGTGGGGTGGGTGGTTCCCATAACGCGCGGTTCACGTGGCTTAAACGAGCTCCACAGACCGACACACCGTCAGTCCAGTGCGCAGCAGCCCAGCAGCATCACACAGCAGCACAACAGCAGCACACAGCAGCACACAGCAGCACAGCAGCATGGCCGTGGAGATGGAGCCCTCAGAGTAAGTCATGTGGGATGTTTATTATGAATAATATCAGTTTCATACTTGGCATGGTTGAGTAAGCCAGATAACAAGTGATGATGAAGTGAGACAATGTCAAAGCTCTGCTGTGTGTGCGCAGTTCTGTGCATGATGCCATTCTCTGCTCTGTGTGGTTTTATTTTTTGCATAGTGTTTTTGTCATTTGAAATAGTCATAATTGTATAAATATGACTGTCTTTGTAGTTGTATCTCATCACGTAAATTATTTTGATCTTCCAGACACTTCTTTTTCTTTCTAGTGGCACTGCTCCACCACGGCTCATATTTTATAGTTCAACAATGTACGTGCTTTGTTAAATCCAACTGCATAACCTAGAGCTGTGCAGGTGGTTTTTATTCAGACTGTGAAAGCAGGTGGCTCTGAAATGGGACAAAACAACAATGCAACAACTATGCTTATAACACAGACTCTAAACACAAGTAGTATTAAAGAGTGAAAATATGCAATCTTCAGTGGTGTCACACCCTTTGAAAAAACCTTTATAACCCCATAATGTTTCAGTTAAGAGTCTGTAAAATCCCTCAGTCCAGGTATGATCCATAGCAAAATAAAAATACATTTCCGTCAGCTTTTAGTCCAGTTGACAGAATTGAAGTTTTCTTTTGCTTTCACTTAATAAATCAATTGGTTTCTTTATTGCCATTAACTATCTGATTTGTCTTATATTATTTTTGCTTTCCAGTAATAATCATGAACATCATAAAACGTTTAAATTAAAAACACATCATAGACATTATTTTATGCTTAACTTTTTGTAAAACTGAGCTTAATTCTGTACTTTCTCAGCAGACAATCATGCCAGACAATTTAGTTCGAGGAGCTATGGGGGCGGGCTCTTAATATGTTCATTTAGAGTCATATCTGGACACGGCACACCCCCTCCATGTGCCATGTTTGAGTTGCCGTTTTAAACAAGAACCTGAAGAAAAAAAACCCTAAATACAGTGTTTTTGCCATTTAAACATTTTTAGTCGAGGTTGATTATGCTATGAAAATGGGGCAAAAATCTATGGGGGAGCATTGGCCATTTTAGGGGAGGCTAGTGCCCCCTCAAGCCCCCCCTGGCACCGCCCCTGTTTCTCAGATCTTTTCTTACTACAACAAAGTTATAGTTAGGTCTAATCAGTTAAAGAAAATACTATCAACTAACTAATTCATCATGCAAGCCTATCCTGACCCTATTGGTTTTGGCAGTAGTCTAGACATGAGTTTTTTGTGGTTGTAAACAATACACTGCAGTCTTAGTCTTTTTAATGATGTTGTATCTCACTCTGATGTCTCTCCAGTGTAATCCGCCTGATAATGCAGTACCTCAAAGAGAACAACCTCTACCGAACGTTAAACACTTTACAAGAAGAAACCACTGTCTCTCTAAACACGGTGGACAGCATCGACAGCTTTGTAGCCGACATAAACAGCGGCCACTGGGACTCAGTTCTGCTGGCAATTGAATCTCTCAAACTGCCAGACAACACTCTCATTGATCTATATGAGCAGGTAAGACAGTGATGACTGTTTTTCACATTGGTTGTGTGTAAGGCGAGATTACATTTCATTCATACCAGCGTGAGTAGAACTGTATTTTCAAAACAGTGTGACTCATTAAGCTCTACATCCAGCCGTCTCTCGTTTACTTTCCAAACGCTGAGGAATCCAACGTGTTCAACAGGTTGTTATGGAGCTGATTGAGATGAGGGAGATGGGGGCAGCCCGCTCACTCCTCAAACAGACGGACCCCATGATCATGCTCAAACAAACTCAACCAGACAGATACAAGCATTTGGAAAGCCTCCTAACATGCACCTACTTCGACCCCAGAGAGGTACGAGGATAACATGATCCATGTTTGCAGATGACAGTGAAGAACTGTGATATTTGAGTGTTATTTAAATCGCAGGCCTACCCAAAGGGAAGCAGCAAGGAGAAGAAAAGGAGGGCGATCGCTGAGGCTATGGTGAAGGAGGTGTGTGTGGTGCCCCCGTCGCGCTTGATAGGATTGCTGGAGCAAGTTGGTGTGAGTATGGCTGATAGTGAGGTCAGTTATGTGGATGGCGAACCCTTAAGTATATATAACAAATGCATTGGACTATTTTAATTGTAGGCTACAGGTTCTCACTTTTTAAAATGTTCATATGGACAAGTTACATAAAATTTTACTGAAACGAGCAGTAAAAATAGTGAAAAAATTATGTCCAAACTCCTTGATTCTAAAGGATTTTCAGTCTTTGGGAATCAAAAGTTCACCGTCACATAACTTATTCAGATATTATTCAGATAACATAAGTAATTTGTCAAACTTCCATCTAGACCCAAAGAGTCCGACAGTACCAGGGGCATCTCTCTCCAGATATGGGCTTTCACTCCCCAAACAATGAGCCTGTTGAAGAGGAGAGCTACCCGACACAACTGTACCGCCACATCAAGGTAAGACCTGCCACAGTGGTGCTAATGACAGACATAACTAAACCCTGGCAAGAAAAAAAACTAAAAGATTTTAAATGTCTAGTTTGGGAGAAGGTCTCATGTGGAGTGTGCCCGCTTTTCTCCGGATGGCAAATATCTGGTCACTGGATCGGTGGATGGCTTTGTTGAAGTTTGGAATTACATCACAGGGAATATAAGCAAAGTAAGTATTTTTAAAACTCATACAGCAACGATAAAAGATAACCCAAATGCAGAAATGTGATTTTTTGATCTCTCTTTTCAATGTATCATGAAGGATCTGAAATACCAGGCACAAGACAGCTTCATGATGATGGATGAAGCTGTGCTGTGCATGTGTTTCAGTCCAGATGGAGACATACTGGCCACTGGAGCGCAGAATGGAAAGATTAAGGTTGGAGAATATGCGCAGACATCGCTTCATTTTGTCTGACCTTGTTTTAAATAACATTTTCTTCCTTGTAAAAAGATTTGGAAGATCCAGAGTGGTTTGTGTGTGCGCAGATTTGAACACGCACACAGCAAAGGTGTCACTTGTGTGAGCTTTTCTAAGGACAGCAACCACATCCTCAGCGCCTCATTTGACCAGACCATCAGGTATATGCACAAGCACATCAGCTCTGTTTTTATTTTCTCAAGTTTTGTCTCTTTTTCTGTGGGCGGGAGAAACTTTATTGACTCCAGGCATGATTCATTTTAGTTTCATGGCATTCCTGAAGCTGAAAACCACCAGAGAGTTCTTTATTCTGCCCACAGGGAGAAACTTATTGCAAAAGAGTTAATTACATTACTCCAGGCATGATTCATTTTAGTTCCATGGCATTCCTGAAGCTGAAAACCACCAGAGAGTTCTTTATTCTGCCCACAGCATGCATCACCAAATTAAAATATTGCAAAGTGTTAAATATTTCACATCTAATGCAAATATTTAGATTGAATAGGGACAGATACAACAAACACAGATTAACAGTTCAGTGTTCATAGCCTGGGCTAATTCGCAACACCAGTCCCCAGAAGGGCTTTTAAAACTGTTCATATTTCACTAAAACACAGTGGGACAATTGGTAGAAAAAGCAAATAAATACAGTGAATTTGTCAAGAGAAGCTTAGAAGTTTAGCTCCTTTCACTGAGACATTTAAACATAGATTATCATATTTTTTCTAACTGAAGGCTATCTAAGATTCTAATATTCTTCAGTTTTATTGTGGAAAAAAGACAAACGCACAGATTTACTGCATGAAATATTAAATTTATGTGTTATTTATGTGTATCTACTGAAATAAATTGATGTTCTGTTGTAACACTGGTTGATATTGTAGCCTCAAGATACTATAGAAATGCAAATAGTACCAAGTCAGACATCGGGTTACATAATATACACAGTGTTATGGTATATTGCAAAGACTTGGAGATACACTAGACCGTGACTGTCTGCCGGGGGCTGGGTCGGGAGGCACATGGAGCTGTGTGGGTGCAGATGAAATGCCATGTGCTCGGGAACAGAGCTGCAACGTGTTCCTGGCTGTTCCGCAGGAAAAGACGCTGCTGAATTGTTGACAACACAAAAAGATCCTAAGACGGAGATGCTCATAATTAGGTATTTGTCACGGTTTCTCGGGTCTACGCTGAGTTAAGTCAATCCACAGAGGCTAAAAATAACACACCCGCCTGCACAGCAACAGTTTTCTCATGTTTAAAGGAAGAAATATAGTGGATGGGAGATGTGCGGGGACTGGGATTAGGTGTGTTATCCCTTCTAATTAAGTAATGTTCACAGAATCCATGAGCTGAGGTCGGGAAAGACACTGAAGGAGCTGAATGGGCACACGTCATTTGTAAACGACGCATGTTTCACACAAGATGGGTTTCACATCATCAGTGCTTCATCAGATGGCACTGTCAAGGTAGGATAACCATGTAAATCTTGGTACTTGCAAACACAATACAATTTAAACTGATGGTCTCCTCTGTTCCATAAAAAATACCAGCCAATATGCAGTAGTGGAAGAAGTGCTGAGTTTTGTTACTTCAGCAAAAAAAAAAAACTCATGTAAATGTAAAAGTATCACATGAAAAAATTAGTAAAGTACCTGTTTAAAATGTTCTTAAAGAGTACAAGGTAAAAGTACAGAATGTCCCAAAAGTCAGTGACAGTTGAAAAAAATTCATAACTGCTTTGTTTCTAAATATTTTTCTTTCATTTTTTCAGAGCATTTAGAACGACCCTTCTGACATTAATATGAGCAAATACAGCACCAAGGAGCGAACCCTCATTGTTCAGTGGTACTTTGAGTCACATGGGTCAAATTCAGAAACCCAGCGGTGTTACCGTTGACATTTTAATACCAGAGATGCCCCAAGTGTAAATGCCATTAAAGGAATAATAAGTGTTTTTCAAAGACAGGGGGCCGTATGTGATCTCCACAGACCTGACTAGTGCCAATTTCTTCTTGTGGAGCTGTCTTAAAGAAAAGGTGTTTGTGAATAAACCTCAGACAATAAACGACTTAAAATGTAATATCAAGGATCAAATAAGAAATGCTTTAAATGTTATGTAAAGTGTGTTGGATCAGGCTATTCAGAGCTAAACCCAAAATGGTGGACACTTAAAAAACATGATTTTTAAAAATTAGGTCATTTTTACTTCCCCTAGTTTAAGTAGTGATAAGTCCAAGTGTAAGTGAACAATTATAACCGTATATATTGCCAAAAATCTCAGAAGGTTCAGTTTATCTACTGCTAAAATCTGGGGAGTATAACTTCAGAATTATAGGCGCTATTGAAGATTTAAGAGTGTCAGTGACTTTTGGGCCACCCTATATTTCGCACATGTTTTGAGATCTAGTGATGCTTCAAATGTAGTAATTTTGATTTTTTTGAACAGAAACAATTCATTGATATTTTTTTCCCAGCTGTTTTTATTTGTATATTTTTGTTTTGCGCAAATTATGAACATGTTAAAATAAACCCTCAGCCTTTTCAGCAGGTCTCAAACGGTGATAAAAAATACTTTTACTTTTCCGTCCTGTTCAAAACTGTAGTGAGGGAGAAAGTACATATACAGCTCTCAAATGTAGTGAAGTAAAAGTAAAAAGTATCCATTGTAAAATTTAAGTAATGTACAGATATCACTTTTAGTTTGTTCCATTCTACTACTGCCAGTATGTCATGTCACAGTTTTACCTTGAGTTGTTTCGACTTTGGTAATCACAGTTTTCACCTGTTTAAGGTCTGGAGCACAAAAACATGCGATTGTGTCCATACATATAAATCCCTGACGTCTGAGGTCCCAGTCAACAACGTGATTCCTCTGCCACAAAAACCAGACGAGTTTGTGATCTGCAACCACTCCAACACCGTCGTCATCATGAACCTGCGCGGCCAAGTGAATACTCAAAATATAAAGTCAAATTAAAGACAAAATGTGCTTTCCTGTGCAAGTTCTTGAACCTTTCCGCTCTTTTCTTCAGACAATAAAAAGTTTCAGCACAGACAGAAAAGAGGGAGCAGGGTTTGTGTGCTGCACGGTGTCGCCCCGGGGAGAGTGGATCTACTGTGTGGGGGAGGACTTGGTGCTCTATTGCTTCAGCTACACCACAGGAAGACTGGAGAAAACGCTGACCGTAAGCTCCGCCCACCTGATTTATTTGCACGAACCACATCAGCCATTATTGTCTGACTCCTTATTTTTATTATAGTCATTTTTTATTCTAAACACACAGGTCCACATCACGGCAAGGATGAGCTTTATCTATTTTTATTTATTTACACAGGGGAACCCAATGAGAGCACTTGGGATCTTTTTTTTCATGGGCGCCCTGTTTTAAATACGATACAAGCAGAAAAACAAAGAAAAAGTGTAAAAATAGGCAGGGACGATACTGAAATTTTGTGTCACGATTATCACGGTCAAATTAATTACGATTAACGATTATATCAAGATAATTATTCAAATTGCTGACAGTTTAAAATGTTATAGATATTAATGGTTAGAATTTAAATGTTATAAATAATATCCATGTTTAAACAACTTTATATAATTGTACTTGATAATTGAACTATGATCTAGCGGAGAACATTATGGATAAGTGACATTTTCTGCACATTCAATCCATCCATTTTCTTCCTCTTATCCGGGGCCGGGTCACTCTGCAGAGGAAGCCCATTTCAGCCGCTTGTATCCGCAATCTTGTCCTTTTGGTCATTACCCAAAGCTCACGACCATAGGTGAGGGTAGGAGCGTAGACTGACCAGTAAATCGAGAACTTCACCTTTCGACTCAGCTCCTTCTTTACTCCATGTTTAAACAACTTTCATATAATTGTACTTTGTTATCAGTGACAGCAACTATAATCTAGCGGAGATTGTTATGGATAATACACTTTTTCTGCACATTCTGGTGATATAACGCCGATTATCTTTGTTGGCGATTATCTTTGTTGCCGATTATCACGATTATATAAAATGTCCGGCAAACGATTATTGTCTGCCCTTTTTATCTTGATAAATGATATTATTGCTTATTATCCCATCCCTATATACAAGTCCAGATAACACATTAAAACTGTTGCACGTGTGTGTATAAAAGTTTGTTACCAGATTATTAAATTGTGATTGTGTCAGCGTAGTATCCAATTTTGCTTTTTCTTGGCCTAAGACATTGAAGTGTGGTATTTTTCTCCTCTTTTTTCACCCGCAGGTCCATGAGAAGGATGTAATTGGCATCGCTCACCACCCACACGAGAGTCTGATTGCCACATTTAGTGAGGATGGCCTCCTAAGGCTGTGGAAACCGTAAAGTGTCATCTGTAAGGCTGGCATATGTATTTATGTCCATTTAAAGGGCAACTCCAAGGCACTGTTTAGTAATAACGTTACTAATGTATATGTCAAAAAGAACCTGACATTTTCCTGTTCTTCCTTTGAACTAACACTGCCCATAGCAAAGCAGTCACAGTGCAGCAAACTTCTATTGATTACTTTTATATTTGTGGTTAAATTTGTTTGTGACCACTGACCGGGGAGGGTGAAGAACTGTTTGTCTCTTCACCGTTGCTTCTGATAGCTGGATATATCTGTGTCAGAGCCAAAATAGCAGTTCTTGTGGGATGTTTTGGTGGTGAAAAGACTTTTGTACAATTGTTTTGTCCTCAGTGTTTTCTGCATGCTACCTCAGTGCAGTGTCTTAATGTGGCTCTACACTAACTTTCTTATGAATATGAAATATGCATGACAAAGAACCTCACTCGAGATGTAATGTCACCTGTCAGTCGGTGTGTATAATAAAATAACTTTCTCTGGACAGTAGCAACCCGGGGAATTGTGCTGTTGTACTTTTCATTCACTTATCAAACAAACTTAACTCTGAAAACTATGAACAACTTGAAATGTTCACTACCAACTGAGCTACTGTCGCCCCCTAGTGTAGACTGTTTGTCCACTGATCTGAAGATTGCTGGTGCAATTCCCGCTGCCACTAATGAATACTGCCACTGTGTCCCTGGGCAAGACACTTAACCTCGGCCCCAGTGTCTGCATACATTATTGTATGAACGTCTGTGTGAATGGGTGAGTGGTTCCTTGATATAAAGCACTTGAAGGTGGAAAAGCGGCATATAGAAATGTGACTACATAGAAAATACATAAAATGTAGAAAGCCGTAAAAATAAAGGAAAAAAAGCATTGAATGAGAGGGTGTGTCCAAACTTGCAGTACGTTCCATTCGAGGAGTATTTTACTCAAGTACAAAGTAGTGGTTGAAGAAATCACTGTAGTAATAGTTAAAAAGATTTGGGGAAAACTACCACTTAAGTAAGAGTTATTGTACACGTTACTGTTTAGGACAGCCATGCCCAAACTGTGGCCCGGGGGCCCAAATGCAGCCCTCAGACCAATTTTTCTTGGCCTTCAAGTTTCCAGGTGAATTGGCCCATATTACCTTAAACAGTACTTTTAATGTACATTTCTGAAAAAACTTTAACAAGCCCATATTAAATATTAATGTGTCCCTCTGAGGATGTAAGCATGAATAAAAGTCTAGTGTTTCAGTCTAACTTGTAATAATAACACAGATTTGAAGTATTCACTGTATTGGTGACCAGTTTATGGCCCTCGATCGGCCCTCAGCTTTGTCTGTGTTTTTATATGTGGCCCTTAATGAGAAAAGTTTGGACACCCCTGGTCTAGGATATCACCTAACTGATTTATAAGTTGAAGTTAACATTGCACATTAAATGATGCTCCAAATCTGAAAACTTCAAAGAATAGACCAGCAAAATGTGAACATCAAACTTATATCTGAAGGAGCGGTGCAAAAAACAAACATGTTCTACACACTTTATTGTCAACATATGCATCTCTCTTTTAGACTTACTCAGTGTGAACCAGAACCTTTATTCAAGTAAGAACTGTTACTCTGTGAAATATATTACACACTGGCAGGAGGCATTGCAACGAAGGGCGTGGCCAATTAGATGATGTTTAGGAGACGTCTTCACTGGGGTGGACACTGGAGAAGGTGGAGCTGGTGCTGGGGAGGTGAGTTGGTGCGATGGGATGAGGAGAAGTGGGGTAGTGCTGGACGGAGGTCGTGCTGGGGAGGGAGAAAGATGGTGCTGGGGGAGGAGGTGGTGCTGGGGGGAAGAGTTGGTGCTGGGAGAAGAGCGGTGGTGCTGGGGAAAGAGTTGGTGCTGGGAGAGGAGGTGGTGTTGAGGACGGAGGTAGTGCTGGGGAGGGAGGAGCGGTGGTGCTGGGGCAAGGGAGGTGGTGCTGGGAAGGGAGGTGGTGCTGGGGGGAGGGAGGTAGTTCTGGGGAAAGAGTTGGTGCTGGGGAGGGAGAAGGTGGTGCTGGGGAGGGAGGTGGTGCTGGGAGGGAAGGTGGTGCTTGGAAGGGAGGTGGTGCTAAGGTTTGAGGTGGTGCTGGGGAGGGAGATGGTGCTGAGGAGAGGATGTGGTACTGAGGAGAGGAAGTGATGCTGGGAAGGGAGGAGGTGATGCTGGGAAGGGAGATGATGCCGGGGAACGAAGAAGGTGGTGCTGGGGGGACGAGGTGCTGCTGGGAGGGAGGAGGTGGTGCTAAGGAGAGGGAGGTGGTGTTGCTGGTTGATAAGGTGGAGCTCGGCACAAACTGAAGTGGGGGTTTAAACTGGTCAGACCGGACGCTGACTAGGGCAAACAGATGGTGCGGCAGGCAGTGAGGAGGAGCAAGAGGTGGAGGTGATGAAGGCGGCGGAGCATTTAAACTAAAACATGTAACTATAACCACCTGCCCTTTATGCTTTGATTAGACGCCAGATTTATGCATTTGTTTCACAACTGAAGTATGTAGCCACTCAATATACAAAGTGTGAAATACTTTTACTAATAAGGCAACTATTTCAGCTGTAAAAATGACTCTGTGCAGGCTTTGAAAACAAGACATTAGGCATTATTTATTTAGAAGGTAGTCAATTACAAATACCATTGTTGCATAAAGGTTAAATTTAACATAACTTAAAAACTATTAATTATTTCACAGGCTCAAATGATAACAAGCCTTAAAAACAAGACACATATGGTCCCAGAGCAATGCTTATTTGGCAGCTGGGGCGAGAAAAGTAGACAGACACTCAGTAGTTTGCATGCCATTATTAAAAAAATGTGAATTATTTATGGGCAAGAGGGAACATGAACACAATATTTACCATTATAAACAATCTTGAGAGTAGAAACATTATAGTGGCTTGGCATATTTGTCGACTGAAGCAATAACATTTAATATTAACAATTTTAAACAAGGCACCAGGTAAACACTGGCTTTTGAGCAGGTAACAACACTAATGAAACTTTTGGTCCTTTGTAGCATAGATGTGGAAAAAGTGGCCAGCGATATTTTCACAATACTTCCAAAGATACATTACTGGAATAAATTAATTTGGCAAAACAATATAGACAGCTGAAACAAAACTGATCTGGCTCTGACCTTCACTGTTCTAAGCCGACGTTATTAATTTGCAGTTGTTTCAAAAACAGCCCTGTAACAACACAACAGCAGACATCCTTGAAAACAAATCTGTCACCACCTGAAAACGAACCTTCACATCAAGTTGCATTGTGTTTAACAACTGTGTCACATTTGAGTATTAACAATATCATACAATTATTTAAATATTAACATTCACATACATTTTATTCAATATATTGGATAAAAGAATAACAAAGCAACAGCCCTGTTTAAGTGATTTTTGAGAAGTCTATTCAACACAGACTTACTTGTATCACAGTGTAAGAAGATAAAATAAAACTACACTAAACCTAATTTAGATTTAAGAATAGTCCTTTGACTGTAATCACGCTTTGCTCTCACAAAGAACAATTACAATATTATTCATAACATCAAGCTGTTATGAAATAGGTGTTAGGATCTGACAGAAAAAAAAAAGTTTCAAAAACAAGAACATGGCCACTATGTGGAAAGGTGCTTTTGTCAACACTTATGGACCTTCATTAAAACGGATCATTTAGGAGGTATGACACTGAACCCCTCCTGCACTTGCATAGTCATCGTCATCCACGTAGTAGTAGTGACTGTTGCGTCTTCTTCTGTTTTCAAAGTCACATTCCTCCAAGTCAGCGTAAATGTACAAGTCGTCATCCATCATCTCAGGCTGCTCAACCTCTTTCTTTGGAGGAAAGTAACGCTCCAGCTCCTTCAGTTTTTGCTTGGGGAGGAAATTTGCTGGTGGAAACACAACCTAATACAAACAAAAATGTTATTTCCGCACATTTTTTTTACATCGTATACAAAGTGTGAAATACTTACAGAAAAGTTGATAATAAGGCGTCCCTTTTCAAAAGGTCTACGGTGAAGAGGCATGCCTTCATTCAGCACACATTTTGTGTCTCCAGGTTTAATCGGCTGTCCTGTGGGAATGCCCTTTGATTAGCACAACCTACAAAATGTGTACGTACATAACAGGTCGTTGTATTACTGTACCTGGAGGGGTTGTGATCAGAAGTGTTCTATTGTCGAGTGTCTGAACAGGTTTCTGAAAACCACACAAAGCCTCAACCAGCTGCAGCTCCATAGACATAACCAGGTCCTGCCCCTTCCTGATTAAACCAGAATCAGTGAATATAATGTGAGCATGGTACTTGAGACATATGAAGACTCTTACCTGGTGAATCGTGGATGCTCCTGCTGGTCAAGCACAAAGATTATATCCCCAGGCTCAATACCAGGCTCCTGGTCTCCCTCTCCATGAAAAAATATTTTTTGTCCATCTCTCATTCCTGTTGCAGAAAGTGTATACTTTTGTTGTTGAATCCCATCACATAGCACTGCTATAAACACTTGTATTATTACTTCAACACTCACCTTTGTCAATATGAACTTCCAGGATCTTCTTCTGTCGCAGGATCTTTCGGCCTGCACATGCTTTGCAGCGGTCTTTATGACTGATTCTTTGCCCTCGGCCCTCACAGTGGGGACACATAGTGGAGACCTGCTGGACCATGCCTGGCAGAAGCTGGTGGACTCGAACTTGCATACCTGTCCCCTGACAGGACATGCATGTCTGTGCTGCTCCTTTACGACTCCCACGACCTACCAAAAATACTCGCTTAATAATCGAATGGACATACTCATGTGAAAATGTATCTTTACCAAAAAGGAAATATGGTGCATAAAAATAAACAAAAATATCAATAATGCAAAAAAAAAATAAAAATAATAATCAATAAAAGAAATAATGACCTTGATGAATAATAATTATTGTGCACTGAATGAGCAAAAAGTTTCTACCTTCACATTTTTCACACAGCATATTCTTCTGGACTGCAAGTTTTCTTGTTGCACCGTTGTAGAGATCCTCCAAAGAAACACTTATCTGGTGAACTATATTCTTTCCTGGAATAAAACAAGATTGAAATGTTAATTATGTTATTTAAAGATATAATAGTTAAGCATTAAACAACTCTACATAGTGCTGTAGGTGTTATGTCATTTGAGATTTGCATTATCATCATTATCATTATTATGAAATATGTTCACATCAACAAGCACACTGCATTTGAATTGTGGCATCTTTTCACAAGCTCATACCTTTTCTCTCTCTGTGCATTCGGCTGCCACCTCCAAAAAACATATCAAAGATGTCCATGGGGGATGCAAAACCCCCACCTCCCCCAGTGCCACCTTCTTTGATTGCCTTTTCACCTCCACGGTCATACAAGTCTCTTTTTTTAGGATCTGACAACACTTCATATGCCTGTGAAATCTGCTTGAACTGTGAGACAATAGAGATGAAATCACATCAATCACATGCAACCGGTTACCATACACAAAATGTGTCTGGTCTTACCTTCTCACCCTCTGTGGGGTTTTTGTCAGGATGGTATTTCAAAGCCATTTTGCGGTATGCTTTTTTCAGTTCATCTGGAGTCGCACTGGGATTTACTCCCAATATGTCGTAATATCCAGTTTCTTTGACCATGTTTGACTTTTATGAGGCTATGGAAATATAAAAAGAAAAGGTAAATCATATTAACACGTCTAATAACACGTAAGTAAATAAACCAACTCTATTAGAAAGCCCAAATAAAAGAGGATAGAAACAATTTGGCTATACCAGAATTTCAGAATAAGGAAAAAGTAGGACTGTAGCCATAGCAATTAAGCACTTAAAACAAAATATTGTATCTTTTGATGGTGGAAAGTCCTCAAAATTTGACTTATAGGAAATTGAAACCTATGAAAACACAACGGAAAAAACAAAAGCCTCACCTCTGCGTTTAAGTACAGCTAATAAAGTAAACACAAGACCAACCCGAGAACAAACACAACATTAAACGAACCAACAATAAGAACGGGTTAAATGCAACGTGTCATGTGTCGTTCTCGCATTATCACTACGTTATAAGGCCTTTTACAGCCTTTAATAACTACAGATCCACGTGAGCTAACGAGGCAGAGCTATCGATAGCCAACGACAAAAAACACCAACCAGTCTGCCACACACAGGCCCAGCATCAATCAACACTTTACCAACACACAGAACATCTATTATTCCCTGTTTACTAACCTTAAGTGTGGGGGGTTCAGGCTACAGACTTAAACCACTGAGACCTTTTCAGAAATGTGAAGCTCTTGAGCAACAAGGAGACAGGATATATGAGCCCCGCTGCCAGTGACGTCATATCTGTGCGCCGGGGAGTTTCACAAAACAAACGCCTGGACCAAACTCACAGAGTTATCAGCCCTGAAACGATGATAAAATGCCAGTTTGCTGGCTTATTAGTGAGGAGAGGCTTCATACACCGATACAGCTGCCTCACTGGCATGCTGTCGTATTGGGTCGAGGACCAGAAACAACAATTAAAGACAAAAAATGTTCCCGTCGGCAAGGTACGCGCTAACGGACCAGAAGGGGTTAGTTTTTTTTGTACTATTCATTCATTTATGTCTTATTTTTTATCATCAGTTGAACTGAAAGCAGAATGCAACAAAGGTTATGTCAAAGTTAAACAGGTGAGACTTCATCATTTGAAACCATTTAAATGTGCATGTTCTCACTAATAATCACATAATTTCTCTTTTTTTCCACAGCTGGGCTCGAACCCAACGTCAGTGGACTCAGAGGTTATAGGGAAAGGCAACGAGGTGAAGATGAAGCCTGGACAGCTCCTGCACATGGTCAACGAGCTTTACACCTATACTATACTCTTCAAAGAAGATCTAAGTGGTGAACAGCGTGGAGTCAAACGCCCACGAGAGTCTGCTCCTGTGGACAAAGAAACTTCTGCACAGACTAAAAGCCCAGTTACAACAAAGAATGATAAGGAAAAATCTGCAGGGACTGACTGTCATACTCAAGCTTCAAAGAATGATGTAAGTAAAAGTGTAAAGGCTTAGGCTCTGTATATGTGAGTTGCATATTTACACAAACATAAAATAAAAACAAAAACACAGAAAAGTGGTTTGATGGACATTTATCTCTTCTGTTTCAGAAAGCCTTTGGGCATTGGAGCCAAGGTCTCAAAGTGTCAATGCAGGACCCAAAGTTGCAGGTTGGTCATGCCACACAAGGATACAAAAAAAAAGATATTTTTTCTATTCCATAGTTATATTTCAGAATGACCTTAGTTATTATGTAATGATATTTGTTGTATGTTTTACTGATGTAATAATAAAGTCTTTATCATGTATCTAAATGTGAATACATCTGATCTACAGATCTATAAAGATGAGACTGTAGTAGTTATTAAAGACAAATACCCCAAGGCTCGCTTCCACTGGTTGGTTCTCCCGTGGCAGCCTATTGTCCATCTGAAGTCCCTACGCAAGGAGCACTGTGATCTTTTAAGGCATATGCAAAAAATTGGAGAGCAGATGGTTCTCCAATGCCCAGAGTCTGACTCCTTACGTTTCCGCATAGGCTACCATATCGTCCCCACTATGAGGTTGGTATTATAGTTGTAATTAGTAACTGTGCTAACTTTAAAGGTGCAATATGTAATTTTTCTGGTGGAGGGTCCATCACCTGCTTGTCTCAATGGAGAGGATATTACTGCGCCACAGTATGGCATCTAGCTCTATGGAAACAAGCAGGTGATGCCATCAGGCCAGGTTAAAGGTCAGATCTGTGAAGATGCAAGCCTGCTCATAGTAAGAGTGATGGTTTTCAAGGTGTTTATGTGCACCTTTAAATATGTATTTTTTTTTTTTTTTTGAAACAAACATTCATAGAAGCAGCATCGACATGACAAACTATTGACTTCTATGCTTTTTTTTTTTGCAGCCACCTTCACCTTCATGTGATCAGCCAGGACTTTGACTCGCCTTTTCTAAAGAACAAAAAACACTGGAATTCATTTACCACAGATTATTTTATTGAAACCAAGGGTAAGAATAAAGATTTTGTGTTAGGTGTATTTTTTTATACAACTTAAGTTTTGCAAATCTTATCAGGGGTACCACTTTAATTCAGATTATACTGATTCACAGATGTTCTCAAAATGCTGGAGTCAGATGGAAGAGTCAATGTTAAAGAAGGCACCAGTCAACTGTTGCAGTTACCTCTTCGCTGTCACCTATGTCACAGAGAGCTCTCAACTATACCTGCACTAAAGGAACATCTGAAGACACACTTCTCTAGAAAGAAAGAAAAAAGTTGAGCTGGTTAAGTGACAAGAGATGCCAAATTTGTTTACACTCTTATTGGTTCAAAGCAGTTCCTTTTACAGAGTACACTGGTTGTTTGGTTGTTTGTTCACTTACACTGCTTTTGTTATTGATCCATCTTGACAACTGTTATACAGTTTATATTAAAAACAAATGTATATCGCCAAAGCAAAGAGAAATTATTGTCTTTGTCTCCACCTGGTGGAGGCCTTTATCAATTACATCAGCGTGACAGGGCTCATCTTTCAAACTACGATATGGAATACAGCACATTCATGTTCTAATGAAATGTGTAAAAGACATAGGATTTATTTAAACAATAAGGGTTTTCAAACAACACGAAAAAGCTTAGTGGCCCGTACGGGGATCGAACCCGCGACCTTGGCGTTATTAGCACCACGCTCTAACCAACTGAGCTAACCGGCCACGACGAACGAGACCGAAATATGTGGCTTTAAAGCTTCAATCTGAGCGGGTGAGGAATAGAGGAATTTTTTAAACGACCTACAAGAAACACAACTTTTTATTTTTTATTTGAATATAAAATAATAACAATGTAACATAAATCAATGTGATTGGAAACGAGGAGAAAGAAGAATAAACTTATAATATCTGCCCCCTTTTCACACAAAAAACATGAACCCAAATTTACATCAGGCCATGGATTACTACATTTTTCACCTCCTGAAAAGTTTGAGCAGTTTATATTATGAGCCTGTTATAGACTGAGCATGTTGTGACCATGAAATGATAACATACAAAGTAAAATGTGATCAGAATAAAAAGACAGAGACAGAGACAGAGACAGAAAAGTGAAAGAAAACAACAGAGGAGCCATGGCAGGGAGAAGAGGTGAAAGAGTGGATCATGTGGATCATGTGGATGATGTGGATGATGTGGATGCAGAGACACAGACTCTGCTCTCCTTTTAGTTTGGTGGTCGAAAGTAAAATAATTGTCAGAGGCTGTGGTTTCATGCACACTCAAAATCTGATTATTTTTTTTGGTACAAAAAGCAAAATCTTTGAATGTATTTCTGATCACGATTACTCACATCAGCTTTTTCATTGCCCATGTCATTTAATGTTAAAGTTCCAGAAATCAGGTTACAGTCAGATGTTGACCATGCCTCATGTGGATGAGGCTCAGAGGCTGCACTAGCTCTGACTCATGACTGTGCAGGTGCTGTGGTTCAGATCAGAGAGAAGCATTATAGTTTTAACCAATGGGATTTCAGCACTGAAACTGGCAACACAAATGAGAGACTCGTGTGAGGCTCATTCTTTTCAAGTAAGAATAAAACAGTATTCCTTACTTATTTACTTACTTTTTTACTCCTTAGTAAAAGCAACATTGATTGATTGATTTGAACATGTTTACCTGGTATCTGAGGACATAGAACATTAAAGGATGTTGTTTATTTTAAAGTCTATCTTCAAATTTAACAGTGGGTTTTAAACATATCTTGATATTGTACTGTACAGAATCAGTCTGTAGATGGAGACATTGTTCAAGCTCAAACTGCAGACTTTAACTCTGTTAGTGATGAGAGCCTCACTGCACTGTTAGGACATTCAAACACTTTAGAGTTTTGTAATAAGACACACAACACATGTAAAAGATGTGGTCACATTGCAGCATTTCATCACTTCAGAAAAAATAAAGATGCACCAGGTCATAGGTCTATAAGTAAGAGTACTGGAGTGGCTCATTTACTGGAGAAAATGCACAACAAAAACACTAAGAAAAGTACTCTTGCCAATAGCTTGTATTTGTATTGTAGAATTTGATTATATCAATGGTCACTATAACAGTATTGAAGATTTTCTGTTTTTAAAATAAATGATCAAACAAAAAAGTCCATATGTTTTATTTATGGTGACAGACACTGAACTGTTTGTATGACTCTTTGTATTTTTGTTTCATGTCAGTAGGTGCAGTAATTACAAAGATATTAACCATAAACTAGGTCAACAACTCTGCCCACTGGAGGTCTAATTGTTGATCTAATTGCACCATAGAACTCTTCCGTGTCCTTCAGCTCCACTGTAGACATACTGTGTGGTGAATTCAGCCTAAAACACAGACCGGCTACAAAATAGTGATTTGCCTGTTGGCTCTGTTATATCTTTAGTCTGAAGTAAAAAAGACAAAATTACGTTTATGTTAAGACAAATCTCTTCAATTGAAATATGTGAAAATGCAAACATCTTACTGGTCTTTCTTCCCTCCTCTGTCCTCTCTTTCTCTTTCTCTTTCTCTCCATCAGGGGCTTTGTAAATGACAATGAGGGGCCACTTTTTCGCATTCGACTCCTGAGCATTTGTATCCAGGGTCAAGTTCTCCCTGTGCTCTACTGCCAGGGATTTATAGTGACTAATGTCTGCTGGGCTCACATTAAGGCTGTGCTCAGGCTTACTTCATCTCTCTCACAGCCTCGGCCTCCTCTCAGTCTCCAAAGCTTCCACCAGCACAAGGTCAAAGTTTACTCTGACATTTCAGTTTTCTACACTGCAAGTCCTACAGATCTATGTCAAGTTCAACTCTGAATATTAATCAGATTTTTTGTGCTTATTGGGTGTAGAATATTTCAGTTGTTTAAATCCCCATCATGTAATTTCATCTTTTTTTTTTTTTTTTTATTATTATTATTTTGGGTGTTTTTATCGCACTGAGAAACATAGAAAAGCCTGTGTTCTTACTGTGAGCGGCCTGGAGGAGGGATAGAACTGATCTGTCTCCATAGAAAATGTTCCAGAGTATGGTTTTAACTTTGTATTTCCATGGAATCGTGCAGCTGATGTGCTTGCCACATGCAGAAAGTTACATAGTGTTGCTTTAAAGATATTTCTGACTGATTACAAGAAAACTTAGCTTGAAATATCAAAATTAATTCACCAACGGAGTAACATTTGCTCAACTCTCTGGCAAATAGTTTGGCCTATAATAAGTTAAGTATACGATCACTTTAAGTAAATGTGCTGTCTGTCGATTGTCCACTTCTTGTTTTAATAGATTCTTTTTCCAGACTGAGGTTTAGTTTGTTTCATCGCTGACAGAATTATTTTGAACCGCTCACTAACGCTCCTCCTCAGAGTCACGTGATGTTGCTGTGACGTACTTCCGCACTTCCGGCTCCATCCACTCTGGCTCCAATTCATTTGCTATTGAAAAACCATTGCCCCTCTCTCTGTAACTGCTGCTATCAAACTTGTTATTTTGGTCTTCTTTCTCTGAGGTTGCTCCCGCTAGCGTTAGCAATAGGTTTGATTGACAGCGTTGCTAAGGGCCCTCTCCCTGCTAAACCAGCAGTGTGAGTGAGAAGGGGCATTACCTTCAACAGCCTGGTTTCGGATTGGCTCTTTGGTTGCTATGATACTAGCAGTGGCAAGTCAAAATGGGAAACTTGGCTCCAAATTCGCCCTTATAACTGCTCTGGCCTGGATTAACTTCATTTGACTGGAGCTGACGTCACGCTCACTTAGTCCACTTCTTTATTCAGTCTGGGGTTGGTCTGCTGATTTAAACAGGTTTTGGAGCTGTCCTCTTACCAGTGGAGGCAGGACAACAGCGCCATCTGCAGTCCACTTCTTGTTTTCATGTTCAGACAAAACAAAAAAATGTTTAACTTTATATTTTTCGCAATGTATTCTACTCTCGTATCCTTCTACCTCCTGTCTGGGTTTACTAATTAACAGTATTTTGTGCCGAGGAGTTATACAGAGGCGCTAGTACCACTTATGTGTGCTGTTTTTGCCCCGAGGTCCAGCTCCTGCACATCCCCACGCTCTTTAACTCTATCAAATAATCCACAAACTTGATACAAATTGCAATATCGTCTCCACCACTAGACTCCACAAACTGCCTCTCCTATTTCCAGTGCGTTGCTCATGTTGCTGTCTGCCCCGAGTCAGGGACAGAATTGCATGTAGCCACCAGTTTAATTGTGTCCATTTTCAATTTGGTCACATCTCCTCTGTGGGGCCAGGCATTTCCACCTCCACTAATCCAATCTGGCTCCCTGCGAGTCTCTGTGCTGCTGCTGCTGCTCAAATTGAGGCGGAAACTGAGAATGCACTGGGCCTCATCATCAGTGGGTCCAGCCAAGCACCAGAGAACAGCCAGCAGCATATTTAGTTATTAGTTAAAAGGCCCGTGTTACTGTGTTGTCTGGTCTGTGTTATAATAATGTTGTTTCCTCATCAAAAAACATACCTGGAGTAGTGTTTTGTTTCATTTACACATGTTTAACACACAAACCCTGCAGATTTAGGCTCAGTTTTTGTCTCAAAGCGAAGTTCCACCTCTGTTCCACCTTATAATGTCATGTGGGGATACAGGAAGCGCTCCACTGTGTTTTTAAACTTCATACACCTTCACTAGAATCATTTGGATAATTGCAGCTCTGGAAAGTAGCTGTTAACTTGAAAACTACCACTACATGACATCACAAAGTGGAACAGAGCATTGTAACCTTTGGAAATGTACACAGACTAACAATAAAAGGTTACTTAAACGTGTATGAATGAAATCAAAACACAACTCCAGGTGTGTTTTTGAGGAGGCTTAAATCTTGTAAGAGTCCATTTTGCGTAATATAGGACCTTTAACCGGAAAATGACTCAATACAAATACTGTTACTGTGATTGAGTCGATTCATTGGGTAATTCTGTAAAAAAGTGTGTCACATTGGGGCCTGTGTGTGCATGTTATACAAAATGAGTAGACTTTTATGGTATGTAGTGATTAGTTTATTTAATGTGTATTATCACAATGTGTTCATATGGTCTTCAAACTTAAAGCTGCACTATGTAACTTTTCTGGTTATGTGTGCACTCTATGGGTCCAATTCATTTGCGGGAATTACTGCTGCCCCATACTCCACCCAGAGCCCTGAGGTCAGCTGACCAGCTCCTGCTAAGACAGAGCATTTTCTGTGGCAGTGCCCAGACTATGGAACAGCGCCCTCTGCCTGTCAGATCCTCACTCTTTAACACAGCTTAAGACAAGACTGAAAACCCACCTCTTCTCCCTGGTATTTAACACTATCTCAGCAGGATATCTTGGTGCTTCATTGTTCTTTTCCTGTATCGCGTTATCTGTAAATCTGTTATTTATTGACTTTTATGTGCAGCACTTTGTTCAGCTGAAGTTGTTTTAAATGTGCTGGATAAACAAACTTGTATTGCATTGCATTATGTCTGGAGATTGCTTTTATATCATAGTGTTTTACGGTGTGGTATAAAACTTGGCAACTAACTTGGCCTAGTGAAACCCTCTGCTACTTTCCATGGAGATAGATAAGTTTAATGCCATACTGTGGAATATTCTGAGCAAAGTGCATTTCCTCAGAGAAAAGCCGATGCAGGACCCTGTCTGTATGTTTCTCAGAGTCACTCAAAACACTTCATAAATAAAGTTGGGGACGAGGACATATTAAAATTGACAAAAAATGTTAAAAGTCAAATTTTCATTACCGTCGCTGGAGCTATTGTTGCTGTTGCACCACACACATCACACTTTCAGGTATTTTAAGACTTATTATTTTTGTAAAATAAAAGCTGAAAAGGTCATTGTCTTCACTGTGGACATGTTCTTTAGATGGAGTGACCTTTTACTGAGCTAATTAATTTCCGCCTGGAGAGCCTTGACCCTCCCCATTACGCAGACCGCCATCTTGTCTCTATTTTTCCCTTTTAGTAACGTCATGACATTTGAAAGACATGATGTTGAAAGGAAAGCTCACCACCCTCAAAGCAGTGATGTTTGTTTAGATCTAATACTATGGCAGCAAGTATCACAATGTCAATCTGAGACCAACGACGTTTGTGTTAAAATTCGCTGAAACTCTTTTTCTACAGTGACAGAATCTTTGGAGCCTGAACAGATCTAAAACTTCAATTTGTGCAGATAAATTTATATAAGAAAAAAACTACATTTGGGTTAAAAATAGCACATTTTCAGTCTGATATTTTAGCAGAAGAACAGACTTTTTATGATCTCAGTCAGTATGGATATGGATATATTGATATTTTATATTGTTGCGACCATCAAAGAGGTAGTGCGAGCGAACCGGATGTGTAAGTCATGTGCCCTTCAGGTCCTTTTAGCCCAAGTGGTGTTATTAGACAGGATAGTGACATAAAGTGACCAAAAATACATGTATTTTTTAAGTAAATGCGACTTTAAAACACGTTTAGTTTGATCTTGTACGAGTGCTCTTCATGTAGGGTTGTCAAAAGTATCAAAAATGAGATATAGATACTAAAACTAGAATCAAAACTGGATACTCATTTGAGCAAGTAAAGTCACATTCACAGGACAGAACGAACCTGTGCAGCTTTAGAATGATCTTGAGCTGTATCAGGACAAGTATAAGACACATAGCCTAGTATACGCCCATAAAGTACTATGAAACATACATGGACGACCGAGGGATTACACAGACAAGGCATGGTAAAAGTATTTTTATTTAAGTATCTTTTTTATTAGTACTGAGGTATCCGAATCACACTACTTCATATACTCTCATAACTTTAACATGGCATTTACACACTTACGGAAGATTGATTCTGCAACAATCAAATAAATGGCCGTGCATTGATACGACCTTGCACACACACAGTAACAGGTGAATTATAGAAATATGCACTGTGACCCTTTTAACCCACCTTCTCTCCCGGGGCTGTCCAGCTCAGGCGGTGTGCTGCTCTGCCTGCTAATGTGTACTATCCAATATGAGACAAGTTAGGGAGGGAAGGGGGGGTGGTGCACTCACAGATATAGCCTCCCTGACTGTCACTCATGGGCCCGGGTTGGTTCTGTGGACTGCTAATGCATGTCTGCCCCCCACACACACAAAACAGAGCCACATACTGACACAGGCAGGTGGGCAGTGGCAGTACATCCGAATAGAACGAAGCTGAGAAAGTCTGGTTTCTGTGAATGGGAACAGTGTTAAGATATAGTTATTATTTTCACCTATCCCAATTGTTTTTTTGATCATTTATTTATTTCCTTTCCACCGGCAGCCATATTGGTTCTAATTGCTAATGTAAAGATATGAAACTCCAAGAGGAACATACAAAACTGCCCAAATGATCAGTATTAAATCAGTTTTTAGGTAATTCTGAGCCTTCAGTTCAATCCGGCGCTGTTTTGGAAATTCACAACCATAGACTGTATATACAGGGTGGCCCAAAAGTCACTGACACTTTTAAATCTTCAGTAGCTCCTATAATTCTTAAACCTTCTGAGATTTATGCCAATATATACGATTAGAATTGTTCACCTACACTTGAACTTATCACTACTTAAACTAGGGGAAGTAAAAATTACTTAATTTTAAAAAATAATCTTTTTAAGTGTCCACCATTTTGGGTTTTGCCCTGAATAACCCGATCCAACACACTTTGCACAACATTTTAAAGCATTTCTGGGCTTATGACTCTTACTTGATCCTTTGATATTACGTTTTAAGTTGTATATTGTCTGAGGTTTATTCACAAACACCTTTTCCTTAAGATAACCCCGCAGGAAGAAATCATGGTTGGGAACGGGTGTTACCTTCAACAGCTTCACTCTGGATTGGCTCTTTGTTTGCTGTGATACTCATGGTCTGAATTCCACATATGGACTTGGCTCCACATTCGCCCATATAGCAGCTCTAGCCTCGATGAGCTTCATTTGACTGGAGCCAAATGCTATGGGTGACGTCACATTTAATCCACTTCTTTACACAGTCTATGTTCACAACCAGTCTGAGTAGCACCTAACCCCAAAAACATTACCGTGTGTAGCAGCGATTGGCTTAGTGGCTTCACATAATGCAGTTTTATTTTGGCTCTCCTGCTCCACTGCCCCCTGATGTTCCTCCTGTCACATTTCCACCACAGCTCCCACCAGAACAGCGTCTCGTCCTCCTCCACCGAATCACAAATAACCCCAGGCCAACCTGCACAACGCACATTGAGGCTGTTCATTCTAAAGCACGCAGCTACAGACCCCATGCACATGCAAATGGATCTCTTTATGTAAGTTATGTGCTTTTGTTTGAATGCACAAGACCATTGTACATTGCAGAGAAGGAGTCACCCATCTAGTTTGAAAATGACAAAATCCAGTGCTGTTTTGACAGTTTATTTACATGATAACAGTGTTTTGGGAGCCTGAAAGTGCAGATATGAAAGTGCCTTCAGGGACTTATTGTTGTCAAATGCGCCCTGTTACTTCAAAGAAAACCTTATGTAACTGATGACAGCTCTTTCTTGCAGGTACCTCCTATACTTCTAGGCTGCCAATGCAACAAACATTGTAGAATTTTAGAAATGTGCTAGAAAAAAAGCAAAGACTCCTTCAGAAACAGTGACTCTCTTTCCTGTTGTTCTTTTCCCATTGTTGATCTTGTCGTCCTCCTCCACCGAATCACAAATAACCCCAGGCCAACCTGCACAACGCACATTGAGGCTGTTCATTCTAAAGCACACAGCTACAGACCCCATGCACATGCAAATGGATCTCTTTATGTAAGTTATGTGCTTTTGTTTGAATGCACAAGACCATTGTACATTGCAGAGAAGGAGTCACCCATCTAGTTTGAAAATGACAAAATCCAGTGCTGTTTTGACAGTTTATTTACATGATAACAGTGTTTTGGGAGCCTGAAAGTGCAGATATGAAAGTGCCTTCAGGGACTTATTGTTGTCAAATGCGCCCTGTTACTTCAAAGAAAACCTTATGTAACTGATGACAGCTCTTTCTTGCAGGTACCTCCTATACTTCTAGGCTGCCAATGCAACAAACATTGTAGAATTTTAGAAATGTGCTAGAAAAAAAGCAAAGACTCCTTCAGAAACAGTGACTCTCTTTCCTGTTGTTCTTTTCCCATTGTTGATCTTGTCAAAGTATGAATGGTTATGTTTAAACGTGTGTTATGAAACCTTTCTGGTAAAGGGTCTGCCACCTCCTTGTCTCTATAGAGATGACATAGCTTTGCCTGGAATGTTCCACAGTATTGATTTATTTTGTGTGTTTTTATGTTTTAGATGGCAGGTGGTCATTTGGACACTGTTCAAATCAAGACATTTCGACTGTCATCCTTCAAAGTGCCTTTGAAACATTTTCAACCTTGGACCCCTTCTGGACAAATGCATCAGCCTGTACAAATAAAGCTGTTTTTTTGTCATTCAGGGCTACAGCCTCAAATTCTATTTCTTAACATTATAATGGATGTTATATATCACAAACAACAACTCCATCTCCTTAATACTGCATTGAAAACACAACTTTTTCAAGGTTGGAAATCCATATAGAAGAGCATTCTATTCATTAAAAAAAAAAAGTTTCTCATAATACTGAGAAAATGTTCTCATATTTATAAGTCAATATAACTTCACTGATCAGGTTACTGCACATGATTCAGTTTCGTGTGACAGTGGGACAGTGTGCGGCACAATGCCAGAGTCGCCAGTCTCATTGGACATTCTCATTGGCACATTTTGGACTTTGGAGGTGGGCCAAAGCACGGCGTGTTTCTCATGTACACGCACTCACAGACTTTACTGTATGACTAGGAAATGGTGAATAAATTCCACTCCAAACACTGCTCTGCTCTTACCTTGAATAAAGACTGTGAGCAGAGACGGTCCAGCCTCTTGTCTTCTGTTGCTCTTCCTGTTCCACTCCACCATTTAATCCAAAAGTTTCACATTTTAACATGAAGATATTTATATTACTGAATAGGGGCAAGCCACTACAGGTCTGAGAGTGCAATCTGTATAATCTGCAGCAATGTGCAGGAGATGAGCCAAGCACTTGTCATGTTTCTCATGTTTGACACAATGGGCAACGTGACACTACTCCTCTGTAGACATAGGTCTAATGAAATAATCTGCTGGCCTGCCTTTTAGGTGCTCTGCCAATGTGCCTGGAGAGCATGGGCACAAAGCCAGAGCATCTGTCTGTGCCTGACCAAAGGCAAACATGCACCTCTAAAAGCTCTGGGCTGTTGTGGCATGTCTGTGTGCACTTCACCCAGTGGTTGGTGGCACTGATCATCACATTTAACGCTGAAAGGGTCATCTGTGCACACAGTGTTGCTGCGTTTGGCACAGTTGGAGCACGTCTGTGTACCTGGACATGTATAAGATGGTCATAAAATCGTTCTCTGTGTAGATCCTGAGCAGATTACAGCCACTGATTCCTTCACAGCTTCTTTCCTCGTGCACGTGAGCCTTCACCCACATGGGGATCCAAAATGAACTATAGATTTGAGACACAGCTGACCCCATGCGCATGATGTGTGGGGTTTTCACAAAAGTTCCTCTGCTCTCCTCCAACAATTATTGCCCTGTACAATCCACCAAAATGTCACATACAGGCTGTGACCCTATGAGGCCAGCACACTGAAAAGAATCTGTAGTTTTGTCCAGAGTCCAGTAATTGTTGGTCCACAAAGTTATATCCCTTCTCCTCTAATACTCCTCAGTCTGTCTTAAGGCGCTAAACACACACACTAAGCCTAACTTGGCACAATGGCAGTGAAATGAAACACCAAAGACTTCTGAATAGATCCTTTATCCGTGCGTGTTCGTGCCTTTAACAAACCACATAGTTGACTGCAGCAAATATGCCATTTTATTAAAGTGACTTTGCTAACCCCAGATGCTTCAGACTTTGCAGCCCCCCTTAGGGATAAACATGGCTACATAAATCAAACTTGAAAATGTCATGATGTTAATTCATACTATACCAAAATCATTCACTTGCATTCTTTATGTTTGTTATGTGGGTAAAAACATCTGCATTGGCACATAATGAAGATAAACTCTTTCTTGTGTTTTCCCTGAGGTTTTAACATATGTTTTGTTCTTCAAAGTGGTAAGTGTAAGGTATTCAAGTTAATCCCATTCTGTTACGGTACGTTTGCACCTGTAGTGAGTCGGCATCACGCACCTCTACGTTTGTCCAGTTGCGTGTAGGTGGAGCTCTACAAGACAGTTTTTTAAAAGCTTTTGACATGTTTGGCCCCTGGGTTGTAAAACTGATTGAGCTCTCCCTTGAAACTGGCTCAGTCTCCAGTTATTTCAAACATGCAGTTGTGAACCTCATCCTTAAAAAGCCCAATCTTGATCCACTGGAACCAAAAAATTATAGGCCCATATCAAACCTTCCCTTTATCTCAAAAAAATGTGAGAAAAAAGCAGTGACAGGGCAGCTTACCACTCTGATTCCAGTCTGTGTTCTGAAATTGCACTTAACTAAAATGGCTTTACTTAAGGTTGTAAATAACGTGACGACGGCAGCCGATTCTGGTCGATACGGCTGTTTTTGTCCTACTTGATCTAACATCTGCTGCTGACATTGTAGATCACAAGATTTTGATTGATTGCCCAGAGTGTTTTTTGTGGTCCTGTCCTCCGCTGGTTCTCATCTTGATCAAACTTTTAAGTGCTGCTGTAAACAATGTAATGTCTGACATATCCAGTCTGTGGAGTTGCACAAGGATCCAGTCTTGATCCAGCAACATAAAGTTACAAAAGTTAGTATTGTTTTACACTAACGATAAGCCCAAACTGTTTTCCTAACCTTTAACATTGCAGAACCAGATAACATTCATAAACAAATGACATGTAATACGCCTATGCTATTCACACACTTGTATATATCGGCCTATGTTGAGCGTTAAAGCAGACCTATTGACTTTTCAGAACCTTTCACCATGTTATAGTTGTTTCTCCTTCTCATTTCCCTTCTCAAAGTTGTAATAAGAGTGATTTGTGCATGTTTGAGTTGTTCATCGCTTATTTTCAAGACGTTATATTGCTGATCGACCCTGTTTTCACCTCTACCGTCATAAGCCCACTCCTCTCTACCTACTTAGTTCTCCAATTTATTTTCTTAATCAGTGATAGGCGTAGGATTCGACAGCGTTGCGTAGTCATTTTGGTGTGTGATCTGCAGCTGTCCATAGGAGGTGCCGACAATTTCACAGCATTTAATTGTGATGATGTTTATAGCGACATCAGCTCCCACTGGGCACCACAGTTTTCTAACGTGGAAGTCAGTGGACCTGTTCCTTTTATTAAGTCGTTGAAGATGAACATTGTGAATTAAAATGCAAATTATAACATAATGATCCACGGGTATCGTAGATTATAACTATATAGCAGACACAAGCACAACATGTCTTATTTAAATATCTGTTTTTGTTTGTGATATTTCTTAAACTGCTAATTAACCGACACAAGCAGACCAGAGCAGAGACAACACGAAGCCAGTTCACTTCAAACTAAAAATGAAATTTATTAGTGCGTAAATGTCTTTGAAATGTTTCGCCATAAAACCATTTGAAATGAACTTTACCATCTTTAATGACCTTTAATTAACAATGAACTGAGGCAACAAGTGATAGAAAGTGTACTTCAGTCCTTTATAAAGTAAACTAATGAACAACGGTGAGGTCAGTGCGGGTGCATCCTGGTGAAAGTCTGCAGGGTAGGATCCTCTGGGTGGAGGTCTGTAGGGTAGGACTGTCAGGATGGAGATCTGCGAGGTAGGATCCTCTGGGTGGAGGTGTGTGAGGTGGGATCCTCTGGGTGGAGGTCTGTCACGTGGGATCCTCTGGCTGGAGGTCTGTCACGTGGGATCCTCTGGGTGGAGGTCTGTCACGTGGGATCCTCTGAGTGGAGCTCTGTCACGTGGGATCCTCTGGGTGGAGCTCTGTCACGTGGGATCCTCCGGGTGGAGGTCTGCGGGGTAGATTCTCTGGTTGGAGGTCTGTCATGTGGGATCCTCTGGGTGGAGGTCTGTCACGTGGGATCCTCTGGGTGGAGGTCTGTCACGTGGGATCCTCTGGGTGGAGGTCTGCGGGGTAGATCCTCTGGGTGGAGGTCTGTCACGTGCGATCCTCTGGGTGGAGGTCTGCAGTCTTTCAGGGGTGTCCTGTTCTTTCTGGTAGGTCTGTGATCATAGACTCTGTCAAACATCACTCTGTCATTTGTGTCATTTTTGTGCTTTATTCTCTGTGATTGTCCATTGTACTTTTTGATTACTTTTGATCACTACTGTTACTATTTCTGCTCCTGCTGCTAGACGTCTGCTGTTACTACGTGTCCTGCTGAAGGGCACAAGAGTATTCACTGGTCTCTAACCAACTGTGTAATTGTGTAAGTGCTAACCACTTAACCACCGCTGTCCTGAAAAAGAAAAATCAAACTAAAATTGACTGAGCAGCTGCAATCAGTCCTGATGCCCTCTATATTGTTTTTTTTTGTGCCACCTATATTGCTTTGTGAGTGTACTTCGCCAACTAAATCCAAAACTCTGCCTCAGTACGTCTGGGTAGTGCAGTCCAGCAGATGTGTGTGATTGAAGGAGAATGGAAAAGAGATTTTGCCACTCCTTATAAAGCTAAAATATGTTGTCCTCTAGCTGCACAGACGTCTTTGGCAGGACTCAGGCTGGCAGCTCCTTCCTGTATATGAAGGCTAGGCTCATTATTACAGAGCTGTGTGTGCATACCTGGGTACTTACAGAGCATGAATGAATGAATGAATGAATGGTTTATTTTGGTAAATAAACCAAAGCACTATCCGGTACCCGCTGCAAACTATATTAGGAATCTACTCTTGGCGGTGACTGCACTTGTTTATTTAAGTCCAAGGATGTCGTGAAGTTTGAGGCAGAGAGATGGTCACATATAGAATGCACTTATTTAGAGCAGCAGGATTTGGGGCAAGAGCTGTAAATAAATAATAAGATGGAAAACGTGACATGTTATGGACAAATGAAGCAGTATTTATACAGCAATTTAGACAAAAAAGCACATTTCTTCACATAGAATAGAGACATATATAGTTTAATATATATATAAAAAAATCAAACATAGAATAATTCTGCCTAAAACATAAACCAGCACAGTTTTTAGGGTGAATATTTGTTTTCATAGTTTAGAGAAAAAAAAAATAAATTATGAATTCTGGCATTTTTAGCACCACAAATATATAGTATATAACGTTATCTATACAGGGCGGCCCAAAAGTCACTGACACTTTTAAATCTTCAGTAGCTCCTATAATTCTTAAGTTATACTCACCAAATTTTAGCAGTAGATAAACTGAACCTTCTGAGATTTTTGGCAACATATACGGTTATAATTGTTCACTTTCACTTGAACTTATCACTACTTAAACTAGGGGAATTAAAAATTACCTAATTTTTAAAAATAATGTTTTTTTAAGTGTCCACCATTTTCGGTTTAGCCCTATCCAACAAACTTTACATAACATTTAAAGCATTTCCGGCCTTATGGCTCTTAATTGATCTTCGATATTATGTTTTAAGTCGTTCATTGTCTGAGGTTTATTCACAAACACCTTTTCTTTAAAATAGCCCCACAGGAAGAAATCAGGACTAGTCAGGTCTGTGGAGATCACATACTGCCCCCTGTCTTTGAAAAACACTTATTATTCCTTTAATGGCATTTACACTTGGGGCATCTCTGGTATTAAAATGTCGATGGTAACACCGCTGGGTTTGTGAATTTGACCCATGTGACTCAAAGTACCATGAACAATGAGGGTTCGTTCCTCTGTGCTGTATTTGCTCATATTAATGTCTGAAGGGTCGTTCTAAATGCTCTGAAAAAATAAAATAAAAATATTTAGAAACAAAATAGTTACGATTTTTTTTAACTGTCGGTGACTTTTGGGCCACCCTGTATAACCTATTATATTTCCAGTTCATAATGCAAGTAACATGAGCCAAACCCAATGTATTACATAAAGAGACGCTAAAACATGGTGCCTCACAATGCCACACACTTAGAATAACTAAACATCTCTTTGTGAATCGCTGAGATCGGCCACACAATCACAAGTATTTTTATTTATTAAGAAAAAATGAGCTATTTGAAAACAGAACACGACTGACTTGCCAATGTTAGCAAAGAGATGTGTGCACAGCAGTGAAGTAGAGATCTGAGGCCGTCTGTAGTATTCAAAGTCCTTTATTACAACATGAGCGGCCAACACGTTTCAACACCGACGTGTCTTCATCAGGGCAACGACCAGAGAACACCAGCTGCTGAGTTTAAAAACGAATGAGTTCATGTGGTAAAAGTCATGCAACCGGAGAAACACGAGGATAAATATGGATACATCGTCTTTGATTGGAGCACATGTACGTGAGACGATGAGAGAGGGCAGTTTAGAAAATGGAGTCAGTCTATATCTGCGTTCGTCTTGGATAACTGGCTGCGTTTAATGTATTGATTCAGAATGTTTCTCACTGCAGGAGGCTTTTTAATCCATCACCACCCCTCGGATCGTTTTACACCACCTCCAGAACCATAACTTTGAGACTGTTTATGTTAGTGTGCCTCATATTTTTTAAAATGCTTCGCGCTCGGATGGTCCCAGTTTGCAGTTTGTATAGCGAACGTGCGCTGCAAGCCTCTCTTTTAATTTTAGTTTTGTCCAGTCGATGTAGTAGCACCCACAACTGTAGTCCAGTCTGTAAAGTGCATAGGTGGTGTTACGAAGGTGTGACAGTCGTATAGTTTAGATATGATATGCTTTTATTTGGACAGGGACAGTGTACGACATTACATTGACCTTAAAAAAACAGAAAAGATGTTTGGTGCCATAAATTATAGCATAAATCCTCGTTTCCACATGTAGTCCCTGGACAGACTGATGTTGAGTAAGAAGAACAGTTTGGTGTAGGTGGATGAAACACCTGTAAACATATGGTTTTGAAAGGTACTGGGTGTTTTTTAGAAGAGATATAATTCCTCACCATCTCCTTGGTTGGATGTTCGGAAAAAAATGTGGCCCAAAGAGGGGTCACAAGACAAAACGCTCCACTTTTTCATGATGGTACTTTTTATAGTGTTGCTGCATTGCACTGAGCAAAATAATTTGTTCAAAGTTTGCCATTTGAGACGTGCTGATTTTTTGAGGAGGCTTGATCTATTGTGACTTCTTGCCGTGGCCAGGGCTGTGTCGAGTGTGTTTTTATTGTGACCATTTTATGAAACTGTTTTGCATGTCTTGAGCTCGCTGTTCAAAATCAGAATCAGAGCGGCATATCCCTCTGAACCTTTAGATTTGTCTGAAGGGTTTGTTGGTGATGAGATGCTTTGGATGAAAACTTTCAGCTCCTAAAATCATAGTTGTGTTTTTCTGTAAATGGATGTGCATAAAAATCCTTGTTCATCCAAAGAGATTTTGAGGTCCAGAAAGTTTACTTCCTTACTGCTATATTCCAGTTTTATGTTGGGGTTTGTGCTGTTTAAAAAATGGTAAATTGTAGTAATTGCTGTTCTGATCCTGTGAATATTGTGATGGAAATTTAAGTATATTCATGTTGTGTCTTTAAAAGCATTTGTCAGACCCAGACTAGATATTAAAATGTGTGAAGCTCTGTCTCCATTACACAGAAAACTCGTTGATGTTCTACCTGTCTATGTGTAAAAGTTCATTTTCTTATAGGTGTGAAACAAAAGTCACTCTGCTTTGAAATGTATGTAGATTTGTCATTCTGGTATAAAATAGAGCTCAGATGCTCGGGGCCTGAGACTAGGGGGCGTAGACTGGGGAACGAAAAAAAAAACGACTGGGGGAGACGCCAAAAGGCTGCCAGTCTGTGTCCAGAGCAGGTCTGGGCCTTGTCCTGTCTGTATCTGCTGTAACAAAGAACAAACCTTTTTCTGTATTTCAAAACTTACCGGGCGAATGGATTACTTTTCATCTAGAATTGTAATTTTTTCCACAACAATATGAAATAAGATCATCATTAAAACGTCTGTAGAACATGACATGTGATCTGAATGTGCTCACGGTGTTGTATACATACCATTAAAAGCCTGAGTTATGTAAGTGTGTCACGTAGCTCTGCCCCTGGACCTGGACGTGGAGTCTTGCTCGGGGCATGGAAGCACAACTCGGCTGGAGGGAGCTGCACCAAACACACCGGCTCCGAGGCGGCCCCATGTGCACCAGGCCAGTAGAAAAGAGGCAGACCAACCAACAGATGTGTCCTCACAAATTACACTACTGACAATAGAATTTTAAAAATGTAAGGCCCTGTACCAGATTTTGAGAGAGGAGCATGTTTCAGTTTGAATGGTTGGCTCCACTTTGTCCCTTTTTCACTCTAATGTTGAACCTCGACAGAACAGTTGCGTCCCTGGCAGTTGCTTCCGTAGGGTTCTCATCCAACAATATGGCTTTTCCAGGCGATATTTTTCAGTGTCATTTTTTTTCACCAATAGCTGCATTTACAATACAATGCATGGTGTAAAGGGCAGTGTGCTGAACTGGAAAAAAATCACTTACAGAGCCTTAAAATATCACAGTTTTACATTTCCTCTTTTTTACCGTCTAATGTCAGTCTAAACACAGCCAGGTTCAGTGTGAGTTATGGGGTCTGTCTTATGAAGTGAATAGTGCACCTGCTCCACATACACACACATACACACACACACACACACACACACACACACACACCCACACACACACACACACACACACACAACACACACACACACCACACACACACACACACACACACACACACACACACACACACACACACACACACACACACACACACACACACACACACACACACACACACACACACACACACCTGTCTCTGTCCTGGCTCCATATGTTGTATATAGTCACTACAGGAGACACAGATGCTGCCTTCACTGGAGAAAGGAGGATATCTCTGAATTGTGCCAGACAGAGTAAAAATGGGTCTACACAAAATGGGTCTGTGTCCTATTTTACTGAATGTGAATTACAATTGCTTTGCTAATATTAAACACTGTATTCACCTTATTGCAGGAGTTCCCGTGGGCGCTGCCAACGTCATTCGGGCTGTAGTATTTTGCATGGGGCTGCTGATCTTGACAGTGAATAAGTTGTATATGGACTTCAGAGCCGTTTTTTAGAGCCTCCAGAGAATCGATGCAGTGTCGACTTTATTGGTCACATGAACATAGGACTTTTAACACAAATCGACACTACTTTATATCACATTTTAGCTGCAAAACTTCTCCAAATTCTCCAGCAGAATAATGACAATACCATCTTGCTGTGCTGTAATGCTTTATGTTGCATAGTAAAGCCTCAACATCCTTTTTTCATTCATTATTCAGTAGGCCTGTAATATTTAATGGAGAAGGTAAATTGAGTAAAAAAAAACCTGCTATATATAGAGAGATTTCTGATATTTTTGCAGTAGTGAAGGCTCAGTATTTGTGAATTACCACGTCATTAAACTCTCCTGAATCCATTTGGCACTATGACATAATCACATAATAAAATCTGAAATTATTACTTAAGTCTCCAGTTTAGAGATCTTTAAACTCACTTTAACCATATGTCAAAATGCCAAGTAGCTTTAGTCATAAATGTAAAAACAATATATTTTGAAAAGGCCACGCATTTAGTAGCTCTCTCTCTGTGTGTGTGTGTCTCGCTGCCTCTTTTCCTCACCCCTCTGTCCTCATCCAGGGCAGTAAATGTGGTTGGTGACAATAATTCTCAGTGACAAGGCTATTACACATAACACAGTGAGTCCAGAGTTGCCAGAAACTCAGAGGAGAGCTGTAAGGCCGGCTCGAGTGAGACTGTTCATCTGCCATTTTCACTGTAACTGCACCAACAAACATACAGAGTCATTAAACCCTGTGAAGTGTTATAAACTTTAAATGAATGTTCATGGTGTTCCAGCGTCATGTTATATTCTAATTCATTTGTGCAAGTTTGAGAAATCCTATTGTGTCCATGCACTTAAAGAAAACAGCTGTTTTCCCCTACCCCTTAGCCCCGCCCCCAGCTCTGTACTTATTTGTGATGATTCAAAACTAAATCTAGATCTAGGTTAAATTTGTAATGGTAAAAAATGCCACATATCCATTTCTTCAACAGTAAAATAAGGAAGGAAGGAAGGAAGGAAGTATGTAAGGAAGGAAGTGAGTAAGGACGGAAGTAAGGATGTAAGGAAGTATGTAAGGAAGGAAGGAATGAAGTAAGGAAGGGAAGTAAGAAAAGAAGGAAGGAAGTGAGTAAGGAAGTAAGTAAGAAAAGAAGGAAGGAAGGAAGTGAGTAAGGAAGGATGTAAGGAAGGAAGGAAGGAAGGAAGAAAGTATGTAATAAAGAAGGAAGGAAGTTTGTAAGGAAGGAAGGAAAGAAAGTATGTAAGTAAAGAAGGAAGGAAGTATGTAAGGAAGGAAGTGAGTAAGGACAGAAGTAAGGATGTAAGGAAGTATGTAAGGAAAGAAGGAATGAAGTAAGGAAGGAAGGAAGAAAGTATGTAAGTAAAGAAGGAAGGAAGTGAGTAAGGACAGAAGTAAGGATGTAAGGAAGTATGTAAGGAAGGAAGGAATGAAGTAAGGAAGTAAATAAGAAAAGAAGGAAGGAAGGGAGTAAGGAAGGATGTAAGGAAGAAAGTATGTAAGTAAAGAACGAAGTAAGGAAGGAAGAAAGGAAGGAAGTATGTAAGTAAGAAAGGATGGAAGGAACGAAGGAAGAAAGTATGTAAGTAAAGAAGGAAGGAAGTGAGTAAGGACAGAAGTAAGGATGTATGGAAGTATGTAAGGAAGGAAGGAATGAAGTAAGAAAGTAAGTAAGAAAAGAAGGACAGAAGGAAGTGAGTAAGGAAGGATGTAAGGAAGAAAGTATGTAAGTAAAGAACGAAGTAAGGAAGGAAGAAAGGAAGGAAGTATGTAAGTAAGAAAGGATGGAAGGAAAGAAGGAAGTAAGGAAGGAGGGAAGTATGTAAGGAAGGAAGGAAGTATATAAGTGAGTCATTTTAAACCAAACACATAACTAAACTTGCCTGCAGATTTTTCACATCACATCTTCTTACATCTTTGAAACTTTGTGCACAGTTCCTCGGCGTGGACCACATCTTGACCCTGCTCGTCTCTGCTTTGATATTCCGGCTGCGTACATTCGGGACAATCACTTATGTTGTTGTTTTGGGGTTTTTTGTCCTGTATTATCTTGTAACCCGGGGTAATCTATGGCTCCGTGTTGCTTGGGGACTTGGTTGATTCACGATGGAGCGCTGGGCTGGTGGCGTGTTTACTGGCCTTCATGCGACATTACCATCTGCCCTAATGAGCTCAGTAAAGCACGAGTCATGAGAAGCGATAGTTCAGAGAAAAACCAGCCTCTTCAACAGGACCACTCATATGAACTGTGCATAATGATCAAGAAAAGAGCGGTAGAAGCGTGTGATGCAGGACTAAACATCCAGTGAGCCGGGCTGGTGCTGATGAACTTCAGAGTAACAGAACTGCACTGTCAGAAAGTCTATTATTATATTTTCTGTTGTGCATGAACAAAGACATTTAGAAACTTAAAGCCATTAGGAGACAGATCATTGCCATGAAGTTTGCATCCACAGACGAGACACTGTGCAGCTCTTTGCATCCTCATGTGTGCCAGCGTTTGGAATGATTCATCTCTTGCTCTTACATTTTCTGATCACCTCTAAAATGTCGCTCTCTCACAGGCCCAAGGAACATCGAAATCTGACTCATCAACACCAAGTTTCCCATCGGCAACATGAGTTTACTGGATTTGATTTGCTAAGTTCGTGCCCACATGAACAAAAAGGTATTAAATACATTAGGAAGGAAGGGAGGAAGGAAGTGTAACCCAGGTCTAAAATCCACTAATTCATAGTAAAATCTATAAATTTCCATTTTCCCAATGTCAGTAAACGCACCACACAACTTCAGTTCCCTCATGTGATCACCCCAACCAATCACGTGCTAATAGAGCCTCATATAATGCAGCTGTGCTCCTCTCCTGTCAGAGCTGGGAGGAAGTGCAACAGGACAGCTGCACAGGTATTGTGGTTTCGCTCCTTTTACAATAAATAATACCATCCATGCTCTAAAACTACCGCTACATGTTTTAAACTCATAGGAGCTACTACCACTACCACAGACGTTGGGAAAAGACCGCAGGTTCCGACACACGGGGGATTTGGTGAGTCTGCCTGTTTGTTTTGGTGCTATGAAGCATTAGTTTACAAATACGCCTGTAAATATATCGTGGTGCATTGTTATGCTAATGGAGCCAATTTAAATTGTATTGTACCTGAACTTTGTGTACACTGAAATAAGATAGCTAATGCTAATAGTGATAGCCTTTTTTTGCTAAGTTAATCCTGTCTGTTTAATACAGGCCAGGTGTGCCCGAGTTGAGCACAATATTTGATGGCGAGCTAGGAGTCCTACCAAGAATTGGAAACATCACATTCAACTGTACAGCCCTCTGCGGTCTGGTAGGAGGCTGTTGCAGCCTGTCCCTCCCACAGACTCTCTCACACACACACTCGCACATATTCTTAAAGACTCTTTTATCAGTACATGGACAATAACGATCATTTTATGGACATTTAAGCCCACATCAGTGGCAACCCGTTTCTGTTTATTTTGTTTTGCTGTGGTCTGCCTCCATTTTGGGAGTTTGTACTCAGGTTTGCATAGTGTGTGAAACAAACTGTGAAAGTGCACTTACTCTAAGGTAAAATACTGAGACTGATACTGAAATTCTGTAGATTTTGTGTATATTGGGTGTTTGTATGTTCTGATTTTACTTGCAAAATATGGCATCAGCCACCAAACTTAAGCCTCTGTTTCAAGTCTGGTTTAATACACTGCTCTCCCACCTCCCAGTGAGCCCATCTCTAATTCTTCTGATTTAGACCAACTCCATATCCAACTTCAAAATATTAATTCCCCCCCTTTCTGAGCCACATACGTGCTAAGGAATGATCCTGGGGTCCTATAAATACAGCAAAATATACTTTTATGTATTAATTCATTTCTTATTTCAACAGTAACACACTCCATCAGCTCATTAACAAGTTATTTCTTCCATAATCTTACATTTAAAAGTTTTTTATTTATTTATTTATTTTTTTTACAAATAAAGCAACTCCCCTTTTTGTTTTTTCCTATTTTGATTAAATTATAATCTTCTAAATCATTATCCAGTTCTTTATCGTCAGATCATTTTTATAGAGCCTCCTGCTGTTAAAGTGAATCACATACAATTGTTTGGTTGATGGTTAAATATCATCTCCATAATATCCACAGTACAAATTTAAACAAATAGCATCAGGATCAATGTCTGTTTCTACATAAAACTTGTAATCCTGATGTTCAAATGTATTAAAGTCTATAATGTTTTCAATTTTGCTTGATTATTTTCTTCTTTTTGATTAGCCTACTAGGTTTGACCCAGCAGCTCATTTTCCCAAGTCAGTCTTGTATTCTTACTTAAATTTGTCCACGTCTTTGATTTCTCGTATTGTATTGTCATTATTTTGTCTTGCTCTGGTGTTAGTTCCATTAAGTTTGATCATAACTTTACAGTTCCTTGTCTGTGTATCCTGGATCTTCTGTTTCTTTAGGACTTTTACCTGCGATCTCATTCATTACATTACAACTCAGCCCTTGACTTTTTTATGTAACTTTAGCATTTCAACTTTATGTTTGCAGATCTCAATGATCTTGGGGCTGTTCCCTTGTTTCAGAGGAAGAGTGTGACAAGCAGAGATGTTCCTACTTTCTAGAGCGATGTCTTTGCTGTGAAACACGTCAGTCACACTTGCTGTAGTCCTGGCATAGGTCCGGTGTCTTGTCACTAATCCAGATATCACCAAGTCATCCATCCTTGTGTATTGTTCCAAGTCATCCACTCTTTTTTGTAATTCGTCAATCTTCTTGTTCTTCTCCTTGATTACATCCCTCAGTTGTCACATTTCATCAATTAACTTCAACATCTTTTTGCTTAACCACGTTACTCACCTCTTCCGTCACTGAGTTGAGTGATTTTTTTTTTTTTTTTTTTTTTTCACTTCTTCCATGTCCTCGGCCATCATCTTTGCCATTGTTCTGTATCTTTTGGTTAAAATATATTTCTGAGTTGTATTGTTGAGTAATCTCGCTGCCAACACATGTCATTCAAGTGTCTCCCAGATTTGTCCCTTGCCAAAAAATTTCCCCAAATAGGAGAAAAAAGTGTTCAATGACTCACCAATGTTTTGTTTAAAGCTTGGATGGCTCTTCCTCTGGGTGATATTTAGTGGCCTGTCACAGCAGCAGCCATCTTGGATTACTTTTGAATTGCAGACACTTCCTCATGGCCAGTGCTTGTCCAAATGAGAACTGGACAAGCACTGCAATTTTGTGTTCAAATAGTGTGGCTCAAATTGTTCTGGCTCAAAATGCCTTGAAAGTATCCATTGTGAGTGTACGCAGGATCAGCTCCACAGATTTGACCTGTAACCTGGCCTGGTGGAAATATCGGCTATCGGCCAAAACCTAGCCATGGTCCATGTGGCCTTGTTATATCTAATTATAAAGCAGACAGACTATAACCGTTCGGATCAATGATGTAATATGAGGAGCTGCATCAGTGGAGCCGCTTGTCTTTGTCTGTGACGCTGTACTGACGCTCCAGTTTTGTACCTCTGCGCTCTGACCATTCACTCTGAGGCAGCACTTTGAGCGCTGACTTCAAATGTGAACTTCAGCACTGATCACACAACAGAAATAATGCTTGTTTTGATCAAAGTGCGAGTGTGGAGAAGGGAAAGGGCACACACACTGGTGCTGGTAACATACGAGATTATATTCTTTCACGGACAATTATTGAGTCAGGATATTAATAAATCTTAATTCTGAAGTGTTAGAACCTGAGACATAAACTGTCTGAGCGGTGAGTGTTGTAAATGTGTCTTTTGGCTTTTTGGTCTTTCACACTGAATCATCCATATCATCCAGTTTGTGACTATAGTGGCTCTATACATGTTACTGCAATGATATATGTAAATGTGGCCCAAATAAATCCAACTTAAAAAATATATAGAGCCAAACCTAAGTTTTATAATCAGCTGAAGATTTACAATTCATTTTTACCGGACTAAATATACTTGAACTCCTCCACTTGGGGTGTTCAAGTATTCTATAGTTCTACAAGTGGCTGAAATGGGTTTCCTCCGCAGAGGGTGGCTGGGCGCTCCCTTAGAGATCGGGTGAGGAGCTCAGTTACACGGGAAGCGCTCGGAGTAGAGTCGCTGCTCCTTCACACCGAGAGGAGCCAGCTGAGGTAACTCGGGCATCTGTTCAGGATGCCTCCAGGACGCCTCCCTTGGGAGGTGTTCCGGGCATGTCCCATTGAGAAGAGGCCCTGAGGAAAACCCAGGACACACTGGAGGGACTGTGTCTTTTGGCTGGCTTGGGAACACATTGGGGCCCCGCCAGAGGAGTTGGACGGACAGAGGAGGACGTGTCTGGGGTGAAGGAAGTCTGGGAGTCCCTGCTTAGACTGCGGCCTGCGTAACCCGGCCCCGGATAAGCTGAAGAAAATGGATGGATGACTAAATATGTTGGCTGTAATACTGGCTATTAGCTCCTCCAAAGTCCCTTGTATCTGTATCAGTATCAGCCCCAAAACACGCATATTGTCGGGACAAACTGTGGAACATTCGAGGCAAAGTAACAACATCTTCATGGTGGCAAGGAGACGCTCCATCAGAAAAGTTGCATAGTGCATCTTTATGCTCTCCACATATGTAATTCGATTGCATTCCACATTAAATATCTGAAAATGCCTTCAGTAGCAGCATGTTTGAGTGTTCACACTGGCTCAGAGGCACACACACACGCACACACAAAAAAGGCAGTTGTTGAAGGCAGATTCTGACGCGCTGACAGACAGTGACACTACAAACTGTTTTCAGACAGAAGAAACAACTGCTGTCACACCACTGAGAGCCTCTCCGCTGACTCCACGCTCTAATTGGAAACCTGAACCATCCTGAGCGTCTGAATTGACCTACAGCAAGGACATTTCACATCACAGCAGAAAATATAAAAGACGTCCAACTTTCAGCATGACTTTTCACATCCAGTTTTTCTCTTGTGAAATGCCAGTGACGTCCTAGTAATTGTATGTTGCGTCCACCTGAAGAGCCTGCACTGGAGCCTCGTGGCAGCACATCGCCTCACAGCAAGAGGGTTCCAGCTTTGATTTTCAGAACTGGGTTTTTTTGTGTGGAGTTTGCGTGTTTCTCCCTGTATCTCAGTGGGTTTTCTTCCTCTCCCATCACTCTAAAACTTGCACCATAGGTAAAATTCCACCAGCTAAGGCAGTCCTGATCAAGCCTTGCTCAAAATCTAGAAATGGGCTCCTGGGCGCTGTGCCACTGACTCCAGACAGGATGTCAGAACGGCAATGAAATACGGGTCAAACGCAAAGGGCAATAATTACTCAAGTCGAAGTACAAAGAAGCATTCAAGCAATTAATCCAATATGAGTTGGAAAGTATTTGAAATGAAAACTTGAAGGACGAAACATTAAATAAGGCACAAACAAAATACAAGAAAAACTAAGTCATATCTGAAGGATTTTTGTCAACATAAACCTTTTGCCACTTGTAGACTTACTCAAAGCCAGAAGAGAAACCAAAACTTTTACTCAAGTAAGTGTACTTCAATAAAAAATATTACTCATCCATCCATCCATTTTCTTCCTCTTATCTGGGGCTGGGTCGCGGGGGCAGCAGTCTGAGCAGGGACTCCCAGACTTCCCTCACCCCAGACACGTCCTCCAGCTCCTCCGGTGGAACCCCAAGGCGTTCCCAGACCAGCCCAGAGACATGGTCCCTCCAGCGTGTCCTGGGTCTCCCCCGGGTCTTCCCCTGGTGGGACATGCCCAGAACACCTCCCTAAGGAAATATTATTCAAGCAGGAGTAAATGTGTGCAGCTAGAAAAGTACAATTTCTTTAAAAAGGTAACTCAAGTAAATGTAACTGAGTACTAGTCACGTCTGGTTATGTACATGACGTCACGCACTTAGATGAGTAATGAAAATGCTGCTGTAAGAGCTGAAAACATGTAGAAAATGTAACACAAAATAACTGGTATGTTTCTCAAAGCCTCTGTATTTGATTTTTATTGACTCAACAGACTATTCCTTTTTAAGTAAAAGTACAGATACTGGAGCAAAAAAATACTAGTAAAAGTATCACATGAAAAAATCTACTTCAATAAAATATTAAAGTACTTTTTTAAACGTGTGCTTAAAGGGTAAAAAGTATTTTGCGGATATTTTGAGGTCTTGTAAGGCTTCAAATGTAGTGATTTTGTGAAGATTTGTGCTGAATTTTGTTCAACAGAAACAACTGAATTTATGTGGGGGTTTTTTCTTGTTTTTTATTTTCTATATTTTTATTTGTTCAAATTATAAACATGTTAAAATAAACCCTCAGACTTTTCAACAGGTCTCAAACTATAATAACTACTTTTACTTTCCAGTCCTGTTCAAAAATGTAGTGGAGTAGAAAGTACAGATACTGCTCTCAAATGTAGTGAAGTCAAAGTAAAAAGTATCCACTTTAATAAAGAACTAATACCTAAAATATGTACTTAAGTATAGTACTTAACTACTTTTACTTCATTACAGTCATTAGAGTTTATAAGAGCTTTTCAGAACTTTCAGGGACGAGAGGGAAAGGTTGTTACAAAATCTAGCATGCTAACACACACTTCCTGATTAACATGTGATAAATTGGATGCAGAAGGCAAGCAGCTCAAGAGCAGCTTATACCCTGTATCTGTATTAGACACATTTTGTGCAGGTACATGGGAAAAATCAAGTAAATACTGTATAATAAAGTCAAAAATCAGACAGCTACTCTTTACTTTAAGGACTTTGGATCATACACACTGGAACTCATCAGCTTTCTCCCTTAAACAATGGAACAGTTTTCACACAGGACACTTTATGTATATGCTCGTCAGAGATAATATGTATTCACCAGTCAAGAGAATGAAAAAGTAAAAGAAAGGAGGTGTGGGGAAGGGGGTAAATGGGCTGTTATACTTTTTGTTAGGACATAATATAAACTACAAAAGGCAATTTACACTTTGCATCACACCAAGTTACAGCCTTAGTCCCCCTAATTAACTTCTGCACGTCAAGTCTAGCCGAGCCCTTTCCTCATTTTATCCCTGTTATCTGGGACATTTGATTTGAGGCAACTTTGGATGACCCTGGGGAAGAAAAAGCGGAAAATCTCATTGCAGGAGAATTTACTTGAATGCCCTCCCTAACTGTAGAGGTCCAAGTCTGCTGGAAGATGGTGAAATGGTGGAATAGGTACAAGTTTTAAATTCAATCCGAGGTCAAGTGCTGGTCATTCCGAGTTCTCATTTGCGGGAACTGTTATCCAAGGAAACAGAATGAGGAAACGAGGAAGGACGTGAGTGAAGGGAAAAAAGAATTCAAAATGTACCTAAAGCCAAAGATAATCCAAGAGGAGCTAATCCTTTCCATGTGAGACAAAGGAACTGAGGAGAAAATCGGAACAAACAGCCTGCAATGAGATCTAAGAAATGAAGGAGCTCATTGGTCACCCATCATTTTGAACTAAATGACATTTCTCTCACCTCACATTAACAGAGTTTAAGTGATTTTTCTCCTTTTAAGGCATCTTTTAATTTTTGCTGCTGTCTTTCTTAAAGGCTTTGTCTGTTTCAATGATCTCCCACCATGTTAAAATGCTCGTTTATAAGATGTTAGGCCTCATTTATCAATAAAAGATCGTGTGGTTTGTTGGCGATTTACTATTGAGAAGGGAACATATTCACAGTATTCAGCCGATGCAAAACCCTGCGTGCCTCTCCTCCAGGCTGCTGAGGACCTGTGAGAGTGCAGCCATCTATAAAAAGTTCTCATGGCTAAATGACTTAATATTTTAAATTGACAGGCCTAGTTTTTGAATTGTTGAAGTACATTGTGAATTAACTCTGAAGGAGGCCTGTGAACAATATTATCAGCAGGTTAGTGAGCACAAGTGAATCATTTTCTCTTTGAACTTTAACACGGCATTATTGATAATGGTAAAACACTCAAAAACCACACTCACCTGAGGGATCGGTGCAGATACGTCAAAGCCCAGCTGTGGTCATCTGTTTTGCGAGTGAGCGAATGCCTGATAAATGAGGCCCCAGCTCTGCTCTTATGTCAAAGAAGAAAAAAATACATTCACATTGTTGTAACTGCTGCCCTGCTGGTCAAATAACTATTGAAAGAATATTACTACATGATAAATTACTATATACGTAATTTATATTATAACTAGTGTTGTTCTCATACAACTTTTTGATCCAATCCGATACCGATATTTGGCCTTGGTGCGCTCGCCGATACCGCATAATGTGAAGAAGTGACTAAGGCTACTCAATTTTGTTACAGTGCCAGAGCAAAAAATACATCTACTAAAAGTCTATCTCTAAAGAAAATCCACAAGAATAAAAGAGATTGCGGGGACAAAGTATTATAGTCAAATGTACAATGGTGTTGATGATGAGTTGTGCTGATTTAAGCTGTTTTATTTTTCTACTTGGTCACTTTGTACCACAGAGCGTGGATAAAAACAGCAGTGAAGCTCGTAAAAAGATCTCATCCTCGAGCACATGGGTCAGTATGCAGAGGAAACAAAGTCTGTATTAGCGCTGTTGCCGTTTTAGCACTGTTGCCCTGTTGGCGCTGCTACCATATTAGTGCCGTCGCCGGGCTGCACCCTCCATAGCATAGTTATTTTCGTTCAGCATCCACTCCAAAGGCTAAATGAAGATATCAAAGGTAACACAAATGTCTTTTTTGTCAGTATTAGCGCGTTTTAAGTGTCTGCAGAAACTCTACAATCTGCATTTAACTTGCACTGAGCGTTAGCATTCGCCACAAACCTCAACAGCGGCTGCTGCTCTACCAGTCCTCATTCTGGAGTACCTGCCAATACCAATATCTGAAAAATTTACGGTATCAGAGCTTTTGCAATTTATACTAAGTGCAGCTTCAGTCCCCGTGAGATTTCAGAACACTCTCAGCCTATATGCTGTTTATTAGTGATGGGCCACATAGCTTCTTCTGTCACCCCGCCTCTGAAATGCCAAAAAAGCTCCAGCTCATGTTGTCTTGCCATATTTGAAGATAATGTGACAGATTCTTACAATGAAAGTTAAACAGTTATAAAAGGTACATGGCGTGCAGGCGAGGTCTTGGCAGAATGACTGTTATTCTGTGGGTCGATAGGAGTGTGGAGCAGCAGACTGGACTCTAAGCTGTATCGATTTATCATCACAGTGATTCTTAGAAAGGCTACGCTGAAATATATAATAAATAAAAGATCAGCTTAACCCCGAGTGCCCCATAGACGCTTATTTACATCCTTTTAAATGTGCAAATGCGCTCTATCGATATTGTGATCAAAAATGGCTCTAAATAATCAATACTTTATCTCGAGAGTAAAAGGACAATGCAGTGCAACATGTGAAGGGATCTGAATATGTTAAACTTACAACAATGGATCCAAAAATGCAGGCAGACAGGAATGAATGCTTTCAAGTTTTATTACAGGCAGGAATGACAAGGAGGTGGCTGGAGTGAGGCTGGAGGTGAGCACAGGAAGGTCCCGGTGATCTGAAAGCACAGACAAAGCAGGTAAGTATAATATAAATGCAAAAACTAGCACATGGAAAAAAAAAAAAAAAAGTCAGATGATCTTGAATTTGGCTTCACCACACTGTGACACAATCGCTTGCTCTTGAGATGGAGCTCTAGCCTGGAACTGACCAGGAAAACTGGGGCGGTGGAAAATTGCAGTTGGACTCACACAGGCCAGTCATAACAGAATATGCAGTTGGTAAGTCTCCTGTAACACAAATAAATGTAACAAAAATGTCTTGGTTTAAAAGTGCCAAAACACCTCCCTGGAACCCAGAACACACATTTCTCCAATACCTTATGAAGAAGTGAGCCGGGTCACCAGTGACTCTCCCCAGGTTCAGATGGGCGTGGCTGACAGGTGGATTAGCCAATCAGGGGCATGCGTGGTCCGTCCATATCCAAACTAATATGGCTGCTTATGAGGGAAAAAAAAGAAAAAAATACCACAAGGGAGGGAAAAACATAGTGGATTTCTGCAGAATGAACAAGCGAAACACTAAACTCTAAGAAGTTTGATTTTTGTTTTAAAAAGATGACTGATGAGTTTCTTAGTCAAATCTCATTGCACGGCCATGTTTGGAGTGAGAGTGAGAGTGATGGGACCGGACTGACATATCTCTATCATTCTGGATTTGCAAGGCATAAAAACATGGGAGTGTGCTCATATTAACTATTTCTTTGTTTTTTTTGTTTTGCTGCAGCCAATCAGATTTAGCCAACAAATCCAACTCCAGCAAGTAATAGCAAGTATCTCTGACAGCCCTCCTTGACCTTGGCTCAAGAATGTGCTGTTTGATGACATTATTACATTTTTCATCTAGCTGCTTTATCTTTGTATGGTGGGAATGCTGCGTCCCCGGTTTGCCTTTCACGCCCGAATGCGTTTTGTCCAGGAAACTCACTAACATCACTCTGATCTCTGGCGTGTCAGCCGAGCAGACACTGTGCTGGCTGAGTGCTGTAATTGCTCTCATTCTGTGCGCTCATTTGTATTTGGGGGGAATTGATCGGTGGTCGTCTCTCTGACTGACCCCTCAGGACCCCCAAATAAAAACAGGAGAGTGTGGTGTGCAAATGTCACAGTCCTCGGTAATGTGACCACTGGGGAAGGTAAAATAAAATCTGTATAAAAACAAATGAAGCTATTAAAAGCGAGGAATCCAAAATGAGAGCAGAGGAAATTACTATAAAAACTATGACTTGAATATTTATTCTGTGGTTTGTTTATTGTGTGGTAAGTTTGGTAACCTCGTAGTGATAAAACCAGACAGAGGATACTGCGAAATACAACTTGGTGAAAAAACTTAGGCATAAAACTTTCTAAAAAGAAAATAACACCCCATACACAGTCAATAAAGCGCCACCTTTACAATACAAACAGCCTACTTTTTAAAGTAATGCAATGTAATTGCCCTATAATGCCCAACAGTTTTAAGTCTCTGTCAAAAACTCACCTTTTTACTCTGGCTTTTGAGACGACCTGAGCAAGACATTATTATTTAGTTATGAGTTATTGTTGTTATAATTTTGTTTGTATACTGTAGTTTTACTGTTGTCATTTTATGTGTTATATTGTACAGCACCTTGGGCAGTGGTGACTGTATTTTAAATGTGCTTTATAAATAAATTTAACCTTGACCTTGACCTTAACCTATGACAATGGTCCCTTGTATTTTGCCATAATAGTCAAAGAAGGCTGGAGCCCATGTTGAACATGATAAACACGTTTGGCTGCAAACAGGCTCCTATACTGCAGTAGTAAACAGTGATCCTCAGGCTCCCTCAGTCACAGCTTGTGGGACGTCCCGTCAGCACATTCTGAGCCTCCCTCTTACACATCCATCTCCGGGACAGCTGCGGCCTACTCAGCGGAGGCCCTCTGAGGAGACAGGCTTATGCTTCTGCTGATAAATCACAGTGTTTAGCTCAGGCAAATGTACACAGCATGTACGACTTCACAGACGTCTGTGTTTGTGCAGTTATCTCTCATGGGCAGGTAGTGAACCTTTCAACAGGTCAGATTGTTTATTCTAAACATGCAGTGTTTTACTTTTACATTAGAAAACAATTAACCTCCAATAAAAAACTCTATTGCAGGCCATGAAAATGCCTGTTACGTCACAGCAGTGGACAGCGACAGATGTTTCACACAATTGTGGTCGCGTAACTTCTTCTTTTTCAAAAATGTGTTTTTCCAGTGAATATCGCTCAAGCCAAAGAGGAAGTTAGAAACTCAGTCATTCACTAGTCACTCGTAATTAAATACAGTATTTGTCAAAGTAGCGCAAAAGTTTTACATCAGCTTCAGACTCGGTAAACTGTAATGTAATGAGCTCTAGTCTTCAAGGGGCTATTAAACTGTGTAGACCAAGGCAACAATATTCTCCCATTAAAAACTTGCACCATATTAAAATCCTTCTACTAACGACTGACCCATTGAAGGATGGGTCAAATACAGAAGACCCGGTGACAATTAAGTGTACCATAACCATCTTCTGTAACTCTATGTAAAGCTATATCAAGATATAAGTTTGAATTGTTCTAGGTCAGGGACGTCCAAACTATGGCTCAGGAGCAGAATGTGGCCCTCAGACACATTTTAATTGGCCCTTAAGCCTTCAACTGAACTGGGTCAATTAATTATAGGCAGTACTTTTTATGGTAAATTTAAGTAATTCTACCATTGTAACCTCAGTAACAGCACATTGCATTATGATACAGATCTAAAATTCATGTTTCTAGTTTTATTAAAGGTGTGGCGGCTGTCAAAGCTCCCCATCGGAATCGTCCACTGTACTGACCACCAGTCTGTGGCTCTCAGTTTGAAATATGTTTCAAGATGTTTCCCTCAATGAAAAAAGTCTGGACAACCCTGTTTTAGGTTAAAGTCTGTATATTAGCGCTCCAAAAGTTTTTTTGTATTTCTTTTCATAACGTATGTATCTCTATGTGTATCTGTCTCTGGACCACGGGGTAATCTTTGACATTATTAATGCAACACACACAAAAAGAAACTTTGAGCATGTACCCACTAGGGGTGGGTCAAGTAACAGCCGGAGTTTGCTGTGACCTTGGGTCACTTTATCTATCTCACCTCCAGTGTCCATGTCCACAGTGTGGAGGAGTAAGTGAATGGTGGGATTGTTGTGATGGACATGAGTCCTGGTAACTTCATTTGTATTCTGAGAGTTACAAAATAAAAGACCATATCTCTACACAAAAATGTTTCTTTATATTTAGTGATAAACATTTAGATCTATAGATGCAAAAACACAATAGTAAAACACTTAAGAACTAACAGAACTGGTTCTCTGCTGCTGGCCTCATTTCTTCATGGTGGCATTTCATTGCAGCAGGTTATGGATTTTCATGTGTTTCCATTTTTGAAAAAGGGCTTCATGAACTTCCAAATACAACTCTGAGCAAGCATATGATGAGGGAACACTCCAATGCAATAAGCATGTCTTTGACATTAACACTTTAGTCTGAATATTGTGGGGATAGTGTGTGTGTGTGTGTGTTGTTACTCTTAACCACACACTGTAAACCTTGAACAAAATGCTTGAGCTAATGGACTGTAATCTGCTCTTGGTTCACGACTACTGTGTGCGTCACGTGAAATATGTCATTCTTTTTCCTTTGCTGACAGCTCGAATACATCTTCCCCTCAAGACATTTCAATTATGATGATTTATCAGCATCAAGCCCAGATAAATGAGCTAATGAAGAGGCATCACTTACCACATCCAGCTACATCCATCTGTTTGGGACGTACATTAGAGTTATGTGCACAAGAAGAACTACAACGACTTCCTCAGTTTGTTGGTGTGTTGGCTAAATTACATTACATACCATACATTTAAAAATAAGTTACATAACCTTTCTGTCAGATAGGTTATTGCTCTGCCTGGACTGCTCCAAATATTTTTTGCATGTATTTTTAATGAAAAAAAATATTTGAAAAGCATTCTTACTGTGAGCAGGGTCACCTCTTCACAGATCTGACCTGTAGCTAAGCCTGGCATTACCTGCTCATCTTCGTAGAGTTCTATGCCATATTGTGGAGGAATTGCAGCAAAGCAAAATAACATCTTTATGGACCCAAGAGGGTGGTGAACCCTCCAGCTGAAATGTTAGAATAAGCTGCATTTTTTTCCGCAATGAAAAAAGACTCGCAGAATTCATATTTACTGACTAGAATGGATTTACCCACTGGATGAGTATTACAAGATTACACAAGACAATTTAGGTTTTGACTAACCACAAGAGTAACACCAGATTGCAATTACTCATTTACACACTAACCATTGCAAGCCTTAGTGGATGTCTTTTTGTATGACTTGCATGTTTCCACCTTCTATTTCACCAGAGATTCATTAACTGCCATGCCATTTGAAACTTCAAGGTCAAGTGTGAAAAGTTGATATAAATACATAGTTTTAAAGCTGCTTTTCCACAGCTCTCCTGATGTATGTGTGCATGAGCCACTGCTCAGGGCCTGTATGCGGCGCTGATGTATAGACAGTCAAAACTACCTTCTGGAACGCTCCCTCAGCACAGACAGATGCTGCACCGTAAACACTATTAATACAAGTATGTGAGGCAATTTTTCCAACATGCTCAAACATTTTCAACAACAACCCTAAATTGGTTGAATAATCTGAGCGTTGTTTAATACAAAATGCTTGTCCTCTTTGGAGGACAGCTTACGCAACTTCACTAGATTCTGATCATGTCGGCACTCTAGACCACATGTGTCAAACTCAAGGCTCAAGGCAAATGTGGCCCTCTACATCATTTCATGTGGCCCTCAGCAGGGTAAATTAAAAGGTATGATGGTCTTAAAATGTAATTTTATCAGGAGATCTGCAGATACAAAGCCATAAATTTACATTTAGGCAAATGCATATGCAATATTTGTAACTTGAATAAGTAATAAATACAGAAGCAGTTATAGTTAGCAGGCTATAGGAGCAAATATGAAGTGAAGTTCCATATTTGGAATTCTGACGCAAGTATCATAGCAACCAAAGAGCCAATCCGGAGCGAGGCTGTTGAAGGTAACGCCCCTTCCCCCCCCACACTCGCAGGAAGAAGTTGCATAATTGGACTGTTATTAATGTCTTGATGAAGGACCAAATAGTGAAATAAAAACACCACGATCGTGCAGCAGGATTAATACAAACATTTTAAGAGCAAAATGATGAGTCTGACAGTAGCAGTTATGAAGAGAGGGGCGAAGTTTTTTCAATAAAACATGAATTGGAGCCAGAGTCGATTTATATAGTGTATGATTTAGCCCCTACTGTACAGTTTAGCATTTTTTATGTCAGCAGCCACTGTTTGGGCCACACACGAGCGTTTCCCTTTTTAATACACTCTCAGATGCAATTAATGCAAATCATTTTTATCTACATAAAACAGGAAATGCACATTAGCATTATCTAATATTTGTTAGCATTGTGTTAGCAGTAATGGCGAAACTCCACTTGGGTCTCTGAAAGTTGTGAAAAGCACTTATAAACTAATCATGGTGAGTAATTAGAATGGTTAGTGAGGAATACATGTTGACTGCTGCAAATAATTTAGTTTTTCACAATTTTGAGATAGTAAAAATCAGATATAGAGCCGTTAAAAGAGAGTAATGAGATGAGACAAGTGAAAGACACATGACCCGATGCCCAACATTCGTTTGTCATTCCGTACTGTTATGTTACACTGGAATTTCCTATCGCCCGGACTGGGATGTGTTAAAATATGAGAGGTGAATACAAAAAGCAGAACAAAGCAAATATCAGGTCATCAGAGAAATGTATCATAAATATGTAGAAGGCATGTTTGCTGTGGCCGTTGTCAGCTACACAGAACAACACGACTGCCTGAATCCTCTCCCTTATAACAAATTCATTCAGATCCACTCTATGGAGATGTTTGTAGCAGAGATGGGACTGAGCTCGAACCACGAATGAAATGAAAACACCTCTTCATGTATTCAGAATATCAAATGAATATTTACTAGCGAAAACCCTGAACGAAACGCGACTGAAAGGGAAACTATAATTCCTTAGATGAGATGAGTCAGGCTTTTCAAGGAACAGGCCCCATTGGTAATCTGCCATCGGAATACTAACAAATAAACTCAGACGAAACAGCTGCAGGATAGGCCAGAAATCCATGGCGAAGTTTGCTGTTTAACTGTTGGATTTGTTCTGGTTTATGGTTAATATTGCTGTGCCCATCCACAAAACAAAAAGACAAAAATCTGCACAAACTTCAGTGACTTCACAAAAATTACATTACACTTTAATGTCTTTCTTATTGTGTAAAGCACTTTGAATTCCTTTGTGCATGAATTGTGCTATACAGATCATTTTGCGTTGCCTAGACCCTGGTGATGAATGAAGGGAAACTGAGAGGTTGTGAGGCTAATGGTTCTGCTGCTGAGGTGAGTTTTTTGCACATAAAGAACAAGATGACAGATGGGAGGGATGGAGATGATTGGTTAAGAGACAAAATAAGAAAACTGATTGGTTGGTGGACACAGGAAGATAACAAGATGCAGGAAATAATTAAATCTAGCTTGGAACATGGAGCGTTGTTCATTTACTTCCCTGTTTCCTGTTTTGCATTATCCGTAAACATAGTCCCATAACATCAATACCTTGTTCTCATTATGGACAGTTATAATTTATTTATTGGTTGTTTTGACGCCATGGGCAGTTTGCCTTTAACCCTGGTGTTTATGTGAAGTCAGGAGGGTTCTGTGGTCTGACCATTGTTCAGCCCTGGAGTGATGCCTCCAGCGCTGTATTCTAACTCCCCTCTCCCGCTGGGAACAAGACGGTGTTGATAGTTAATGCATGTTGGTGTCGGTGGGGCTCTCCCAGCTTAGAAATGTGAGCAGTTTTCAGAGTTAGGGACCAGATCGTTTGTTATTTATGTTGGCAAATGTGCACACTAACATGAAAGTCGGTTGTTCAATCCCCATTACGTCATTGTTTACCATGAAGGTGTTCTTTGGCAAGACATCTGATTGATTCCTGCCAAGGACATTCAAAAACTACAATACATTCTAAAACAGCGCTGCCAGAATCCTAATGAAAGTCAGAAAATTTAAACATGTCACTCCTATTCTCAAATCACTGCATTAGCTCCCTGTTTCATCCTGGATTGAAAAAAAAAATCCTTCTGCTGACCCGTAAATGCATCACTGCTCAGGCACCACTGTATCTGCAAGACCTGATCACTTTGCAATCTTCAAACCCTCAGATCTTCAGGTGGCTCCTTCAGGTCTAGGCTCCGTACGATGTGGGACCGAGCTTCTGTTCAGCTGCACCACGACTCTGCACCTGCCTCCTGCCCAGAGCCACACAGAGCCTGGACCCTTTTAAACCTAATCTAAAGACCTTTTTTATTTAGAAAAGCTTATTGTCGCTGCTTTTTAGCATTTAGCGATTTAGTATTGGTTTAAAGTTCTTGTTTTATTGTAGCACTGCGATTCTATGGAATGAAGAGAGCATTATAAATAAAATGTATTATTATAATTATTACTACATCTGACCCATATTATGTGCATGATCCCGATTATGAATGTCCCATCTTTTTGTTAGTATTGATTTAATTACCACACACAAAACGAGAAAAACACAAAAATCCCTTGCAAAAAAATGATCACTGTTTGACATCCTGTCTTTCTGAGGTGGACACAAAAACTCTCTAACAGTGTTTTAAAATCACACAGTTATATCAGTGTTTATCTACAAGACTTTCTTGCGTAAACATGTACTAATGAGTATGAAATCCATTATTATTTGAGTAGCTCAGTTGGAGAGTTCATCTGAACGTTGGCGGTTCAAATCCCACTCCTGACATAAACATCATCGTCAGAGAGATCAGAGCCGACACACCACAGCCTGAGCAATAGTAGCTCAGTTGGTAAAAGTGTTTGTCCATTGACCTGAAGGTTGGTGGTTCGACGTTGGTTGCCGCGCCCGACGTTAACATCATTGGTTGAGGAACGCTGTTGTTGTGTCCTTGGGCAAGACATTTAACCCACCTTTCCTCCAGTGTCTGCACACACTGGCTTGTGAATGGGTGACTAGTTCCTTGATGTAAAGTGCTTTGACTGTCTTTATATTAAGTAAAAATGTGACCATTTACTATCCACTGACCCACAGGTTGGCGCTTCGGTCCCTGCTGCCACAAATGAGTACTGCCGTTGTGCTGTTGGGCAAGACACTAACCTCCCTCACCTCCAAGGTCCTGGTGTATGAATGTAGTAAAGTGCTTTGAGCAACTTGAAGATAGAAATATGACCATTATAAATTAAATCCACTTTGTTATAACCTTAAATCAAAATGCCTTTTTCTTTGTCACCTTTAAGCATAATCTCCTCGACAATCGTTGATTTCTGCTGAGTTCTGCTTGACATTTTCCACACACGACGATTAACAACACCAACTGTGACAGATTACGCTATATTAACACGAGCCTTTATGGCACAAATAGTAAAGTTTTGCGTGAACTAAAACAGATTTTGTGTTGTGTAAAAGAAGTCTCTCCCTCCATGACTGTTGGTGTCCCTGATAAATGCAGTGTGTCCGCCTCAGTGCAGGACTGGAGGAGTTGTTGAGGATTTACACTGCACTGTCTGCTCTAGCTTACAGGGCCTTGTGTCTCGGGGGTAAGACATATTTTTACGTTTCACACCGCATCGGTCATAACTTTAAGTGCCCCAGTTAAATAGAGAATTGACTTAGCAGAGTGTGGAGTCGCCGTGGCAGGCCCCAGGTGCATCCAGCAGTGTTTCAGAGCTGACTCATGGTACACACCTGCAGATACATTACACTCGGGTATTCTTAAACTGTATCCTATCACAAATCTGAAAAAAACAACACAACAGGACTTTTTAAATTCATTTTTAATTATATATTGGAACTGAGATGTCCGACCATCGCATTACTCATGTACTTTTAAATAATAACTTGAATACACAGATAACTTTGAACAAATGTACAGAAAAAATACATTTACTCCGCTTTTTGGTTTGCAGAGTGAACTGGTGTGTACCTAAAAAAGGAGACAAGCAGGTGGAAAAGACACTTGAGCACAAACTATAATATATATTTGAAAAAAGAAATTGAAAACGGACATCTTCAAATAAAAGCTATGCTCTGCTGTCAAAGTATGCACTTATTCTACCAAAAAAATAACATGTACTATTGACCATTCCATTGAACTGTCAGTGGACCGTGATTGTCAGGTTTTGTAACTTTTTTAAAAACACCATTTAGGTAAGTTCTGTGACATTTTACTCCTGTTAAAAAAACATTCTTCTCATGTTCCCACCTCTCCAGTTGACACGTGCCTTGCGTGTAATGATTCAGCCCGACCCATGTCGACTTGTGAAGTTCTTCTGATTGGCTTCATGTGTCTAGTGTGAGTTAGCACCGCTGCCTAAGGTCTTACACTTACCTCACTCCCCTGTGCTTCACAAGCTTATTAGAAATCTTTGACGTTTTCTTGGAAGTGTTGATTGCTGTGTTGAGAATTTGGTTAAAGCTGGTTATTATTATTATTTCTAGTTTAACTTCAATGATTCTCGAGATTCACTACAGTACCACAGTCATTTAAATATATTTGAAGTCAAAATCTGTCTTCTATTCTTCTAAGCTACTACAACGCTTCTTCAGATCTTGTGTCAAAGTCTTGGTCAAGTTTAGGCTGCTGCAGTGAAGGATCAGCCCATGGAACTAAATTCCCCATTCATTTTTCTCATAGACTTTCCAGAAAAAAAAAAAAAAAAAATACATAAAAATTTTGAAAACTTGTTCAGGGATAATCAACTACTGTCATAACGACTGACAGGGGGACCAAAGACTCAGAACTCGGGTGAAAAGTTTAACAATGTTTATTTACAGATAAAGTTATGCAAAAGAAGGTTGACGGAGCAGACAGGTGAGAGCGGGGTCGGGTGCAGTGGTCGTGGGCAGCGAGGTCAGAGACAAGGAGGTTGGTACTGGTCGTGGAGGGCTGGGTCGGAGACGGAGGCGCGGTGCAGGTTCAGGGAGCGGGATCTGGCAGAGAACAAAGATATCCAACTGAGTGAAAAAGGAATAAATGCAAAAACAAGACTGAGCCAAGCAGAGCAGTACCTCTAAGGATACACAGACAATCTGCGCTGAGTGTCAGGTCCACAGTCTCTTTGTCCTCCCCAGGTGCAGCTTGATTATGGAATGAGTTACAGGTGAGCACGGGAGGAGCCTGGATCTCCACCCAGCTCCAGGCTCTGACACAGAAGAGAGGGGGAAAACGGCACAAAAACACGAGGCAGACTTGGATCTTGACAGCTACTTAACTAATGACCACAAGACCATGTTTCTGAAACTTCATAAACTGCAAAGTTATTAAAACCTTTAGCAGAATCTTGCATTTCAAACGGCCTTTTTGGACTTTAAACAACCGTGTTATGAGTATTAGTTAGCACGTAGCTGGTTAGCCTCCATGATGACTTTGAACTTTGAACATTTAAAGTAGAATAAAACACCTGCACGCACTTTACTCCAACCTGCAGAAACACCAGCGATGTCCGTGCACTAAACGAGGTGTTAGGTTTCGCTCATAAATGAAGAGTAAATAGTCGTTCACCTTCCGTAACTTGGATTATAATGATAAGAAGATCCAGGGGAGAGGTGAAGAAAGGTGAGGAGCTGCAGCTGGATCAGAGAGAGAGAGAGAGAGGAAGCACACAGAGACACACGACTTTTAGACAAACTGCAGATTTAAGTCAAACTTGTGAAAGGTGAGGACGTGTGAGGAGACAGAGACCCTGACTCAGAGCGGTGACTCCTCTTCAGTGCCACGAGCTCTGACTGTCACGGGACAAACTGAAGACCTGTTGATTAAAAGACGCATCCTTTATCATCGAGATCGACCAAAGTTTGGATTGTGATCTATCGAACTTTCAACTCTTAGCACAGCCCTAGTTTTTTGTGACACTTCCTTTGCCACAGGAACAACATTTCCACAGAAACAAACAGGTAGACGCCCTAAGAGTCAGTTTTGTGGAAATTCAACCAGCTCACAGTTGTTTTTCATGGCACTAAAAATGTGCATTTATTTTAGTTTATTTTTAGTTAATGAGCTACACAGTGTTGCTTTAAATGGCAATAAAAAGGAAACCAAGACTGAGCGATAAGTTCAAGCAATTTTAGCAAACGACATGTAAATTCAGTCTGTTTTACAATATATCATGTTATATTACCATTATTACCGTTTTTGTGGTTGCTGAGTCTTTTGTCTTCTTTTATAATAGAGACTGAACAAGACCATCCACTGCTCTTTACGTCAGTGCCAGTGTCAGGTCACTGGTGTCTGCACAGGGTTAAACACTAAACACTTCCATCGCAGTAGCACTAACACTGTCACTGCTCCTCTCCCACGACACTGACAAGCTGCTCTGGTGTTGCTCAAATGTACTTACTGAGAGGCCCTTGAGTTCAGAGCGGGTCAACACTGGCTTATCTACCAGGTTTTATCACTACACAATCCTCAGTAGTCATATACAAAATGCAGTAAATGTCAATACATCCAAGTACATCAACTTTATGTTTTTTTCTTTTTCTCTGGTAGCTAGACTTGTGCTTTGGAGGCGTATCTCTCAGATTACATCACAGTGTGTCTTGGGGGGTGGGGGTGGAGGAAGCTGCCAAAATCGGCATCATTCCCTCTGGCGCTCTAGAGTAAAGCAGGGTAGATCCAAAGTTTTACACAAAATACCTGCATCTGGCCCCTGTGTGAATAAAACAAACAAAAACATGACACTGATTTTATAATTACAGGAGGGAATGTGTTTTATCATTTGCTATGTTTTGGTAAATTAGCAAAATGTTGTGGATATTTCACAATTTTTTTTTTATTTTTTAACATTTTGTGTAGTTTCTCTTCAGCCTTGTTTCTATGAGGCTGCTCCTTTTAGAAATCCAAAGTGAACCATTGGAGGTACTATCTGTTAAAGGAACCTGAAACACTTAGGACCTGGGACCGGCTCACACAGACATTGAAAACCAGCAGCAGCTCCAGTAAAGTTGTGTTTCCATGTCCCGGTTACAGCTCCGGGTCCAGGGGCAACTGACATCACCTCAATATAACTAGTATTAACTTAATCCATAAAATCGTACCTGAATTACACTCTCTTAAGGCTGATCTTAGCGAATCACAAAAATACATTTAGTATTTCAAGTTTGTGGTGCTGTGAAACAAGGCTAAAGCTAACAAACACTAAACTAATTGCAGCTTATCAATTTATTGCAGTTATATCATTTATCTGCACCTCTACACCACATTTTAACCCCTCTTTATTTAATGTCTTGGGGTTTACTAGTACTAGTTGCATTATACACTGCAAATTTAATATTGCAGGAGTGTTGTTGTGCATCCATCGATAAACAGGAAACAGTAGGCTCTGTTTTATGAAGCACATTGACTCAACATATAAGTTGTCGTCACTTGAAATACAGAGGTATATCACAAGATCAAGTCAGCGCCTGGTAATAAACTCTTATTAGCTCCGCTGCTGGCGTACTGTTGCTCCTCCAGTGACTGTGTGGTCTCCAGTCCCTGCGAGCTCTTTGTTTTTCGGTTGATCCGTTGATTCTCCTGCAGCACTGGTGTTTTTATATCTGTCCTGTGCCTCATGGTGGTGCACGTCACGTCTTTGGGTGTGTCTGTCTAGACCTGTGTCACGCCCTGAAGCGGCCTGGGCCTGGGGTGGCATGTGTACTATTAGTGGTACACAGGCAGATTCTGGTGGTACTTGGGGGTTCTCTACAGTTCTAGTGGTTTGCAGTTCTAATTTAGATACAAATGTTTTCATACTTTTGTCTTCTTTTGCCACGGTGTAGACCACATTACACCCCTCCTAATTTAGACCTGATATAATTCTGTTTTAGTTTTGGTTTAGATCTGGTGGTGCACAGAAAGTCAATTATTTTCTCGTATAAAACATCTCGATGTGGCTTTAACTTTATATTTGTGGTGGATCAGGCGGCGTGCCACCTCCACAAAGTTACACACTGTACCTTTCTGTAAAGTTTGTATTTAAAAAAGAAGCTTCTTTTTTTAAATACAGACTTAAAGTACCTCTCAGTAACACAATATGCCACCAACATATATGTTCATGCTAAACGTTCAAAATATATACATCTACAATGAACAAAAATACGCTGTGGCACAAATTTTTGATAAAAGTGCACTGATAAATCACATCCAGAGTCTCCTCTGTGCAGTGTATGTGTGTTTGAATTCTGCAGCACGTTGGGTCTGGTTCTGTCTCCTGCCTCACTTCTTATAGGTGCTCTAGATTAAAAACGACCTGCCAAACTTAATACTGCACTTATCCATCTTTAGGCCCACTTTTTATAAAACCGCACACAGAAGTGAATTTTCCTTTTTGCATATAAGCACTTTTTATTTATGACTGCGAGTAAAAAAATGTTTTCATCTCACCCTTGAGCTGGTCTGTGGAATGGTAATTGTGTGAATGTCTGCTGGGTTAAAGAGCCATTAATCAATAAGGATTAGAGAGGATGGAGGGAGGATTGGAGCAGGCACTTCCTCCGGTCAAATTCCTGAACTGGCGTCTCCTGACAGACAGTGGTTTCCTCAGGGCTAAACTCACACGGACAAGGAGGATTTGACCACTTTCATAGGATTTGGACGCAGCCCTTTCATTGTGATCTATCGGCTCATTCTGCTGTGGGCATCTGTGAGCTGAGGACCAAGAGCTCTGCTTCAGAACAGCACAGGAGTATTTACTGTGTGCTGCAACTGACTCATGTAATATGAACAGCATCATACAGAAAGTGCTTTTACAGTGGGTTAGTGATAAAAGGATTCTTGGAAATAGATGGTACAGTAAAGTATTGTGAACAGTAAGATATATGATACTGTAAAAATTACAGTGAAATACTGTAGATAATATGGTACTGTACATAATCAGCTACAGTAATGGCCACAGACTGTGTGAAGAAGTGGACTGAGCGAGTGTCACCCGTAGCGTTCGGCTCCAGGCAAATGAAGCTCATGGAGGTTATTTGGGCAAATTTGGAGCCAATTTCCATATTTGGAATTTTGACCGTGAGTATCATAGTGTGGCATACGGAGTGGATGATTAACTAAATAAAATGCTAATTAAATCATTAAATCAACAACACCACTGGGTATAACCCAGAAAATAAATATAACTAACTAAACAAAAAATGTCACAAGTTACTTAACAGACTGAAAAGACAGCTGTTTACTTTTTCTGCGTTTAGTTTAAAAATATGAGATAAACTGTCACATGATACATTTTCATACTGCAGCCAGGTTCAGGCCTCTGCGCCTGAATGCCTTAAAACAGGAACAATAAGTTAAGACAGACACAAAGACTTAAATCAGCAGCTGGGAGCGTGCCCTGGCTCCACACATCACTGATCACCTATAACATGAACTGGGGTTGGCATATCCTGCACTGGTCTGGAGCTACAGAGGGCGGCACAACAGACCACACTGCCACATAGGTGCCACAACCCAGCAGGACGTGACATAAAGTGGAGGGGCCATGGTAACGCCCCTTCCTGCCCACACCACAGGTTAAGCAGAGAGTGGGTGCTTTGCAGTGCTGTCAAACCTGTTGCTGATGCAGAAGAGACCTCGGTCAAAGAGGGCACCTGATTTGTCTATTATTAACATTCATATTTTGATTTATGGACAAAATTGAAAATAAAATCCCCAGGATCATGTAGAGCGGGTTAATATGAACATTTTAAGGTTAAAATGACGAGTCTGAGAGCAGCAGTTATGGAGGGAGGGGCAACGGATTTTTCAATGTAAAGTGAATCAGAGCCAGAGCAATAATCTCTGTATTGCTGCATTTATAGTAAACTTTGGTGTTGTTATAAGTAATTTGTTAAATGTTAATATGGTTTGTATATGGCTTTTCCTTTATGAGTGTTTAATAATCTAAGTGCACTGTTTTGCTCCACTGTACAGGAGATACAGTGAATGTATATGTATGTATGTATGTATAAATGATGAATATGTTTGTATAATCCCTGGAGCACATAGGGATAGATGTGGCAGTAGGATGCCAGTAACCTACTGTCATTATGTGATATCTGCAGCCCTTTTACAGTGTAAGTCTCTGAAAGTCAACTCAAAGTGGGTGTAGTAACTCGGGTTAATTATTGAGGGAATCTGCAAACTCTCTGTAACTTTTACTGTGAACTTTATTTCCTTCAGGGTCAATAAAGTATCTAACTCTTTTGCAACTGGTTTTGTGATATGATCCTATTGTCTTACAGTGAATAGTTAGACTTTGCACCACTTGTTTCCATGGTGTTATTGGTTTGCTTAGAATGTTCCACAGTTTGACATTAAGCACCTCTCTCTCTGCACTTATTCAGCTTCAGTTTCATTGAAATACGACTAAACAGTGTCACCTCTCCATAGACCTGACCTGTGCCCTGGTGGCTTTTCCTGCTTGTCTCCATGCAGGTCGACTCACTGACTCCTTGTGGTTGAAATTTCTCCACACCAACTTTGAAAGCGAAAAAGAACCAAGCCAAAAGCCTGAGCAAAAGTCGAAATGTGATTAATATTGCACGGATCCCATTTGGTTAGTTTTAAGTAAACAGTTCAGCTTTATTTATGAAGTGTTCCACCTCCCCATGAATAATACAGTATATACAAAAATACATTTAAAAATACAAAAAAATCCATGGAGTAGTAAGAGATCCACTCCAAACACACTTATTTACTGAGGAAATCTGGTGTCCCCTGTCAGAGAGCGGGCCTGACACTTAAGGGCACCAGGGAAAAGTGGACCACTCACTAATATTCTTGGTCGTCTCTCCTCTCCACAGACCACCAAACCGGTCCCTAGGTGGTGACCTTTTGCACATTTTCAAACTTATTGACCATTTTTTGTGGACTAAAAAGACCTTTTTGCATACAAGCGTACGTTGGCCTCTGCCTTTGTTGCGACTCTATGAAACATGGGTAACACTCGAATGGTTTACGAGGATGTATGACCGAGATATGAGGTGAAATCTTGGTCCAAAGGGAAACTAGACTCTGGTGTTGGAGGCAATGAAGCCAGCAGAGATGTGTCACTCAGGGCTGGTGATGAGAGGTAGCTGTGTTTAAACTGGCTGCAGGCCCGTGTGACGAGGGAGGAAAACGCTGCAGGATCATGACTGGATCATGAGGACAGGTGACACTGTGGGGCTGGGGCGTGAAAGGGGAGGAGGGAGTGGACTGAGGTCATGAGACTGATGACAAGGCAAAGGAGAAGTCAATTTGTGGCTGTCATCTCAGCGACGTCCTGTAAACCACTGCACCAGAAAGGATTCTGTAGGAGTTCTGCGCATTGGAAAGTGACACCTTCACTCGTGGCTGTGTGTGGACGTGTGATTCATGTGGAGCAGCACGTCTCACTATTAATGATCATCGGTATAGGTATATTTCAATTTTAGCTTTGAAATGATCTTGCAATAACAAATAGCAATAAATAATAATAAATAAAACCGACATTTAGAAATCCCAAGTATCTTTTTTTTGAGCTAAATGGACAATATCATTTACAAAATATCTCAAATTTGCTGATCTATCTGTGTTCAAATCACATAACTTTTCCTGATAACAGCTGTTTTGCTGATTTATTCTTCGTTACAAAAATATTGGACATGATTTTCCATTTATTTATGTTATAATTTGGTGTTTTGGTTCAAGGATAATCACATCAGTCAAAAAGCAGAATTCAAGTTGTCAGTTTCAATGCTGAAAGTTGGTCAAAACCTGCAAGACCTTTCACTGATCTGAATCCTCACTACCAAAACCCCTCACTGCACCTAAACCCCAGCCTCTGAGCCAATTCTGGAGACGTAAGAACTGACAGGAGAGACCAGAGAGACAGAAAGAAAAGTTTAGTGTTTATTTACAAGATACAACGTGCAAATGAAGGTAGATGGATCAGTGAGTTGAGAGCGAGATGTTTGCTGTGGTCCAGGGGCAGAGCGTGAGCAGCGAAGTCTGAGACGAGGCGAACAGTACCGGTCGTGGAGAGCTGGTCGGAAACAGAGGAGCTGAGCGGGTCCAGGGAGCGGGATCTGGTGAGGAGCAAAAATATTCAATTCAGCTAAAGTCAAAAAGCACAAAAAGATGAACTGAACCAAGCAGAGTTGCACGACAAATCTACACAGACAGTCTGACGCTGAGTGTCAGGCCCTGGCTCCTTCATCCTCCCCAGGTGCAGCTGATTGCAGATTAGGTGCACGGGAGGAGCCCAAATCTCTGCCCAGTTTCAGGCACAGATACAGAAGAAGGAAGGGGGAAAGTGCAAAAAGTGCAAAAAGGCAGGACAGACTGGGATCATGACAGGTTCTGAGCTTTCACATGTTCTCTTTGTACTTCTTATGGCAATGGGAACCCAGGTTGAGCTGAGATTGTTATACCCTAATAGTACATGCTACATACAGTTCCTTTATGTTGTATTATGGAACATTACAGTCAAAGCAATAACCATAGAAACAAGCAAGACACAGTGCACTCTTAACAGGCATAAAGACAACTGAACCTGACAAATAGCTTATGGGTAAAAATATGTTGTTACAAGAGATTATTGTCTAAAAGCCAATGGGTCTTTGATCTTATCAGCAGAGTGTGTGGAATCCATCAGAGTCGTCAGGTTTAGATCCATCACTTGGCAGGTCTGTCATAGGTTTAAAGCTCACCTAAAGGTTAAGAGGCGAGATACTGCCTCATGTCAGCCTCTGCTCTGGGCCGTGATGTACAGGGATATACATCAGGGCCCAGAGCAGGTGGGAGAAATGAATTTAGCTCTGTAAATCTTTTATTTTCAACACATTTTAAACTTGTAAATCTGTTGTTTAACCAAACGTGTAGTCGCACATATCAATTATCAAAACAAAACCCAAGAGTATTTATACAGAGCCGCCCGTGTGTACATGAAGGTTCTGACCACCCAGCAGAAACAGCTCTACTTGGGATGTTATTATTAGCTTCTATCAGAAATGATTCACCATATTTCTGTCACATGATCCCTGCCTGCTCCTGTGTCTGCTCTGCCCCTCCCTCACCTGCCTGTCTCTGAAGCTGGGCGGAGTTCCTGGGGGATAAGAGCACCTGCTTCTCATCAGCGACTCTCGCCCCTCGGTGTCAGAGCCGACTCTCCTCTCGGCGTCAGATCTACCTGCTCTCACCTGCTCATGTCACTGTTTGTCTTCGTGCTGTTCGTGTGTTCCTGTTTGCTCCCTGTTGTTCCTGCTCGTGTTCCTGCCCGTGTTCCTGCTCAGCACCCTGCCTCCCTGCACTGCTCTGGACTCCCGACTCTGACCGTTCCCGGTATCGGTTTTGTTCCTGTCACGTTTGTTCCCTGCACCCCTGCACCCAGCTCCTCGTATGTTCTTCCGTCACTTGTTTTATCTGTCAATAAACACCGTAAAACTTGCCCCGAGTTTTTCTTTCTTTTCTTTTGGTCCGCCTCACACCCCATTCCTTACGACAATTTCCAAAGAAACTGGCAATGAACAAGCAAGAACACAAATTGTAGCTTGTTTGCAGTAGCCGTAAACTTAATTAGAAATGTGCTGTTTCACACGCTTCACTGAAAAAAACAAATCTGATTGGACGATCATGTTTGTTTCTGGCTCAAGGTGCGACGGAGGGAGTGAGAACCAGACTGATCTATATAAAAAATACACAGAGTTATCATTGTGGATTTGCCAGGCCATTCTCACAACACTTCTATGGAAAATCATCTACAAAATAAATATGTTACTGGGCATTTTACTACGATACATCGCAATGGGGAAAAAAGTATCAACTATTCCAAATCCTGTCCAGTACTATTCTTATTGTTGTTATTCTGTCAGATATTTTTCTATTGATATTCTCTTATTTATATCGACAGATTTCCATCATGTAAATGTATGTTGAATTCTCTCTCCCCCAAGATTTTACTAAAACAAATACTGGCTGTGGTATTTTAGTTATTTATTTTTCTTATTTATTATATTTTTGGGCTGTTCCGAAACATTTTGCCCAGGATATAATGTGTAATATACTGCACGCGATATCCTGGGTTGTCCATGCGGAGGGGTGACTTTGCATCATTATCTGTGACACTTCATTTTATCATTTTTGACGATCAGTGATCAATGACAAACAGAGCACATGACCTGCTCCCTCACTACAGCAAGTCTCCACAGATTTAAGTATATTTAGTTTTATAGTTTGGTGTGATCGTACCTGTGGTAAATATTTATCATAGTTTTACATGAGTCAAGTGAAGGTTTATGGGAAAAAAGTTGAGAAAGTACAAAAATACAGAAGTAACAGTTCTAAAACCACTATCTACGTCATCCCTATGTCATACACCACTACAACACCGATACGTCCAGAATGCTCAGTTTGTCAGGAATGAAGTAATTTTCTGCAGCTTAAACTCTCAAATAATAAATAATAGAATTGATTTGAAGTATTTGAATTGATCTATTGTACATTTTAGACAGATTATCACCCTGGTTAACATTATACTTGTGGAACGTTTGTCATATCTGCTGCTTGTGTCCAACCAGCAAGTAAAAAGATAAACTTTATCAAGGAAAAAAGAGAAAAATATATATTTGAGTAAAATCTTAATTATAACTATATTTTTAACTTAACAGTTTAACTTAACTTAGTCACACTTTATTGATCCCACATGAGCAAAATCATTCCCTGCATTTGACCCATCAATTGTAGGTGGATAAAAAGTGAAAACAAAATGACCATTTGATAAAACACAACAGTGGAAAGAAGCTGCTCTTAGTCGCACGGTGAAATGTCTTAATGAGGACTTGTATGTGCAGTAGTACAGCAACCACGGCTGAATTCTCCACTACATAAATCAGCTGGTGACATTTCAGCTTGCTAAAATAACTCTGCCCAGATCAGCGTAAAAGAACAGAAGTATATTAATGATTATAAATTTTCCCTTTGTACTCCTTTTGAATAAATTAGCTTAAGTTATGTTTTAAAAACTCAGCAGGGATGGGGCCTCGGGCACTGAGCTAGAGAAAAGACGTGTAATGCAATCATATAACATAACAGAAAAAATGTATATATTCGGCTGCCATGTGTTACTGCAAAATATATATACTACTAAACAAATGAAGTGATTTTAAATTCATACAGCAGCATTTTGCATACAATCAATTAGATGTATACATTTACAGGACTGTAAGTATAAAGTTACTGTGTGAAAACAAAAGTTGAGCAGCTAAGCAGTGACGGGGGGATTTAGTATCTGACAATTTGGTCCTGGCAACAATAGGAAAAAAAATGGCCAATTCTTCTTGCCCATTACTTCCATATTAGCATCATTTATTTGGTCCTGCAGGCATCCATTTAACACCGCTTCTATGATAATCTTATGCATAACCTTTCTTTTCTGTGGGTCACTCAATTACAGGGTAAAGGGTCTCCATTACCCAGGATGCCCTGCACCATATTCTCATTTCATTTGTGGAACAGGCAAAGAGTTTAGCATTTCATCTGACATTCACAAATCTGCTCGAGAGCCTCTTTCATAAGGGCAGTACTTCAGGAGCAAGTCACCATGACCGATTTTATGTTAGAACAGTAGGCAGCATTATCTGGTCCTTTCTATTCTGCTTATTAGTGCTAAAGGCTACCTCGGGACAGAGATGGGCTATTTTAGACAACTGATCAGCCAGTCACAGGGACATACCTGGAGTGTGACCTGGCAAAGAGGATCCTGGACTACATCAGAAACAGGCTCCAGTTTGTGAGAGGGACTGTGTCACTGACCTCCTGTCCTTTAGTGTGGGTGCTCTTCCTTGGCTCGCTTCCTTTTCACCTTCTACACTGCAGATTTGAGACACAACACAGACAGCTGTGTCCTGCAGAACTTCTCTGATGAATTGACCATCATCAGCCTCTTCACAGACAACGTGTAGTGTAGGGAGACGGAGAGAGTTTGATAGTTTTGGTCCACAGTAACTTAACATTCTAAAGCAGAGGTTTATACCGGGATATCTGTTCAGTGGAGGTCTTAATGGTGGTAGACTTCTTCTACTGTTTGTGAATATCCACGGTTGGGATACTGAGACAGTGGACTCACACAATACCTGGGTGTTCATCTCAAAAACAAACTGGACACAGACATTATACAGAAAAAAGATAGCAGGACACTGTGTTCTTATGGAGTGAGGGCAGCCTAATGAAAGTATGTAGAAATTGAAAAATAGGGACCAAGGTTTGACCCCAGGGACACCTCACAGGTCAAGGCTTTTAGTCTGACACACATGCATGAGAAAAAATTGATAACTGGCCTTTAGTCCAATTGAAAAAAAAAAAAAGTTTAAAAATGCATAAACCCAGGAAATACAGTTGAGGTGTTGTGATCCGAATGTGCCAGATCCCAGTAACACATCTAGAGGACTCATTGTGTACTCAGATCCCCACTGCATGTAACAGCACAGTCCAGTCACACTAAGAGCTGCCCAGGAGAGGCATTCAACTGCACAAGTTAAAAACATCCAGGAAACATCCCCCCACAGCCCCCAAAGTTTTGATAGAAGGCTCTACGTTCCCACAGCCCTGTGTTGTCACATTTAAAAGTAAATCCATAACCCCCACCTTCACCCAGACACTAACCTCAACCATAAACTCAAAACCAAGCCCTACACTGCACCCTACACCAAAGCCCTAGATTTAACCATTATTGTAAAGGCTCTAAACTTAACCATATGTTTTAACAAGGTCCGGAACTTAACTTTAACCCTACAACACTGTGCTACTATCACATTTCTGTTCCTAAAATGTTGGCATAATAGAACTTTTTCCCAAATTGTCAAAATAGATCTTTGGGAACATAGAGCTGACTCCACCATGGGATGCACCTCGTCACACTAAACAGCATTTTACCTTTGTGAGGCCAGAGTCTGTCTGTGGGTCAATACAAAGAGACTGTGAGGTGCTGTGTCTAGTTTATAGAGTAGAAATAGAACCTACAACCCTGACAGAGCTGACAGCGGTGGGATGAAGGGGAGATTTTACTCCATGGGTTGAAATATTTCAACATTTGAGCAAACCAGTATGTGAACAGGTTGTTTTATCACTAACTTCAGCTTGTGTGCCTTGTTTAATAAACTTTGGACGTCTACTCCAAATATGCCAACAGAAGATAAATAATGATTATGTATTTGGAGAAACTCTTTGCAGAATTGCACAGCTCTGCCAAAAGATTTAATTTGACCTTTTATTTCTACCGAAGTTGATTCATTGAGATGTGGTTAACTACTTCCCTGTGTTAATCATCCATGTTAACTGCTTGCACCAGAACCTGCTTCTTTTCTCCATAAAACAGTTTTGTCTAAACAGAACACCCATAAAATGCACTACTACAGCTCAAATTTTCTGTTCAAGTTTTTAGTCAATAGAAATACATCTTCATCACTCCCCTCATTTGGCCCTCACCTACACTGCACTGTTTCTGCTTCTTCTGGGTCATGAACTCCCCATGAAGGGGAAAACCATCGTTATGTTGTAACAAGCTGTTGGGAAACTGCCACACTATGCAACCCACGGTTTGTTCTTCCTCTAATGCCAATATCAAACCTCTGCAAACACCAGACTACTGAAAAGATCACTCTCTCATAGTCAGAGACACTGATTGCGCAACATGTTGTAGTCTTATAGCTTAAGTCTTCTCACAGTGCTGTGTTAGGTTTTGTCTATTGTAAATGTTTATAGTATAATTTATCTTTATCTTGATCTTGATTGCATACAGGGCAGTTTAGATAAATACTAAGGTTGCACGGTGATGGGAGGGGCACCAGTCGATTTCCTGTGTGCCGTGCTCAGTGACATAATGCAGCTGAATGCACCTGATCATTAACAGTGCACAGAAACAAATCAGAGACTCTGGAAACAGTTTGGAAATAGGTGTTCTACATCCCACAAGCTTTTAGCCAGACTTTATTATTCACAGAGTTACGAGCACAAACCGAATAACGCGAATAATGCAACAAAGCGCAATGCATTTCTCTCCACACTTTTGTTAAATTCCTAAAGAAGCAACATAAAACATATGGACAGGAGTCTGGACTGTCTGGAGAGTCTGTCCACAGCCCAGTGTGAAGCTGCAGCTGGAGAGCAAGAGGCAGGGAGGGAGCAGAGGGCTGGGGCTCCACTAGGAAGCACTGATGTGGAATTTGAACACAAGCGACATGCAGCATGTGTAAAATACAGGTGCCACAAGTGTTCTTATAATAACTAATGCCTCCTCTGAATCTTGGAGAGAAGCAGCCTATAATACAAATGTGTAATGCATTAGACAGAAATGAACTACTGTAAAAGCAAAAAATTAAAATGATTTGATGTAATTTACCCCAGATTAATTACAATTACTTCTGTGTTGTTCCAACCTGCTCACCCCCCAGCTACAAACTCACTTAATAACATTATCCAGTGCCTCTAATTAATGGACTAATGTCTACACAGGTCCTGGCAAAATAAAGTACCCATTTTTAAACTGTTTATTAATACAGGGCACCATCAGAAATCTCACCTAACCAAAAACACTAGCTCAGGCACTGATAGTTATTTTCCTGCTGTTCTTGACCCCTGTGTTGCAACCTTGAAATTTCCCCATTATGGCTCAGATAAAGGGTTACATCTTATTTAGACAGTGTCAGTTCAGCCTGCAGAGGAACACAGAATTGTTTATACAGCTCCAAAGATTAGTCACAGCATTTTTCCTTTGTGACACGCCCCTTGATTTGTGTATAAAAAGGTAGTCAGTGAATATCAGGATATCACTCCAACATTTCAACCAAAACCAGGTAAGATGTTTGCAAATAATATCTGATTCTGTAGCTTTTTAGTGAGGATGCGTTTCAATGATACACATCTAACCATGTTTACCCTTCCAATGTCAGGTTTCTTGCCAGAATCTTTTGTAATTCCTACTGTGGGAGAGATAAAGGATTTTTCTGAAGATGGTGAAATATAAAGTGACTGTTTACACTGGCAGTAATTTTAGTGCCACTACTGTAAACAAAGTGTACATCAAACTTGTGGGGGAGCATGGGGAGAGTTTCCGAACCAAGCTTGTAAGTCTAAAGGGTGCAGCGTCCTTTTACAGAGGAACAGTAAGTATTTATTTTATATTATTTTAGTTTTTAATTAAAAAAAAAAAAAAAAAAAAAAAAAAAATCGTTTTTTTTTTATTTAATTGAATTTAATTTAATTTCATTTATTTTCATTTTTTTTCTTTCATTTTTTTATTTATTTATTTATTTATTTTTGTTTTTTTTTTTTTTTTCAAGGAATAGCTTGATTTTTGCCTGGAAAATATTGAGCCATTCCTTCTTGATCAAACCACTCATATTTTTTTGTGGTTTTTATGCTAAAAAAAAAAAAAAAGATTTATCTAGTTATATGTGCAACGCCATTCTTACGCTCATCTTGGGACATACATCAAGCAATTGCAACTGTTTTGTAATTGTGTGAAGAAGTTTTTCTGAGGTTGTTTAAGTGGGAGTAACAAAACATCTTGCTTTTGTTTCTTATTCCAGTCATCTAAATTCTCTGTATGCACTGACCTTGACATTGGTAAAGTTTTACTGATTGAGCTGGACAAAAAGCCCATCCTCCTGACGCCAAACGACGCTTGGTTTGTGGATAAGATCTGTGTGAAAAGTCCTGATAAAAAGGTCTACACCTTTCCAATTTACCGCTGGATCGACGACACCAATGTGCACCGCTTCAGAGAGGCCACAGGTAGGACTGGAATACGCCTTCAAACCCCAAAAATACTAAAATACTAATATTGTGGGTTTTCTTTAGCTCTGAGAGTCATCGACGACACTCACCATCTTGGTAGATATAGTCGGGAAAAGGAGCTGAAGCAAAGAGAGGAAGATTACAAGTAAGTTAGACCAAACTTTAAGTCAAAGAATTGTGCATGTAGGGTTTACAAATAGGTAAGATTGTACTGAAAGACAGTACTCCAGTCTTTAACTATTATATCACCACAGTTACATTATAACATTCGTACAAGCACTTTTTAGTTTAGTTTCCACCATGGTCTCAAATCCAAATAGTTATTTTTTCTTGATTTGTGTGTTGATTGTACCACTGAAGTCTCTTTTTTCCAGATGGCATGTGTATGCTGATGGACTGCCCCACTGTGTCAAAACGTCAGGTCTTCTCAGTTTGCCCTGTGAGGTGCAGTTTTCCTTCACAAAGACCTCAGAGTTTGCATACACTGCTGCCACTGGGTAAACATGGACAGGTCTTTACTTGTCTTTTTGCAGACTTAGTCACATTTCAGTTATTTGAAAATGAAAAACAGGATGGATTTATCTTGGCTTAATTTATGCAGGTTGATAGAGCTAAATCTAAAGGGGCTGGCTAATCAAAGCACTCCGTGGACTAATTTTGAGGAAATTGACAAAGTCTTCTGCAACAAGAGCACTGATATATCGGGTAAGTGTAGCATTCGTGTTGGATTACACACTTTTGAAAGGAATCGTACTGGGAGTAATTATTCCCAATGTTTGACACTAGAGCTTGGTTTCAACTGCACAATCTTTTTTAGACAGAGAAATTTAAATGGAAAACCAAGGCTCATTCATAAAGTACAATTGCTTGAGCGCTATTTCAGGCTAGCACCACATGCTAACAATTTTCAAACTATTAATTAATGAAAATTATAGGGTAAATGAGGTTTAATTTGTGCTGCAAGAGCAAGGCTCAGTCTTTAACCAAGATTTCATAATATCTGACGCAGCTTGATGATCTCAGCTTGTCTTTGGTTGTAAGATGAATGGTGCATAGTTTAATCTTTGTTCCTGCCTCACTGTGAGATCATGTTTTTAAGATATAATATTATAAGTGTTATCTACAGCACTTTCAGATGAACACAAAAGGAGCTAGAACAGACCCTTGTGGGACACCTGCTCACTTAATATGCCCAGAGAGTAGGTAATGAGAATCTGTTTGATGATTTGCCATGAACTTGTTGCATTTGCATTAAGCACTGACTATATGCGACTTAAATTTGATTGAAGCAACTTTGACTTGTTTTTTCATATGACCCATGGCCAGAGTGTGTAAAGCAGCACTGGAGAGACAATGCTTTCTTTGGATACCAGTATTACATAGGATATTTGTAGGTTACAGCACTTTCAAATGAACACAAAAGGAGATAGAACAGACCCTTGTGGGACACCTGCTCAATTACTTTGCCCAGAGAGTAGGTAATGAGAATCTGTTTGATGCTTTGCCGTGAATTTCTTGCTTTTGTATTAAATATCAACTACATGTGACTTAAATTTGATGTGACATGGACTCAACATGTTTGTTAGATTGATTTCAGTATGTCTCAGTTTTGGATGGAGCTCAAGAAGCAACTTTGACTTGTATTTTCGTATGACCCATGTCCAGAGTATGTAAAGAAGAACTGGAGAGACGATGCTTTCTTTGGTTACCAGTACCTGAATGGAAACAACCCCATTTTGATCCGGCGCTGCACCTCTCTGCCAAACAACTTCCCTGTCACTGATGATATGGTCTTTGTCCATGGTTGCAAAAGCCTGTCCGATGAGATGCAGGTGAATGTCCACAACAATCTACTAAAAAAAATCATGTTCTTGAAATAAATAGTGTATGCGTGTTTTGAACAGAAAGGCAACATTTTCCTGTGTGACTACAAGACTTTGGATGGAGTAATGACCAATGTTATCAAAGAGAAAAGGCAGTATTTGGTAGCTCCTCTTGTTCTTCTTCACAAAACACCTGAAGATAAGCTGAAGCCTATTGCCATCCAGGTAAATTGTTTGACAAATCACTTCAACCTCATTGTATTGATACTTTGGGGGCATTATCACACCCTGAAGAAAATTGTAAGGGATGTTCATCAGGTTTTCTTAAATAAAAATTGTAAATGTTTTTACTCACAGCTCAAACAGACTCCATCAGAAGACAACCCCATTTTTGTCCCCTCTGACTCCGAGTACGACTGGTTACTGGCAAAAGCTTTTGTGAGAAGCGCCGATTTTAACGAACACCAGCTCAATGTGCACCTGCTGCGGACTCACCTTCTGGCTGAAGTCTTCTCCCTGTCCCTGCTGAAGAACGTGCCCATGGTCCATCCTCTGTACAAGGTAGAACGATTTAAGAATGGTACAAAATGAGAATATGTTGAATTCTTAATATCCTGTGGTCTCTTCCCGCAGCTCCTCATCCCCCACACACGTTACACTCTGCAGATCAACTTCTTGGCTCGACGTCTGCTCATATCAGACGAGGGAGTCTTTACACAAGTAGGTGGCCGTATTTAAAGATCCCATATTATGCAAAAAAATTGACTTGTGTGAACTTTAAGTCATAAGTCATATATAATGTTGTTACCTCATCAAAAACTTACCTGGAGTTGTGTTTTATTTCATTCACACATGTTTAAAGTAACTCTTTATTATTAATCTGTAACATCTCCAAAGCTCAAAATGCTCTGTTCCACCTTGTGATGTCATGAAGTTGTAGTTTTTAAGTTAACAGCTACTTTTTGTTCAGATCGGCCAATTCCAGGTCCTTAGCCTTATGCAGTCATGTGATCTGGTATTAAATGTTCCGAGTAGGGATGTCAAACTCAAATTCACAGAGGGCCAAAATTAAAAACTGTGACTAACGCGGACCAAACTAAATATTTATTGAACATTTTCAACAATAGCTGCATGTTTTTCAGAAGGGGTGGACTAAATTTGAGTGAGGCGATATGTAGCAGATGCTGATACGTGTGAACAGAAGTGGTGGGGGCCAGCGCCAACACATTTGCAAAGCATTCTGGGACTCATAGTAATAGAGGTGCATGTGGGCCAGCTAATTTATATTTGGTATGATCTTGCGGGCCAATTATATTTATATCAAGGGCCAAATATGGTCCACGGGCCTGAGTTTGACATGTCTGGATTAGACTAATACAAATAAATAAATAAATACATAAATAAATAAAATAACTAATAAAAAAAAAAGGAAAATATAATTACTTTTATTTTGTTAAAGGAAGGTTTAAACTGGCAGAAAAAATGCCTTCCTTGTGCATATTTTGTCCCTGGACGTGTTGATGACATGGTTAGAGGTTTTAGACTTCGCTGCTACTTCCTGTATTGTGTTACTTTTCCCCTAAACTTTTTTTCTATCAAATGCCACTTAACTGATAAAACTATGATAAATATAAAATAAGGTGAATAAGTAAGAAAAACATGAAAACGTGTCACATGCACTTTAAATACCAAGCAGAGAGCTTTGAAATGTTAACTTTATTGTATGTTGTAGTTTGCATCTTCTGGTGGAAAGGGAATGCTCACCATCCTCCGGAGATCCCTGTCCTCCCTGACCTACGCCTCCCTCTGCATCCCAGAAGACATCGTAGAGAGAGGAGTGGAGTCTGTGCCCAACTACCACTACAGGGATGACGGACTCAGGGTTTGGGACATCATACACAGGTAATCCTTCAAAAGTTGTATTTATTATCACAATGGGACCAAACAGGAGGAGGGGAGAAGTGTGATTGGACTGACCGCTCATTCTAATAGGCTCTAATCAGGGCAGAGGTGCACACTTTTAGATTACTGCAGACCACAAATCTAAAATTGCAAGCAAAAATGGCTATGAGCTATGAGACAATGCTATTAACACTCGGTTTAAAGTTAAGTAGCAAAACAGTCAATTGGGTGTTTAGTCCCGTCTTTGGGTCAAAAAGCACTGGGTACTACAACCAATAGTTACATTATTACAGGTTGGTCATTAATAGAAAGACAAAAGTAGAATAGAGTCTATGATTGGAGAAGTTTAAATGCCACTTCTGTAATGTTTAACAAAAACTTTTTTCTGGCATTGTCCCCAGTGTTGCTTTTGTTTCATTGATCAGACTGTCATAATGTCTAATTAAAAAAGCTGAACGGATAATTAGCAACAACAAGCCAAGCATTTACCAGAGAGTGGCCAAGTTCTGTGTCTCATAAGAAGAAAGGAAAATACAGTCATTTGGCAGAAAGAAAAGGGATTTTATGAGAATTGTTTATCGTGATAGATGGATAGATGGATGGACAGACAACCTCACAAATGAACTCGGTCTGATATAGATGCTTGATGTGGAACTTTGGGCATGTGTTTTCTTAGTATCAGTGATATTTTTATTTGAAGAGTGCTGAAAGTGTTTGCATCTCTCATACATTTTACACACTTCATCTGCTTCAAATAAAGTGTGAGATTAAAAGATAATAATATGAATAAATCTGTAAAATGCTAGGTTTGTGAATGGAGTGCTGAGTTACTACTACAAAAACGACCAGGAGGTCACAGACGACGTGGAGCTGCAGAAGTGGGTCCAGGACATTTATGAACATGGATTTCTCTCGCAGGATGGCACAGGTGACTGACTCAGTGATAATATAAAGAAGATCGGTTACAGGGCAAGACATACTGAACTATGTAGCTTTTGTGATGGTGGGTCCATAACCTGCTGGTCTTCATGGAGATGTCACTTTGCCTAGAATGTCCCACTATATAACATCAAAGTGATTTATTTGTATTTATTAAATTACATTAAGATTCAAATGTACCTTAAATCAGACCTATTCTGCAAAAAGGACTTTTTAGAGTTATACTTATTTCTCCTTCTCATTTACCTCTCAAAGTAGTTCTTGGAGTGATTCGTCCATGTTTGAATAATCTTTAATCGTTTATTTTCCCATCAGTCCCCGTTTTCACCGCCAATGCTGCATGCCCAATGTTCTATACTTACTTCATTCTCTAATTTTATTTTCTTAATCAATGATGCATGTAGGATTTGACAGTGTTGTGTAGTCATTTTGTTGCAAATGAAAAAAAAAATCTGCCACTTACTACTGTGATGTGCAGTTATCCATAGGAGGCACAGACTCAGCTCCCACTGAGCACCACAGCAGTGTCTTTTATGAATAAATATTGCCATTTAAAATGTGCAAATCATAACATAATGATCCACAGGTGCCATAGATTATAAACATGTAGCAGACACCAAGGTGTCTTTAAAAACATGCATTATTATTGATGGCAGACTCAACTCTCCACAGATCTTACAGGTAACTTACTTTGATGGCGTCACCTTCTGTCTCCTGAGAGATAAATACATTTAAAGCCATACTTTGGAACATTCCAGGCAAAGCAACATCTCCGTTAAGACAAGCAAATGGCAGTGAACCCTGCACTGTGCGCTCATGACTGATCGACCTTATAGTTATTGACACTAGAATGAATTTACATCAAAATGCACCACTTTTTCATACAAATAGCTCAAATATGTTGATGTGTTGGTGCTGATTTTGTAATATTTATAATTGTGATAGGAATTCCTCAAAGCCTCAGCACTGTGGAGGAGATGGTCAAGTTTGTCACCATGGTGATCTTTACTTGCTCAGCTCAACATGGAGCTGTGAACAGTGGACAGGTACAACTTATTGGATATGATCATTTAAACATAAAGACTATAATATCAGTACATTTTCATGAGTAGTGGTGCCATAACTGCTTGTCTATTGCAGTTTGACTATGGTGGCTGGATGCCCAACACCCCCATCACTCTGCAGCAGCCTCCTCCGACCAAGAAGGGCATTGCCACTGAAGCCACTTTTCTCCAGACTCTGCCCAACGTCGACACCACAGTCCAAGGCATGGCGACGATGTGGCTCCTCAGCAGGCAGTCTTCGGACTTTGTAAGTATTAAACGCTCACCAGCAAGAGTAGAATAAGCTTTGATCACAATACGAACTGTTTTCTAGTAATCTGGTCATGCTACACACTGCTCCACTGCAATGTGTTGTTTTTGTGTCACTGGGCACAAAACCCCACACCCATTTTACATGAAGTGTGACTGTGTCTTTATGTGGGTTGGAGTTTCATTCATGTCATGGTTTAGTCCTGGTTTAATCACGATTCTGTTGGTTTAGTCCTGTTCTAGTTCTGCTTTAGTTCTGCTCTACGATCAGAGTTGGGAAGATAACTTTGAAAATGTATTTAGTTACAGGAGTACTCAGTTCAGATGCAGTTGTAAAGGTGGTGTGTGTGTTTGTGTGTGTGTGTGTGTGTGTGTGTGTGTGTGTGTGTGTATGTGTGTGAGTGCGTGTGTGTGTTTGTGTGTAATTGTAAGCACAGACTTAACGTTCCCTTTAATCTGGTCCTTTCTGTCAGGCTGCTCTGGGCTGTTACCCTGATTTCCACTTCTCTGAGGAGACGCCGCTGAATCTCATTCACACCTTTCAAGAAGAACTGATCCAGCTCAGCATCAAAATCAAAGAACGAAACAAGAGGCTGGAGGTTCGTTACCCGTACATGGACCCCAGTGAGGTCGAGAACAGCGTGGCTATTTAGTCTACTGCAGGGTCAACAACATGGGATTTTTAAAAATTAACAATGAAATGCAAATTTGTATATTTCTTGTTTTATGTGCTTATCAAATCTTACATATGTGTCTATCTTAAATTGAAAAGAAGGTTTACCTACAAGTATTTGCTCCTAAAGTAACATTCCTCCCGGTCGCCTGGAGTGCCCTGAAATGTGAAGTCGTCACAAGGCAGAGTTCAAAGGCAGAAGTCAACTACACTTCATCTGTGGCCAGGACGGGTCAGATTTACATTTACAGTATATCCATGATGATCAGACTGAAACATTTGGACTGTTGCCATAGCAATTAGCAATTAACAATTAACAATTGTTAAAAAATAATTAACTGTGTTGATTTATTCAAGTATGAAATGATTTTACCTCATGTAAACATGTTCACATTGGTTTGTTTTGGCTCTAACCCTGATTTAGAAAGTGAACGAGCTCCTGTCTTTGACTTGCTGAATTCAACAGATTCTCTAACTTGTGTTTGTGTCCTCGATATTGGCAGCTAACGAAGCCCAACTGAAACTTGCAACTGTTGTGAAAATCATTTTCAAATATTGTCATTCATGTCAGTTTGAGTTGGCTTGGAATTCATGTATTAAAGGCTTACACTTTGCACGAGAAACTCCTGGCTTCATTTTAGTGCAAATCTTTTCTGTGATGGAGTCATCACAACGTCCCGCCCCAGTGTCGCCTGCACACTCTCTGCACACTCCCTGCACACTCTCTGCACACTCCCTGCACACTCCCTGCACACTCCCTGCACACTCTCTGCACACTCCCTGCACACACTCCTTACACACTCCCTGTACACTCCCTGCACACTCTCTGCACACTTTCTGCAGACTCCCCACTCCCTGCACACTCCCTGCACACTCTCTGCACACTCCCTGCACACTCCTTACACACTCCCTGTACACTCCCTGCACACTCTCTGCAGACTCTTTGCACACTCCTTGTACACTCCTTGCACACTCCCTGCACACTCCCTGCACACTCCCTGCACACTCCCTGCACACTCCCTGTACACTCTCTGCTGTGGGAGGACCTAAAGACACAGGTTTGGTCCTGGTGCCAGTGCAGCAGCTGCACCTGTTCAGCAGCAGACAGCACTGTGCCAGGGTCAAGATTCACCTGTTCACATTTTAAGCAGGTGCTGCAGGTCGAGCACAGCCAGAGCAGACTGCCCTTTACATGGACTGTTCTGATGGGGTCATTTTTTAAATGTGCTTTTTAAAGAAACAGATATGTTTTTAAAAAAAAGATTTTCCTGCCTATTCTCACAAGACGCACAGAAAAACAAAAAAAAAGTCTGATTCCTGGGGGAGGCCTCCTGACTCCCTGGTGTCAGCTGTTGTAAAGGGATTAATGAATTACATATATTTGTAGAAATATGATTTAATATGCAATAATGTTTACTTGATTCAGGAATGGCATCTGGCATTAAAAAAAATAGAAATAAACTTTTATTTCACCCCAGGAGGATCTTTTAATAACACTGTGAATTGTCTTTCACAGTTATATCCCAGATCCACACAAGATCATTTTGGAGGTTTTACACCAACTTTTCCTGAGGCCACCAAAGGTCTTTTAAGGGAAGAAAGAAAACTGCAGAACAGAAATGAATTTGGTTTGAATATGGCCGTGTAGGTGTGACCTTGTGAGCCAGTGTGAGGGTGGGGGCCTGTGGGTGGTTGGGCTGGTGGAGAGAGCATAATTAGCCTGGCAGCTCATTCAACTGTCCACCCCTGATAACTTGTTCTATTGTTCTGTATTACTGCAACTGCTCAAAGTTCATTTTTCAAAGCTACCGGGAGAACAGCTCTTTCATTAGTATTCAGAGCGTGGCTGTGCTGGTGTTAAAAAAGCCTGTGCAAAGCTTTGAAGGGACTTTGATTTTTCCCAGGAAATATTCAATTAACAGAACATGGATACAGTGTTACATGACATTTCTGATGGGATGATCAACTGTAAAAATTAAAGTAATACAGTGATGGAAGGTAACGAAGTAATTGAAGTAAACAGAATCTGTCCAATACTTAAGTACATTTTACAGTGGACATTTTTAACTTTTACTTCACTACATTTAAGAGCAGGTATGTGTCATTTCTACTCCACTACATTTTTTAACTTGACTGAAAAGTACAAATTTGAGGGGTTATTTTTTGCCATGTTTGTGGTAACATCCTGACTAAAGTTCCCCAGTTCAAACTTTGGCTTTGCAATCAGAAAGTGTGCTGCTAGTGAGGTAAGGTGGAGTTTTGGAGCAACCAGCAGGTGGCAGTGGAGCAAAAACTATAAAGGTTTCCCAGCAGTCTTTGGTTTTCCTCTGACTTGCTCACTTCCACCTGCTGTGTGGTCTGCCCTGTTCTCCATGGTGCTACGTTACACAATTGATTTAGGAAATTCAGTTCTAACATTTAGATGAACTAAAAAAAGTTATTTGTTGTAGATTTAGTCCAGAGGGGGAGCTGAGAGCTCGGTTCTGCAGCCCTCATGGCCTGCTCCCCTGTCTGTGGTGGTGAGTCCTGTCTGTGGTGGAGGTCCTGTCTGTGGTGGAGGTCCTGTCTGTGTGATGGGTCCTGTCTGTGGTGATGAGTCCTGTCTGTGGTGTCAGGTCCTGTCTGTGGTGTTGGCTCCTGTCTGTGGTGATGGGTCCTGTCTGTGGTGATGAGTCCTGTCTGTGATGATGGGTCCTGTCTGTGGTGTTGGCTCCTGTCTGTGATGATGGGTCCTGTCTGTGGTGTTGGCTCCTGTCTGTGGTGATGAGTCCTGTCTGTGATGATGGCTCCTGTCTGTGGTGATAGGTCCTGTCTGTGGTGTTAGGTCCTGTCTGTGGTGATGGGTCCTGTCTGTGGTGATGAGTCCTGTCTGTGGTGTTAGGTCCTGTCTGTGGTGTTGGCTCCTGTCTGTGGTGATGGGTCCTGTCTGTGGTGATGGGTCCTGTCTGTGGTGATGGCTCCTGTCTGTGGTGATGGGTCCTGCTGTTTTGCCTTCAACTTCCTGCCCTAATGTCAAACTTTAAAATGTAAATCTTGTAACTGAAAGGCTGGAAAGTTATTGAGGTGAATTGTTCAAGTGAATAAAATCATATTGCTCCTTTTATAGTGAATGAAAATCAGACGTCCTAACTCCAGCTTTATGCAGTTTAAAATAAATGTTACTATTTAGCGTGGAACTCTCTGGCGTCTGTGAAAGGACGAACCTGTGCCTCATGCTTTAGTTTATTTTATTCATTTTTTCAGATTAAACCCAGTGGCGCTGCTGGTTTATTTTTATCTTATTATAATTTAGTTATATTGATTTTGAAACGCACTCATAATGCCACACTAGCATGCTAATTCTGCTCATTTTACTGTCACGGTAGACGGCTCCGCGCTCTCTTCTGTGAAAGTTGTGAAAATTGCTTATAAAGTCTCCACGGGGAATAATTAGGATGATTAGAATGCATGAGGTACGAGAGGAACAGCTCCGGACCACTGCAAACTGTTTAATATGAACTACTTCTGTTTTTCACTTACGGCTGTAAAATCCAGGTACGAGTGAAGAGTGAGGAATGAACCGTCTGCAGGTGGTGAAGTGACCCGGGTGGAGTTGGTGCAGATCAGACCAAAGTATCTTCACGTGTGGCTCAGGGGACAATAAATGGATTTATACGGTTCTCCACTTCCCTCGTAAATGATCTTTTTTTTTTACAGATATTCAGTCGGTTTGTTTTCTCAAGCCGGAACCTTCCCGTCTCAGAAAAGTATGATGAGACGAATAGAAACATAACATTTTTATTGGTAAATTGAGTGTAATTTCGTCACATCTCCATAAATATTCATGTGTACATTTTGTCATAAAATATTCATGAATATTAGTTTTTAAAAAATTGACTCATATTATGCTGTTTTCTGATCTATGTTATAATAGTTTCTTATCACAAACACCTGGAGCTGTGTTTTGCTTCTTTCACACATTTTTAACATGCAAACCCTGCATATTTAGGTTTTGTATGTATTCTTTTTGTAATTGAGGGGTTAGAGTTAGACATTAGGGTATTAAGTAGTTAGTAAGCCTGAATCATTCTTAATAAATGATTTTGTTCATTTTGAATTAGCTCTAGATATTTTAAAGGACTGACACACCTGGAGTTTTGTTTCATTCACACTAGTTTAACACACAAACCCTGTATATTTAGGTTAGAGTTATTCTAAAACAGAAAACACTGTGTTCCACTTTGTGATGTCATGTGGTGATACAGGAAGTGCTCTACTGTGTTTTTAAATCATTGGATCATTTCAGAATTGCCAATCTTTACAAAAGGTAAAAGGTAGTTGTTAACTTGAAATCTACCTCTTCATGACGTCACAAAGTGGAACAGAGCATTTATGTCACAGTTTTGCCTGTTTACATGTTTATCCCCAATCCAGCTCCGTTTTCCAGCCTGTTCCAGTCCTGCAGATGCCTCTCATTTTGTTCCTCATCCCAGGTTGCTCAGGACAGGGATGAATGGAGAGAGTTTGTGTATGAAAACGGTTTATTGCCTGATTTACCATATTCAGAAAGTTGTATTTACTCTTTGACTCTTTGTTTGAGTCCAGTTCACCTGCGTCATAATGTTGAGCTTCGGAGATGTAGACAGACTAATAATAAAGGATTAGTAAAACTTATGAGAATGAAACAAAACACAACTCCGGGTGTGTTTTTTACGAGATAACAGCATTATAACATAACTTAAAGCTCTCTAGAGTCAATTTTGCGTAATATAGGAAAATAAATAAAAAAAAATAATAATATTTGTTGTTGTTAGGGAAAATAAAACTATTTCTGAGCAGTAAAAACATCTCAAATAAATACGCTTTAGTCTTTTAATTGGTTTAAATGTTACATGATGGGACTTAACCTATCAATATGCATTTTGTTCAGTTACTACAAGGGAAAAAAAAGTTTTATAAAAGTGTCTGGTATGGAACGCCGCATGTTGCAAGTGAGATTCACTATTCACAAAAGAGGCATTTGTCTTCTTTACTGCTCCGTTTGAAATATTACCCTTTCGGTCTGTCTCCCGTCAAATGTCTTTCAAAGCATATGCACACGTCCACGTTACTCCTCCTCTGTGGATCCCCTTCAGCCCTGCTCCTTTATCTTAATAAAAGTCTTGTTTGCTCGCCCTCTTTGTCCCACATAAACCAGCCGCCAGCAAAATAATGATTCTCCAGGCATTTTATCAAGTCTCTGAGACAGAACATTGGACAATCATCAGTTTCATCAGCCTGTATGAAAACTGCAGCCCATATGAGTGCCAATAAAAGTTGATTCATTTGGCGTGTGTGTGTCTGTGCCTCATCTGGTGGCCACAGTGTGGAACTTCAGACAAGATTTACAGGGTTAGAGCTTTAAAATGTGTCAAGTGGATTTTAGTGTTTCCATGTGTGATCAGGCGTTTAAAGGGCCCACATTACGCTGTTTTCTGATCGACGTATGTTTCCTCATCACAAACTTACCTGGAGTTGTGTTTTTGTTCCATTCACACATGTTTAACACAAAAATCCTGCATATTTCTGAGTTCTTCTCTCTTATCGTAGCATTCGATTAGTCTATGAGTAATACAGTAATACAGGAAGTGCTCCATGGTGTTTTAAACTCCGCACAGCTTCACTAAAATCATTTGGATGATTTCAGCCCTGGAATTGACCATTTCTACTGAACTAAAGGTAAAACGTAGCTGTTAACTTGAAAACTACCTCAGCATTTTGAGCTTTGGAGATGTTACAGACTAATAATAAAAGATTACTCAAACATGTGTGAATGAAACAACACACAGTTTTGAGGAGGTAACATTATAACATGGCGAAAAGTTCACAGGAGTCAGTTTAGAGTAATACAGGACCTTTAAGAGAAAATGTGGGCCAGTTGGTTTGATTTTTGGTCAATTATTAGCCATAGTTGAGCATTTTGTTTTGCCATACATTGTAAAAGCAGCTGGTGTCAAAATAACTCTGCTGTTCTCTCTGCACCAAATTCTAAAGCTTTTTAAATCCTCCGAGAATCAGAAAGTGCGTTGTTACCATGCTAGTTGTTTCTTCATGGCGGTGAACAGTTACGATGGAGTGCATAAGTCAGGAATAAGTTTGTTCTGTTTTTCACACTTTAAAGACAGCACTTTTAAGTTTCTATTCCGAACTTTTCAAAGTGGAACCCACAAAACGCTGCATGATGAACATTTTCATTTAAAATGTGTTTATTCGTTGTATTTTATTTACTTTTATCTTGCAATTCCAAGCTCAGGAGATATCTTAAAGATCCATGGTTGATTGCAGCATGGTGTTTTCAGTGAGTTTATAAATGCTCTTCCTGTTTCTGGGGCTGATATCATCTTCACGTTCAGTTCACTGTTTGTTCTCACTTTGTATTCAACTTCCATGTGGAGAAAGTGATGCTAAAATCACCTCTTCTTTCGCTAAAATGCATCTAAAACCCACAATTTAAGGAAAAATTGTTGCACGCAATTTCCAAAACATGCATCACAACACGGCTGGCATCACTCGTCTGATTGTATCTGAGATGAATGGCGTCCCGCTGTACACACGGCTCTATCTCGTGTCTATTAGGGAGAGTTTGATAAGAAAGAGGAAATGAAAGCTCCAGTCCTGCAGTCTGAGCTTTGAAAATCCCCAAACAATATTCTGTCCTCAAACGCCCCAAGTGGCACATTTCACCAAATCAGATCAAATGATCCAATGCTCTAATTAATTTGTCATAATTTCCACAAGGCTGCACATGTAGAAGAGGCGAGCTGTAGCTGTTTGTCTATTAAAAAATAAATACACTTGTTTTCTAGCGTCAAATTAAGCCGAGACGCGCATCACTGAACAACATGTGAAAGGGAATATAAAAGGAATATTGTACTAATGAGCAGAATGACAACAACGCAGGATGTGGACTTTGAAATTTGTCATAAAAAGTGTTTGAAGCTCAACTTTTATGAAACTGCTGAGCTTTTGAAATCAAATATCTCTTGCAAGTTATTTTACCTTTTTATGCTGACGCCGTATTGGCTTACAAATGCAAAGGTGGGAAGAGCAAAAAGAAGTTGTACTGAATTAAAAGTATAAAAGTATATGTATGGTTGTTTTACAAGATTGAAAATAATAGTGTTGATAGCACGTTTCAGCTTCATCGTTTCTTTACAGGTGATGGATCTGAAACCATCACTGTGTTCTGTATGAAAAAGAGGGTTGGCTGTCACTGTTAGAAAAGAACAGCAAAAGGAGGAAGGAAAAGAGATGAGAAAGGGAGGAAAGAGAAGGAAAAAATAAACAAAAGAGAATGGAGACTCGTTTTACTTGTTTTAACTTCATAACTAATAACTATACTCACTCATTCACTCACTTTACCTGCTCAATAATAAAACATTAGCTTGTCTGTTTCTTTGTCTCTTTTGCATGTTTCTATCTCTTGTCAAGTCCCGTTATGTTTTGCACTGTACTGTTTTTTTCCTCATAAAAAAAAAGAAAAGAACAGCAATGTATGAAATGTATCTATAAGGGACGACTTCAAAAACACCTGTTTGTTAATCATTCATACAGATCACAGGACTGAATAAGACTGAGGAGCTGCACCAAAACTGAGATGGAAAAAGAGTCTTTTAGAGTTTTGAGTCATAAAAATGGAAAACACTCAAAGGAAAAGCAAAACTGGATACGCTGGTGACACAATCGCAATTTAATAATCTGGTAATGAACTTTTATCCACCCACCTGCTCCTGATTTTAATGTTTTATATGGACTTGTATACGTGTTTGTTTTTTGTTTTTCTGCTTGTTTTCTATTTTAAACAGGGCGCTCATGAAGAGAGCCCCGAGTGCTCTCATCGGGCTCCCGCTGTATAAATAAAGATAAAGAAATAAAGAAGATATGGCATTAAACTTCATTTTTTTCAATTCCAGGAGATTTTACTGCACAAAAACACCTTGAAAAACATACATTCTTAGTCTGAGTGGACTTGCCTCTCCACAGATCTGACCTGTATAACTTGGCCTAGTAGCGCCATCTGCCGGTTTCCAAGGAAATAGACACGTTCCACGCAAAGCAGAACATCTCCACGGAGACAAGGAGGCGGCTGATCCTCCTTCAGAAAAGTTACAAAGTGCACCTTTAAATTGGCATATTTTCGGGGCAGAGGTGGAACAGAATATTGGCTCAGCTCCAACTGGCACACTCCTGCACTGACCTTGAGCGGTGAAAATAGGAGACAAGTCTGATATTTTGCAGCCTACTTGATCTATTACTTGGTCCTGGATGTGCGTAAAGTTTGATGAAAAGGTGTGTACTAAAACACGAGGTCAGCTGGGGTTTCTGTGTTAAACCCAATCTGTTTGATTTGAACAGACGTGTGTGTGATCCCTCAGTCGTCCAGGTAAAAATGTAACTGGACAAAAGTTTTAGAGCGAAGATGTTTTGCCACTCCTCCAGTTCTGGTCAGATTACTGGTGGACACGGCCTTATATTTGTCTGAAGGGAGGAGCTAACTACACTGACACTAACACTTATTTTTTTAAACATTTTTTGTTTGTTAGTTAGGTCTTTTAAACTACACTTTGTATGAACTGTGCGTCATATTTTTGCATAATCGTTCAAGACCTGAATGGCTGCTCTCACACCTATTAGCATACTGGCTATCACTGTTCTTGTTTTAATTTAGATTTGAGGATGGAAGTCCGGTTCAAAGAAGGGTTTGTGTTTTGTGTTATAACAAAAATCCCCTTTCAAACCATTTCTTTTCTTTGGCTAAGATCTGTATCTTTAAATGAAAGGTTAGCGTCTTTGAGATGTAGATGTACAGCAGACTGGGGTCCTGAGGTGCTCTTGCGGTGCATTCTCTTATGGAGTGGCTGTTTTGTCTCTCTAGTGTAAGACTCGCTGCAGTCTTCACTACACTGAATGAAGTGTGGCTCTGTGGCTCAGGGTCCTTTGGGCGAAACCAACAGGTGTGTTCGTTTCGGTGTCGTTCCCTCCTCACGTCAGACAGATATTAGGACAGTGTCAACCAGAAATGTGACCAGAACTGAAGAAGCGGCTTGGACGAGCAGCGAAACGTCTTTGCTCTAAAACTTTTGTCCTGTTGAATTTGAAAAGACAGAAGAGAAAGCGAAACCAAGCAAACTAGAACATTGTGTAAGACTTCAAATCATCAATACGCCATTATTTTGAAATCTTTTTTTTTATTTACATAGGAACAGTGTATCTTGAATGTGGCGAATAACCCCATGCATACAGAACCTTTAACTCCACCTATGGCCTCCACTAGAACAACATACAAATGCAACTATGTGCTCTGCAAGTCACAAGCATTACTCCACCATACCACAGAGATATAAGGCTCACCTGTAGGAACACTGCGAAGAGTCCAATGAATATTCATCGAACGATTACCATAAAAAACACAGCACAGGAGTATGTACATACACACAACTACATACATTTACATTGTACACTTTGTGAAAGCCTAAAAAGTGGTCTTTATAACAAACTTCACTGAATATAACAAAGCACGTACTGAGCGGTAAAAGGAACCGTGTAATCGCAAAGTGTCAAAATTATGTTCGACTGTGACAAGTTTCAAGTATTTGAAAAGCGGAGCTGGGGAGAGTTGACAGTATTGTGTGAGCCTTCAATAAAACATGACAGAAAATTAGCTAAATGTTTTAAAGTGTCTTCTTTCAAATGAAAAACTAGGACAGCCGAAAGTTACCAAAAAAAAAGTGCCGCTTTATTCAAAATAGCTGTGGGGGAATGGTGCTGTGCCGATTTTTTTTCTTTTGTGAATTGTTTTAGTTTTCATCCGATTTGAGGATAAGACAGGGAGAGAAAAATCCTTTACATATGTATTAGTCTAATCCAGGCTTAAAACCCACCTCCCTTATTTTGCTGATAGGGAACCCCTTCTGGCCAAATGTTTTAAGTCAACCAATGAAAAGGCAATGGCTCTTGGCTAAGGAATCAAAGGCAGAGCAGATGCCTGAATGTGGCTTTCTCTGGGCGGGAATAAATTAAAAAAGGTTTGACTGTTAGGACTGTCATAGATACAGATGGGGACGCGTCATAGCAGCGGCCGGGTCTGAGCTACGGGAGACAAGTCAGTCCAATATTACACAAAACTGACTCTTCAGCTTTAAACTATGTTATACAGTTGTTTCCTCATCAAAAACATACCTAACGTTGTGTTTTGTTTCATTCACAGATGTTTGAGTAATCCTGGATTATTAGTCTGTTACATCGCCAAAGCTCAAAATGCTCTGTTCCACCTTGTGATGTCATGAAATGGTAGTTTTCAAGTTTACTACAACTTTATACCTTTCATTCAGTTCATTCAAACATCATCCAAATGATTTTAGTGAAGGTTTATGGAGTGTATGGAGCACTTCCTGTATCTCCACATGACATCACAAGGTGGAACAGAGCATTTACACAGCCTGAATATGCAGGATTCTTGTGTTAAACGTGTGCATGAAACAAAACACAACTCCAGGTCTGTTTTTGATGGGGAAACATTATAACATAGATCAGAAAATGGTGTAATATAGGCCCTTTAAAGAGGGTGTATTATAATTATAAGGGGTATTAATCTCTAACATACTCAGATTTGCCTTTTTCCATTTATTGTTTTAAAAAATGCTATAGTCGCCAATAATAATGAATTAAAAATCTGTAATTAGTTCCAATTTCATTTTTGATGCTCTGAGTCCGCCCTTCCCTTGTTCCCCGCTCTAAGTCACTCCCCCTTCAGAGAGTGCTGCACGGAGCCACCTGTGGGCGGGGCTTTGTACGAGAGGCGTGGGCATGTACTCCTAAAAATATGGAGATTTCTTTGAGTCATAATTGAGCCTTAACAGACATTTTTGACATGGTGTTACTCCAGAAAAGTTAACTGATTGGTCTGAAAATCTTAAAATACAGCATGTGTCGCTAGCTTTGTGGTGCATGTAGCGCAGATGAAGCTACCGTTAGCATTTGTGGATATTTATACAGATTTGTAGCGTTGTATTTTATTCCTCTTCATATTTTTGTGTTTGTATTTGGCACAATATAACTCTCAAAGTTCGCAGATGAATGGTATGTTTCCCGCACAGAGGCGTTCAGACCTTACATTAGCGGGCGTCCCCTCGGATGCTGACTGTATCTATTGAGGCATCTCTGGGGAAGTAGGCGCATGCAGGTTACAAAATGAGAAAATCAAAAGTGAGAGCGACCCGTTGGTTGAGAGGGGTGACCGGGGTGACAGGGGGGTTGTTGAGGGACAAGGCAGGACCAGTGGGAGCATCAGTACAGTCACATGTCTTTGAGATCGCCCCCTCTTGGTGCCTCCGGTCCATTGAGTGATCCCAGTCAGAGTCTCCTCAGGTTGTGTTCCTCTGTGCACGAGCCTTTCCTCAGTGTGATGTCGTCCACGGCCATTTCTCCGCTCCGACCACGCGCCACGCTCCCCCTTCAGGATGACCTACGAACAACAATCGTAATGTTTAAAATTGCATCTTAATTAAAAAGGATATAGGGCCTCATTCATGAAGGCTTTCTTAAAATATGTTACTGAGATACTGAGAACATAACAACACTCATTTACATTTAATTTACATTCAAATCAACATGCATTTACTGAGAAATACCCTCTGAACTGTTACATATGGCCAATATGGACTAGTCATTATAACAGGTGCAAGCGCGACGGAGAGTGTGGAAATTACAGGGGAGGTGTGGGCATGTGTGGAGACGAGTGCGCTCTGGTCACGGGGGGGGGGTGATGGGAGCGTGGGGGTGTTGAGTTCAGTGCGGTGACCAAGTGCAGGAACATTGGCCCATATAGAGAGTACTGGGGCTGGGACAGACTGAGGAACAGCAGAACAGCAGCATCTGTATAAAGTCCATTAGATCAAATAGACCACTGGCACCATATAAATCCACTCACATGATTATACAGTTGTCCCTCACTATAATGCACTTCACCTTTCGCGGCTTCGCTGTTTCACAGATTTTTTTAGTGCAATTTTACATGCTTTTTTTTTTTACAGCGTATGAAGGTGCATTGTGTTCTGCGTCCTGATTGGCTAAGGGACTGTAGACCATTGTGTTCTGCGTCCTGATTGGCTGAGGGACTGTAGACCATTGTGTTCTGCGTCCTGATTGGCTGAGGGACTGTAAACCATTGTGTCCTGCGTCCTGATTGGCTGAGGGACTGTAGACCATTGTATTCTGCATCCTGATTGGCTAAGGGACTGTAGACCATAAGGGACTGTAGACTGATTGGCTGAGGGACTGTAGACCATTGTGTTCTGCGTCCTGATTGGCTGAGGGACTGTAAACCATTGTGTCCTGCGTCCTGATTGGCTGAGGGACTGTAGACCATTGTATTCTGCATCCTGATTGGCTAAGGGACTGTAGACCATTGTGTTCTGCGTCCTGATTGGCTGAGGGACTGTAGACCATTGTCCATCAGTCTCCTCCGTGTCTCCTGTACAGTACAGAATGTGTCAGACAAATTTACATAAATGTTGGATCTCGGTGTGACTCTGAAGTGCTGTATGTTTGCAAGTTTTCCCCCTGACAAAACCCATAATGTCAATGAAACGTTCTGCACCAACAGCATTTCTAAAAGCTATCATTTTTATTCACAGTGGAGGAAAATTTGTTTGTTTGGGACCGAAAAACAGGTCTTGATCTTTGGTTTCACTTCATAATACTGTACTTAATTTTTTTAAATCTACGAATGTTTGAACTTTCAGAATGCTTACACAAGAGAAATGTGAGAAAATGTTAACGCCTGTGTGAGAAAAGTGTATAAAGTGTGTGGTGAGGGGTTTTACAGCCGCAAAACATATAGAATCATTGTAAAAAATAAAGCTACCACTTCGCGACTTTTGCCTAAACGAAGGACCACTGTAAATACTTAACATTGTTTAAAAAGAAAATTCATAACTTACAATCATGGAGAAAGTAATTTTTTTTGTTGGATTATTAGAGTAATAATATTTTAAAACGTCCTGACTGTTTGTAGGATTTGTTCAAATTTGTAAGACCGCTTCACGAATGAGGCCCATAAAGTACTGCATGATAAAAAAAAGTGCCCAAAAACACATTTCAATATGTTTGGAGGCGTTATTGGTTTGCCTGGAATGTCCCACAGTATGGCATTCAACATTTTCCAATCTCCACGGAGACAAGCAGATCAAAGTTACAGGTCAGATCTTTGGAGAGGCCACAGTCTGCAATAAGGACGACTGCAAAATAGACCAGTTGAACGCTGTACTGTAACATTCTCGGCAAAGCAGTGACATCTCCATGGAAACAAGCAGGCAGTGGACCCCCCGAACGGAAAAAGTGACACAATTGACCTTTAAACATAGATCTCAAGCGTGCTTCAACATACTTCCCAAATTAGCATGCTTTAGCAGTTCACACATTACTGTTAGCCTGTGTGTGTGTTAGCAGAAACTCTCTAAATTCCTCTACAGGCACAAATCTTTTCCTCTTGTGGTGGTGACAGTGATTGAGAGCTCTCGTCTACATGACTTGTTTCTCCTCTGATACCTCTGTTACTACGTTTCTTTGGGGAAGGCGTCACACTCCTCATGCTGTCACGCACACTCGCAGTCAAAAGTTTGGACACACACCATCTCATTCATTTTTTTACTTTATTTTTACTACGTCCTACATTTTATTTACACATGGAAGACATTGAATATATGACGTAAGATACTGTATTTTCCAGACTGTAAGTTGCACTTTTTTCCTTTTCATAGTTTGGTCAGAAATGCAACTTATACTCAGTGACTTATCTGTGGAATATAAGTCGCATCTGAGTATATAATTTCACATCTTTGTCACGGTCACACTGACAACTGCCTTTTTTTCTTCATTATTATACATATTTTGACTTATACTCCAGAAAATACGGTATACCAGGAGTGTCTCAGGCCCAATTGATTTTAATCAGTACTTTTAGGGCAAATTTAAGTAATCCTACCAATATAACCTAAATAACATCACACTGAATTGTCATACGGACCTAATATTAATATTTCAAGTCTTGAAGTCAAAACTCTGTTAAATTCACCCATCTGAATTCGAACATTTTTCAAGATATGGCCCTCGGTGCGAAGAGTTTGGGCACCCCTGCGGTATACGGAATTAAGCAGCAATAAAACGCCACTTAGAGTTGTTACTTAGAGTTCTTCTCCCAAACTGAAACCACTCTGTTCCACCTTGTGATGTCATGGGGCAATACAGGAAGTGCTCCACTGTGTTTTTAAACTGAATACAAATCCACTGCATGATTTCAGCCCTAGAACTTGCCAATCTCTACTGAACTAAAGATTAAAAAAAAGTCACTGTTAACTTGAAAACTACCACTACATGACATCACAAGGTGGAACAGAGCATTTTGAGATTTGGAGATGTAGACAAACTAATAATAAAGAGTTACTCAAACAACTCGAGGTCGGTTTTTGAGGAGATAACAACATTATCACTTGACTTAAAGCTCACATGAGGCAGTTTTGTGTGATATAGGACCTTTAACTAGAATTTTGACTGCAGTACTTTTACTCATTAGCCTCATTAGTAACTATAGTTTTACTTGAGTACACATTTCTGATTGTAATTAATGCACATAAGTAAACATCAAACATACACCATACATACACATCACAATAATTACACTCAAAATTCAGCACAGTACCAGTATGATTCCCTATTTGAACCGTTACCCTGTCGTACTTACACTTTCGAGTCCCGTTCCCCACAGAGTGATCTGCGTGTGCCTCCAGCCGTTGCCCCCGGTGCGCCCCCACACGGCCGGGCTGTACTGTTTGCCCTTCTTCACAAACACCTGCAGCATTCCCACGTGGTGTCCTGCCAGCTTGTGCCTGAACGAGAGGCACAGATTCCCATCGTCCCAGGGCGGAGTCAGGGGGAGCACGAGCCTCGCACCCCTCCCCGTCCTCTTATTGCCCACCTCAGGGATGGTGAGATATCTGCCACCTGGAAGAAGCCAAATAGTTATTAGGGTTTATATTGGATTTCAGTATGTTTGCACAGTATATTTTTTGTCATCTCCATCTGCCAAAAGTGTAAACTGATTTTATTAGGGATTTTTCTCAATAAGGCCAGGGAAGTTTAGCATAATTTAGCATAATTTGTACACTAAGTAATTCAAAGTGCTTTACAGAATGAGAAAGACATTAAAATCACAAAATAACAAATAAAAACAAAATAATCATCTTAAAAGTAACATTAAAAGAGAAGAGTGCAGAATAAAATCCTTTCATCCTTTGGGATTTTCCAAAGTATATAATTTAAAGGTGAGATTTTCCAGTGTATAATTTAAAGGTGTACTACTTTTTCTGGTGTTCTTGTTTCCATAGAGATTTTCCAAAGTGTATAATTGAATATAATATAATTCATCCCTTTCATATGCACAGATGAACAGAACAGTTTTGAGCCTGGATTTAAACATTGTTAAAGTCGAGGCCTGTCTCACATCTTCAGGAAGAATGTTCCATGTTTTAGCTGCATAAAACTGAAATGCTGATTCTCCATGTTTAGTCCTGACTCTGGGCACGAGCAGGAGGCCGGTCCCTGAAGTCCTCAGAGTGTGAGATGGTTCATGTGGGTCTAACATGTGGGAGATGTTCTTTGGTGCTGGTTCGTGGAGAGACTTATTCACAAACAGAGCTGCTTTAAAGTCTGTTCTCTGAGCCACAGTGCAGAGACTTATGTGCTTGTACTTCCTGGTTCCAGTCAGGACCCGAGCATCATGTACTGCAGCTGTCTTGAGGCTTGTTTGGAGAGGCCAGTGTAGTCTAACCTACTGCAGACAAATGCACGGATAAGTCTCTCCAAGTCTGGTTTAGACATTTTTGCAATGTTTTATAGATGTTACAGGCTGCAGATGTTACTGATTTGATGTGATTGTTAAAGTTCAAGTCTGAGTCCATTATTACCCTTAGATTTCTAGCCTGATTTGACGGTTTTAGACGGAGAGAGACTGGAAATTACACTTGATTAGTCCTGGTTTTGTCTCTGTTAAGTTTATTATATTATATTTTTGACAGTTTCACTAGTAAATGAAAGCATGTAACTTTTTAAACATTTCATTAACTTATTAATAAGTTACGACATAGCAATAAAATAGATATTGCAGTTCTTAGCAGCCATATTACAAACTTTCCCAACCTGATGCAGCCCAAAATTTGAGTGTTTGACTTTTCTAGCGCTGCCAGGTGAATCTGAATAATATTGGCGTCTGAAGTCACTGCTAACTGTCTCTCCCTGACTTCCAAATGGTTTTTAAATGTGCTTCAAATTGGCCTTCTTCATGATCGATAATTAAGCTGTCAGGGTGTTGTGGAGATTGCACTGAGCTTGCACAATGTGTCACACTAGACTGAAATAAAAGATTTAAAATGACTTTAAAGAAAACGATGGTCTGTACACGAGCATCCAGCAAAATCACGGTTCGTTCTTTTAAAAGTCCTGCTACGTGACTTTTCAGATAGAGGGTGCTCGTCTCCATGGAGATGTGATTTCTTTGCCTGAAATGTTCCATAGTACGCCTTTAAACATATTTGTCTCCAGATGACACCACCAGGCCAAGAAAAGCATGCCATACTGTGGCGGACACTCACCCAGAAAAAGCTACCACAGTGCACCTTTAGATTATATACACTGTAAAATCTCTATGGAGATAAATAGGCCGGAAAAATCACATAGTACACCTTTAAATTATATACTTCGGAAAATCTCCATGGAAACAAGTATGGCAGAAAAGTTATGTAGTACATTTTTAAATTATATACTTCAGAAAATCTCCATGGAAACAAGTACGCCAGAAAAGTTATGTAGTCCACTTTTAAATTATATACTTTGGAAAATCTCATCCATGGACAACAATACGGCAGAAAAAGCACATTTTTAAATTATTACATCTCCATGGAGACAAGTAGTGTAGTACACTTTTAAATTATATACTTTGGAAAATCCCCATGGACAACAATACCAGAAAAGTTACCAGCTTTAAAAAAGTTGGAAAATCCCCATGGAAACAAGTGAAAAACTTTTAAATTAAATATGTTGTAAAATCTCTATGGAGACAAGTACGCCAGAAAAGTTACATAGTGAACCTTTGTATTAGTATATACTTTGGAAAATCTCCATGGAAACAAGAAGGCAGAAAATATATGTAGTACACCTTTAAAAGATACATGGTACTTTGGGAAAATCTCCATGGAGACAAGTATAGCAGAAAAGTTACATAGTACACCTTTAAATGATATACTTTTGAAAATCCTGATGGAAACAAGTACGCCAAGAAAGTTACATAGTACACCTTTAAATTATACATGTTGTAAAATCTCCATGGAAACAATTACACAAGAAAAGTTCCATGTTGCACTTTTAAATCTAGACAATTACCCATTAAGAAAGAGCCACAGGCTGATCTACAGTGTCATTAAAACACGTAGGTCATGTGTGTAAAAGATCTGAAATGAAACTCGCCGCACAAACATAAAGCACAGTTACATTATTAATTCATGTGTAATTTTTAAATCATCTCTGGGGAGCTGAAGGTAACGGCTCTTGTGGGTAAAGCCGGATTAATACCGCCGTGTTTTGCTTACCCAACAGCTCAGAGTTAACCACAGGAAAGCCGCCACTGAGGCTTTCTTCATAAGTAATGAGTCTGCGGTCTTTACATTAAACACCTCTGAGTGCGGCCAAGTAGCTGTTAATCACACGACACACTGGGAGGAGAATAAGGTACATGCTTTGTAATCGGGTTTAGAGAGAGGAAGTCATAACGCAGGCAGAGGCAGATGGAGCTCATGCATTTGAATGGATTCAGTCCAAGTTTGATTTATATAACACATTTAAATACAACTTACGCTGTCCAAGTCAACAGCAAACGAATATAGAGATAATAAGGATGATGAAGGAACGATTGAGTGAGTTATTGGAGTATTTTTGTTATGCGTTTATGTAAGAAAGAAATATTTAAGATGAAAAAATGTTGGTTTAGTTTATAATTTAACTTCCTGGTTGCACATGGACAGCAGAAATGAGGTAATTCTACATACAAATCATTATGTTAACAAGGGCCAAAACTAGTCTAAATTGCATAGTTGATTATAAATGACAAAATGATAAAATGAAGGCTCAAACTGACAGAAAATGTGGTCCCTTGTGCATAAACTGTCATAAAACCTGCATTTGTGATGGGATATTCTGTGTAATGACATAGGTAGAGGTGTTCTCTTTAAGAAATCAGCACTACTTCCTGTATTTTTGTAAACTGCCATTAAAACCTATCAACATTTACCACTGGCACTACCCTACCAAACCAAGTACCGATTAGAAAAAAACATGAAAACCTGTCAAATGCTCTTTAAAGGCAAGTTGACTGAGGGAGAGCGTCTATATTTGGTCCTAAAGTTGTGAAATGAGTCTAGTATCACTTCTCACTGAGTCCACTCCCTTAAACACTGCACTGTTTAGTCTGGGCCCTTCCCTCGCTGGGCCTTTTCCTCATCTGAACCCAAAGAAAACAGTATCACGTTTCACTTTAATGCTGCGTGTGTGATCGTGTGTTATCGTGTGCATTACTTTATACCCACAAAGACAAACAGATCCTGCCAGGTCAGATCAGTCATGACATTTGACTGAGCACAATGACAAAGTATCAGGGTTATGTAATAATACTGCTGAGGTGCACTATGGAACTTTTCTGGTGGAGAGTCCATCACCTGCTTGTCTCCATGGAGATGTTGCTTTGCCAACAATGTTCCACAGTAAAGCAGGTGACCTAAACTTCACTGACACCTTTGACTGAGACACAAAGGCGACTGAGAAGTGCAGTATGTTTCTGCATCTAAACTTGAATTTCCCTCAGGATCAATGAAGTATCTCTCTCTCTGTCTTTCTCTGTTTAGTTATTGCAAAGGGTTAATCTTTGCAATAACTGGTCAGTTCGACAGAAAACAAAACAACACAAAAATAACATAAAAAAGTGGTATTTTGCAGTCACACAGCCATGATTGTTGGACGAGGCCTTAACCAAATAACGAACATTTGTAAATTTGTGTCTGGATATGTCTCTTAAAATCTGATACATTGGTGACAGCAAATTCTTTAACTAAAATAATTAAAGTACTAAACCAAAATCCTCCAGTTCAAATGTGATAAAGAAGTGACCTTTGACCTCACCTGATGGATCGGGTGTCGTCTCCCAGTGCACGTCTCCATCTTTGTCCCTTATCCAGCCGCACAGTCCGTCATCAAAGGAGCAGCTGAGGAAGCCTGCACCTGAGAGACAATCAAACAAGAAAGCTGTTTTTGAACAGAATTGTATTTGTTCAAGTCATGTTTGAACACCGCTCCTGCTGAGAAAATGTGAAATAATGGCACATTCATGGTAGAAACACAGTTGGTCACATTCACAAAACCACCCAGAGGATACCCACCCAGGAAATACTTTATAACTAAACTTTTCACAGCATTAAGTCATAAGGAACAAAGTGGACCTGCTTGTCTTGGGGAGATATTTGGGTTTTTTTGTGTGTTCTGTACTGTCTTCCTCCCTCCCTTCTGTGTCCTTGCCTGGAGCTGGGCGGAGACTCTGGCCCCAACCACTCCACGCCCGCAGCCGATCTGCAATCAAGCCTCCACCTCTGGAGTACAAAGGGGCTGAGGATTGTTACAGGCGGCCAGGTCGTCATTTTATCTTCCTGTGTCTCTATATGTCATCTTTTCATATCATCCTCTGGTTTATTCATCCGTATATTCTCTGTGATTCCGCTCCTTGAAACTACCCTGCACCTCCGCCTCCAACCCAGATCTCCACAACCAGTACGAACACTTCAGTCTCCGACCCAGCTTCCTATGTGACTCACATCCTCCTGTTTGCAGTAAACTCTGTTAAACCTGGACCCTGTGTATGTATCTTTGATTTACCATTCTTTATGACAAATTCACAGCATGGCATTGATTTGATATATCTCCATGGAGACAAGTGACCAAGCCACCTGACCAAATTTTAGATCAAATCTGTGGTGAGGTAACTCTGCTCATAATAAGCAAACAAAAAAGCTATAGCCTCACCATGGAGACAAGTTAATGGTGGACCTTGTTAAGTGAAGTAAGAGACTACAATAACATGTAAGGCAGAGTAATTTGTTATCATGGCGATCTAATAGTAAAAGAAAAACCCTAATCCGTCAACTGCACAGATTATGCTGAGCATGACTCGGGCACAGCTCATTAGACCTGCCCTACAAGCAGAAACGGGAAACAAACAGGTGTGTTAGTTCTAGTACAGTCAGCTTCTCCCTTCAGATCGATATACGGCAGTGTCCAGCAGTGATCTGACCAGAACTGAAGACGCAGCTTGGATGAGCAGCAAAACGTCTTCACTCCTACAACTTTTTGTCCATTTGATAGATTTTAATTTTTCTTTTACTATGGATTATACCTGGACGACTGAGGGATCACACAGACATGGCAACCTACTGTTATATTGGCTGGCTGTTCAAATAAAAAATTAATCTTCAAATCAAATTTGTTACATTGAAAACATGAATCTCATAAAATCAAATACATTTAAGCACTAATATTAGAACAGAACAACAAAGACGTCACTGCCTAATGATTCATCTACATGAGACCCATGGATAGTGATGACGTGTGCACAATAACACTGAGACAGCCCAGCCACAACAAATGCACTGCTTTACAAATGACTCCACAGGAAGAAGAGCATCCATCACTGTGTCCCCAAAGCCAAAAGATTTACAGGAACACTTGAGTTCATCTTCTGAGCCGCTGACAACACTGTCTCCCCCGACACTGTCTAAAAAATGAGACAAGAAACTGCGTAAACACACATCTAATTGCGTGATTTAATCTGCATTGGTCTGAAACTGACATGGATAAACAGTACACAGTCACAGCAAAGAAATATGACAGATACCGTCTCCTCCTATATGGAATAAATGTTAGATCTTTATCAGCAGAAGTGCACTAGGGGCTACATTCCTGCAGCAGGTGTACACTAACTGGGAGCTGGTTGCAGTTTGGGACTTGCATAGGTCTCACAGGTGACGTGTGATGAAAGTGAACACATTAAAACCTATGTGCCCTGTTACGCCGACTTTGGAGCACTGTGGGCACGACAAAGCTGCGGATCTGCCAAAAGAATCCACAAGGAGCAGTGTCCCCCTCTCCCCCTACTTCCAACTGGGTCCGCCATTAACCCTCCGCCCTCCACACCTGCCATAAAAGTGAACTGGACTCTGCACTGATGCCATTCATTTACCTCTGCGTTTGAAGTCATGTTGTTGTGTTTCATGCTGCAAGTATCTCAATAGTGATGATGTTTACGTTCTAGTATTTGCACGTCATGAACTGTACTAATACTGTCTCACAATAGCCGCACTTACTGTTTAATGCTTTAAATGCAATTCCGTTGTTACTTGTGACACTGACTATAAATCTCTGTAATCCCTCAGTTGTCCATAGCTTAACGATTTGTCCATTTGACAGTTTTAAACTTGTCTTTTGCTATTGACTTTACATCTTTGGATCCTTGAATTCTCTAATAATTCTTAATCCTTTCCCAGACTCCACAGCAGTTGGGAGCAGTTTTCAGGTCACTAGGTCTATGTTTGCCTCACAGCGCAGTACACGGTGGTTGGTGTAACTGGCAGTTTGCAAGTAATCCTCTAAAAAAATGCTCCAAACCTGCCCCACGTTAAGTATAAATCTAACGCTAATATGCGGTGAGTGCCATTACTGCAGAGAAGTAAGACATGCCAAAAGAAAAAGCAATAAGAGTTACACTTTGACTTGGCTCTCTCTGGTATTTTTTTTTATCATCTTGGTTTCTCTGCTAATAGAAAACACTACATGAGTCAATAGAGCGCAGTTTTCTGTAAAAGCATATTCATTGCCCAAAATAATAAATGTTTTTCTTCCTAAAATTCTTAACTCCAGCTGTTCCAAACCACAGGCTTTTACTGACTGAGGACTGGCTGTGGGCTCTAGGTTAAAAAGATCCAAGCTCATCATAGAAGATTAGAAATGCCTGAATGTTATCTCTCAGTCGAATACTATTCATCCCACAGCTCTAGATTGGACCTTTTTTCCTAAATGCTAAATAATGTGATTCTTTTGGTGGACGCTGACTGTGAGGCTCAGACTGCAGGACACAGAGGAGGCGCACTTTTGTCCTGCTGCAGCCAAAACTCGCTGCCTAAAATACCAGATGCAGTAAAAGACTCTCCTCCTCTACAAGTTGCTTCCACACCCTCAGTACCTCTCAGACCTGCTGCAAACATACACATCCTCCAGGACACTCTGCTACACTTCCTCCTCCTCTCCTCCACTCTGCTCACCGTTCCCCACAGCAGGCCATGGGAGACAGAGCCGTCAGTGTCCAGGCCCCTACACTCTGGATCTCACTCTCTCCACACGTACAAACTGCTGAAACCACTGATCAATTAACTTAATATTTCTGCTTAAACTGGCCTTTCATCCCACCTCACCACTCCCATGTTTGTGTATGTGACAGTGTACTATCAGTTATTGTGAAGTACTTTGGGTGTCTTGAAAAGTGCAACATAAAATGAAAGTTATTATGATTATTACTCTGCTCAAACCGCCCTGACACACGATGAGCTGACCACAAACTCCACCTGTTATGCTGCACTGAGACCTTTTAGAGTTTTTCCATTTTTTCAAAAACAATTGCATTCTTTTAAAATTATGTATTCTAACCTGCCTCATATTAAGTATGAATCTAACAGCAATATGTGGCTGGTGAAAAGGCAATGAGGGTTACACTTTTGCTTGGCTCTCTGGCATTTTTTTTAATCATTTTGGTTTCTTTGCTAATAGAAAACACTACATGAGTCAATAGTTCCCGGTAGAATATTCTTTGCCCAAAAATAATAAATGTGTCCCTTCAAAAAATTCCAACTAAAGGTAGTCCATTTTATGTAATATAGGACCTTTTAATTGCTTAACTGTCAAATGTCAAGACTAAAACAGCTACATTTTAAAGGCATGTTCAGTTCACCCAGCTGCGTCCAACTGACAAGAAATACATCTGCCCCCATATTTCACGATGCTGCTTCCATTTCCAAACACTATTCTACATGAAGTCCACATTAAATCTGAAGAACTACTCTCAACATGATCAATTAGTCATTGGAGCAGTCGAGCAATCAGCCCATCTTAATGTGAAAAGTGGAAGTGTCTGGCAGTGCGCTGCAGGCTCGGAGCCATCGCTCTCACTGAGCACGAGCAGATGCGACGTGTCACCTCCTGTTGCTGCCCTATCAAAACACATCTGGCCAGGCCTATCTCCTCGCCTCTGATGATTGGCACTTCCATATTACCTCAAGAAACGTGAGTCGTCCGTCATGATTGGAGTCAGTAACGAGCGGAGCGATGTGATTGGCTGTCGTGCGGTGGTTTGTTTACCTGGATCGTCCTTGCTCTCGTCTGCCGTGTTGCCGAGCTCAATGTCAAAGTCGATCCCCAGCACTGCGTTGTGGCCATGATTCCGGGGAACTGGAAAAGAAAAGGGAGAGGGAGAGGGAGAGGGAGAGAGAAGAGGGGAGGGGGGTTAGATAAAGGATTAACAAAGGTATTAAATTGCCTTGGCCGACATCTTTGCTCCTGGCTATTTCCTGGCATCACTTCAGAAGCATACCACTCACAAGGGCAAATGGAAGTTACGCTTTGGAGTCAAGAGTTGGCAATGACAATTTTGAGAGTAAAAAACACAGACTGAGGTCATTGTCGATTTGTAATATGTCAACATTTCAGTGAGATGTCTGGTCTGCAGTCTGGGGATGAAGTCAATTTGAATTAGCGATGGATGTATAAGGACCGTTATATAACTACACATTTGATGAATAATAACATTTACTTCCATATCAGTCTTTTGTGGCTTAACACCAACATTTTAATCATTTCAGCTTAGAGCATCTGAATCTCTAGCTATGTGTTTTTTGATTTTATATTTATTTATTTATGTATTTGGGACAATGAACATCTGTTTTAAACAAATGCAAATATGTGGGATTATAATTACCAAGCTAATTTACATTTGTAGTTGCGAGGCAGTTAACAAAACAGGTACAAAATAAAAATGGGAGATTATTATAACCCAAGGGAATGTGTTTAGAACAATAATACAGTCACTCCAGTCATGTGACCGTTAGTTTAAGTTTAGTTACTTAAAGACAATCGGCCAGACTGTTTTTATCTGTATATTTCCAATGCTGTTTTTGCTCCAGGCTATTTCCTGGCTTCCTCTCCATCGCAAGGACAAATGAACGTCACCCTTTATATTCTTCTTGCATTTATGATAAAGACGTCTGCTAACACGTTCTCCAATGTGAATACTGTGCTTTAAGGATCTGTCTGATGCAATGTCTGGGAAAATGTTGACGGCACACATACACCCGCGAACACACACAGAGTTGAACCTGAAATAGCCTCTCCCTGTGTCCAATGGGGTCAGGACGCTCAAAATACTAAAGTTCACGCCTCTTATTAAAGGTCAACTGACAAGTGCAGTACAGAGCGCTCTCTGGCAGTGGCGTGGCTATTATAAAACCTTTCTCAGCTCTGTGCATACCAAGGAAAAAGTCATTTAAAAGAAATTTAAAAGTAATTTGGAAGAGCAACACGATTAGCAGCTCGTTTCATGACAGTAATGTGCATGACTAATGTGGAACAATGTGCTTGAGTCTCTAAATCCCGAACATATGCTGCGGGTCCCATCTGTCCACGGCGGAGGCGCAGTCTGGCTGTCGAAGGAATCCAAGTGCAAAGGAGGCTACACTTTCACCCGGCTCTCCAGGATTCCCGGGAGTCCAGAAACTTGTGTGGCAATATTTGAGTGTCTATGCTATGCTAACGTAATATGCTATCATGCATCAGTAACATTACTACGGAGCCCCGCAGATGACAGAAAGGAGAAGAATAATATTTACAAAATAAAAAAAATATATATATTTATCTTGTGGAAACAAGATATTTTCTTGAGGGAACGACATAATTATCTTGATGGAACAATATAATTATCTTGAGCGAACGACATAATTATATTGTTCCATCAAGATAATTATATCGTTCCCTCAAGATAATTACCTTGCTGGAACGATATAATTATCTTGATGGAACAATATAATTATCTTGAAGGAACAATATAATTACCTTGAGGGAACGACATAATTACCTTGCTGGAACGATATAATTATCTTGATGGAACGAAATAATTATCTTGATGGAACAATATAATTATCTTAATGGAACGATATAATTATCTTGATGGAACGACAAAATTATCTTGAAGGAACGACATAATTATCTTGAAGGAACAATATAATTATCTTGAGGGAACGAGATATTATCTTGAGGGAACATAATTTCTATACATATATTTTCATGAGCGCACAAAAAAATTAAAATAATCTCGTTCCCTTGAGATAATTAAGTGCTTCCCTCAAGATAATATTATGTGGGAACGTGATTATCTCGTTGCATTAATATTATATTTTGCAAATGTCCTATGCCGGGCTCCGTACATTACATATCTACATTGTTTGAAAAAAGTGTTTCATAATCTAATCTGTTAAAATGTTGGTCAAAATGATCAGAACAAAACAAATATTTAGCCAATGGTCACATTTTTATATAGCGTTTTCCACCTTCCAGGCACTCAAAGTGCTTTAAGTGTCTTGCCCAAGAACACAGCACCAAGTTGTGGGTCAGTGGACTGGACCGCTGTAATGATGTTTATGTCGAGAAGCGGGATTTGAACCACCAGCCTTCAGATTAGTGGACAAACACGCCATCAACTGAGCTACTTTCGCCTAAAATGTAAAGTGGTTCATTCCAGCATTACCTGCAGCACAGCCTGTTTTGGAACTACGGCTTCTCAGGAGGGACAACTCACCAGTGACGAACAGTTTTTAGTTTAGTTTTTAAATCCAAGCCAAATGAAACATATGGAGGAAAATCTAACACCATCATCATTAGCAATATTTTTCTGGTCCAATCTTTAATCTGTACATTTTTTCATTATATTATTTCATTATGTGATTTGTTGCATTAAACAAAAAATGTGTTCACTAATGCTGGTCTATTTTATGATCCATGTTATAATATTTCCTCATCACGAACCTGGAGTTGTGTTTTGTTTCATTCACATATTTAACACACAAACCCTGCATATTTAGACTGAGCTCTTCTCTCACACTACAAAGACTCTCTTTCACCTTGTGATGTCATCATGTGGCAATACAGGAAGTGCCCCAATGTGTTTTTAAACTGCATACACCTTCACTAGAATCATTTGGATTATTTTTTCCCAGGAATTGCTGTTAACTTGAAAAAGTGTAACAGAGCATTTTGAGCTTTGGAGAAGTAGACAGACTAATACTAAAGGATTACTCAAATATGTGTGGATGAAACAAAACACAACACCAGGTATATTTTTGAGGAGGTAACAACATTCTGACATGGCTTTAAGCTCTTGTGAGTGAATGTTTGAGACGAGCGAGCGTGGGGGGGATTATTGCTTGCAGGAGGAGGACTATTACTGTCAAGAAAAGCGTTGAGAAACCCGTGGGGGGCCATGGGTTTATTTATGACGTCTTTGAAATTGAGCGAAGTGACCCCTAATAGCTCGCTGTCATCTGCTGTACACCATATACCTTCCCCTGCCTTGACCTTTGACCTCAACTGTTTTGGCCATGTAAAACCCCACGACCGCTCAATAAAACACATTTCCAAAGCGTATAAATGACTAAATATCGAGCCGTTAGGAGACAGCAGTGGCATTTGTTTGGACTGAGAGAATTGTGGTCCTCTGGTGAGTGTTAGTGTAGTGTTGGAAGAAGAATTTGGCTCCTACCGTGTCCAAAATGGCGCTGCTCAGTGCCAGACAGACAGAACAACACAACAGAAGCATTCAGAAATATTTAACTAGGAACACATGCAGTCTGGGAGGGACAAATATGGACTAAATCGGAAAGCATCTAAAGCAGTGTGTAATTAACTGAATCCACGTTTTGTCTTCCTTTGAGTTAAGCCTTGTTTAGAGCGACTTAAACAACTGTGTAATCCAATTTCAGACCTGGGATAGTCCTGGTTGTACTCGGAAGTGGCATGAACAGTTTGGGAGGTACTTTAAAGTTTAGAAAGACTAATCTAGAGTTTGGTAAACTAGTGGATTATGGGTATTTGTGAGTCCCCATGTTGATGTCGCAATGTGCCAAATGTATAACACAAGGGGCTTACTGTTAAAATCTAACTTCTCTTCCAATTCGAAATGATATTTGCTAAAACAGACAACAAGGTAGCTAATTTGATTTAAACTTATTGCACAACTGAACCAAATGAATGTAGTAAACAGTCTGTTGAATATGAGCATATGGTGAGCTTATTAGAAATGTGAAAAAGTAGCCTGTGGTGCATAAATAGGAAATATGAAATCTCACACTGGCTCTGTTTATATGCACACCAAAAATCCGATCATAATCTGGTTTCTGGAGTTATTTCTGGAGTTATTGATAACACACCTGTGCAGGTTTTTTGCAGGGGAATTACAGAGAACAAAATACAAAAACAAAAGAAAATACGTCAAAGATTGTACTACTGTAAGTTGCACTTTTTTTCAGTTTGGCCGTGGGTGCGACTTATACTCAGAAGCAATTTTACTTGTAATATATATGTTTTTTCTCTTCGTTATTATGCATTTTTTTCTGGGGCGACTTATACTCCAGAAAATACAGTAAGTTATTTCCATCTGATCCGTGTCACCAGATGTTTCGATGATCAGACTTCTCTTGTGCATCTTAGGTTTATCTGATTATTGGAGTTAACCCATTTTTACTCATATTCATATTAATGCACCTGCTCTGTACATACATCAGCCGCCACCCGTCTATGGAGTACTGTGTGATAAACCCGGATTATTTCATTATCTTTGAGGCTTTGCAGAGGAACCCATTTTTCTTCCTTTGAGCCTGCAACAATAGCTCATCGCCTGACAGTAATAACATGCATGATTCCTGATTTGAATGTAGAGTTAGCCGCACCTGTACTCCCGATCCGAGCCCTGTATCATTATTAGAGCCTTCACTGAGCACCTCTCCTCCGTCAAACCTTAGGAACCTGCTCGGGCCCGGGTGTGATTGATGTGAGCTTTGAGCGCTGGCGACAGGTGTTAATGTAATCTTCCCTCACTTTTCCTTTTCTAATTATGTGTTGCCATCTGGCTAGGTATGTTAGCAGTAGCGTCCGACTCCTAGCCCCTTGCGTTTCTGTTGGATCGTACAGTAGTTCAGGTGAGTCTAACGATGCTCCAGCGTCAAACAAAAGCCTCGACTATTAAGTACCATTTTATAATTACTACGCCTTAATTAGACTCAAAAAAGCGTGAACAAAGACTTCTGGCTTTGTAAGTATTTGAAGCAGTGCCATCACATCACCTGTTTGATTCAATAGACAGAGAAGATTAAAGTCATACTGCGGAACATTCTCCATAGAGATAGATGTTTTATGCTTTATCTGTGGAACATTACAGCCAAAGGAACATTTTCATATAAACAAACAGGAAGAGGTTTTCTTTCTTCAATTGAGGGGTTAGAGTTGGAAGTTCGGGTATTAATTAAGTAGTTATTAAGCCTGAATTATTCTTAATAAACGATTTGTTCATTTGGAATTAGGTCTAGATATTTTACGTTAGAGTTCTTCTAAAACATAAAACACACTCTGTTCCACCATGTGGTCATACAGGAAGTAATCCAATGTGGGAAGTGCTCCATACACCTTTACTAGAATCATTTGGATATTTTAACCCTGGAAAGGCCAATCGCTACTGAACAAAAGTTAAATGTAGCTGTTAACTTGAAAACTACCACTTCATGACATCACAAGGTGGAACAGAGCATTTTGAGCTTTGGAGATGTAGACACACTGATAAACCAGGATTATTCAAGCATGTGCGAATGAAACAAAACACAACTCCAGGTATTTGAAGAGGTAACAACATTATAACATGCCATAAAGCTCAAGAGAGTCACTTTTGTAATGAACACATCTTTGTTTTTTATGACAGGTCAAGATTTGGTCGGGGAAAAGATTGTTTTTTATGACTGCGGTTTGGGGTTTGATAAATTCAAAATACAAAGTGATGATGCAATGTTTGTGAAATTGATGTCAGTTATACAAGTTTGGCACAGAACACAGTGACATGGGCCAACGCAGCGAGCAGCCTCATTCTCATAGCCTGGGGAATTCAATGAGGAGTTATCTTCTAGGTCGCAACGCTTTTTTATTATTAGTATCTGTAGCCATAGGCCTATTCAGATTTACAGAATGTTAAAAATACAACATTTTATTTGCTGTGCAGTTCATCAAGGCTATATACACAATCTGTTTTATTGCCCATTAGCTGTTTGTCAAAGTGCTATACGTGCTACAATTGCGGCGTATGCTAATAGTAAACAATGAGGCAGCTAGCAAAAGGTGCTACTATATCTGTCATCCGTCATCAGCTTGGTTGCCAGCAGCATGCATATGAAGAAGTGAGTGTGTATGATGCGTGTCCTCGCTGTTTTGTATGATTCATTGAGGAAATATTTCAGATTTTATGTTAACAAAATACAGTATAATATAAGGATGTTGCGATTTGATTTTTCTGCATAAGTTTTTCAATGTGGGTGCTCACTTAATATGTTTATTTCAGTTTAGACAGTGCAAAAGTGTCACTGAGAGCCACATCAGGAAAATGGTCGCTCTCAAAGGGACTGATCTAAAATAAATGTAATTATTTTTTTACTTCTTCATAAACTTTCTGTATGTATTACTTATTCAATGTACAAATATTGCATATGTATTTCCAAGATGTAAAAATATATAGCTGTGTAACTTGCTATCTCCTGATAAACTGACATTTTAAGACACAAGATACCTTCTAATTTACCTTGTTGAGGGCCACATGCAATGACATAGCGGGCCACATTTGGCCCATGGGCCTTGAGTTTGACACATGTGATTAAGAGTCTTTTAACAATGGAGCGTACAACCGACCCCCTACCATGTTTGCTTTGCTGTTTTAAAAAAAAGTGTGAGTTGTAGTTAACCCCTATAGTGATTTTTAAAGCTAATATAGATTTTATGTTGTTTTTTTTATTGGAGTCTCATTTTGAACAATATTTTTAATCAAGATTGGATGTGCTATGAAAGTGGGGCAACATTTTTGGGGGTGGGGCTATGGGGGTGCATTGACCATTCTCGTGGAGGCTAGTACCCACTCAAGCCTTCCCCTCTGGCGCTGTCCCGGCTCTGGAATACAGCATGACAATTTTGCATATTCTTAATGAACACTTGCTTTTCGAGCTTTAATTAAATCCTTATTTAAGACGTGTCAGATTCACACTATGCCTGCAGTGATTACAGAAGCACAGAGGCTGACAGGTGAACATAACTCCTGATTTATCTGTGTGGCATGTTCCATACTAAACAGTGTGTGAAGAGAAATGTAAATGAGCTCTAATGTGATGCACTGTCACTGATCTGATGAAGACGAATGCTGCTGTCGTCACATGTAAACCTCAGGAAGCATTCTACGCAAAACACATAGATATTGGTTAAGCTTGTCATTTTGTATGGACTGGAGTCTTTCAGCCTCATGTTTAGCAGCTGAATTACTGTGTAGGGTAATGATGTTTGCACCTCCTAATGTACCAGGGGCAGTTTCACAAACATTACCTCAACACTGGCTGGTTTCTGGAGAGGTGAATTCAGTATTAACTGAGAGCTACCCTTATATCAACAGTCTGGTTATCGGTCCATAGCTGCTCAAACAGTCGCCTGGGGTCCAGAATACACATTTCTTCGATACTTTATGAAGATGTAAGTCTGGTCACCGGTGAATCTCCCAGTTTTCAAATGGGCGTGATTGACAGGTGGATTAGTGAATCAGGGACACGCATGGTTGGCCGAATCAGACAAAACAAAAGAAAGAAATATCACAGGGGGCTGAAAAAACAGCAGGTTTTTGCAGAATCAATTAGCAAAGTGCTAAACTAAATTTGATTTCATTTGTAAATCATAGTTGATTGCACAAAGGGGTTTGACTGGCTTGAGACAAAGCGCACGACGTGGATATCGTTTTGGATTTGACAGAAAACTCAAACAGATTATATCAACTGAAAATATTGTATCGTTATCATACACGTTTCTCTGCAGACTCTACACACCTGACTGAGGTGCGTCGGAGGAGAAGGTCTGAAATGTTAAGAAAACTCCCGCACACTGTCTCACTCTTGATTCACTTTTATTCCCACAACGTTTCGGTCCATCTGACTGAGGAAGGTCAGAATCAAGAGTGAGACATTGTGCGGACTTTTCTTAACTTTTCATTATCATACACAAAAACTGCACAAATAAAATGTGTCAACTAAGTTCTAGTTGATTAAATCGTTTTTTGTATTTTTGTATTTTGTGACTTCAGAGCAATGTTAGTTTATTATTATTTCTCTTGATTGCTTCATGCATGTCAAAATGTTTTATGTTAAAAATAAAAATCTACTGTTTCTTATGGTAAAATGCCGAAGAGGCGGAGCATCTCAGTTCTGCAGTTCTGAACAGGAAGTTACTCGCTCTGTTTCTATTATCACAATTGACAATGGCGTTTTCCACCTTAGAGCATTCCTGGACAAATGAGGGATTACACCATATTGTTTCTATGACCATCAAACTCTTTAAATGCTTGCTATAATCACAAATATAATTGCTTGGTTAATTGCTTGCTTGCGTAAACACACAATTATCACACAACTTCCTCAAACTACTCCTAGGCCATTTGCATCACTAAAAAGGGGGATACAGTATTAACATAATGGTTCTTACTGTGCACGTCGCCCCTCTGCTTGGTGACCTCCTTGTTGATGGTGTTGTCCACTGGCGTTACTGGGGCGGGTGGGGGAGGTACGAAGGGGCGTCTGGTGGGTGGAGGAGCAGGTTTGGGCGGGACATAGGGTTTGCGTGTGGGCACTGGGGGCTTCCTGGTTGGGACGAATGGCTTTTTCGTCGGTACAGCCGGTTTGCGCGGTGGTGGAGTGACCCTCTTCGGTGGTGCTTTGGTTGTAGAAGTAGTAGTCGTAGGCGTAGTGGTTCTGGGGATGAAAACTCTCTTTTCCGTGACTGGGGGGCTCACAGTAGTAGTAGTAGTAGTAGTGGTGGGCCGCCTGAAGTCGAAATCGGGGATGTAGTTGTGGTGATGGTTCTTGCCTGGTCGAGGAGGTTCGATGGCCACTTTGGGAATAGCTGGAATGACAAGATAGAGACCAATTATAAGTACTTAAAAATAACTCAACCTCTCAACGGCTGTGATTTCTTTACTCCACTATTCGCCCCTTCTCCCTGAAACCAAATGTTAAAAGCCTATTACAATTTGTTAAGAATTGTGCTAAAAGAACACAAGCCTTGCTATGAAATAACAAAGGTAAAGTGTTGGCCCTGAAGTGCTGCTGAGTAAAAGGTACAAAAGATGAAGGTAAAAGAGCAGCTCAGGTGGTAGAGTGTTTGTCCACTGATCCAAAAGGCTGGTGGTTCGAATCCCGCTCTCGACTTACACATCATTGGTTGAGCGGTGTGATTTCAGCTCCTACAGATGAAAGCTCACTTAATGGATGAGCGTTTCCTTGATGTAAAGCTGAGTGCCTTGAAGGTGGAAAAGCACTATATAAATACGTGACCACTGACCGTGAAGGTTTATCTTGTGCAATCTACATACAACCAAAAACTGTGGCTCCGACGTGCAGCATGATAATTAGAGTTTTGTCCTTATGTGAGATCTAAAGTCTCATTTCTTATTCTCTTTCATCTGCAGTATTGCCTTATATGTATTTGGAACAACATGAATCTCCATTGCACTGCAGATCTACGTGGCACTTTTGTTTGGTATTTTAAATTTTGTATTTCTCTCTGAAGGTTCATGACACGTTCCTCTTGACTCTTTGTCTAAAATGTATTATTCATTTTTAAAACTATTAATTTGAAGCTCACTGCCCTACCAATTATCAGGTTAGCTTTCCAACAGAAAAAAATGACAAATTATTGTTGTTAGGGCTTTTTATACTACTTGCTACCACTATAATTAAAATCTAATTATTTTTTCTCATAAATGAAAACCTCTGTATTAGTATTTCAAGTTTATTCAACCTGAAATATGTACAGATGCCTGCTTGTCGCCTCCTGCTGGAAGTAGTGGGCCATGTTGAGACAGGTGATCCAGAGCATATGGAGCTCAACAGTCCCACCCACTTTGAAGTCGGCTCCGGTTTTGGAAGTCAATTTTCCATTCATTTTTCCTATCAACTTTAAAATATTATGAGTTCAAAGACATCGCAGAGCCTAACCTGCTACGTGGGAACTAATATCCATAATGCAAGATTCAGCGAAATGCTTTAAAAAGTTTCAGAAACAGATTTTGAATAAAATATAATAGGTCCTCTGGTCATTAGTTGCCACATAGCTGAGTAAGCTTTCAAACTTTTACAATTTTTTGGGGGGAAAGTCCATGAGAAAAATGAATAGGAAATCTTCTTCTGGAACCAGGGAAAGACGGTCACTGTCGAGCTCCGCTGGGTAAATAACTTGCTCCGTATTAGGAATGCTGGATTATGCCGGATTACTGGCTGTCACACCAAACACAGTGTACTGCGGTGCATACCTGACATACTGGAGCACAGGTTCACTTAGGTTTACACATAATAACAACTTTCCTACTTTAACACCTTCATTATAACACAGCTAATGTAGTGTAATGAGAACTTTTTTTCCGTAGATACTCTTCGCTCTGGCAAAAGTACATCTTTCTATAGAAATTTAGCTAAAAATGCTTAAACAAAAAAAATAGGAGAACTTCTGCACTATTCCCCTTATAATATCTTCCACTATCATTTTTCACATGGGCCCATATCTGGCTAAAGGCTGGACACTGCCACAGTATATGAAGCCTGATCTCTTGTATTATTGATCGGCAATTCTTTGTGTGTTTTTAGCTCCGGGCGACACGGCATTGAACTAAAGCATCTCGGCCTCGTCTCTCATTCTTTACCATTGGGGCGAGGGTTCATGCAGGTTTCATGAGTGGAGGAATGGCCGACACAAAAGCGCAGACTCTGTTATTGGATTCTCGGGTTGCAAGCGGCTTTGATATGTGATACACAAGAAGGACATCGCAACTGCCTCAAGCCCTCGCCCCTCCGGACCATAAGGGAGAAGTGACGGGGAATTGAAGGATTTTCGCAGGTCTTAAGACACAAGTTTGGAGCTAGATGATTAAATATCAACTGGGAATGAATGACTTGTTGTCCAGCGATTGGCAATGCACCCTGCGATCTAGGTCTAATGAAGTGTGCGCGGGCTGAAAGACTAGCTGCTCGAGACATAGCTCAAGATGACAAGTGCTCTTTTGCCTGATGAAAACGGCCAAATGCCAAAAATACACAGACAGGAAGTTGGAGTCGGGCTGATGGAAAGCTACATCCATACAGAGCAGAGGAGATATTTTTCTGCTGCCTGCGATATTACTAGGATTTTCCAGACAAATCGAAACGCCCGGAAGTTGAAAGATGCCTTTAGAATACGAGATCAGAGGAAATAAATGTGTGGTAGCAGTCGTAATCTGAAATTTGACTTTACTTCTTCGGTTCTAAGATTGACGATAGCTAATAATATGCATCTGTAACCAGCCGTCTGTGTGCAGTCCAGCCCTAACCATGAATAAAAGAAGCCTGATCACGCTGCTATAGAGAATTATGGTTCATTTATAGCACAATTTAACCCTACAACATTATTATATCATTATTACATGTGCCACAATGTGTACTGATTATTGATATTGAACTGTACACAAACACCAACATATCCTATGAGCGTTTTATGATTCTGACAGAGCGGTAATGAATGAATTGCCATATTTTCCGAAGTATAAGTCGCACCAGCCAAAAAAATGCATAATAATTAAAAAACACCATATATTTCACATAAATCACATCTGAGTATAAGTCGCACCCCCGGCCAAATTATGAGAACAAGTGTGACTTATAATCTAGAAAATACAGTAAGCAAAATGACACAAATTTTTTATTTTTTAAGAAAAAAATGAAATTTTGACTGTGACTTTATCAATTTTCTTAATCGATATAACCAAATGACAAATACATAAATAAATAGCACTGAATAATATTGAAAAGACATATTAATTAGCAAAATACTTATAATATCATATGGATATCCTGGCATTTGGTTCTTGTTAGACAGGTTATCTTGGTGTTTTATTTTTTTTATTGTTCTTGTGTCTTATTTTATGTACTGTATTTTCTGCAGTATAAGTCGCACCAGCCAAAAAAAAAATGCATAATAATGAAAGAAAAAAATATATATTTCACATAAATCACGTCTGAGTATAAGTCGCACCCCCGGCCAAACTATGAAAAAGTGTGATTTATAGTCCGGAAAATCACACTTTATCTTTTTTTCTTTACTTTATATGAAGCACTTTGTGTAGCTTAGGTTGTATTTTAAATGTGTGATATAAATAAAATTGAACTGAACTGAATCTTTGCCTAATAATCCCATTTGAAAAGCACTGACAGCTTCCTGATCCAGAGCGGAGATTTCCAATATGTTTTCTGCTTATATAATGACGTAACTTTATCACTTAAAACTTTGACAACTGCTCCTGTAGCTTGTTTTAAATCTCAAAATCCCAACACATTAGCGCGGGCATAGCCTTAGCCGTGACTGACAGCCGTTACAAAAGAAGGAATTTGAGTCCCACCCGGACCCCTCCAAGCTCTTCCTTTGGCCTCTTTAGCTTTAGTACACTTCCACCAAAAAAGTGAGGCCCCACTTTTGGCTGAACATTGTGCTTAGGTCCTTACGTTTGCAGTCGTGGCCAATCAACCTGTAGCCCTCTCTGCATTTGCACTTGTAGGAGCCCGGAGTGTTGTAGCAGGTGGTGAAGCGGCTGCACTGGCTCTGGCCTAAGGAGCACTCATCCACATCTGAAACATAATAGAAAAAGAACAGTTAGCCGCGTGCAGTTAGCCATGTGCAGTTAGCGGGTACAAAACACTCCACGAGGATTCAACAGCTGTTATCCAAGGCTATTAGCTTCAAATCTATTCAATGTACAAAGACTACTTATGCTGAGTGCACTGTTAGCGGCTGGCTCTGATCAGGCCTAAAAATATGTTTAAAAGTAATGGTCAAACATAGAAATCCTTCCTCTACTCTGCATAAAGTCGCTAGTATTTCAGTCCTGTGAATAAAGATGAGAATAAGTCTGTATTTTCACATTTTATAGCTGCATAATCAGGCATGCCATATGATACTATTACTGTCTGTGATGGCCAAAGTTAGTTGTTTCTACACAATTCTCATCACACAAAATTGAATAAAAAGTATACAGGCATTATAATTCAGACTGATATTGCTTCATAAATAGTTCCTTTTATAATATACTGAATGGAGTAAAGTCAGACGCAGGCTCGTACCACAAACAGAATATAACATAAAGTTTTTAAATACTATCATAAATTTGTGCCTCAAAACCCAATGCCAAATTTAGAGAATGGATGTGACTCCCAGCTGGCTCTGTGCACAACGGGAGCGGCTAGTTTCAATCAGAGTCGGCCTAAAACATTTCCAGTGTAATGTAATGTCTGTGAGGTTTATGCCGAGTTGTGGTAAAATTAATAAATCCTCACAGATCAGGAAGTGGACAGGGCGTTACGGGTGGATGTCACTGGCAACATGTTAAAACTTCAAACGAGGACATTTCTGTGTTACGAAGGTGCTATTTATGTGTCAATGATGCTAACTTCATTAAAATGACTGTAAACCATTGTGTTCTGCGTCCTGATTGGCTGAGGGACTGTAGACCATTGTGTTCTGCGTCCTGATTGGCTGAGGGACTGTAGACTATTGTGTTCTGCGTCCTGATTGGCTGAGGGACTGTAGACCATTGTGTTCTGCGTCCTGATTGGCTAAAGGACAGTAGACCATTGTGTCCTGCGTCCTGATTGGCTGAGGGACTGTAGACATTGTCCATCAGTCTCCTCTGTGCCGTGTCTTCCGGTGAAGTTTTGCTGACATTTGTAAAGCATCTAACATGTTGTCAGTGACATCCACCTACAGCTCTCGGCTCCACCGCCTGATCTGTCAGTGTTACTGATTTTAGCGCAACTCTGCAAAAACCTCACAGGCATGAAATTACACCGGAAATGATCAAGCTGATTGTCTCTGATGTTACTACCCGGCCCCAGTTGTGCCTTTTCCAATGAGTTTACAGTTGTTTTCTTGCAAATAATGTCAAAAAACAATTTGGTTTTACTGTCAAATTCAATTATTTTTACTGTCAAAAGTTAATTTGAACATTTAAATTCATGGTGGACATAACAATACAATACTATTTTGCAAAACCTGCTCTTACTAATTAGTTTTGGGTGAAGTCTCATTGCTGCGCTGTTTTATTCTGCTCTAATTTGAGATTTGAAAATACATGAGTGAATGTGCCACCTAATGAATGCCCCAAGGGAGAAAACAAAAAAGCACGAGCCTTCACTGGAACATTCTTTTCATTTTTACATTTACTTTTATTACCTCCTTCTATATGTTTATTGATGAAAGTATAGCTGCGGCTCGTACCTATGCACTGGTATTTCCCGTTGATGTATTGGAGGTCAAAGCCGTCGTGACACTTGCAGATGTAGCTCCCGAAGGTGTTGATGCATTTCCTGAAGCGTGGACACACCGCTGTTCCCGCTGCGCACTCATCCACATCTGTATGACAAAACACACAATACAGCAAATGAGAAAAATGAAACTTCTGCTTGACCCCGTGTGCTTGGTTAGTGTTCCATTGAATAAACAGAATGCATGCGTCCTTTATCAGTTATGTAAAACGTTATGCGAGTGTGCTTTGATCAGGTTTTGTTGGAGCGTGCCCATCGAGCTCAGGATTGTGCCGTCATGCGTCACTTTTCTGTTAGCATAATGTTAAACCATAAACTGTATAAAGAAGTGGACTGTCACCCATAGAGTTTCCCGAAGCTCGTCGAAGCTTGCAATTATAGGGGCCAATTTGGAGCTCCGCGAGTATCACAGCAACCAAAGAGCCAATCTGGAGCGAAGCAGTTGAGTTAGCGTTTGCACCTCTGGTTTAGCAGGGGACAGACGCTTAGCAACGCTGTCAATCAAACCTGTTGCTAACGCTAGTGGGAGTGACCTCGAGGAGCGAACGCAGCTGATTTGTCTGTTATTAATGTCCATATCTTGAGTTACAAATAAAATAGTGAAATAAAAACACCAGGATCACGTAGAGCAGGTCAATTTGAACATTTTAAGACCAAAATTACGAGCCTAACAGCAGCAGTTATGGAGAGAGGGGCGACAGTTTTCTTATGTAAAGTGACTTGGAGCCGGAGTCAATAGTTAGCAGGTTAGCTATGTCCATTTATATATCCAGTCTATGTGTTAAACCAATGGAGATTTTAAGATGCTAGATGCTGAAATAGTAAACGCTAACTTAGCTTGTGACTCAGCAACTTTTTTTGCATAGTTTAAATGCATTTCCATCTTCCCAAATACGCTTAAACTGTTATACGCTTAAATAAGAGCTACCTGAAGTGAGCAAATACACTTTTAAGGATTCTAGTTGCGATACTTGTGCGTTTCCACCTTTTGTTACTAATGCAAATCTTCAAAATGCGTATTTTAAAAAAAAAAAGTAATGGAAACGCAACTAATTTGGACATTTTTCCCACTTGGCATGGCAGATTTCCATGGTAACGGTCACTAACATTCACTATATACACGAAGAGTCAAAATGATTAAGTTAGCGTATACAGTAATGCAGATTGGGTTTTACTGCGCTAGGATATTGAAGGCACCTCATAGTATATATAGCTGCACTATGAAAAACATTGGAAGCTGAAGTGGACTGCCAACTCCTAATAGTGATTGTTACCACCAGCCATCCATCAAAATCATGTCAACTGTGTGTCATCCTTAGATTCAATACCAGCAATTTCACACCAAGTCAGAGGTGCTCTACCCTCCCACAAAGACACACAAGAGTGATGGGCAGGATGATTCTTTGACAATAACACTTTGAAATTGGGTCTGAAATACTGCACAGAGGCTGGTACAAGTATTATAAGGCTACCCATACCCTAGTATTTTGCTGTGGAGTATTATATAAGACTGGTGGGGGGTATGACATAAATAGGCTTAATGCCACACTGTGAAATAGTTCAGGAAACTGCAGGTAATTGCATCTCTATGGAGACAAGAAGTTACTCTCAATGTCTAATGCAAATGTTTAATTACCTTCAGTACAGAAGATACACAGACTGCACGCTCACCCTGGATATGCGTTCTTTGTAGGGAGTATTATAGCGTCTGACATAGTTGAGATAATGAGGTCTGAGCTGGCAGTGTGAGTGACCAAAGCAGCACAATCACCCTCCACCCTCCGAAAAGTTAAGCAGTGTGTCTTCAAAGGGCCCATTCTGTATTATTCCACCTTGTGATGTCATCAAGTGGTAATACAGGAAGTGCTCCACTGTGTTTTTAAACCCCATACACCTTCACTAGAATCACTTGGATAATTTCAGACCTGGAATTTGCAATCTCTAATGAACTAAAGGTAAAGGTAGTTGTTGAAAACTACTATTTCTAATACTACTACAATATTATAACATGACTTAAAGCTCAGAAGAATCAATTTTGCGTAATATAGGATCCAATTTTTTGTACTTTTTTTTTTTTTCATGTTAGCCTACATTTCAGAAGCAGCAATGCACCTTCATGCCACAACCCTACTACTCCAACAACCCCCAAAACCACATTTGTCGTCTCCGTCACATCTTCCAAAAAGAACATTGGTATGCAGACTTTAGTGATTGTTGCCTTTCGGTGTGTACACGTTTTAAATATGTAGGAAAGCCTGCAGCACAGCTCGGGGCTGCCAGACGCCTTGCATATAAACAATGTAACAATGGAGAGGCTTGTCTTCGGCTTTTTCTGTCTGTGTGTTTGTTGACACTATTACTTTACACTTGTAGACACCCACAAACCAGCCAATTTACGTACCTTTGAGTTTACCTGCAGGGACGCACTGTGGGTGGGGGATGTGTGCATCGGGTTACACCAGGTTAACCCTATGCTTTGTCCTTGCATGGCTCATATTGACTGAAGCTAAAGGTTGCATGTTTTTTATGTTCAATAATTGTATTTTAAATGTGGCGATTGTCGATATAACAGAGAAATCCAGTTTGATCTTACACGACATCCTATTGAGTTGGCAGCTTCAAACCTGCTTGCATTGGCACTATGTAATGATCGCACATCTGGTCCGGTTCTTTGCCCTTTTCTCAAGCAGCAAATCTTTACAAATTGCCTTTAAATCCATAGAAACCCTTACAGCACATACATAATGGACAATATTATGTTAGGCAATTGTGTTGGACTTGACAGCTCTACTGATAAGTTTAGCAATTTGCACGAAAGAGGGGAGCTTTTGAAATATGAGGCCGACTCAGAGGCTGCGCAACAATGCAAAGACATCAATAAACCCTGTCGTCAATTAGGGAGGTTTGTTGCAATCCCGACACCGCACCAACAGCAAGTCAATACTTCTAGTTAGACGTGTGTCTGTTGGGATTGTTGGACGGATCTATTGCTGTGCACAAATAGGTGAGGTTGTTTTTCCAATTCAATTTCAAGCACTTCCATCGTGTTCGCCGTGTTGGATTCTCATTGGATAACAAGAAGGGAAATGCCTGAGGATTTATGATAATGTGAAGCTTCATGTGTTTATTTGTTTTATTGATTGACGCAGAAATGTACAATGTTAAATAAACATCAGTTACACTCGGAAAAAATTACGTTTTCTGTTTCACCAGAGGGCAAGTAAACGTCACAATTTGTCTGTAAAGAAGATGGATAGATGGAAGCAAATAGTACTCAAATACAAGCCTCTGTTCAAATCCAGCATAGATATAATGAGTAAACAGCCTAAAATGTAGCGAACAAATAAACAAGCTAACAGTTAATTAAAAATTAACCAGGGCTGTCCTATTGAAATTCATAGATCTCTTTTTCAAGGGAGTCCTGGCCAAGAAGAACCAACAACACAATCCCTAGACAAAACATTTCATATAAAACAGAGCTGTCCAAACTACGGCCCAGGGGCCAAATGCGGCCCTCAGACCAATTTTCTTGGCCCTTGTCTCCTGCTAAACTGGCCCAATTGATCAGGAAGTATTTTGTTACTACAAAGTGAAGAGATTCTACCTCTATAACCTGAATAACATCACATTACATTGTGACACGGGCCTAAAAATAATCTTCCAAGTCTTATTAATGGTACAATTGTTCTGTCAAACCTGCGTTAAATGCACCATTGGACTCCCTGTATCGACACTGGTCTGTGGCCCTCCGCTTCAAATATATTTCAGTACATGGCTCTCGGTCAAAAAAGTTTGGACACCCTTGACATAAAACATCCAATAAGAAAAGTTAAAATGACTTTAAAGGGCCCATATTACACTACTCTCTGATCTATGTTATAATGTTTCCTCATCACAAACAGACCTGGAGTTGTGTTTTGTTTCATTCAGCCGTTACCGTTACACATAAATCCTGCATATTTAGACTGAGTTCTTCTTTCAAACAGAAAACACTCTGTTCCACCTTGTGATGTCCTGTGGTAATACAGCTCCAGTATGTTTTTAAACTCTATACACCTTCACTGGAATGGGTGACTTCAGACCTGGAACTGCCAATCTCTACTGAACTAAAGGTAAAAGGAGCTGTTAACTTGAAAACTACCACTTCATGACATCACAAGGTGGAACAGAGCATTTTGGGCTTTGTAGCTGCAGACAGACTAATAATGAAAAGTTACTCAAACATGTGTGAATGAAACAAAACACAACTCCAGGTGTGTTTTTAAGGTGAGATAACATCTTAGGTGAGATAACAGCATTATAACATGACTTAACGCTCACAAGAATCAATTTTGTGTAATATAAGACCTTTAAAGATGTCTTAAAATAATCCTTTTACAATGGCAAAGTATTATTCAAGCTGACATAAAAGCACATTGAGAATACACAAACGTAGCTATGTTAACTATAACTCATACAGATTGCTAAGTTTGTAGACTAGATAACAATCCATACTTGCATTAACTGAAACGGCACTTTCATCAACGAGATGCTGAACACTTTTTCAAACTTGCCATAGCACCAAGAGTAATGTCTCTACTGCTATTCCAACCATCCAGAGCGATTCTCTGGTTACTCTCCCTTCTGCAAATATGATCCAGTCACCATAAAACTCCCCATAAAATATCAGCCCCGGTGCGGAAACGTTCCATTTAAGTCTCGCAACACCTGCGGAACCCCCCTCTGCTGCCCCCCGCCCACCATCAGTCTTTATGATGGATGTCGCACATGCCTCCCTCCCCACCCCCCGTCAGAGAGTCCTGAGTCACTGAGACGCTCCTTCCCGGACGAGCCCCCAACTTACAAGCTCTCTTTATAGGTACACAGGTTAAGTGTCCTAACTACCTCCTCCGTGGGCTGTACTTCGCGGCGTAAGAGCTTTTCACAGTCCCAGTGTTTTGATCATAGCTGTACGCTCAGAAAGATTACATAAAAGGTTGTACGATTGCGCCGCTCTTCCAAGGTTTCTTCTTTGGCAAAACATTAAAGAGGCAATGAAGTACAAATTCCGTGAGTTCTTTTCTGCGTTTAGCTTTTAACTGCAGAAGTGGTGGAGAGTGAAAGATCAATTTTATTAAAAGGTATGTTGAAGTAGAGAATATGGGTGGTTTAAAAACATGGGGGATTTTACAAACTTGTTAGAAAACAGTTTTCTTAGTTTGGTTCTTCTAGTTCTTTAGTATCTACAGCTTTTTCTTATTGGTAAAGAGCATTTTCACAGCCTCCATCTGACCCACTTTGCATCTCGTTTGGCACGGGTCTGGTCTTTCTTCGGGTAGAGCCTGTCCAAACAATATTATCAGTAGTTTAAGGTTATATTACACAGTGATGAACTTTGTTTTAAAAATAACCATCTGGATAAGGTCAGCTTTTGTGTTATTTTCTGTGTAACCAAAAGTAGATTTACTGCGTGCTATTCGTTTGACTTTGATTACATTATACAGACATTAGACTTTATCTTTTGCAAAACCTTTGGATTGTTGCCGTGACAATAACAATTCACAATATTCTTGAGCAGGCCGGGTAGCATTTAAAGGTACCAGGACAGTACTAAATAAAACGATCTGAGTACTAGTAGGAAAAATTGAAACTGAAAACTGGTGTGAATACCTTTTCATTTAAGTTTTGATGCCAAATGTGTCCTGGAAGAGCACTATGAAAAGCTACAAGTATCACCATAAATTAACAATAAAATAACTGCTTTTCTCGAAAACAAAAACTTTTGAATGGAATTTTATCAGTGTAAACCAGGGGTGGGCAAACTACGGCCCATCCATCCATCCATTTTCTTCCGCTTATCCGGGGCCGGGTCGCGGGGGCAGCAGTCTAAGCAGGGACTCCCAGACTTCCCTCACCCCAGACACGTCCTCCAGCTCCTCCGGTGGGACCCCAAGGTTTTCCCAGGCCAGCCGAGAGACATAGTCCCTCCAGCGTGTCCTGGGTCTTCCTCGGGGCCTCCTCCCGGTGGGACATGCCCAGAACACCTCCCTAGGGAGGCGTCCAGGAGGCATCCTGAGCAGATGCCCGAGCCACCTCAGCTGGTTCCTCTCGACGTGAAGGAGCAGCGGCTCTACTCCGAGCTCCTCCCGTGTGACTGAGCTCCTCACCCTATCTCTAAGGGTGCGCCCAGCCACTCTGCGGAGGAAACTCATTTCGGCCGCTTGTATCCGCGATCTTGTCCCTTTCGGTCATGACCCAGAGCTCATGACCATAGGTGAGGGTAGGAACGTAGATTGACCGGTAAATCAAGAGCTTTGCCTTTTGACTCAGCTCCTTCTTTACCACAACGGACCGATACAGCGACCGCATCACTGCGACGCTGCTGCCGACCCGCACCGCCTGTCAATCTCGCGTTCCATCCTTCCCTCACTCGTGAACAAGACCCCGAGATACTTGAACTCCTCCACTTTGAGGCAAGGGCTCACCACCCACCCGGAGAGGGCAAACCACCTTTTTCCGGTCGAGAACCATGGCCTCAGATTGGAAGAGCTGATTCTCATCCCAGCCGCTTCACACTCGGCTGCAAACCGCCCCAGTGCCTGCTGCAGGTCCTGGCTCGAAGAAGCCATCAGGACAACATCATCTGCAAACAGCAGAGATGAGATCCTGTGGTTCCCGAACCAGATCCCCTCCAGCCCCTGGCTGCGCCTAGAAATTCTGTCCATAAATATAATGAAGAGAGAACCGGTGACAAAGGGCAGCCCTGGCGGAGTCCAACATGCACCGGGAACAAGTCTGACTTACTGCCGGCAATGCGAACACAGCTCCTGCTCCGGTCATACAGGGACCGGACAGCCTTAGCAAAGGGCCCCGGACCCCATACTCTCAGAGCACCCCCCAAAGGACACCACGGGGGACACGGTCGAATGCCTTCTCCAGATCCAAACTACGGCCCGTTGGGTTTATTAATCCGGGCCACTGAATGTGACCAAATTATGGCACACTTCAGCTACATCAGCCTTGTATTACACTCTTATTCTCCTATCAGCCCTTCTGCAAAAATTAGCTTATCAAAGAAAAGAAAAGTGGATAGTGAGTGTTTAATATGAAGTGGACAACAAAATATTTTTTCACCAAAGTCCGATCAAAGTGCCAAGGCAAGTTTTTTGCTGGCATTCAAATAAACAAAAGCTAGCAAGTCTTTCTCTGAAGGTGACTTTTTAAAAGAATGCATTTGTGAAAACTATTTGTACAATAATCCTTGCATATTCAAGCTTTGCTACATGTTACAGGCCAAATCTCTAATGTAATGACCCGACTCCTCTGTCAAATTTTACCCACTGTAGCCCGTGTGTCAAAAAGTCTGCCCACCCCTGGTCTAAACAATGATACAGGAATAATACATCAAAAAAGTACCGCTCAGAAACTGGTGCTTAATATCAGGTATAATGGAAACATACCCAGCCCTAATCTCAAAATAATTAATGTACAAAATCCTCAAAAAGGCAGCAGTAACAGGAAAAAGCCATGTGAATTCAGCAAACGAGTATTCACGTTCAGTAAAGAAACGATTCAGCATAGAGCATATGTAGAAAGCATTATGTTATTGGGTTTGTTGCAGTAATGAAAGTTTATGGCTGTACGGTGGCCTCATGTGCTCATAAATACAGTGTGGACATACCCACGCAGGTCCGCCCGTCCGGAGCCAGCTGGAGCCCGGGTGATGGACACTGACATCGGACCTCTCCTTTCAGCACCTCGCAGCCGTACTGGCAGTTGGCCATACCACAAGTGCGCGCATCTGAGGAGACAGGCAAAACACATTAACACATGGGGCAAGGGTGGGGTTCAGAGGGGCTTTCATCTCAACAGCGTACAGATTTAGAGCTCTGTAGAACATGAGAGGCGCACTGGGAACAGGCATGATGTTAGCGCTGATCCTACAAGAATTGCTGAGAGGGAAAAGCTGGTAGTGACGTCCTACAGATTGACAGACATCTTTAAACTTAAATGTGCACTATGTAGGGGTGTGCTGCCTGCTTGTGTCTATAGAGATGTTAGTGCTTTACTGGAAATGTTTCACAATATGGCACTGCATTTATTTATCTCCATGGAGAAAAGCTGGTACAAGTCAAATCTGTTGAGAGGCGACATAAGAAAAGCAGCAAAATCGAACATTTTCGAAGCTTTTAACCATGTTGTAGTGGTTTCCCTTCTCACTTATCCTCTCGAAGTTGGTTTTGGAGTGATTTGTGCATGTTTGAGAAATGTTTAATCTCTTATTTTTAGGGAGCCATATCCTCGTTTTCAGTGCCACCGGCATACACCCACTGCTCTCTGCTTACTTCGTTCTTCAAATTTATTTTCTTAATCGATGATACGCACAGGATTCAGAGCATTGCGTAATCATTTTGGTAAAAAACAAAACAAAAATCTGTTCGCTAGTGTGATCTGCAGCTGTCCATAGGAGGGGCCGACGGCTACACAGCTCTTGATAATGTTTATGATAACACCAGCTCCCATTGGGCACTGCTGTTTTCTAACACAGAAGTGGACTTGTTTCTTGTATTAAGTCGTTTTACATGAATATTGTGATTTAAAATGTGTAAATTATAACATAATGATCCACGGGCGTCGCAGATTATAACCACAGAGCAGACACAAGCACAACAGATCCACTTTAAAATATGTTCTAGTGATAAAAACAATACAATCACCTAAGAAAACCTCATGAAGTTGACTATATTTGACAGAGACTACACTATGCCTCTGCACTAAGCTAAACAAGTCTTAGCTCTGGACGCCGCATGCCGCAAATAGCACCGGGGTCACCCTCACTCATTTCCTTATTACACTTTCTCCTTGTCCCAGGGCCAGTGAGCTTAAGCAGAGCCTCCTCTCTGCACTGTTTCTCCTGCCTTCCTCTGACCTCTGGGTTCTCTTATTAGATTCTTGGCTGCAGTCACCCCCGGCTTCACTTCTCAGGCCCACTTTCAATATTGCGCCTCCCCCTTGCCTCCCCTGTGTTTTTGTTGCACCGACCTGGACCGTCACCAAATAATGAGGTAAAGGAGTGCACACTTGATAGCCGGGGCCCTTAAAGAGGAAATTAGAAGTGGGTGAGGTGCCGTGGGGAGAGGGGTGCGTGGGGGATGGTGGGGGGGATGGAGGTGGCTGATTAAATGCTACAGTGGTCTATTGATCGGGCAGAGGCGGCCTCAGCACAAAGCCAAAGTGGAGAGACTATGCGACTGAAACTGTCTCAAGTGATGGGCAGGAAGAGATGTTAATGTCATTTGCTCTGATAAAATATTCCTTGGTGTCTTCTTTGGTTCTTTAATTAGAATTTGAATAGAATCACACCTGCACCTGGCAGCAGCAAAGTGCATGAATTTGAAGAAGCTGTATAATCACCTAACACTGAACACTGAGACTAATTATCACTGCAGAAAAATGTGAAAATATCATCTTCACTTCAAAATTTAGCAAACTCAATAGTCTTGGGCGACATCTAATGGTGAATTGACCACAGACAAATACAGAAAATAGTAATAAGTAAGTGAGTTATAAGTAATTAAAAGTGCAATATGGGACTTTTCTGATGTGATTCTTGTTGTTTCCTGCATTTTTCATTTTTTCCTGAGATTAAACAGGCCCGTTGACAGAGATTTCGAGGCCCGGGATAAGAAGCCTCATACTCTAATATAAATTAATAGGATGAAGGTCCAATTCTAATAATAATATATTCACACAGCAATAACGTCTTATTATAAACCACAGATTAGCGTAAATCAGGGGTGCCCAAACTCTTTTCACCGAGGGCCATATCTTGAAAAATATTTGACAAGGAGGGCCACAGTGGTCAATACAGTGGATAATTCAGTTGGTGCATTTAACATAGTTTTGACTTGACTTCATACTTTAAATAAGGCTTGAAATATTAAAATTTGGTCTGTTTGACAATGCAATGTGATGTTATTTTAAGTTGATAGGATTAGTCAAATTTGCCGTAAAAAGTACTGATTATGATCAATTGGGCCAGTTCACCTGAAGGCTTGAGGGCCAATAAAAATTGGTCTGAGGGCCGCATTTGGCCCCTGCGCCATAGTTTGGACACCCCTGCTGTAAAGGTAAATAGTCACATTTTTGTATGGTACTTTTCCAACTTCCACCAACCTTTACTTGTATTCATTTCCAGCTCTGGCTTGAGTTTTCTTACAGGACCACAAACAAACACTCCGTCTGTCAGTCTTTCATATGCAATAACACTGGGTGAAAACGCTCTTCTGTGAGACAGGTACAGACACCAGCTCTTGGTCGGTTCCTCAGGGCAGCTAATAAGAAGTGGCCATGCAGCGAGTGTGCGGAGATGGGGTTTCTTTCACATTTTTCATTTTAGATCTGCGAGGGAGCTTCGCAGGGGGCTTTAGAACTGCAGGCCTGTTACAATGAGGTGTATGAACGCAGGCTTTAATCAAAACAGTCTATCACCGGACTGTCACTGGGCCTTTCATGGTATGTGCTCCATATTAAACCACCGCGCTCTGCTGTGCAATGAATGAATTTGAACTGAGACCCCTGCAGGAGATTATTCAAAACAAACTGAATGAAGGAAATGTATTAACTCCAGATGTTTGTGTCCTCTGTTTAACGTGCACCTAATTAATGTGTATACAACTGTAATTATCTACTGTGTGTATTGTACTTGAACAATCTGGGGGATTAAAAGCTTTTGTACAAGGATGTAGGATGTACTGGCACAACATTATATTCATGAGAAGCTACTCATTTTGAAGATGTGGAAGTAAACAGTTAATCCTCTTTTCTTCCTACTTAACTGTGTAAATAGTGTTTAAACAGCATTATTTACTGTTCCTAGTCATTTTTTGGTAATCTTAGTGCAAACTAGGTGCAGCTTCGTGGTCAAAAACATATAAATCTGTGTGTTGCCTCTCAAATGGCTTGTACTTGGTGACATCACACAACACTGCCCTGATTACAGCCAGGTGTTTCTGTATGTATAGATACAATTCTGCAGGGATAGAGTTTGAAGTGTAGACACCCCCTCAAACAGATATCCACAGTCCAACTTTAATACTGTGTTTCTCCATTGTTAGGGAGGGACTAATGGCTGCTCTCACACCTATTAGCATACTGGCTATCACTATTGTTTCCTTGTTTGTTTAGGTCTTTAGGTCTTTAGGAAGATGGAGTTATAAATAGGCGATAAATGATGTCTCAGGCCTCCGTTCTTGTTCATAGATGGATTGTCCAGTCGACAGAATTGAATTTTTCTCTCACCATGGATCATAACTGGACGACTGAGGGATTACGCAGACATCTTTAATCAATCTTTTTTCAGAAGAGGGAATAAGAGGCATTTCCGTGATCAAATACCACAGTGCAGTCTTTAGATTTTAGAGATGTAACAGTATTCTGAAAAGAGTTACTTTTTAGTGCATGTATTTAGTTAACACTCAATGGTACGAACCACTCTTTGGGAAACTCTGGCCTACTTGTTTTTGTATTTTAGACTATTTCTTTGGATAAAAATTTACATAATATGGTTTTGAAGTCCATTCAATTTGGATTCAGAATCTGCACAGAAACACGAGAATCACACGGAATCATCTGTAACATTATGAAACAGAGCTGAAGGTTAGATGGAGGTTTGAGACTTCTCCTTTCATTATTAATATTTCATTAACGGATTTTATGCATTTTTAAAGTATATTATGTAGTTTGTAGTAAATCTTTTTGCTAATGCTAACACTAGTGCTCTGTACACAATCACAGGCCAAACATATTGCTTTTTTGTTCAAGTTTGATGACATATTTGATCCTGTCTTCTGGCCTACTTGATCGTGTACTTGTACTTGTATCAGAAAAAGCAAAAATAAAATATATACAGCATGGATAAAAGTGTGTGAGGCTCACTTCCACAGCTCCCGTCGGGCATGAGCATGTATCCGTTGAGGCAGTAGCACTTGTAGCTCCCGTACGTGTTCATACATCTGTGTTTACAAGGCCTCGGCTTCAGCCCACACTCGTTCAGATCTGCAGACAAAAAACACAAAACGCAGGTGAGTGTGTGAAGACCAGAGGTGCGGAGCGAGGCCAAAACGTGTGTTTGAGAGTAACATTACTTCAAAACAATATTACTCAAGTAAAAGTACAAAGTAGTGTTGTGAGAAAGAGAAAAAAAGTATTTGGGGAAAGTACTAGTCAAAAAGTAACTTAAAAGTAACTGTCTGGGCGAAACATCTGGTCTATAATTTGAAGTTAGTGAAATTTGAAGGACAAAATATGAAATAATGCACAAAATCTGGTGTTTTCAAAGGACAGACACAAAAATGAGAAAATGGCATTCTATCTGAGAGCGCTACGAGAAAAACAAATTTGTTTTGTCAACATAAAGCTTTTGTCTCACAGTGGGAAGAGTAACCAAAATGAAGAGTACTACTACTAAAAATATTACTCAAGTAGGAATGAATATGCTGCAAGAAAAGTACACCAAAAAGTAAATGTAACTGAGTACCACCCATCTCTGTGGAAGACCTCCGCAAGCTCGCAGACAGGGGTCAGAGGTCAGGGGTCAAACCGTCCCCATTCATTCCAGGTCTTGGGGCTGTTCACGTGTTTGTCTTTATGTGTCTGTGTGTGATTCAAAGGCTTGGACGGAGGGAGGGGGGGGCTTTTTCGAGGAAGTGAAGTGCCTCCGTGTCAGAACAAGCCCAGCTCCCCCTGTTTGATGATTTAACAGGAAGCTAGCATCACCCGTCTACCTGCCCATTAGCCTCACGCGATGAAAGACACTACTATGAGCCCTGACTCAACAATACTCGGCTATCAGCACTTTGTCTCCCGAGCGAACTACCGCCTGCTTTTATAGACGCTGCCATGGTTACTGATTAAAGAAACAAAAACTATTACTCCCACTACTCTTACCTTGTCATTTATGTTATGATGCTATGACAAAATGAACAGTTGTGGGTGTGATTATAGAAATTCACTTTAAGATAACACCACATGAAAGATTTAACAGTACGTGTAATTGACGGCTTGGTTAAGAAAGGAACATCATGTAACTTTATGGAGTTGGCGAACCACCTGCATGATTCTATGGAAATACAAAGTTCAAACCATACTTCAGAACAGTCGGCATGGAAACAGATGCGTTTAATGCCATATTGTGGAAGATTAAAGCAAGAGAAACAGTATTTCCATGGAAACAAGCACAAGGAGGCTTTGTGGAGACAGAAGCTCACGCCCAAGTTTTTCAGTACAACCAAAATATGCATGAAAAAAAAAACAAACATGTATTTATTTGGAGAAAAAGTTACATAGTGTGGTTTTAAAGTCCATTCATTTGGCAGTCATGATGGTCTACAATATGGATCGTGGCAGTCAACACTGTATTGGTTCTATCAAATGATTTTTCTATGGCTTTTGACTGACTTTAATGGGAAGAGATGGCTATTAATACCTCATTACCTCATTTTTTGAGCACAGACGGTTGCTGAACCTAGACCTGACTCGTACCCATTTGCTTAGTTAAATCCAGGTGGTGACTTTTTTTTTTTTTTGGCCAGGCTAGCTGCTTCCAAGTAGAAAGTGATCATGGGCTTCCGGCTCCATCGACTCTGGCTCCAATTCACTTTGTATTGAGAAACTGTGTCCCCTCTCTCTGTAACTGCTGCTGTCAGACTCGTCATTTTGCTGTCAGACTCGTCATTTTAGTCTTAAATCGTCTTCGTATTAACCCTCTCTAAATGATCCTATATGAACATTAATAGCAGACAAATCAGGCGCCTTCTTTCCCTAAGGTCTTTCCCCACTAGCAATAGCAACAGGTTTGATTGACAGCGTTGCTAAGGGTCCGCTCCCTGCTAAACCAGTGACGCAAGCAGAAAGAGGCGTTACCTTCAACAGCCTCACTCTGGATTGGCTCTTTGGTTGCTATGATACTCGTGGTAGGATTTTCAATATCTACAATATTTACTCGTCTCCAAATAACTGCTAGGCTTGATGAGCTTCATTTGACTGGAGACGAACTCTAAAGGTGACGTCACACTCACTTAGTCCACTTCTTTACACAGTCTATGGTTAAGACATCTGGATAAATCAAAGAGGGAAAAAGTAGAAGTATTTGTACCCTTAATATTCAATAAATCATTCAATTCAATCTAAAATGATCCAACTTAAAACCACAGCAGGAAAGAATATAAGTATAACACTCCACGGGTTGTTCTAGCATTAGATTACCACCACTTTCACTGTTTTTATTGAAACAGCAGGACCACAGCGGAGGTCAACAGCCACGGTGGGCCTGGTAAATGATCCAGTGCTACCTCAATCTCTGTGCTTATCCAAGAAGAAGAGACGAGTGTTTGAGCGAGCCGTGTGGCTGGGGAAATCTTACAGCATGTGGATTATTTAAATTAGGTGTAATATTTGATTGAGCGGGCAAGAATCAATCAATATGTTATTTGTAAAAAGAAACAAAAAAAAGAGGAAAGAGAAGAAGGTTGGCAGTTCGAATCCCGCTCTCGACGGACAGATCCACTGACCCACAGGTTGGCGGTGCGTTTCCAGCGTCCACACATGAATGCTGTCATTGTGTCCTTGGGCAAGACACTTAACCCCCCTCGCCTACAGTGTCTGTGTGCACTGGTGTGTGAATGTGTGGTTCCTTGATGTAAAGCGTTTTAAAAGCCTTGTCAAAAAGAGCTATATAAAAAAATTGAAATCAGAGGTGCTCAAACTCTTTTCACTGAAGGCCACATCTTGAAACATATTGGACACAGAGGGCCACAGTGGTCAATACAGTGGATTATTCATGGTGCATTTAACAGAGTTTTTACTTTATACTTTAAATAATGCTTGAAATATTAACATTTGGTCTGTTTGACGATGCAGTGTGATGTTATTTAGGTTTTATTGGTAGGACTACTCAAATTTGTCGTGAATAGTACTGATTATGAGCAATTGGGCCAGTTCACCTGAAGGCTTGAGGGCCAATTTGGACGCACCTGATCTAAAGGAAGAAGAAGAGAGAAAAAGAAAGAATGAACAACTTCTTTTTTGTTGGTTTTGTACATAGCTTTTTCCTTCTACGTGAGTAATTGCAGAAAAATTGCAAAAAGTGGTACCTCATGGATCACCGGAGCAGGGTTTTTATCCAATAGTTGTAAGTTTTTAGTCTCACTTTTCACATATGTTACTGGGGGTTTCTTTTTAACTTTTTCATTGAGACAATAATGCCAAAACATAGACATTTTAAAGTATTTTTAAGCACGGTTTGAACTCGGTAGATTTTGTCTACACAGTGGTTGAAAGTGAACGAGTGGGAGTTCATGGGATGACTTCAGTTCAATAAGGCCTTGAGGGTGAGGCTTAGTAAAAACTTAATTAATACCCTAACCATTACTTCAAACACGAACCCCTTCATTAAGCAGTTGCTAAGCCTGAATCATTCTTTTAAAACTGTTTTGAATTAGGTTTTGTAGGTAAACGGTCACATTTTTTATAGCACTTTTCCATCTTCAAGGCGCTCAAGACGCTTTATATCGAGGAACCAGTCACACACACTCATACACCTGTGGTTCTTAGGGCGAGATGGGTCAAATGTCTTGCCCAAGGACACAACAACAACATTAATACCAATTTTAATGTCGAGAGCGTAATTTTTTAAGCCTATAAATAGTTTAGTTATTATAAAGTGTTACCAAAGCAAAAAAAGTAATGTTAAAAAGCACCAACATTTAGATACATGTTCATTATTGGTCATTATAAAACTGTTGGTTAAAAATATAAACTTGTCTGAGTTGCTTGGTCTAGTACATTCAAATTCAACTTTTTTTGTCACTGTCATAAGAAAAGAAAAGGTCAAAGTTAGACCATCAAACACTGCGTATTCAGTAATATAGTCCCAGTACTTTTAAGCCTTATATTAAACACGTTTTCCCTGAGCTCCTCTCTGAATCTGTGTACATTTGAGTGTGTTTGAGTGTGTGTACTGCTCCACGCTCCCTTTGGCCCGTGGTTTGACTGACAGGTTAAAATGGAAGCGCTTCGGCATTAATACTATCAGTTCCACCAAAGTCACAGTGTCCTCCACTTTCACCGTCTAGTCAAACTGATTATGAAGTCATTACCGAGGCTGCACCTGACAAATGACACTCCTTGTGGTAATTGGACACTTTGTTGTCAATGTGTTTTATACGGGGGGAACTTAGTAGAGCTATCGGCTGCCGTTTAAGGACTGAAACTTGAAAAAGAGGGAATTAAGGTGTTTTGTTGGTATGTTGGAACAGAGCAGAGGGATTTTCGTGTGAGTGTATACAGAAGTCTGGTCACACCTGGTCGTGGATTAGGGCGTACTAAAGGAGAGTGTCACCTACTTACAGAGAAGAATGAAGTAGAGCCTAGAGACTTAAAGAAGATATACTGTGCCTGCGTCTGCTCGATAGTTATGATCTATGTCACTCGTGGATCGTTATGTTATAATTTGAACACTTTAAACCTCAATATTAAGCTAAAACGACTTAATAAAAGAAAAAAAGTCAGCACTAGAAAACTCCAGCATTAGAAAACTGTGGCGCCCCAATGGAAGCTGACGACACCGTAAAAGTCATTACAACAAAGTCATGTCTTCTGCTGTATGAATGCAGTGTACGGTTATATAAATATCTTTTTTTCTTTTTATCTTCAGCTAAATTATTCCCTGATTGTGGAAAAAAGGACTGGCGTGGGCAGAGTTGTGTTTTTGTGCTTCCTTGAGTGATGCAGAGACTGTCTGTGTGAATGTCATGTATGTTCACACAGGTTAGGCTGCATGGTGACCTCCTAAAGCTGCACATCACACAACTGAGCAGCAGAATTTATTTTTAATTTGTACCAAAATGTCTACACAACACTGCCAAATCCCACGCATATCACTGTTTAAGAAAATAAAATTGGAGACTGGAGTAAATGCAGAGCAGTGGGCGTATGCCGGTGGCGGTGAAAATAAATATATGGCGTCTTGAAAATAAGTGATTAAAGGTTGCTCAAAAATGCACGAATCAGTCCAAATACAACTTTTAGAGGGCAAATGAGAAGGGAACAAGTCTAAAAGTTAAAAGCTCTGGAAAGTTGTTGCATAATACGTCTGCTTTAAGACAAACATTTGGAGCCAAAGGTTGAGTTGGATTTTACTCAAAAAACACACACACAAAAAAATTCTAAAAGTAAAATGCAGCAAATGTAAATTTAACACTGAAGGTTGAGAACTAACTACTATTTATATAATCCAAATTCGACCCAATTCCTATAAGTGCTATTGTTGTGTCGCTGGGTAAGTCATTTCACCCGCGAATATAATGTGTATGAGTAATTATCACAATGTGGGGACTAAAAAAACACTGTATACTCACTCACAAGGTTTTGTTGTATTGTGTATGAACGTGTGTGTGAATTTGTGAGTGGTGCTTTGAGCCTTGAAGGTAGAAAAGCGCTACATAAAAATATGCCCATTTACCATTTTATTATTTGATCAACAACATGGTTTAAAGTTGGGACGGGTTTAGCAGGTTTAGGTTTAGGTTAGGCAAATAATAATGGGTTAAGGTCAGAATCGTCTCCAGGATATGAATGTAATGTTCTCAAAAGATTAGCATATGGGTGTCCAAACTCAGGCCTCCTGCTGAACCGGCCCAATTGGTCATAAGAAGTACTTTTAACAGCAAATTAAACTATTTCAACAACAAATCCTCCTCAATAAAAAAAAGTTTGGGCACCTCTGGATTAAAAGATTAGCAGCTGCATGTCCACTGTAGCTTTTTCTATCATGGTTGAACTTCTGGTATGTGGAAATGTATCTAATAATTCAATTCACACATGAACACTTTTGAATTAAATCAGCAGAGATCACGTCTTGAAACAATTATCGGTTAGGTCCAATTCCTGCCTGCAAACTGTGTCTCCATTACACCCTGAAACAGACGTGCCCAAGAACTCAACTTGTTTTACTTACAGGGTTTTATATTTACAGTGACAGGCAAATCAGTCGTCCATAGGAGACTTTGATTATCAGTCTTACATCAAACTAAAACGTCTCAATCAAGTAAAGACTGAAATTATAAGCAGACAGAATAATTCGACGGCCCACTGTCTGGCCTCGTATGCCTTTTGTTAGCATAAAAGCTACAATTACTTTCTCGTACTTTCAGAATAATTTATCAATCATTTATTAAGTAGGACAGCACACTGAACTGTAGACATGTCACTATGAAACTTTTATTAGGTTACTGACTTAAACCAACCCAAAATATGAGCAAGATCTGGAGATGGGTACCACAGCTCCTGATCAGAGGCCCCAGCGGCTTTGAAGGATGGGTCAAATGCAGAGGACAAATTTCCCTACGGGCACAATAAAGACTGATCTCGAACATGCAAAATGATCACGGACAGTGCAGTGAGTGGTACAAAACAGCTACTCCATAAGAGAATGTTCCAACACCAGCGTGAGAGCAGCTCAGAACCCCAGTCTGCTGTACATCTCCATCTCAAAGCTACTAACCACTCCTTTGAAGATAGTGAAGTTCAGATCTTAGCCAGAGAAAAGAAATGGTTTCAGAGGGGAGTTAAAGGAGCTATTTTTGTTAGGAAAGACAATCCTTAAACAGGAATAAGGGCCTTTTCATCGACCTCAACGCTCTACAACTCTATCCTCAGACCCAAAAAAATAAGAACAAAGAGAACAACAGGCAGCCATCACAGGTTGAATAGGGTCGTTAAACTGGAGACAATAGCTGTTTACAGTTTCAGTGTACTTAGCCACTCCCTTCAGACAGATATAAGGCAGTGTCCACCAGCAATCTGAGCAGAACTGAAGAAGCGGCTTGGACGAGCAGCGAAACGTCTTCACTCCTACAACGATTTGTCCAGTTGACAGATTTAAATTGCGTCTTTTGCTATGGATCCTGGACCCGGACGACTGAGGGATTACACGGATGTCATGGCAAATGGTCAACTTTTTATATAGCGCTTTTCCACCTTCAGGGCAAGGAACCACTCACCCATTCACACACACATTCATAGACCAGTGTACGCAGCCACTGGGGGCGAGTGGGTTAAGTGTCTTGCCCAAGGACACAACAGTATTCTTCTGTGGGAGCTGGAATTGCACCGTCAAACCTCTGGATCAGTAGATCTGACCGCTCAACCAATGATGTTTATGTTGAGACAGATCAGTGGACAAACTCTACCAACTCGTTACAGAATTGAACATTTAGGATTAGTTTGGACAGATTATGTTTGTAGGTGAAAGCTTGAACAGAAATAAGAAACAAGAAAACAAACTTTTCTACTCTAATCTATCTATCTAAATAGGTTTTGTCCGGCTGTGACTGAATGTGTAACACTTGGCCAACACGCACAATATTACAGAATCCATTTTCCCAACCATTCAAAGACATTGCACCCAGTGGGAAAACCCAAACAAAACCGGGTGACGCTAACTACCCTCGGCATCGGAATGGTGACCCAGTTATCCGAACCATTCCCACTATGAATATGCTCACTGGTTTCTGGGATACGGCACAACATAAATAATGGGTGGGTCAAACTGCACCCACTTAGGAGATCATTTTCATCGTCGCTGCTTATAGCCTGATACATGTGAGGAATGCGTCGCTGGGGTTCCGTGCGTTCTTAACATGACATCGATGAATATGGACGAATGATAGAAGAGACGCTCTGATGTGTATTCATAGACTTCATTGAGCTATTAGAGGACTGGCCTACTAAGGTTAGGTTAAGCCGGAGGGAGGTACGTCAATAGAATTAAACTTAGACTTGACATGGGAACAAAATACAGCCATTCTAAAGAACTTAAAAGGGCGCTCTTTGGGACAGCCCCAAGCCGGGATAAATGCATGGTAGCAGTGACAATGTAGACAAATTATTAAAGAAAACATACACTTTTGTCTCCTGTATGGTCCTGTTATGATCTAAGACACTTTCAGTTTTGTTACTTAAGTAAAAGTACAGCTACAGGGGCTAAAAGTTACTCAAGTAAAGGTAAAACTATCACATTAAAAAGCTACTGAAGTAAAAGTTTTTAAGTACCTGTTTAAAAATGTACTTTAAGAGTAAAAAGAAACAGTGTTGTTAATTTCTTAAACTTAAATGTAGTAATATTGATTAAGAATGATATAGATTTGGTCAACAGAAGCAATACGATTAATCAATTTCTTAGGTTTTTCTTGTAAATTTCATGTATTTTCATTTGTTTGCTCAAAGCAGAAGTTAGAACTCAAAAACTTTAGTCAGGATGTTACCACAAACATGGTAAAAATAACAAATGAAAAGTACTTTTACGTTTCAGCCCAGTTCAAAAATGTAGTGGAGTAAAAAGTACAGATACTGCCCTCAAATGTAGTGAAGTAAAAGTAAAAAGTACCTGCTAAAATTGACATTAAAGTAAAGTACAGGCACCTAAAATACTACTAACGCACAGTGCTTTACTATGTGGCGATCCCAAATCTTTTCAAAGCAATTTTTAAGAGATAAAAATCAGGTTATTGTTGGATATTGTAGTGGAAAAATATATATTAATAGTGGAACTTGTTTGTTGAATGCATCTGATTAACTTTACGACACTGTTGATGAAATGAAATATATTGTAGATTAAAGAAATATTACAGATATTTAACATAACACAAGGTTAGAACAATCCACAATGACAATTAATTATACATTTTCATGTCAAATAACTGAATACGCAACAGTTTTCAAAGCAGGACAACTGAAAAGGAGCAACAGCTGTATGATTGGTATAATTTTAAATGCAGAGAACATTATTGGGCGTGGTCTGGGTCACACTCTTACCTCTCAAAAAGGAGGATGCGGGTTCAATTCTCATAATAGCTAAAACTAAACTATTCAGTACCATAGTTATAATTTAAAAACACAAAAAATGAACATATTTCCAACAAAAAAAATAATAGTTTCTGAAATACTACACAGCCGATGAAAATTAGCGCTAGTCAGCTAACTCGGGCACATTTACATTTCTTTTGTAATGTTAATTAATGTGCATTGTCCCTTTTAAATAAATAAATAAATAAAAAATAATAAAAATTAAATAAATAAAATATTATACTATAGTTCTGACGTATAGATAAAGACCATTCTTAAGCAACTCAGCCCTATTTTTATTTATTTTTTTTTTTTCAAATCAGTATGTAGTTTTGATACTTAAACGATTCGTATCTGGTTCTACTTTCCTTTGACAACCCGAATGCCCACCTACGCAGGAGATAGAACCATAACTACCACCATAATGTCTTTGTTGTGCATTGAAGAGACATCGGTCTAGACAAGAGAACGTCTCTCTACCACCATCTTAATATTTCCACACTACTGTTCACTCTGCATCCATCCATTCCCCATTATCTGTGTCAGCTTTGTTTTCTTATGTGCATTTCTCAGTTGCCTCATTATTATTGCCTTTACAGACATCCACAACAACAGTGTCCATTAGCAGCCAGGCAGAGGAGGATGCCTTGGCTCCGTCTGCAGCAATGAAAAAGAAAGAAAAATGAATTCAAAATGTCATTGTGCAACCTGCCAGATTCTGAGCAACTAGAAAAGAACATATACTATTTGGAAAAAGTGCTTCATAGAGTAAATCACAGCGGTGGAATGTGACAAAGTACACATTTAAGGTATCTGTGCTTTACTTAACTACATTTTAGTGGATACTTTTTACTTTTACTTCATTTGAAAGCAGGTATCTGTACTTTCAACCCCACTACAGTTTTGAACAGGACTGAAAAGTAAAAGTATTTTTTATTACTGTCTGAGACCTGCTGAAAAGGCTGAGGGTTTATTCTAACATGTTCGTAATTTGAGCAAAACAAAAATATACAAATAAACACAGCTAGAAAAACAAAAACAAAAAACAGTTTAATTGTTTCTAGGGAACAAAATTCAACATCAGGACTGAACCAGGATACATAAACGACTACTGTATTTTCTGGACTATACCTCACTCTGGAGTATAAGTCGCACCAGCCAAAAAAATTATAATGAAGAAATTAAACATATATAAGTCGCACTGGACTATAAGTCGCATTTTTGGGGGAAATTTATTTGACAAAATCTGAGACCAAGAACAGACATTTTATCTTTAAAGGCAAATTATAATATTAACAATAAAACAGAGAACAACAGGCTGAATATCAGTACAACACGCTAACATAACACATTTATATTTATTCAGCTACATGAAGCAACTGAATACGTGTTTGTTTTGTTAATGTAAGATATTAAGAGTTAATGTTAATCACATAACTAAACCAAAAAAACAATCTTAACAACAAATTTATTCTCTATTTCACTCCTAATCACTAAATCCATTGAATTCTTCATCCTCGGTTTCGCTTCTGAACAACTCTGCCAACTCCAGAGGTATGAAGCGCCTCTTCCTCTTCAGCGTGGTGTCATCTCAGCAAAATATGATTTTCTTTTATGGGGCATTTTTATTAAGTGTTTCTCAGAAGTCTTTTAAATTACCGTACTGTTGAAATAAAAAAATGTTTCAATGGTACAGGATTAGATATTGGTACACAAGCCTAGAGTGCCCTAGAGAGATGTGAAATTAAATATTTTAATAATCTGAGTATAAGTCACACTCCAGCCACCCGCAGCCAAACTATGAAAAAAGTGTGACTTATAGTCCAGAAAATGTGGTATATCCAAACAAAACCAGGGCATAATAATAGCAAGTTCTCCAAGGGCTAATCAAGGACCAAACCAGGACTTAAGAATGACTCCTCCCCTCTGCTCAGAACACCTCCCTCTTCATCGATGTCCACACTGTCACCCCTCCCCCTCTGTACGCTCCCATCAGCCACATCACCAAACATCTTTTTTCCTCCCTCTCTCAGCCCACTGCAGAAATCTTCCATCACACATTCATCACCTCCAGACTGGACTACTGCAGCAGTCTTCTGTACGGTCTACCTCCACCCAGCTCGAAAAACTGCAAAAACATCCAGAACCCCCGCCTCCTCACCCACACCCGCTCCAGGGACCACATCACCCCCGTCCTCAAACAACTCCTCCAGCTCCCTGTATAATACAAGGCCCTCCTCATCACCTACAAGGTCTTCCATAACCTGGCCCCTCTCCGCCTCACCGACCTCCTCCATCAGCACCGTCCCAAACGCCCAAACCCTCTAAAACTCACTCCCACAGCCCATCAGGAACTTGGACTCACTGCAGCACTTCAAATCCCTACTAAAACTCACCTGTTCCTAAAATAACGACAAGTACAAATATCACAGCTACTTTGATATGGATGATACTACATACAAGGCTGGTTACCATGTGACCTGCCCAAGTCACCCAGGCTGTGTACTGGAGGTCTCCTACACTCAAAATGTCCATCCACCCATCAATTTTTTCTTCCGCTTTTCCGGGGGTCACGGGGGCAGCAGTCTAAGCAGAGACTCCCAGACTTCCCTCACCCCAGACACATCCACCAGCTCCTTCGGTGGGACCCCAAGGCGTTCCCAGGCCAGCCCAGAGACATAGTCCCTCCAGTGTGTCCTGGGTCTTCCCCGGAACATCTCCCTAGGGAGGCATCCAGGAGGGACCCTGAACAGATGCCCCAGCCACCTCAGCCGGCTCCTCTCGACATGGAGAAGCAGCGGCTCTACTCTGACTACTGGGTTGTTGTTTATCTGTTTGTTACAGTTCATAATATCTGACTCCCTGCTCCGGTTTCTAAAGTTAACATACAAAAGGAGTACTACTCAAAAATAAAAAGACTAAAGACCACAACTTACTCAGGACAAATCCAGCACTAAACTGCACTAACGTAAGTATACACTGAAACTAAACCAAGACTAAAACTGGGACTCACCGAGGATGGTTAATTAAACAGTTGAAAAAGTACAGCTATTACCATTAAGAAATACCAAAATTACTCAATGACAAATTTCTACAAATAAAAGTTTTCAGTTGCTTCTTCAAGATACAAGTTGTCTATGGTCCCGTGGGAGGGCGTTCCCTTTAGTAAATGGTAAAATCGTTGCATTTTTATAAAGCGCTTTTTGATGTTCAAGGCATTCAAAGAGCTTTACATCAAGGAAGAAGGAACCGCTCACACACACACATTCATACACCAGTGTACACACACACTGGGGGCGAGGTGGGTTAAGTGTCTTGCCCAAGGACACACACCACAACGACAGCGATCAACTGTGGGAGCTGGAATCGCACCGCCAACCTGTGGGTCAGTGGATCTAACCTCTGTACCAATTATGTTTTCTTATTCTCAGTGGGATCCGAATCACCAGGGCTCCTTCCTCAGAGCGAAAGGTTTTGGAGGGGACATATGTGACGAGTAGGTCAGACACATACCGTGGCGGCGATTCGTTAAAAACTTAAACATTTACATCAATTTGCATTTTTACAAAGCGCCAGTGAAGGGACTTGTGTAATGTGCTCGAGTCAGAACCAACGTGAAGTCGAGCTGCTTAATTCTGGACAAACACAGCTACAAATTAAACTTACACTTCACCCTGAACACTGAGAGTACCACCCACCTGTGATATACCTTTCCCGCCGTTTTACCAGCACTCCTGCACAGTCCTCCAGAGGGACAAAGAGGGAAGATTCTATAAGGCATGGAGGAAGATAAGAGACTAAACAGACCTGGGTAAGTGACAGCTCGACACAACCTCAGACGGAGGGAGCGATAGCAGGGGTGACGGGGGCTCCTTTGGGTGAGCACATGGGAGACACGATGCAAAGTGCACTGATTTATTGGGTCAGGTCTGCGGTATAGGCCTCGGCTACATTCCCGACACGCCTCCATCCCTGACAGAAGATTAGCAGCAGACTGGTTCTTTGGGAGATAGAGGAGATAACATTTGTACCAGGGGAGAGACTGCAGAGGGGGGAGGTCCATTATGGTCTGTGCTCGTGTTTTAGAATTGAATTGTGTGTAATTTCAGATGGAGGGCACAGGCCGGTATAAAGAGTATGGGAGATTTGCTGTTTTTGGAAAGATTAGGGAACTTATGAACCAAAAATCATTATTTCAGAGAGATTAGATGCTTTGCAAATGTGCCATATGAAGATTTTGGCTTTAAGTTCTTCGACAACAATCATTCTTTGTGGTTGAATAATGGCATCACTTTCTGAAGCTGCTGTGAAAAACTCATTTCACTTTTGTTTTCACAGAGGAGACCTTGAAGTGTGCCAGGTTTTGTTTCATTTGGATAGGCCCAGTAATTACAGAGATGTTAAACTAGGTCAACAAATCTGCAATCTGACTGTTGCGCTATTAAAACACTTAATTATACCATAGAATTCTGACCTGCGCTCCAATTTGAAGCTATATGTGATGTGAGTGCAGACTATGTGAGGTCACTCCCATATGGGCATGATTGACAGGTGGATTAGCCAATCAGGGACATGCATGGTCAGTCTGTATCGGTAAGAATAAAGAAAAAAATATCACAGGAGGCTGAAAAACATCGAGGATTTCTGCAGAATCAATGAGCGAAGCACTAAGTCTGTTAATCTTATTTGAAACCATAGGTGACCAATGAGCTCCTTTGTTTCACACGTGTCTCTGAAAAAAACAGATCTGATTGGACGATCACGTTTGACCAGGCTTGAGACGCAACAGAGGACGTGGGGACCAGACTGACATCAAACTGTATAAAAATTGCAGAGAGATATTCTGGGCAAAAGGATAAGATGTTTAATTCAACAAAATCTTGCTGGTGTCAGTTTGAGGAAGAACCATGATGAGTCTAATAAAAGAGCCGTCCGTGGTTTCTGCCGTGGTTTTAGAGTCACATGGTCTTGTCAGTTTTCAAATGTTCAAACGATGGACAAAAGAGGACATTTTGAAACAACTGATGGACAGTCATAAGGCATAAGCTCACTATGGAACTTTTCTCATGTAGGTTCCATCCTCTACTTGTTTGGATCAATGGAGATGTATATTTAGTTATTGCTGTGCCTGTAATGCACAGTATGGGATTAAATTGATCTATGTCTGAAGCAAGCAGATGATGCCAAGTTACAAGTAAGATCTGTGGAGACACAACCCTGCTCATGGTAATCATATTTTTCCAAAGTTTTTTAAAGTTACATTCACACCAGGAATTAAACAGTCAGACACAGGACCCCCACCAGAGAAGTGACACAACACAAAAATAAATCTGTCCAGGTTGTTAGTGAGAGTAGAAACTGTTACATAAACCCACTGTAATGGCATTTTGTGTGGGGTTTTTTTGAGTAAATCCTTTTAAAAAATAAAAACACATTTGTTTTTCTGTCTAGACTTGGCCTTATATTCCTCCACTCTCCAAGTCTTCAGTTTGCCCTGCATTTGTGTTTATTCCTCCCAACAGTGTTTGTGATGAGCGCCACAGCCTTGGTTCCAGGTGTTGTTGAAAAGCAAAGGGAGGGAGCGTGACGAGGGAAGGAGGCGCGGAGGCAACCAGCGGGGGGAGCGAGCGGGGAGTGAGGTCTGCGCCATGCTCGCTATTCATCCTGAGATTTGTGCTTAAAAACAGCTCGACGGTGGCACTTGAGTCTAAGAAACTATTTACTGGTTCTTGTTCTGGTTGCTTCATCGGCCAACTCCAAATAGATATCCCACCGATGGAAGGAGAGAGAGGGGGTCATGTTTTTGCCAGCTGAATTTTAAAAGTGTCCAAAGTCAGGCTTGGAAATACATCAGTTATTGCTTCCATTCGGGGACAATACATGGGGAAAAAAATAGGTTTTATACTGGGAGATGTTAAAATGCTAGTTGTTGTACTATGACAGTAAAACTCCACTTTGGCCTTTGAAAGTTATAAAAATCACTTATAAACTCATTGTGGTGAATAATTTGGATGCTTGAAATGCATAAGGTAAGTGAGGAATAACTCTGGACCACTGCAAACCGTTTTAGGTGAACTAGTGCTGTTTTTCAACTTTTTAAGACAGTAAAACTCAGGTATTTGTATGATTGGATCCGGTTTTACCCAACCCAAAAACAAGGGCCGTGTCTTATTCAGCCCAAATACTCTTAGATGCACCATTCGAAGTGTTCGTCGAAGGGCAGTTATGTCATTTCTGGCGCGACAAGGCCTGTCCCATTTCAATGAACCCGACTAATGTGTCAGACACATGTGCCCTGCGTTTCCAGCGCCCTCTACTGGTGTTAAAGTGGTTTAGCCACAGATCAAATTAAACCTGCCCAAATACCGAAGCGTTAAACTGCAATATTCCACTTTATGTACAACTAATCAATGTTCTCTGGTTTATAAACTATGAATGTAAAATGATCTTGTTACCTCTGTCTCTGTTATAACGTTTTAACAAACTATATTTTGTTAAAGTTCTGTAGTAGCGACAATTGGGAAAAAATCACCTCAAAGATTATATTTGCCTATTGATATTCAAAGAGAAACATTGATTCCTTACTTCATTCAATCAAAAAGAAATAATCTTGACTCTTCTATTGACTCTTCTTCTATTAAATAATAAATGATTAAAAAAATAAGTCAGCGGTGGAAGTACGGTGGTGCAGGCCTGTCCCATTTCGGCAAGATGGCGGCTACACTGAGGAGTACACATTTTCAGCCGGGTACTTTGAACGATACTTCAAAGAGTATGCATTTGGCAAATTGAATCATAGGCCAAGGTGAAATCCTTCATCTACACTGATCCTGACCCATCTCCACAATCTGGAGATGGGTCCCGCTGTACGTCATTCGTGGCGCCCCTGCTACTGACAGGTTGTCCCACTGGCTCTGAAAGCTGGGTCAAATGCAGAGGACAGAAGAAGTCTACCTTAACCTTAAGATTTTGCAGCGTAGCCATTACACTGCTCTTTGGACCATACTCAGAAGTTACAAAGCGTCCTGCCCTTCTCTTTCATGTTTACTCTGTTTCTTTGGCAGATAAGAATCCAAGATGGCGGCGCAATATTCAAGAGTTTTAGGCGATGATCGTTTATTCTCAACACGGCACACATGTTGAGAAGACAAATCTCACCGTCGGCAGGAATAAGGCGACTGGGCCACACTGGAGGGGTTAAATACGCCCGCTCCTCTGCGCTGGACAAAAGAAATGGGTTTGGGGCAGATGGGGATTGACAGAGATGAAGAGGTAAAGGGGTCGAGGAGGAGTCAGAGACGGACAGGGAAACAGAGAGCGAATGAAAAACACCAGAGGATGGATTAGAACACCTCTGGCCGCGGCACATTCCTGCAAAGTAAAAGTGAGTGTTCTGCGCTCCAAAGAGGATTACACTAGTGGGAAATGGGCACGAGCGCAGAGTAGAGAGGGCACTAGACCAAGGGCGAAGGAGGGGAAGGCAGTTTTCTCTTTTCTCCTTCCTTGTCTCCTCTTCTACCTCCTTTTTGTCTCCTCTCCTCTCTCCTCTCATACCGCCTTGCTTGTTTCCTACCACGTCTCTTTCTTTGACTCCTTCCCTTTGTCCTTTTTCGTCCACTTTTCTATTTCTTTTTCGTCTCCTCTCCTCTCATACCTCCTTGCTTGTTTCCTCGCTTCTTTCCTAGCATGTCTCCTTCCTTGACTCCTTCCCCGTATCCTTCTTCGTCCACTTTTCTATAACTTTTTCACCTCCTCTCATGCCTCCCTGCTTGTGTCCTACCACGTCTCCTTCCTTCCTTGAGTCCTCCCCTGTATCCTTCTTCGTCCACTTTTCTATTCCTTTTTTGTCTCCTCTCCTCTCTCATACCTCCTTGCTTGCTTCCTCTCTTTTCCTACTACGTCTCCTTCCTTGACTCGTCCCCTGTATCCTTCTTTGTCCCCTTTTCTATTTCTTTTTGGTCTCTCCGGTCTCCCCTCATGAGTCCTTCCTTGTTTCCTTCCATGTCTCCTTTCTTGTCTCCTCTCCCACCTCCTCCCATGTTTCTTCTCTTGTTCCGTTTCCTGCCTCCTACCATGCCTCCTTCCTTAACTTAATTAATTAACCATTGGATTTATATAGCACCATTCAAGACACACAAAGCCTTGCATTATTCATTCACTCCACACTTGGTGGTAAGATATTGTAAACAGAGCTACCCTGGGGCAGACTGACAGAAGTGAGGCTGCCAATATGTGCCATCGACCAACATGCTTTGACAGGCCGGTGTGACTCCTCCCTTGTCTCCTCAGTTGTCTCCTTCTGTGCTTTCTCTTTCCCTCCTTCCTTTCATTTGGTGTGAAACATGTTATTGGACACAGGAGACATCAGTAGAACAGTGTCTGCCTGTGGTTATTCATTTGTAAGTAGAAAAACTCTCCTCTCTCGTTTACTCGTGTCTCCATGTGACATCACGAGGAACATGGTGTCAAACATAAGCTAAACATGTGGCCAGTCCTGACGTGTGAACAGCTGATAATGACTAGAAAACAGATGAACAATGTTTAGAGAAAAACCTGTGCAACGTTACTCATCTGTCAGAAAAATTTCACTCTCCGTTGCCTCCTCACTCATCTCCTCCCGTGTCTCCTCATCTTTCTCCTGCCTTTCCTCCTCACTCGTCTCCTCCCGTGTCTCCTCATCTTTCTCCTCCGTTGCCTCCTCACTCATCTCCTCCCATGTCTCCTCATCTTTCTCCTCCAGTGTCTCCTCATCTTTCTCCTGCCTTTCCTCCTCACTCGTCTCCTCTCATGTCTCCTCATCTTTCTCCTCTGTTGCCTCCTCACTCGTCTCCTCCCATGTCTCCTCATCTTTCTCCTTCCATGTCTCCTCATCTTTCTCCTCCAGTGTCTCTTCATCTTTCTTCTCCGTTGCATCCTCACTCGTCTCCCCCCTTGCCTCCTCACTCATCTCCTTCTATGTCTCCTCATCTTTCTCCTCCTTTACCTCCTCACTCATCTCTTCCCATGTCTCCTCATCTTTCTCCTCCTTTGCTTCCTCACTCGTCTCTTCCCATGTCTCCTCATCTCTCTCCTCCTTGGCCTCCTTGCTCACCTCCTCCCATGTCTTATCTTTCTCCTCCCTTGCCTTCTCACTTGTCTCCTCCTGTGTCTCCTCATCTTTCTCCTCCCTTGCCTCCTCACTCCTCTCCTCATCTTTCTCCTCCTTTGCCTCCTCACTTGTCTCCTCATCTTTCTCCTCCCTTGCCTCCTCTTTCCTCAAATCTTTCTAAGCAGTATGACTAAGAAGAACATCTGGTGTCACACATTAACCAAATATGTGACCAGCGCTTACACATTAACATCTATACTTACTCAAGTATCACTTTAATAATAACTGCTCTTTAATCAGGTAAAAAGTGTTAATTAATGATGAACAAATATTTCAATTAAAGCTGAAGTACCCAACTTTTTTCTCCTACAATACAACACACACAAACCCCAGGAAATGCACGGTAAGAGCAGAAGTTTGTGACCAAAACCAGGTCGATGGTAGAAAACATTTTGAAGCACTGGGATGAAAGCTGATTGGCTGAGCAGGGGAGGTCCAGCCTGTTTCCTGTTTCTGTCTGAAAAAGCTGTTCTGAAACTGCTAGTGGTCAAATCATTCTTGCAGGTCAATACTCGTGATGAGCCGAGGGGTTTGTGGGAGCTGTGGACCAGTCAGAGAGATTTAAAGACATTTTCCATTTTCACGCTCAGCTTTAATTAATGCCGTGTCCCTAACTCCCAAACTCTATTTAAGTAGTTAACAAAGTCTTCTTAATTATACATTAAGAAGCCTTTGTTCATGCTTTACTATGGACTAATTAAAGGGCACGTATGATGCTGTTTTCTGATCTATGTTATAATGTTTCCTGATCATTAACACATGTTTAACACACAAACCTTGTATATTTAGGCTTTCTCTTAAACAGAAAACACTCTGTTCCAGCTTGTGATGTCATGTGGTGATACAGGAAGTGCTCCATCGTGTTTTAAACTCCATACACCTTTACTAAAACTTCACTTCACTCATTTGGATAATTTCAGCCCTTGAATTGCCTGTCTCTACTTAACTAAAGGTAAAAGGTAGCGGTTAACTTGAAAACTATCACTTCATGACATCACAAGGTGGAACAGAGCATTTTGAGCTTTGGAAATAGACATGCTAATAATGCAGGAGTACTCAAACATGTCTGAATGAAACAAAACACAACTCCAGGTGCGTTTCTGATGAGGTAACCATTATAACATGGCTTAAAGCTCACAAGAGTCTGAAAACACTCTGTTCCACCTTGTGATGTCATCATGTAGTGATACAGGAAGTGCTCTACTGTGTTTTAAACTCCATACACTTTCACTAGAATCATTTGGATAGTTTCAGAATTGCCAGTCTCTTCTGAACTTACGGTAAAAGGAACGGTTAACTTGAAAACTACCACTTCGTGACATCACAAGGTGGAACAGAGCATCTTGAGCTTTGGACTAATAATAAAGTGTTGCTCAAACATGTGCGAATGAAACAAAACACGACTCCAGGTCTGTTTTTGAAGAGGTAACAACATTATAACAAGGCTCAAAGCTCACATGAATCCGTTTTGTGTATTAGATATATATATTAGTATATAGTATATATTATAAAGTGGCACAAACTCTCCTCTTTCGCCTCTTCCCTTGTCTCCTCTCCTTGTCTCGTCTCCTTGTCTTCTCTCCTGGGCACTCTCTGTTCAACATTCCTAAACCACCGTGGTGAAAGGGGATCTGACAGAGGACAGTGTCTACAGCATTCAGATAGATCACTGTACAATCTGCCCTGGGCTTTCAAAGAGTAAACTGTGGCCATTCTGAGCAGGAGAGACAAACACAATTGAGTGAAGAGCAAAGATTATGGATTTGTCAAGCCGGTCGAGACACTTGTAAGAAGAAAGGGTGAGAGGCTAAGGAGGGTAGGGGGGGTTTACTGCAACGGGAGACAGAGGGAGAGAGAAATATTAAAGATTTGTCAAAAAATATTTGACAGGGGATTGCCTGAGAGCAGGAGCTGCACCACTGCACCTCCACAGCCCCCAAACGATTTCGGGTCTCATCCAAAAACGCTCACATGGCAAACAAATGGTGTCTCGGTTACAATAAAACACAGAATGACTCTTTAGGGTTTATAACTGAATGTGAACGCGCTTAGAACAGCAAGGCAAATGAGTCTAAACTACGCACAGTGTGGAACATACCAGACAAAAGAGCGCAGCACTATAACACAAATATACGAATCTTTAAAGGGCTCATAGTACGGCATTTTCTGATCTATTATAATGTTGTTTCCTCATCAAAAACAGACCCGGAGCTGTGTTTTGTTTCAGTCGCACATGTTTAACACACAAACCCTGCATATTTACCCTGAGGTTTTCTCTCAAACGGAAAACACTCTGTTCCACCTTGTGATGTCACATGGTGATACAGGAAGTGCTCTACTGTGTTTTAAAACTCCATACAGCACTAGAATCATTTGGATAATTTCAACGCTGGAATCGCCAATCGCTGCTGGACTAAAGGTAAAAGGAAGCGGTTAACTTGAAAACTACCACTTCATGACATCACAAGTTGGAACAGAGCATTTTGAGCTTTGGAAATAGGCCGGCTAATAATGCAGGATCGCTCAAACATGTGAAAATAAATCAAAAAACAACTCCAGGTGTGTTTCTGATGAGGTAACAGCATTATAACATGGCTTAAAGCTCACAAAAGCTAAAAACACTTTGTTCCACCTTGTAATGTCATCATGTAGTGATAAATAAGTGCTCTGGTGTTTTTCCATTTTCACTTGATCATTTTAATAGCTTTCTTGCCAATTTATGTTAATGTGCACTTTGAAAACTACCACTTCAACATCACTATGGAACAATTTTGCACAAATTCACACTTCATTTGAAACACTTTGTATCGAGTTGATCAGCACTTCTTAGGCTGAACTAATACTGACAAAGCCCCTTAAGAATTCGGACCCCTCCCTTTTGTCTTTTTAATCATCCTTTACCCTCCTCACAAATTCAGACTTATTTTACACCTATTGTTATCAGCACTTCTTAGGCTGAACTATACTGACAAGACTTTTGTCCAATCATCCTTACCCTCCTCTCCAGCTTATCTTACACCTATTGTTACGCAGTAGAAGACGACACCACTAACTCCAGCTGTTTTACGCACTGCTAGGGATCGGACTATTTCTTTATTTTGAATCTGCGGTAACAGACATGAAGAGTTGAAGAGTCTTGCCAAATCTGCAGCACTTGTCTCTAAATAATCCTGCAGGAAATAATAATGGGCATCCGTGATTAACTGGCAACAAAACATGTCGTGATTGAAAAGAATGCAGGTGGATGAGAGACGGGCTGAGTGCTCTGTGGAGGGGGAGCGAAGAGGGACAAATTAGCTGGGATTTGTGTCGGGAAATCCACACTTAAACTGCTACTGAGTCAGATAATGATGCAGCTGAATGCAACAAGTGCTCGGAGGCTTTTGTCATTGTGTTAAAGACGACCTATTGTGCTCATGTCTGTTCTATACTTGTAATCGCTGACATGAATGGGTCATTATGTTATAATTTGCACATTTTAAATCGCAATATTCGTCTAAAACAACTTAATAAAAGAAACAAGTGCACTGACTTCCATGTTAGAAAACTGCAGTGCTCAGTAGGAGCTGAATGACGTCGTGGTAAATAGCAAAGAGCCGACAGATCATGCAAACGAGCTGCAGATTTTAAAAAATTTGTACCAAAATGACTACGCAACACTGTCGAATCCCATGTGTATTACTGATAAATAAAATAAAGCTGCAGAACAAAGTAAGTAAGTCAGAGTGAGTGAAAATAGGGGATTGATCAACGATATGGCGTCTTGAAAATGCGCGATTAAAGACTGCTCAAACATGCACGAATCACTCCAAAAACAACTTTGAGAGGGTAAATGAGAAGGGAAACAACTATAACATGGTTGAAAAGTCTGAAAAGTCAATTTTGCAGAACAGGCCAGCTGCAAACAACCTAAAGCAGGCATGTCCAAACTGCGGCCCTCAGACCAATTTTTCTTGGCCCTCAAGCTTCAAGGTGATTGGTTCATATTACCTTAAACAGCACTTTTTACTGTACATTCTGAAAATCTACTTTAACAAGCCAATATCAAACATTTACTGTGTCCCATTGAGGATGTAACATGAATAAAGCTCAAGTGGTTCAGTCTAACTTGTAATAATAATGACGCAGATTTGAAGTATTCACTGTGTTGGCGACCAGTCTACGGCCCTCAATCGGCCCTCAGCTTTGTCTGTGTTTTTATATGTGGCCCTTAATGAGAAAAGTTTGGACACCCCTGACCTAAAGGAACAATATGTAACGTGTACTCATTCAGTCTTTTAAAAAAAAACCAAACCTATAATCACAAGTGAACCTGGCCAATGCCGTAACCTGCAAACAGAGCACACAAAGAAGTTTCCTCATCCTTGGACAGACTTTACTGCAGCGGACGCTCTGATTAATGATTGGCTGCAGGTGCTGGGGTTTAGGTAGCGAGGACTCAGATCAGAGACAGTTCTTTTAGCTTTCCAACTGGATTTCAGCTTTGAAACTGGCAACAAAAGAAACTCAGTGAGGCTCATTCTGCTTTCTTTCTGATTGGATTATCATCATCTTAAAGAATAAATCAGCATTACAGTTGTCAGTAAACGCTGTATTTACTTTAAACACACCTGCCTCATATCTGGGGACACAGTTAGACCATGTTGATGGAATTTAAAATGAAAATCTTGCTTACGGTTCCTGTAAAGCCTGATATTTTTATGCATCCTGTCGCCATGGTATTGGTTTAATCATGAAAGCTGTTTCCAACCATTTTTACTTTTTCCCTCACGCTTTTGTGCTTTAGACTTGGTTTTCAGGAGAACATTGCACAACAGAGACTATAGTTAAAAGTTGAATGAATCTTGTAGAATGGGTTTTAGCTCAATACAAGTCCATAATAAACCGCAACTAACTCAATGGAAGCACAGGACGGGGACAGATTTGGAGTCAAAATGGCGTGCATAGACTGGCATGGATACTGAAAAGTGTGGAGGTGAGACAATTGGTCTAGACAAAAAGATGGATCATGTTCCAGATAACCTGTCATGAAATAATACAGTGCTATCTGTTTGGTGCTGTGGGCAGGTAAATTAGACCCAACAATGGACGTGTGTGCTTTTGTTACTCACTGAATGGGGTATTTCTTGGTGAAAGAGATGCTCAATACGGTGTTAAAGAAGATTATGTTTTCTTTTTGGAACTGAACCATGACCTAAGTACACCCCAATCTGGTTTTATTTGTGAAGGGCCAAGCGGAATTTTGGAGCTAAGTGCTGGGACGTGGGCGGGATAGGGATCTTAAGCTTCAAATGCAGGACAATACAGGATTACTCAAACATGCTTGAATCAGCGAAAAAACAAGTCTGAGGGAGCTATCGGGGTGAACCGTTTTAAGAAGTTTTAAGTGTTTACCTCGTTTAATCCACCTTGTAATGTATTTTCTAGCAATGCAGCACGACATCAAACTGTTATCTTGATTTACTAACATGCGCACGGTCCACCAGGGGGGTGCAGACCTACGGAATGCACCAGAATTCATGAAGATGTTGTGCAGACCAGCGTGGAGCTTACGAGGTCGCCATGCAGACTAGAAGGACCCTCCTCATACCCACACAGACACCGAGAGACGCTATAAAAGCTGTTAACAGCACATCTCAGGACTCCCTTCTGTTCTTTCCGGAGAGTCTGTTGCTTCATTGTTCACTTTACTTATGTGGAACTCATTAAACCTTCTGACTTTACGTTTCAGTCTCTTGGTCCTCTTTGACACTTACACCAGAAACAAACATTCTTACAACCTCTGTCTCTGCTCCATTAGTCACATGAAGCACATCAAGACGGGGATGGATTTCTTGCCATGTTCGCTGTAGCAGAGCCTCATCAGTTGTTGCACTTCCATCTATATCTGTTGTTTTAGTTCAGTAATGTCCCGTATCTTTGTTTGAGACTCGATATCTTTAACATAGCTCCATAGAAAGAAATCCAGATGTGTGAAATCTGGTGAATGTGAAGGCCACGGAAATGGTCCATGTCAGGGGTCAAACTCAAACTCACAGAGGGACAAAATTAAAAGCTGTGACTAAACTAAACTAAATATTTATTGAAAAATTTCAACAACATCTGCATGTTTTTCAGAAGGGGTGGATTAAATTTGAGTGAGGCGACAGGAGCAGATGCTGATAAGTGTGAACAGAAGTGGTGGGGGCCGGTGCCAACACATTTGCAAAGCATTCTGGGATTCATAGTGCTAGAGGTGCATGTGCTCTAATACACATTTGATATGATCTCGCGGGCCAAAAATATTTATACTGAGGGCCAAATTTGACCCGCGAGCCTGTGTTTGACATGTCTGGTCCATGCTTTCAATACAACAGTCTGGAAATGTCTGACTGAGGAAATCATGAACACGCAAAACCCCAGTGTGATTAAAAACCTTTTATAGGCACTGAGTACAACAGAACAAACCTAATTCATACGTCTTATAAATTACCTTTTTAATTACATTTTTAAATTGTAAAGAAACTTCATGAACGCCCTGTACAGTTTACTCTTACACTGTAATTGTCGCCACTGCAACAGGTGTTTTTTTCCTCTGGTGAATCTGTTACGTAAAGTGAAAAAGTAAAAGATTCCTTCCAGATTCAAACTGATGAAGAGTTTCGTGCTTATTAACAGTTACTATTCTTGACACAGCTACTTCTTTGAGAGGAGTTTCCGTCCTCCTCTCGTTGTTCTAAACAAAATTGCCCTGACTGCCCTTGACAGTCCAACAGATGATTTGCTGGTGGCGTTGGCGTTGAATACAAACAGCTCTCATCAAGAAACTGCAAAGAACATCCCTGACTTCCTCATTTCGAAGGGTCAAGGATTTTCTATTATGTTAAGAGACACTTGGCTGCCGTGCCATCTTCTTTCTGTAACACGTTTATATCCAAAAGCGCAACCTTGGTTTTTCCTTTGCACGGTGGAGTTAAATGACAAATGCGGAATATCTAATTATATTTTTTTAATTAATACCAAACCTTGCATGCCGTGAAACGAAATGAGATGAAGAGAGCAGATAATGAAATGAAAACACACAAAAGGATTCGATAGAGTGAAGACTTGCAGCTGTCTCACTAAAAGCTGCACCAGAGTAAACAGGCGCAGGCAGATCGCTTACGGAGGCTTTAAGTGCTTTTAAAAAGGTGGGAAAATATGACCTTATTATCTCAAGACACGAGATCACTGCCACAAGAGGACTTTGATTATTATTAACGTTCTTGAAAGAAGACAAATGATGCTTTTGTGGGTTATATAGTTATAATCTATGACACCCGTGGACCATTATGTTATACTTAGAACATTTAAATTGCAATATTGTTCGAAAACGACTTAAGCGAAGTTGAGCGGACTTGTTTCTTTTGTTAAGGTTGAAAACCGCGATACATATTTCCACCTGTCCCTTCACTGTCGCTGTATCCGTCAAACTGTGCCACTGGACCATGCTCACGGACATGTCTATGGACGGCTAGTTTAGCTACTGTGAGTTATCGAGCCATAAAGTGATTTTTTTTAATTTAAGCCAACATGATTATGCAGTGCTGGTGAATCTTAAGCATGAAAAAATACAGGCTGTCCCTGACAGTTGAAAAAAATGCATAATTCTTTTGTTTCTAAATATTTTTATTTTATTTTTTCAGAGCATTTAAAACTACCCTCCTGACATTAATATGAGCAAATACAGCACCGAGGAACGAACCCTCATTGTACAGTGGTACTCTGAGTCACATGGGTCAAATTCAGAAACCCAGCGGTGTTACCGTCGACATTTTAATACCAGAAATTCCTCGAGCGTAAAATGCCATTAAAGGAATAATAAGTGTTTTTCACAGACAGGGGGCAGTGTGTGATCTCCACAGACCTGACTAGTCCCGATTTCTTCCTGTGGGGCTATTTTAAAGAAAAGGTAGTTGTGAATAAACCTCGGACAATAAACGACTTAAAACATAATACCGAGGATCAAATAAGAGCCATAATGAATATGAAGGTGCATTGTGTTCTGCGTCCTGATTGGCTGAGGGACTGTAGACCATTGTGTTCTGCGTCCTGATTGGCTGAGGGACTGTAGACCATTGTCCATCAGTCTCCTCTGTGTCTCCTGTACAGTATATAATGTGTTCAGATAAATTTACATAAAAGTTGGATCGCAGTGTGACTCTGAAGTGCTGTATGTTTGCAAGTTTTCTCCCCGACAAAACCCACAATGTCGATGAAACGTTCTGCACCGACAAAGGAACCTATGAAGGTTTGAACTTTGAGAGTGTTTAAACAAGAGAGAAATGTGAGAAAATATGAATACCTGTGTGAGAAAAGTGTATAAAGTGTGTGGTGAGGGGTTTTACAGCCACAAAACATATATAATAACTGTAACCAAATAAAGCTGACTCCTTCCATTTTACACGACAGTAACAAAGCCACAGTTTCTGCCCGTCTACATTTTTACACATTCGGATAAACGTGAAATGGGCCGATATTAAATCAAACAAATCAAAATTGGACTAATTAAGTACTGAGCCTTTGAGCGAACTCTCAATCAAACCCAACTGCACCTTTGAATAGCACTTCATTACTGACTTATGAAAGAACATGACTAATCTGCCTTCAAAAATTCAAACACTTTGGACTCAGTTCCTTGGGGGAACATTTTAAAATAGTGTCTTAACAGTGGGTCAGCGGCACCTCATTACAGACACCTGCATGGAGCAATCATCTTATTACTGTGATTGGATCGACGGGAGGGACGTGCTGCCGAACATGTTAACGCTACAATGAGTTTATTTGTGTGTGTGAGGATAAACCCGGCTCCCTCCACCGTTTTGGACTGAAGAAATCTCCAATGTGATGTTTATTATTGTGGGCATGATTGACTCACTGCACGAGCTCACTGTGTCGCAAATCCAACGTGAACTTTTATTTAGATTGATCCAATTATGTTTTTAAGTGAGACAACCCCATCGTTTTTATGTGTAGGTGACTCCCCTTTGAGCTCGAAGGGGAGTCCAGCAGGTTCACAGTCGTCCATGGGTGTTTTCTAGTCTTATACTTGTCAAAGATGCAGCTCAACATCATTATGGGACTTTTTTTAGTATCGATATCTGCGAAACATAAGGATCTAGTTTCTATATTAGTTTCAGTATCGATTAGGATCTGATTTTCGATACTTCGATACAGCTCTTGTCTGGAACTTGGCCTGATTTCGTCCATGGTGACAGATGTTTAATGGAAGTTTAATACCAAACTTTGAAACTTTCCAAAGTATGAGCGTCTCCATGGAAACAAACAGGTGGCTGACCATCAGAAAAAGTTACGTATTGCACCTTTAACTGGACTTATGTTATGCTGTATGTTTATCAAAAAAAGTAAATGAGTGTTGCTTTAATCTTTTTGAATCGTCACAAATTTTGAATCTGTATTGTGGGTACTTCTGACATATTTAGGGTTAAAGTTTGCACAGGAGAAATAAAAGAGGTGGCACATTTATTTCATACATGGGGGATTAAGACCAACCTCAGGGAAGTCTACGATGAAAAAAATGACATTTGTGGCATTTGTGAAAGTGGGTCATTTGCAGATAGAAACTTCTGATTCTGAAAAAGCATAATTCATTTAGAACGCTCCCTAGACTTGAAATAGTCTTTAGTTAGTTAGCAAGCCACCAGCTAACAGCATTATACTTGTGTAAAACGAATCATGTGTTTGTAATTCATAGTGAATCAAAATACAGGCTGGCCCAAAAGTCACTGACAAAAAAAAATCATAATTCTTTTGTTTATTAATATTTTTCTTTAATTTTTTCAGAGCATTTAGAACGACCCTTCCGACATTAATATGAGCAAATATAGCACCAAGGAACAAACCCTCATTGTGCAGTGGTACTTTGAGTCACATGGGTCAAATTCAGAAACCCAGAGGTGTTACCGTCGACATTTTAATACCAGAGATGCCCCAAGTGTAAATGCCATTAAAGAAATAATAAGTGGTTTTCAAAGACAGGGGGTGATCTCCACAGACCTGACTAGTCCTGATTTCTTCTTAAAGAAAAGGTGTTTGTGAATAAACCTCAGACAATACGACTTAAAATGTAATATCAAGGATCAAATAAGAGCCAAAAACCTGGAAATGCTTTCAAATGTTATGTAAAGTTTGTTGGATCGAGCTATTCAGGGCCAAACCCAAAATGGTGGACATTTAAAAACATTATTTTTTAAAAATTAGATCATTTTTATTTCCCCTCATTTAAGTCGTGATAAGCTCAAGTGTAAGTGAACAATTATAACCGTATATATCGCCAAAAATCTCAGAAGGTTCAGTTTATCTACTGCTAAAATTTGGCGAGTATAACTTGAGTGAGTGTCAGAGACTTTTGGACCACTGTGCCCATGAAACTGTATCTGAAATGTGGGTTTAAATGTCCTTTTTATACCAAATACGTTGTCCTCTGCAACAAAACAAGGAGGGAACATCCACATTCCAAAGTAGTTGACTGTGATTGGTCAATTTAAATTATACTATGTTCTGATTGGTTCATCCAGACAGAACCTCGTAACACCAAGCAAGTCTTCACAATTGCATCTGTTTTTGCCCATAAAATCCTCCAAAAAGCAATTTTATATAATGTACAGTGGACAAACAGGAACAAGAATCTATGAATAGCTCAATTTTAGACAAAAATCTCAGATAGAGCCTTATAATTGTAAGGGGACGATTTATTATGCCTCAATATTAGCATTAGCACTGAGATGCAAGTTGTCAGTGGCATTCACCGTAACTCCCTGTCCACTGTGACATCTTTAAGTACACATTTAAGTATGAAAAAAACACAAAACACATAGAGATACAATTTGACAGGAAGTAGTGATGCTGACAGTGAGCTGCCCGGGCGGGACTGTGCACAGAGCCAATTGTTATTGATTCATGCTGCCTTCATATGGTCCTCAGGAACTCAGCAATATGTGTTTTCCAAGGTGAAAAAAGGACATGAACACTCACACAAATCTAAAAAAGTCCTCAGAAACCCGGGTCAAAAGCTGCTGTGTGGAGATGGTTCATTTCTCTTACACATTTGAGCTCTTTTACTAAATATTATTACATGGGTTTAGTAAATAGGCCGTTATTATAAGAGCAACAGATCTGTGGAAGAAAAATCCAACACACTTTCGATTTTGACAAAGGCTAACAGCAACAGCTCTTACAGGTTAGCTCTATTAAATCTCTGTTAATCAATGTAAACTAGTCAAAACCCCCAACATCCTATCCCCGAATCCCGACTTCCCGAGGACCACACGAACGCAGCGTTAATGGCGATCTAATGGAACGGGCTTAAGTGATTTGTAAAAAGAGCTGGATTCATAAATAAACGTAGCGGGTTCTCGGAGTTTGTGCCGAGGCTGTGATTAAGCCGGAGGAGCATCGGTGATGTTGTGTTTAGGTGTAAACAAGATGGCTTCCTTTGCGGTGGAGTGTTTGCTGTCGCGAGGCATTTAATGGTCACGTTAATCACAGTTTCGGGTCGTGGATGTTTTCACGCCTGCCACTTCCTGCTCAGGTGTGCGTCTCAGAGGGTTCGGTAAATTATCGGCTCATGGGTTTCTGCTTCCTGTTACGCTCTGGAGACATTTTGAGGACTTTTCACCCCTCCTAAGACATGGTATTTTGTTTTAAATTGAATTAAACAGCCCTATTTGTTATCATTGTGAAACCCATGGATAGTGGAGGGAACATGCAACCGTTTACATGAGAACTATAGGTGCACTCTGTAACATTTCTGCTCGTTTCCATGGCGATGTCATAGCTTTACATGGAAAGACTGACATTTAACCTTTTATTCTTCAAACCCTACAGTCCCCATGGAGAGATATAGATATAGTTTAATCTCATACTGTGGAACAATAAAGGCGGATCCCCCATCAGAAAAGTTACATAATGCATCTTTACGGAAAAAAAAAAATAGTATAGTAGTTATAATTGACTTTAAAACAGCTAATAATTTGTTTTCAACTTGATTAAATCTAAGTTTATCTGAGAACTTGATAGGTCTGTCTCTGTGTAAAAGGTACGACTCAAATATTAAGAATTAGTCAAAAATTTACAAAAAGAAAGATTTTGTTTGATTAATTTCACAACTTAAGCGTAAATGGGCCTGTGATGTAACTGTAAATAAATAAAAAAAATACTATCTATCTTCTTTTTTTTTTATTAAAGGTCATATATTATGCAAAATAAGTTCTTATGAGCTTTTAAGTCATATTATAATGTTGTTACCTCCTCGAAAACATACCTGTGTACATGTGTTTTGTTTCATTCACATGTTTGAGAAACACTTTATTATTATTAGGCTACATCTCCAAAGCTCAAAATGCTCTGTTCCACCTTGTGATGTCATGAAGTGGTAGTTTTCAAGTTAACAGCTCATTTTAGCTTTAGTTCAGTAGACATTGGCAATTCCAGGGCTGAAATCATCCAAATGATTCTAGTGAAGGTGTGTGGAGGTTTAAAAACACAGTGGAGCACTTCCTGTATTACCACATGATGACATCACAAGGTGGAACAGAGTGTTTTTAGTTTGAGAACTGAGCTTAGCCTAAATATGCAGGGTTTATGTGTTAAACATGAATGAAACAAAACACAACTCCAGGTCTGTTTGTGATGAGGAAACAACTTTATCAGATGAACAGATCAGAAGACAGAGCCATATTGGCCCTTTAAGCCTCACGTTCTGTCACTGTGCTCGCTCTACTCGACCTTGGCGTCAGTGAGGTCAGACATCAGTTCTCACTCAGGGTGCTTGGTCTGCCTGCTCCAGATGGATGGACGCTCTGAGGGGACAGGATGTTAGACTGTCTGTGAATAGTCACTGCCTTGTGCCTCTGAACCAAGTCAGAGTTTAAGCCCGGCTGACTCCTCTACGGCTCCTCGTATTTATTGAATCAGATTGTGTGGGTTGTTTGGTTTCTGCTGCTGTATAGATAAGAAAATGTACACTCCCACCTTGTATCAATGCACTTATTTTAGGATCAGAACAAATACAAAAGTAAACTATGTAACTTTTCCTGGTGGAGGATCTGATACCTGTTTCTTTGCCTGGAATGTCCCACACTCTGTCCTTGAGGAAGACATATTGAGCTTGTACATATCCACAAAGTATCCGCTTTATTTTTTTTTTTACAATTATTCTATATGTTTCTTGGCTGTAAAACCCCTCACCACACACTTTATACACTTTTCTCACACAGGCGTTAACATTTTTTCACATTTCTCTCTTGTTTAAACTCTCAAAGCTCAAACCTATGTAGGAGTCTGTGTCGGTGCAGAACATTTCATCGACATTGTGGGTTTTGTCGGGGAGAAAACTTGCAAACATACAGCACTTCAGAGTCACACTGCGATCGAATTTTATGTAAATTTGTCTGACACATTCTGTACTGTACAGGAGACATGACACGGAGGAGACTGATGGACAATGGTCTACAGTCCCTCAGCCAATCAGGACGCAGAACACAATGCACGTTCATACGATGTAAAAAAGCATGCAAAACTGGACTAAAAAAATCAGCGAAAACAGCGAGACGGCGAAAGGTGAACCACGATATAGCGAGGGACCACTGCATAGTTATAATCTTTGATGCCCGTGGCTCATTGTCATAATTTGCACATTTTAAATCATTCTTATCTATCAATTACTGGTGATATTGCTAAAGAAAATATCTATCTTGAAAAAAATGCATTCTGACAGTGGGCAGGCTTGCCTCTTCACGGATCTGACCTGTAACTTGGCCTGGTGACGTTGCCTGGCTGTTTTGAGATATACAAAGCCCTAATGACAATCCTGCATCAGAAAAGTTACATAGTGCAGCTTTAACTAAATAAACAGTCGGCACAAGGTGATATCAAGTGAACCAGACTCAATATACTTTAGGTCTAAGAGAATATAGTGCACAAAGAGAGAATAAACATGGTGTTTTTTGAGACTGCAGTCATCTCCGAGCTGCTGGACCTCCCTCTCTCCTCTCTTAATGGCCTGCTGTGGAACATTTTTGGTCTGTCACTCCAAATAGAGAATTCAATTTCACGTCACTCCTGGTTCTAACCAAGAGACAACACAAATGATGATTGTCCCTAATCCATTCCCAGCCCACCACATCCTGAAAAGTGGCAACAGCAACAATATTTGATTCAGCACGTCTCCAAAGCTTCTGCACTGTTATATTTCTTCCAAGTTCCAAAAAAAAAAAAAAATAGATCAAGTGTTATCGGCAGGGAATAGCTGAAAGGGCAAGCGTGCCACTCTGGTCGAAATAAAAAGTGAGCTCTCAAAAGCTTACTGGACAAATGGGAGATTGTTGAGCACTTGAACGGTACAGTTTCATCTTTAAAAGGTCTCCAAATCGCGTTTGTCAGATAAGCCAGCCCCCAGATCAGTGGCAGCCGGCGCTATTGTAGTGGGATATGGGACACCAATCCTTTTTGGCTGTGCCTTTGTTGCAGATTAAGACAAAGTATATCGCCAGACGGGAGCCACCTATAGCCCCGCAATGCACCGCGAGTCATCTGGAACATTCCGCAAAGGATTTCAGCACCACCCCCACGTTTGAGTTGGGATGCAGAATACAGACTCCTCCAATACTTTATGAAGATGTTCTGGTCAGTGTTGCACCAATCCAAGGTCAGATGGGCGTAGGGTGACCACATACTCAAAATTCAAAACTGGGACACACCCGGGTTTGGATGGTTGGGATGGTTGGTATAAATAAAATTGTGAAAAGAACTATTCTCACCTCACTTCGGGGTCATCTGAGGGACTTTTTTTTGCCTTATGCTCATTTTCAAGCACTGTTTTCTGCATTTTAGCTAAACAAATGACAATATATTCCCTCTTTTCCTGTTGGCAGGTATTAAATTGGGGACACCGGGGACATTTCTTGCATAAAACTGTGGAAAATCAATGGTTTTGGATAAATCAGCTGGGACTTTCCCGGGTACAGAGGGACGTCTGGTCACCCTAGATAGGCGTGATTCATGTGGATTAGCCAATCAGGGACGTGCATGATCCGTATCACAACAAATATGTCAGTTTACGAGGAAAAAACAATGAAAAAATATTACAGGGGACGAGGGGACTGCGTGATATAGTCAAAAATATTTAAATAGTTGTTTTGGTGCAAAGTCACATTTTTATATAGCACTTTTCCACCTTCAAGGGCTCTCAAAGCGATTTACATCAAGGAAACACTCACCCATTCACACACACACATTCATACACCAGACACTGGGGACGAGGTGGGTTAAGTGAGCTACTACTGAGTATGTCGCCCGTAATAAAAAATAGTAAAAATGTCTAGTTTAACCTCCCAAACACGTGTATATAATGATCTTAGAGACATTTTAATGATCCATCCACTTAAACTTGGACCTTAAGACATTTACAGGAATATTTCAGCACATTCCTGATGCATTATGAAATATTGTCTGAATAACACACAAAGAATACAATTATTACATTCAATTAAAATGAAAAAAACATTGATTTCCTCAGAGTCAGTGAGCGAAACTCTAAACTCTGTTAATCTGAGGTGAGAACTTATGGAAAACCAGTGAGCAGTGAAATAAACTAAGCTGCACAGTAGTGTCTGACCCTGGAGGCGCAGTCAGTGGTGGATGAACTACTCGATTTTGTTACTTAAACCCTTTACTTACTTAAACTTTAAGTAAAATTAAAGACACAGAGGTGAAAAGTTACTCAAGTAAAAGTATCACATGAAGAAATCGCCTTAACTAAAAGTATTTAAGCACCTGTTTTAAAAATGTACTTTTAAGGAGTAAAAAGTACAAGTATTTCACACAAATATGTTTTAATTTGTGTTAAATGTAGTTATATTCATCCAAAACTGATTCATATTTTGGTCAACAGTAACAGTGTGAATACATTTATACATTTTTCTCATTCATTTTGTGTATTTATTTTTGTTTTACTCAAAGTTGAAGCTTGAACTTGAAAACTTTAGACAGGATGTTTCCACGAACATGGTCAAAATAACCCCTCAAATCATATGAAAAGTACTTTTTACTTTCAGTCCTGCTCAAAAATGTAGTGGAGTAGAAAGTACAAATACTGTTCTCAACTGTAGTGAAGTAAAAGTAAAAAGTGTGCACTGTAAAACTGACTTAAGCAAAGTAGAAATACCTAAAAAAGTACAGTACTACTTCCACCACTGGGGCGACAGAGGGAGAGGTGCCCAGACTGAAATAAAACATCCACAGAGATATCAGTGTACTCATGTCAAGCAAAACTTTTAGCCTTGTTTTTAATTACACACTCACAATGATCCGTCTCAAGAACACTACACTTTTCGTTGGCTTTTTCTCAACACAGTAGTAAGTAATTGGTGTTGCATTGAGATAGAAATCGCAGGGGTTTGCACTGGGCCGGGCAGTTATCTCCTGTGAGTAATTGAGATGCTATCAGCAGCAGAGAGGGGGCGCTCCAGGGATCGGACAGGAGCTCCCGCAATTCTTTTTTTCGGAAGGTTAAAATCGAGCAGTAGTAAACAATGATGACATCGCTCAAGGCAGTTTTTCCCCTTCGCTTGGGCTAAAAATGCAAACATCAGCACAACAGCAGGTGAAGTTTCCACAGTGAGAAGGGACAGGAAGTATGAAATCTTTCAGTATCCTCCCTATATCTTTGGAGTTTCTTCTTGCAGCAGTATAATGCGTGGCCATTTTCCATTTCCACATCAAAGAAAGTGATTGTAATGCATTATATGGCACCGTCCACACAAGAAAGAATCAATGATGAGGGCAAATCTACTTCAGAAAGTCCGGTCTATAGTCCAGCCTTTGATGTGGAATTTTTGACAATAACAATATGGTATTCATTCCTGTTATAGGTGACATTTTGAGGACTTTTTCCCCATTGAAAAGATATAATATTTAGTTTTAAATGGTTAATTACTAGTCAGTCCTAAATTTTCATCATTCTGAAACCCATGGCCAATAGCATTCAAACTGAAAGAAAGACATTTAAAATATATGGACAATTTATATGGTAAATGGTCATATTTTGAATTAGCGCTTTTGCACCTTCAAGGCACTTAAAGAGCTTTACGTCAAGGAACCACTCACTCATTCACACACACATTGATACGCCAGTGTAAACAGACACTAGGGGCGAGGTGGGTTAAGTGTCTTGCCTAAAGACACAATGACAGCATTCATCTGTGGAAGCTAGAACCACACCACCAGCCTACGGGTCAGTGGATCTGACCTTTCAACCAATGATGTTTTGTTTGCTTGAGACTTGGAGAGACTTATCCATGAATTTGTCTCCAGTAGGTTAGACGACTGCAACGTCCTGCTCACTGCCCTCTCTCAAATGAGCGTTAAAACAGCGGCAGTACATCCAGATAGAACACTGCTGCTCGGGTCCTGACTAGAACCAGGAAGTACTTCACACATGTGTCCAGTGCTCAGGTCTCTGGCTCCTGTGACTCAGAGAATAGACTTTAAAGCAGCTCTGTGTGAACAAGTCTCTCCATGGCACTAAAGTACATCCCCCACATGTTAGAGCCACATGAACCATCTCACACTCTGAGGACTTCAGGGACCAGCCTCCTCAGTGTTTCAGTTTTGTGCAGCTAAAACCTGGAACAGTCTCCCTGAAGATGTGAGACAGGCCTCGACTTTGACAATGTTTAAATCCAGGCTCAAAACGGTTCTGTTTAGGTGCGAATATGACTGAAAGGTTTTTATTCTGAACTCTTCTCCTTTAATGTTAATGTTATGATGATTATTTGTGATTTTAACGTCTTTCTTAATCTATAAAGCACTTTGAATTACCTTTTTTTTTTACCGCCAACCTTCGGATCACTCTACCAACTGAGCTACTGCTTTAAACTGATCATCAACATCTACCTCTTTATAAATAAATCTTTTTTTTTTTTTTTTTTAAGAGTGACCATTTCTCTTTCTTTCCCCTCAAAAAACTGTCAGTCCTCCAATCTACTGTCCATCACGTCTAAAAGGCAAAAAATATCTTTCTAAACGATGTCATATAACTTCATAGCCGACACCTTGACCCCTATTGTGCGTCTCTATTGTAGAGGAAGGGTATTTGGAGCCATAATACATCTTGTGTGACCATAACTTAGCGTGTCCATTTCGGTGTGAGTGAGTGATAGTGGGCTCATGTTCCGGCTGCTGCTCACCTTGATTGCAGGTCTTGCCGGTGAAGCCTGCGTGACATTTGCACTTGTCTGGTCCCACACATTCTCCGTGCTTACATCCTGCCTGGCACACGGCTAAAAACAAAACGTTTAAGGAGAAAACACAGTGGTTAGTTTGTTTGTTTGAGTCATTTCCGTCAATCTAGTGTTCATCTTAAAGGTCCCATATTACACAAAATTGACTTAAACCGTGTTATAATGCTGCTACCTCATCAAAAAGTACCGGGAGTTATGTTTTGTTTCATTCACACATGTTTGAGCTGCTTTTTACCTTTTGTTTCGAAGACAATTTGCAATTCCAGGGCTGAAATTATCCAAATGATTCTAGTGAAGGTGTGTGGAGTTTAATAACACAGTGGAGCACTTCCTGTATTACCTCATGACATCACAAGGTGCAACAGAGTGTTTCTGTTTGAGAGAAAAGCTAAATATGTAAGGTTTGTGTGAATGAAACAAAACACCAGGTATGTTTGATGAAAATAGTGTAATACAGGCTCTTTAAAATGTGCAATATTGCAAGTTTTGGTTCTGCTGTGCCTGGAATATTCCACAGTACGTCATTAACCTTATCTATCTCCCTGGAGACAAGCAGGTGGTAAGTTAGAGGTCAGATCTGTGGAGAGGCAAGCCGCTCACAGTCGGAATACATGGTTTTAATACATTTTTGCCATACTGTGGAACACTTCAGTCAAAGCCAGAACATGGAGACACGCAGATGTGAACAGAAAAGTTACACAGTGCACCTTTAAAATACACCTGCTCAAAAAAATGCAGATTCAAAATATCAGGTTCACCAATATTAAACATTTTATTTCTACCAACATTTGAAATCCTCCAAAAAAAACCCAAAAAACGCAGAATTTTCTTGGTTGTTGGATCAATCTCCACTTGTGACGTCGTTTTCTGCTCTTGAACCTTTGAGCAAGACGCAGAATGAGTGCGATTCTTGTGTCGTTTTTCGGGGAGGACGAATGCGCAGAATGTTTGTAACAGCCTGCCCCCAAGGAACTTATATGATGCAGTGTTAGGGAGTTTTTTGTGGTTGTATTTTTAACAACGCACACAACCTCTGAGCTTCAAATAACCTTTTTATTACAGTGAAGAGCGATGCCTCCATTCTGAAGACAATGTTCCTGCTCTCTCCGTGGGACACCCTGATTATCACTGACTAATGCTAATGGGGAGTCATTTTGGGCTAAGTACATTATAGATTCCTCCACATTACACTGAGGATAAGCTTGGGGGAACTTTTATCGCCCTTGCTTGCGTTAAATTATTGAAAGCCCGTACAATACAAATTACTAGCCCAACATTTCAGCGCTAAGTAAAGTCATTTGCCTGATAGTTCCTTCGGTGTCGCTGATAAACTTTGGATCGCAGCCAAAACGGGTCAAATCGGCCCCTTAAGATTAGCCATAAAACAATTAACACTTTGATTATGGGTGTCGGCCATTTTAGCAGGGAGGCGCTAACGCTAACAGCTAACCTGGCTTATCTGTCCGCGGCTCGCTGTAAAGCATGTCAGCCAACTGTTACTAATATTCATTAAAGGCTTCATTAGTTCTGTCATAATACTGTGCAATCACAAGACTTAATTAAAACCGAGAAAGGGAGGGGCTTGTGCGGAGGCGTGTGCGAGCGCTGATAAAGACGAGAGCAGACAGCCAGTCACACCTGCTCACGCAATTACTCGTTTACAAGAATACACAGACTTTGAACTGAAAGTCGCTGTATAAAAAGTAGTAGTTACACACTGGCGAGGAATGGACGGCCTGCGATACTGCGATATATTCAGTGAGGAGGGTAGGTAGACTTATGGGACTTTTTGGGATATTTTGACAACCAATCAGAGATCAGCATGAGGTCCACAGACAGAAATCTACTTGTTCAAATGTTGCAGTTGGTGGTTGGATCTCTGCTGCTGAGAATGACGCTGTTTTTGTGCCGCTGGGCAAGCAAACGACTACTATATCTTATGAAACGTTTGAGCGATTCAGGTCTGCATAAGTGAAATGTAAAGTCATATTGATGGACTACACTGCTGCTAAAATATGGTACGAATTAAAGTAGTTTAGCATTCTAGACACAACCCTCATTGTGTTTATTTGCTAATATACATGTTTAACTTACTGTGCTTCATGTAAATTCAAACAGCGTCTCAAAGCAGAGGCATGGGGCTCTTTAAATATGTCACTGTCATTACGGTCATGTGCTTACATCGTCCCTCGAAGATAACCAATCGGAGCACAGTTGTCGGTCAGTTATTTGCGTCAAGAGAAAAGTTAGGAGGTAGTTGTGTGAAAAAAGGCAAAAGTACATGCTGATACTTCCTTTAACATGATTTTTATGGCTAAAAAAAAGAAAAAGAAAGTCTAGGTGAGCTTTAATGTGCTCAGTCCTTAAAGGTTTAAAGTTAAATTTACACAAAATTGACTCTTGTGAGCTTTAAAACATGCTGTTAACATGCTTTAATGCTGTTACCTCGTCAAAAACACACCTGGAGTTGTGTTTTGTTTCATTCACACATGTTTGAGTAACACTTTGTAACACTTATTATGAGTCTGTCTACATTTCCAAAGCTCAAATGTTCTAATTGTGATGTCATGAAGCGGTAGTTTTCAAGTTAACAGCTACTTTTACCTTTACTTCAGTAGTGTTTGGCAGAAATTATCCAAATGATTCTAGTGAAGGTATATGGAGTTTAAAAACATAGTAGAGGACTTCCTGTATTAGCACATGACAGAGTGTTTTCAGTTTGAGAGAAGAAGGGTTTGTGTGTTAAACATGTGTGAATGAAACAAAACTCCAGGTCTGTTTGCGATGAGGAAACAACATTATAACATAGATCAGAAAACAGCGTCATATGAGCCTTTAATATTGATTTCCTTTGTATTTTCTGCATGTTACTTTGAAAAGCAGCAGGTTTTCTATTTGTCAGAACAGTAATTGCCGCTATTCATAATTTATACAACACAGCAGGGCTAAAGCTGGTCATAATATTTAAATTTGCATTATTTTTTCATGCAAATGGGTTTCAGCTTCCTGTTATATGTGACATTTTATCACCAAGCAAAAGATCTTGTTTTAAATTGAATTGAATCGCTATGACAACAGTCCTAACTTTGCATCTTTCTGAAACCCATGGACCTGAGTCATATTTTAGTTTCAAGTACCTCCACCACATGTAACACAGAAAACTTTATATATATATTTATGTATATATTTCCTCTTCTACTTCTGCGAATCAAATTGCAGTCTTTTCTTTGACAGATGTTAAAATTATATCTTTGCCACTTTTTAAGCCTGCGAGTCTGTTTCAAGACATTTCCTTGCGCTTGTATGACTCAGTTTGTGCGTTTTAATCTAATTGCAGAGCCACAACTGCCTATTCATGCTCCGAGCTGGTGCGATAACGATAACCACCGCTCCTCGTGTTTCAACTTACTCCAAATTCAAAGTCTCCGAAGTTTGAATCCTAACCTGCCCCTGATAACATCTCCAGCGACTACAAAGGAAGCATTGTTAGCGCACTGAAGCCTTTGTGTTAACACCGGGCGCTGGCAGTGTTCACAATTACAAATTTAAAAAAGACCAATTTGTCCGGAGTTAAGTCTCGAACCCAAAGTTAATTAGACCTTGGATGGATGGGAAAGCCTGCCGACGCGCCCGAGTCTACTGCTAGCTGCTTGTTATTCCGGCGTATAGTGAGAATTTGATTAGCGGGATCACAGAGCGCCATCATCAGAGGGTATATTTAAGAGCGGGTTCTGGCAGGGAGATCAGGAGACGGGCTAGACTCCATTAACCCAAAAGGACACGCTGGATAAACACGTCCGCAGCAGCTGGAGGGCTAAACTTAGCGTGAGTGAATTCCTCGTTGGAAACATGCTACGTGATGATAACCCTCACGCCGGACAGGCCCACAGACGGGATGGGGTCGACGTGATCAAGGGCTTTTGTTAGTTTGGTGACTGAGAGAATGGTAAGTGGAGGAAGATGACACTCGGTGTTAGTGTAATAAACAGACGGATTTTAGGATTTACTTAGACATAACTGTTGATATATATAGTGCAGTACTACCAGTGGTGGAAAGTGACGAAGTACGAGCAGTAAAGTACTGTACTTAAGTAGAATTTTTGGGTATCTGTACTATACTTAAGTTCATTTTGCAGTGAGTATTTTTACTTTTACTTCACTACATTTGACAGCAGTATCTACTTTCCACTCCACATTTTTGAACTGGACTGAAAAGTAAAAAGTTGAATGTTTGTGGAAAAATCCCGACTACAGTTTTTGAGTTCAAGCTTCAGCTTTGAGCAAAAAAAATATATATATATATCCGTAAAATTCATGTGGAAATTACACATATTGCTACTGTTGACCAAAATATGAATCACTTTTAATCAATATCACTACATTTAACACTTAAACAAATGAACAACACTTTTACTTTTTACATTGCACTACAGCACATTTTTAAACAGGTACTTAAATACATGAACCTAAGTAGATTTTTTCCTGTGATACTTTTACTTGAGTACCTTTTTGCCTCTGTACCTTTAAGGATTGAGCACATTATAGACCATTACAGCTCGCCTGACTTTTTTTTTTTTTTTTTAGCCATAAAAATCATATTAAAGGAAGTATCAGCATGTACTTTTTCACACATCTACCTCTATTTTACACATCCATCCTTATTTTTCCTTTGATGCACATAACTGACTAGGAGAATCCCGGCGGCACCTGCGCTCTGATTGGTCGTCTTCGAGGGACGACATAAGCACATAACCGTAATGACAGTGACATATTTAAAGAGCCTCGTGCCTCTGCTTTGAGACGCCGTTTGAATTTACATGAGGCACTATTGGTTGCGGAGTTACGGTAATGGAAAGTCCACAACCGCGAGTCTATTGGTGGCGTAGCATCTGACGCTATAGAGTTAAGTGACAAAACTGAGTACTTCATCCACCACTGATCACTACTACATAAACCAGAGTACTTTTTGAGCCAGTTCCAGGTATGGATAAAAAGGCATAGGGACACATCAAGATGGGATTTTGAGGAAAAGGGATTTGTTACATTTAATACAATTTACTGAAACTAGAAAGTAGGTGAATTCTGTTGAAAAAAAATAAAAAATAGATTGAAAAGAATGTACAGAAGCTCTGGTCAGAGGTCTTTTCTGTGTTTGTTGGTTTATGTGGTTAGAAGCTGCAGTTGACATATTGGTTTCTTGCTGATTTACATGTAGCAAATCCGCTGAAGTGTCTTGCTCCACTGCATGAGACTGAATCACCCGTCTTCGGATTAGTGGAGGACGGCTACTGACAAGCGCCTTTTTAAAAATCCTTCAAAACATACCAGTGCACTTTTATTTTATTGTGTTGTTTTGAATGTATCGGGTTGTGTTTGAAAGTATTTTGTTCTCCTTGACTCAAAGTGCTTCAAACAATGCAGGTTGATTTATGTGCAGACCTGCTTATATTATATTACTTGATATTGTTCCACATAATAGTTTTCCCCTTAAGTAGCAATAGCGTTGAGATTTGGCCTTTCCATTTTTCTAACTGCTGAAGAGTTTTAATTCCTCTCAGCTTTATTGTTCCTGCCAGAGCGCCCTGATTGGTTGTCAGAACAATTACCTTTACAACCCCAATTCCCTCTATATTCTACACGTACTACAGATTGGAAAAACTATTAGGTTCCCTGACACTTTGGACCTGATTCAAAACAGTGACAGTGCAAATGTAGTTGGTTAGCTAACCTTGACCGCTGTTTCAAAAGGTCCCAGTGTGTTATATGCTACAGCTGTAAAAAATTCTATGACTAATTTCCAGCCAGAGCACAATTTCCATGTCATCACGACTCATGTAGACTTTGTATTCTTCTACAGGGTGGCCCAAAAGTCACTGACACTTTTAAATCTTCAGTAGCTCCTATAATTCTTAAGTTATACTCACCAAATTTTAGCAGTAGTTAAACTGAACCTTCTGAGATTTTTGGCAATATATACTGTTATAATTGTTCACTTACACTTGAACTTATCACTACTTAAACTACGGGAATTAAAAATTACCTAATTTTTTAAAATAATGTTGGGTTTCGCACTGAACAGCCTGATCCAACACACTTTGCATAATATTTGAAAGTTTTTCCGGGCTTATGGCTCTTATTTGATCCTCAATATTACGTTTTACATCGTTCTGAGGTAAATTCACAAACACTTTTTCTTTAAGATAGCTCCACAAGAAGAAATCGGGACTAGTCAGGTCTTTGAAAACCACTTATTATTCCTTTAATGGCATTTACGCCCGGGGCATCTCTGGTATTAAAATGTCGACGCTAACACCTCTGGGTTTCTGAATTTGACCCATGTGACTCAAAGTACCACTGCACAATAAGAGTTTGTTCCTCGGTGCTGTATTTGCTCATATTAATGTCGGAAGGGTAGTTCTAAAAGCTCTGAAAAAATAACATAAAAATATTTAGAAACAAAAGAGTTATGAATTTTTGTCAACTGTCAGTGACTTTTGGGCCACTCTGTATTGCCTTTAAAAGATAAATAAACCAAGTCATCTGTTTCTTCTGAATGTTCACTCTTCATTTTGATTGGTTCACTCACTCACACCCACCAGATGTTAACCAATAGGAGAGGGCGGAGGAGTAAAGTGTCTGTGTTTGAGCCGACAGCTGTATTAAGAAGAGAAATAGTGAACCATGATGTGACCAAAATAGAAAAGACGAGATATATACAGCTACTTACATTTTCTGGAGTATAAATTGCACTGGAGTATAAGTCGCAACAGCCAAAAAAATGCATAATAATGAAGAAAAAAAAACATATTTCACATAAAAATCGCACCAAACTATGAAAAACAGTGCGACTTACAGTCCAGAAAATATGGTATTATTATTCCCTTTGTCTTAAGTCTGTTTATACTTTAAGAACATATTGTAATTGTCTGTTGACCTGATGTGGATGCGACATTGATCCCTTAATTAAACCATATAGATTTCAGCTTGAGGCCTTCATTATTATTCCGGAGAGGCAGGCTGCATTTTAATGAGACACTAAACACGCCGCCGGTAACTCAGGTTGGACATGGAGCAGACAAGATGGCCGCCGTCAGGGTCAGGCTGTGTGCTCTTTAAATATGTGGATTCGGAGGATGGCATGTCTTGCGAGATTATGTTGAAGAAGCATATGGAGCTAACCTTGGGGCTGGCACCTTATCCCGGCTACCCTGTGAGTTAAGGCGAAGAGAGCTGCAAAACAAACAGCCAAACAAACAACACAAAAAACAAAAAGGTTTTGGCGGGCAATGTTAAGTTCGGGATGTTAGAGGACAATGGAGTTTTACACACACACACAGTTCTGGAGACACACATATTCCTACGATGTGGACGGATGGAACTGTTAGCGTGTTAGCTTGTTAGCCAGATGAGTAAGTTTGTTATTTTAATTGTATTTTGAACAGAAATTGGGTTATAGAATGTTACGATGAGATGGTGTAAGCCTTCATTCGTCCAGGACTGGTTCGATTGCGAGACGGGTTCAACTCTGGACATTGTGTTTCTGAGCAAGACGTTTCAGCTCCCATCCAGAAGACATTTTAGTTTGATGGTACTGGCTTGAAATACTTTAACTTTAACCAATTTAACCTCACCGAAGTCGAGTTTTAGATTGAAACGTCCCTGGCTTTGTTTCCTAGCTAACACATGGACACTTGGACTTCGTTAACTTAGGTGAGGTTGAACTCCCCCAGCAGCAAAAGAAAAATGAGTTTCTGTCAGCAGCACAAAAGTTTTAGAGTGAAGACGTTTCGCGGCTCATCGAAGCGGCTTCTTCAGAACTGACGTCTTTGTTCTAAAACTTTCGTCCAGTTGACAGAAATTCATTTTTCTTTTGCTACCTGGACAACTGCGGGACTACACAGGCTTAAATTCCCGGTGTTTCAATAAAAAAAAAATGAAAATGGCTTCCAGAAAATATGTTAAATTTGGACGTTCTTTGCCTAGAGATAACAGAGTCGTCTTGGTTTTAGATTCATTCTGTAAGATTTGCTCTTTAATATAGAAAGGTATAACTTCAAAAGGGCTTTTAACTAAATCATAGAGTTATTTCTTTCAGCGATGTATTTCCACTGTAGTGAATGGAAAAAGCATCCACTCAGCACAAAGCCAGGGACCGATTGTGAAGTATTACTCTGTGCTTTCATCCCTCACTTGTTAGATTGAATTGCGAGTTCAAAAGGCTGTGCTTAAGCCTGTCCGCACTATTGATAGAAACAAAGACTCCGCTCGATCACGGCAAATCCCACTCCCAAATCCACCATGACTTCTGAAGAATCTCATCATCTTTAATGTCTTTAATATGGGACCAATACTCCAGCGAAATCCTCCACATCTAGAATTAGTCTCCTATCAGACACTTTTACCATCACTTTAGTCTCAGGTCAGCTAATCGCTACAGACAAGCTGCGATCCCTGCACTGAAATTAAAAATTAAAGTGAAATCATGTGGGATTTTATGCATAACAATACGCCATGGTACAAAGAGCCCACATTACACAATTTTCTGATCTGTTATAATGTTCCTAGAGTTGTCTTTTGTTTCATTCACACATGTTTAACACACAAACCCTTCTTCTCTCAAACAGAAAACACCCTGTTCCACCTTGTGATGTCATCATGTGGTAATACAGGAAGTGATCTACTGTGTTTTTAAACTCCACACACCTTCACTAGAATCATTTGGACGATTTTAGTCATGGAATCAGTAATGAGAAAAAGGTCAAATGTAGCTGTTAACTTGAAAACTACCACTTCGTGACATCACAAGGTTGAACGGAGCATTTTGCGCTTTGGATATGTAGACAGACTGATAATAAAGTGTTACTAAAACATGTGTGAAGGAGCTAAAACACAACTCTAGGTGTGTTTTTGAGGAGGGTAACAACATTATAACATGGTTTAAAGCGCACAAGAGTCAGTTTTGTGTAATATAGGACCTTTGATGACATCTAAATTTTTATATTCTCAATGATAGACTAAATACATACCGTGTTTATAATGCAAGGTCATTTCAATGAGCATTTCCTTCTTTCTAGCTTTTCATTGCATCACTGAAAGGCCATGCAGTCATTCAGTGAGAACCTGCTGTAGTCAACTTACTGCGATTTTCCTGACTTTTCCAACTTACAATATTACAGAAATAAGAGCATGGATGTGGACAAAGCAGATAAAACTGCACCTACAGAAATAAACTGGCCTAAAATAATACTTCTCTAAACACTTAATAGCTGTTTTGAGAATTGTACTCGACAATAGCAATAAATCGTGATCATGTGTAAAACTCACAGAGGCAGGAAAATGTGTAAAAACAGCTGGTTGGAATAACACTGCACTACATCATGAGCAGAGAAGTCTCTCTCTCTGTCAAACACCCAAACTTTAACAACAATCACTTCTGACTCCACTTCCACCTTGAGGATTAAACTTTTTCTATCAGTTCCCACTGCTATTTTGGCCTTGTAAGCTGTAAAAAAAAAAAAAAAAAAGAAGAAGAAGAAGAAGTCGATCTATTAAGTTCTTTTCTTCCCAGAGTGGAGTTGCACAAACTCAACTCCAGTCCCACAAAAGTCTAAGGAACTGCCTGCATCCATCTGTGATTACACCGATCCTTTAGCTCTCTCTGTCTCACTCTCTACCTCTCTGTCTCACTCTCTACCTCTCTGTCTCACTCTCTACCTCTCTGTCTCACTCTACCTCTCTGTCTCACTCTCTACCTCTCTGTCTCACTCTCTACCTCTCTGTCTCACTCTCTACCTCTCTATCTCACTCTCTACCTCTCTGTCTCACTCTCTACCTCTCTGTCTCACTCTCTACCTCTCTGTCTCACTCTCTACCTCTCTGTCTCACTCTCTACCTCTCTGTCGCTCTCTGTCTCTCTCTCTGTCTCACTCTCTGTCTCTCTCTCTGCCTCACTCTCTACCTCTCTGTCTCTCTCTCTACCTCTCTGTCTCTCTCTCTGTCTCACTCTCTACCTCTCTGTCTCTCTTTCTACCTCTCTGTCTCTCTCTCTGTCTCACTCTCTACCTCTCTGTTGCTCTCTGTCTCACTCTCTGTCTCACTCTACCTCTCTGTCTCACTCTCTACCTGTCTGTCTCTCTCTCTGTCTCACTCCCTACCTCTCTGTCTCACTGTCTACCTCTCTGTCTCTCCCTCTGTCTCACTCTCTACCTCTCTGTCTCTCGCTCTGTCTCACTCTCTACCTCTCTGTCTCTCGCTCTGTCTCACTCTCTACCTCTCTGTCTCACACTTTACCTCTCTGTCTCCCTACCTCTCTGTCTCTCTCTCTGCCTCTCTTGTCTCTCTCTCTTTTCCATGCCCCTCTCTTGTCTCTCTCTCTTTTCCATGCCCCTCTCTTGTCTCTCTCTCTCTTTTCCATGTCCCTCTCTTGTCTCTCTCTCTTCTCCATGCCCCTCTCTTGTCTCTCTCTCTCTTTTCCATGCCCCTCTCTTGTCTCTCTCTTTTCCACGTCCCTCTCTTGTCTCTCTCTTTTCCATGCCCCTCTCTTGTCTCTCTCTCTTTCTTTTCCATGTCCCCTCTCTTGTCTCTCTCTTTTCCATGTCTCTTGTTCATGTCTCTCCCTCCCCGTCTCTCTCTCATCTCTAAATCAGCACTTCCGTGAGCTGGGCGCGGGGTAGTGGTGTGGATTGAGGGGATTTGTGCAGAGTACCTAGTCGGAGGTGTTGGGGGGAGCATTGGGGGGAGACGTTTATAAATTTGGTGGATACTGGAGTGTTGGACGTGTAGGACAGACTCCAAAGACCAGGAACATGTGGAACTCCAGAACGACACACACACAATGGTCACACACTGCTGTTTGGCTTCAACAGAAAACACTTTTATTTTGTCTGTTTGGAAACACACAGCTGATTCTGATATGACTGTGAGGCCATTTGTTGGATTAAAACGAATAATCTAATTTGCATAATCTAATTTAGTATCTGCATAACTGTTATCTGGATTACACACAGATGGTAGAGTCCTCATCCTCTGATACGAAAGTCTGCATTCGATTCCCATTCTCGACAGAAGCATCCCTGGTAGAGCGGTCAAATCTACTGTCCCACAAGTTGAGGGTCCAATTCCAGCTCCCACAGGTGAATATTGTTGTTGAGTCCTTGGGCAAGACACTTAACCCCCCTTGCCTCCAGCGTCTGCGTTCACTGGTGTGTGAACAGGTGAGTGTTTTGTAAAGCGCTTTGAGTAACTGGAAGATAGAAAAGCGTTGTACAAATATGATAGTAAAAGCCAAAAGTAAAATGAATGAATATGCTAAGTATGACCTAGGCACAGTGCACACTTAATGTAGCTCAATGGACGTAGCCTACATACAAAAACTTCCCCCTTCAGACAGATATAAGTCAGTGTCCATCAGTAATCTGACCAGAACTGAAGAAGCGACTTGGAAAACTCCTACAACTTTTTGTCCAGTTTATAGATTTTCCTTTTGGCTTTTACTGTCGATCAGACCTGGACGACCGAGGGACTAAACAAATAAGACTATTTACTATTTAAATTCCAAATATGCTGAGAGAAGACTTTTTTAAAGATGCACTGTGTGACTTTTCCACCCGCTTGTCTACTTGGACATGTCTTTGTCTGGAACGTTCGCAGTAAAACATTAAACATATTTATTTAGCATTTATTAGTTGTTTTTTTTATTTTATTGAAGGGTCATCTCAACAGATCTGACCTGTACCGTGGAGACAGATCAGTTTAATGCCGTACTGCTGAACATTCTAAGCAAAGCAACAACATCTCCAAGGAGACAATAAAGAGTTAAAGCCGCACGCCCTTTTCACACAACATAATGATGAATTGTTTTGCGACAGAATCTTAAACTGCAGCTGTATCATTTGCAGGTTTAATTATTCGAATAGTATACAACAGTTGGAGAGTTTGTAATGCAAAAGCTGCAGGAAGCCACGTCGACAATTGCAAAACAGCTTTAGCGAATAAATGCACTTTGAACCATTCACTGAAACAAGCTTTTTTTGGAACAGCAATATTTCTGTTTCAATTATGATTTCACTCCAACTCTCAAATGTCCAGTCAGCAGGCTGTGCTGTTGAGCAACCGTCCCAGACCACGAGGAGCTTCCAGTATCGTGCTTATTTGGAAATACTTGAAAGCATTTTAGATAACGAAAATGCCTTTAAAGCGTGCCATATCGCTTTAGTAAAAATAAATGCCAGTTTGATAAATTATTATGCTTAACGTTTCATCTATTGGCTTGAAGTATTCATTTGGTTCCAGAATATGGCTGCTCTTCAATTGAAACCACAATGACAACGAAGTGATTTTGTCCCTGTCCAGAATCTACAATGCGCTCCCACGGTGGCAGTGGGCCCAGAGCTGCTGCACTGGGACAGAACTGCCAGGATTACTGTTGACTCCAGGCCCCTTTTAAAAGCACAACATCACATCACTGAAGCAGCACTGACTTGTCTAAATAATCCTTCACAATCTTGTCGGGAGATTTAAAGAGGTATCTTTGCAGCCAAGGTCAGTGGTAATGAAAAGAAATGTGTGGCCGTTTAGGTTGTTCCAAGTGTAGTGAAGTTCTTTTAAGTACAAGTAGAATTAGGCTTTTAAAAGACCACAGTTAACTGGCTCAGAGAAGCTCAGGTCTGAAGGAACCAACAGGGATTTAGTCTATAAATGTTTGAAAAATATGGACGAACCTGGGTTGAACCAAGACTGACAGTTCAAGTAGGGATAAACGAGGTGTAACATCAGCTTGAAGTAGACATAGGCTGTTTTATAGACATAGACTGTGTAACATAAGTGATTATTTTACATTTTGATCACTGTAAACCATATTATCTCATGAAAAAGAGAGTCTGGTACGCTCATTATGCTCGCTCTATAAATAAAGATAAATGAAATGGATCTAAAATCGCATGGTAAATTCCGCTTTTCCACCTTCAAGACACTCAAAGCGCTTTACAGAACCACTCACCTATTCACACACACATTCACTCACCAGTGTACACAGACTCTGGGGGTGAGGGGGGTTAAGTGTCTTGCCCAAGGACACAACAACAGCATTCATCTGTGTGAGCTGGAATCACTTAGGCAACCTGTGGGTCAGTGGATCTCACCGCTCAGTCAATAATGTTTATGTCGAGAGCAGGTTTTGAACTGCCAAACCTTCCGCTCAGAGGTCGAACACTCTACCAACCGAGCCATTGTCGCTCATGATAATAGAAACAGATACGACGTTTTGGGAAATTTTGAAAAAAATGGCTGTAACATGGCCTGGGAACACCTTGGGGTCCCATCGGAGGAGCTGGAGGACGTGTCTGGGGTGAGGGAAGTCCGGGAGTGCCTGCTTAGACCGCTGCCCCCACGACCCAAATGGATGGATGGGCTGTGGCATTTCTGAAACCTACATGTATAACCTTGAGCTTGAATTTCTTTAATAATTACAAGAAAAGACAAGTAGAGAGGGACAGGGGGTAGGTGAAAAATGCAATTTTCCAAGGACTGAAGCCAACTTTTCTGGTTGTTGTAATTCTTAAATTACAGGCTTTGTATAGCTATAAATAATACTTGGCGAGGAGGTAATATTTGCTTGTCTCCACAGTGAGCGCTTGGTGAATTTAATGCCATAACTATAGAACAACTACAAGTAATAACATGTCCAATAACATGTCCAAGCAGGTGGCAAACCCTTCACCACAAAAGTTACATAGTGCACCTTTAAAGTACTAAGAACTTATGAACTGTGCACTAAACAGGACTGTCGAAACCAAAGCAGTGGGACCACAGTTTGAGAACCATTGCTTTTGTCCATTCCACCCAAAACATTTATCTCCGAATACAATTACCTAACACAGAACATCAAGTGGGTGGCAGATAAAAAGCGCATTTGGCTACAGTTCATGCGCTGTAGCTAAAAGGCGTACAAAACACCAGGGCCGTGAACTGCGGAAATGGTGTTTGCGTTTCCCTCACTAAATAACAGATCTGGCAGTGCACTCCCGACTTCAAGAGAAAGACAAGATGGCACGGCGCCACTTCAGACGAGACCGGAGGGAGCAATCCTGGCAGGAGCGCACCTAAATCAGCTGTGTGTTTTAATGCTGCAAGACTGTATCCATACCAAACAGACAGTGTGTGAGGCGGAGCCGCTCAAACAGATGCAAAATAACACATCAACAAATGGACAGAGGGATGGTTTAAAACAGAAAATCATGAAACTTATGGCAACAGCGGATGATTGTGTTAATGCGCATGCCTATTATTAGAAGTGATTTGAACCAACATGCCGAGTACTGAACCCATCGAACTCTCATTACAGAGCGCACCATACATACACAGTAGAAGAACAGTGGATGGATGAAATGTGAACTTAAGTAAAATGGCTGGAAGCTACAGACTGAAATCGGGAGCCAGGAGAATTAATATTATTATTTCATTATAATAAAAAAAAAAAAAACGTCGGCAGTCGGATGTTTATTGTTTCAGATATAATTTTATCCCTGGTCGTTGTAAAGTAACATAACTAGAGGCTATGTTTGCGTCATTCCTGCTAATTAGCTACCCGCATGTCTACATGGAGCTGGAATGTTCTGCAGTATAGCATTAAACTGTTCTATTCTGCATGTATAGGTCAAAAACAGCCTAGGGAGGTGTTCTGGGCACCAGGAGGAGGCCCTGAGGACGACCCGGGACACGCTAGAGGGACTATGTCTCTCGGCTGGCCTGGGAACGCCTTGGGGTCCCACTGGAGGAGCTGGAGGACATGTCTGGGGTGAGGGAAGTCTGGGAGTTCCTGCTGAGACTGCTGCCCCCGTGAGCCCAGGATAAGCGGAAGAAAATGGATGGTGGTGTTTTTATAGCTCAAAAACATGCATTCATACTGTAAATGCCGTACTGGGGAACATTCTGGGCAGTACCATGGAGACCAGAAGGTGGCAGACCCTAAAAATGCTTAAAAAGTGACCTAGTGCAGCTTTAAGTTCTTTCAGGGTCTCAATGATTATCGAATGAGCAATGATGATGGAAATGTTCTGGTCTTTTCTCTAGACTTAAAACGAGAGAAACTACTTTCTATTTGGCAACGTGTAGTTTATCATCTTTTTGTGAATGTGAAGGAAAATTTAATGGATCAAAGAAGCGAAAGTAAAAGACCAGTCTGTCATTAGCATTGGGAGAACTATTACGTCTTTGAAAGTGAGTCTTTGAAGCTAGCAGTCGACATTATGCGGGTTACCTAATTAAAACTAAATAGAGGGATTACATTTTTATCACATTTTCAATAAACGGGAAACGTCTCTTCTATGCGCACGTCTTGGTTCTTCTACTGTGTATTAAGCATTTATCTCTAGAACTTTATTGTGCAAAGAAGGCTACGTGAGTGAGCAGCGAAGAGACCTGGGAAGCTAAGCATTAATGTGCAAAGTAACAAGTTTGGTTCAGTCCAACCCCGGGTTAAGCTAAAGATCAGATATGTAAAATGACTCGCCAGCAAAGGTGGGCAAAGAGAGACGAACTCATCCAAACCTAATCCAAACCCAACTTCCAACGAACTGTTTCTGTTAATTGTGCTCTACAAATGTAACTTTAGGTAAGGTAAAAGCCAATTTCTGTTATCTGAGAGGGCTAAAAAGTAAATAGACCAGTCCAAATGTGAAGTTTGGCAACGAAATCTGTGAATTAGGCAACTATTTTACAAACTTACTTTTTAAAATGTATTCCCAACTGGACTATACCTGATTTTTCATGTAATAAAGTCAAATTTGTTTTGCCCTACATGGTAAATAGAGCTCTTAGGGTCAGCATTTTATGATTAGCATGCTAGTTCTTGTTAACATTACGCCAATATTCTGCTCTGTGATTAGGATGTTGGAGGGCATAAGGTGAGTAAGAACTTTGGACCACTGCGAAACATTTAAAATGAACTTTTTTCACATTTTTATGAAAAAAAATCAGGTGCAGTGGCTTTAAGATGAGACGAGGTATACTTTGTTGTCCCCATTGCATAATTAGTCCTTAGACCTGCTGGGCGACCCATCTTTGGCTCAGGAGGTCGGCCTGCGTATTTAAAGATGCGCAGTAGGCCGTATTCGCAAATGACTGGTGTTAAACCTGCTAATTAACACCTCTGCTGGCTCCATTTTACATTATCAGTTTACAGCCAAGCATTAAAGAAATACTGGGGATCCATACACTACAAATGCACCATGCTAACCTCATGCTAAATCACAAGCTAACACGTGACGCTGTGAATCTATCAGTAACAAGCGCGCCCCTTCCTCTGAATCCGCTTTAACGACGTATCGATCGTGTTTGTGGTCGTCCTCATGCTGCCTGCTAAGTCATCTGTGATCAATCTGCACCTCGACTATGTGCCCGTCTGCATGCTGCATTCCCCCTTCATTAAAGCCACCCACTGTGTGAATAGAAACGTTAGCCGGGCCCGCTGTGGTCCAACTGGCTATTAGCATCAATCTTTACTAAAAGATTGCTCCAGGTGCTGTGTTAGCGCTCGTGCGTGGTGACAGCGTGCATGTGTTCTTATGTGTGTTTGTTTTGTCGTACAGGTGCTCCCAAACCGTGTATTAGCATTTCTGGCCCCAGCGTGAAACATGGCGCCTCCCGATTGGACCACAGACATCAGTAGACATCGCACTCATCCTGAGGGTAAGTGGTTTGATGAGGTGATTGTGGCGGTCCAGTCTGATCTAGTACAAATCTGGACTATTTGGACAGAGAATATTGTGACTTGGAGCTTAAACCAGATTTACTCATGTTTTATTTTGCCTGTTTCTCAATTTAACACATTGCAAGAATCGTTGAAGTGATGGAAGATAATAAAATAAAAGTAGTAAAGTACTGTACTCAAGTATGAATTTTAGGTATCTGTACTTAAGTGCATTTTAAAGTGGATACTTTTACTTCAGTACATGTGAGAGCAGTATTTGCACTTTCTCCTCCACTACATGTTTGAACTGGACTCAAAAGTAAAAGTATTTTTTATTACAGTTTGAGACCTGCTGAAAACATATTCATAGTTTGAGCAAAAAATATATACAAATAGAAACAGCTGGAAAAAACTATTGCGTCAATTGTTCCTATTATATAACAAAATTCAGAACAAATCTTTATCAAAATCACTACATTTGAAGCTAGATTAGATCTCAAAATCTGCATGAAGTACTTTTACTTTTCACTCTAAGTACATTTTGAAATAGGTACTTTAATATTTTTACTTAAGTACATTTTAACATGTGATACTTATACTGTTACTTGAGTATTTTTGCTCTGGTATCTGTACTTTTACTAGTAATACAACTGAGTACTTCTTCCACCACTTTAATAATTGTAATGCGTTTGTGCAGCAAAAAAAACCTATAGTGTATTTTTTATCCTTTAAAAGTCTATGACATAAACTAACTTATATCTAAAATATCTGAAAGGTAAGAGACCCAGTATTCTCTCCTTTTAAATTGCATATGGTTCATTAACAAATTAACAACAGCATTTTAGAGTTTGTTCACGCTAACTGCTTTAGAGAGAGAAAGAAGCTAGCTTAGGTGGTAATATCTTGAGCGTCTGTCGGCTGATGTCTGTGGCCCGGCGTGCACCCAGCGCAGACAGCAGGGGGACTCGGTGGGCACTCACGCTGGCATTGACCCCAGGATCGGCGAGTCCAGCCCCAGCAGCAGTCCACTCTGGCACCGTAACGACACAAGCCGGTGGAGGAGGCCATCTGCCGCGGCCACCTGTGAGAGGAACACACAGTTAGCCCAAAGATGACAACAGCGTCCGAATACTGAGCAGGGGGAGGTCGATGTGATTAGAAAGGACGTCAAAGTGTGCACACATTCTGCCACGTGCACACCCAGGAGCGCTAAGTGTCATAGGTCAGAGAATAAACAGCCTTTCTACCTGTAACATTTAGTTTGTATTGTGTTATTTTTGGATGAAACTTAAGGTAACTCCATATTTATTTAGACGTTTAGCTCCAACAATCAAACACATCGCTGCATATTTACGTCATTGAGAAACGAGCGATTAAATGGATGACTGAATGCGTGTTTTCCAGAAGAAGTCCAGGCCGAGGGAAGCTAGCGCTACTCGTCTGTTATTTTCTCCAAAATATTCAGTTTTTTGTCCCTTGGCTGTGATTTCATACATGCTCGAGAAAGCGTCTGTTTTCCCGTGATTCCAGTGGCAGGTTCTTAATATTTTATGTCAAAAAAGGAGAGAAGATTTGAAAATTTCTATCTACCACCACTGACTGAAAGAGTGTGGACAACAGCAAAAGTGCCTGTATGTTTAAGGTATCTATAATATGTTCCAGGGGCCGCTTTGGGCCCCTTAAACGAGGTGGTATGGTTCATTTTAGACTCTGGAGACGCTTGCGGCTTGTACCGATCTGCTCCAAAGCGAACCAGTGGAAACAAGGCTTTTATTGTCCCTGTAGGGAAAGTGTGTTATTTGTTATGCATGTTAAAAATGATCAGGTGTTTGTCTTAAAAAACAGAACTTTTCCTGGAGAAGTAGCAAAATGTGCAAGGTTTTTAAAGAGGGGTATTATGCAAAATAGATTTTTATTTACTTTTTTTTTTTTTTTCTACCGTGTTACATCGTTCCCTCGTCAAAAACACGCCTGAAGAGGTTTTAGATCATAGGCCTGAGGTCACTGGGGACACAGACTTGGAGAAGTGCAATTCCAGCCGCTGAACCTGCTCTGTCTTGGTATAATGAATAAAATAATGGGGTGGATGTTTGCTGAGCTAAACCAAAGTCAGCACACAGCCCCATCTGTGAGGAGCCCAGCACTGGAACCAGCAGAAAAAAACTATAAAAGACATCACACACTCAACATCTGTGGCACTATCTTCAGATTTGACCTCCACTTTATCACCGCCTCGAGTCACATGCGCCGAGCCTCTGACATACCATGAATATATGTTATACAGTTATATCTCAAAGGCAGAGTGTGCGTGAGTACAGATGGAGGAGAGGGTTATGGTTAAGTGCAAGGTGGAGATGATAAGATATATGGAGAGTAAATCATGACCAGAACAGCTGAAAGATGCGTAACTGTAATTAGCATAGTCTCAATTAGCAAATAGCAAAGGACTGCAATTGTTTAGCTAATAATAGTAATACAGCTAATATAGTGGTCCCTCGCTATATCGCAGTTCATCTTTTGCGGTCTTGCTGTTTCGCAGATTTTTTTTGTGCAATTTTACATGCTTTTTTACAGCGTATGAGCATGCATTGTGTTCTGCATCCTGATTGGCTGAGGGGCTGTAGACCATTGTGTTCTGCGTCCTGATTGGCTGAGGGACTGTAGACCATTGTCCAGTGTTCTGCGTCCTGATTGGCTGTGGGGCTGTATAACCATTGTCAGTGTGACTCTTCAGTCTCCTCCGTGTCTCCTGTACAGTACAAAATGTGTTCAGATAAATTTACATAAAAGAAATGTGAGGATCGCTGTGTGAGACTCTGAAGTGTGGTATTTTTGCAAGTTTTCTCCCCGACAAAACACACAATGTCGATGAACCTATTCTGGGCACCGACAAAGGCACCGACGAAGGGAACACTTTGAGAGTGTTTAAACAAGAGAGAAATGTCGAGAAAATGTTAATGTCTGTGTGAGAAAAGTGTATAAAATCTGGATTGGATTGTTTTGCTTTTTTAATTAATTTAGCTGTTCATATTCCTCTGTTCTCTCAAATCTATAATATAATCGTCACAACAAGACAGCCACCGTCACCACCTCCTATGGACAGCTGAGGACTGTACTAAAAAAGGGGAAACACGATGCTGCATAAAGATTACTCAAACACGCATGAATCACACTGAACGCAACTTCAACAAGAGGAAACAACTGTATAGCTGTAAAAAATCTATTCTGCTTTAAAAGATGAGCTTTGGACAGAATCCTACAGAATATAATAATTGGAAACATCGCAAATGTAAGATATTTTTCCAAAAATGTGCAGCCCAAGTACAAGAAGCTACATTTGCAGATGGACAGAACATTAACACACTGCATCCCGTGTCTGTGTGGAGCATAAATCCTGTAGAATTCCTGTTTTTGACCCATGTCCCTGTGACACTGAGTCTAAACATTTTTACTCATTACACATCTGCACAGTGAGAGTAAACAACACAGCGACACAAAAACAGTCACAGATACAGCCACATTGACAATGGACAGTATTGCATATAATGAGGCTGTGCAAAAATATCGAAATATCGATATATTGTAACGTTTAATATAATGACATTTGACAGTAATTCATCATGTTGCTGCTAAGTGTTTTTATTATCTTTGCACAGATAGAGTTTAACAAACACTTTTCATATCACAGTTGTTTTAGTCGATATGTTGTGATCCTTCAGAGCCGTTAAACTGCACTTGTTCATGTAAATGTGGAGCTTGTATAAACTGTGGATGAATAATTACTGACCAATGCAACAGTCTGAAGTGCTTCTATTTAGCAAAATGCACTTTCTGTTCATTCATCTTCAGTAAACAGAAGATAAATGCACCATTACTGTTTAGTTTTTGTGAAAATGAAGGGTTATGAAAGCCTATATGTTTCACTGAATCGTATCAAATCGATTTGAAATATATCGTATCGTATTGCAGGAGTGTCAAACACGTTTTCCTCGAGGGCCACATCAGCAAAATGGCTGCTCTCAAAGGGCCAGATGTAAAATAAATCTAACTACTTTTTTAACTTGTTAATTAACAGTTTCTGTTTTTATTACTTATTCAAGTTACAAATACTGCACATGTATTTGTCTAGATGTAAAAATATGTCTGTGTATCTGCGTATTCTCCTGAAACTGACATTTTAAGACCATCATAACTTTTACACAGGGCCACATAAAATGATGTGGAGGGCCACATTTGGCCCATGGGCCTTGAGTTTAACATATGTGTCGTATTGTATCGAAAAAAGTGCTGTATCAAGATATGTATCGTATCGTGGCCTATGTATCGAGGTGTTGGCAAAATCTTAATGATACCCAGCCTTAATTGTAATTGCACAGTATTATTCCTGCATGATAGAAAACGACAAAATACCAAAGCAGAATGTACTTCCATGAATCATGTTGGTGCGTTCTCCGAGGACCTGTTGAAGCCTTTTTTGTTTTTATTCTATTTATGTTCATCATTTGCTGCAGAAACAAGGCACAGTGAGGACCGGGAGTGTTGGGAAGAGCAACTAATCTTGTTTTTTTGTATTTTTCCTGTGAAACTGCAACATTAGTTTTATCCTCAAACAATTTGCTCCTGCGGTGAAAGCTTTAAGACAAATTACCGCCGGATATTTTTGTCACACCACGTTCTGTTCAGAGCAAGAAATAACTCCTTGGCAGATTTCGTATACGCGGATTAGCTTTTTATCTGCACAACGGTGGATCAACACATATTTATGGTGAGTGCAAAAGAAAAAGTCCATTTAAGAGCGATGATCAAATCTAAAGTTGTAAGCTCCATACTTCTCTAAGAGGCTCTGATAAGACGTCCCTCTAAACCTGTGAGGACGAGAGCAGCAGCGGGAGCACGGAGGTGTGTCAGGGGGAAAAACATATGAGGTTTGCTCTTTTTCACACTGAATAGACCCTTTAAAGTCCTATATCATGAGAACGTTCAAGCTTAAAACGCTGTGACACCTGCATCAGATTATTTCAGTGTTAATCTGAGTTTGTCTCTGTTCAAATAAACAATAAATAAATCAGATCAAGCTAATAATTCATGACATAACACATGTTCTATCATTAATCGTTTTTATGTATGTATGTATGTATGTATGTATGTGTGTATGTGTGTATGTGTGTATGTGTGTATTTATGTATATAAGGGGGCAAAAAGCACCAATTGTGCAAGTTCTCCCACTGAAAAAGATGAGAGAGGCCTGTAATGTTCATCATAGGTTCACTTCATCTATGAGAGACACAATGAGAAAAAAAAAATCAGAAAAATCACATTTTTAAAGAATTTCTTTTCAAATTATGGAGGAACAATGTGATTTTCTGGATTCTTTCCCCCTATTCTGTCTCTCATAGATTCATAAATATATATAATACAATAGAATAATGTTGTTTGTTTCTCCGTATATAATCGGTAGATGAAGTGGAAAAATGTAGTGGGCTCAACATTTCCAGCAGCAACACATGGGTTTTGGTATTTTGTAATATTTTATGGCTAATCCCAGTTTCCCTGTTGAAACAGCAATTTCACTTTTGCCTCCAGCTGCTCATTCAACTCTGGAATTTAGAATGTTTTCACACAGAAAATGTGTAAAAAAAAACCCAAACACAAACAAACCCAAAAATATTCTAAATGTTCTAAAGTCTGAAAGTTTCAGAGTTTCCAGGTTTGTTTGGTCCAAAGTCCATGTGTGATGCTCCTGTGGACTGGACCAAACAGCAGCAAAAACAGAGAAAAAGGTCTGATCCTGAGCCGATCCTGAGCCGGTCCTGAGCCGGTCCTGAGCCGATCCTGAGCCGGTCCTGGGCCGATCCTGAGCCGGTCCTGGGCCGATCCTGGGCCGATCCTGGGCCGATCCTGGGCCGATCCTGGCCGATCCTGGGCCGATCCTGAGCCGATCCTGAGCCAATGCTGTGCCGATGCTGAGCCGATCCTGAGCCGATCTTGAGCCGATCTTGAGCCGATGTTGAGCCGATCCTGAGCCGATCCTGAGCCGATCCTGAGCCGATGCTGAGCTGATCCTGAGCCGATGCTGAGCTGACGTCCTGACACAGACCAGGACCACGAGCTTGTGTGGGTGTGTCGTGGGAATTCAGACCATTTCATTTGCATTAATTACTTGTTCTGCATTTACTGTGACAATACACAGTAACATTAGGCTCATATGGAGACTTGTTGTTCACAATAGTTTCATAATCAGTCGTCTGTATAGTTTTTGTGGATCAACTTTGAGTTTGAGTAGCACACACACACACACAACACACACACACGCGAGCGTCTGATTGACATTCATGTGCGTGGAGGAGCCGTGCAGCATAGATCAGACGCTGGACCATAAACCAGCCTGAAGACGGAGTTCAAGTGTGAGGAGAAAAGGACGAGACGAGCCCACAGTCATTTTCATCAAGTGTGTAAATAGCAAAGTTAGACACAAAATAACTGCAAACCACTCAAGCACTCTGCCAAAATACAGCCTGCTGCTTGTTTGAGTTAAAGACAGGCCTTATTGTGGCTTAAAATCACCAAATGTGCAGTTTACAGTCAGCGCCACTCAAGTTATTCTCCTTCCCAGAACCACCAAAACTCAGAAATACTTGTATGCTGTAAACTGCTGCGTTAGATAAACCAAAATGACCCATTTACCAAACGCACATGCAGGCTCGGTGACAGCACTTGTAGGAGAGGATGCACCGCTCTAAATCACTGTACTTACCGTGTAGTAGTACTCATGATGTAGTAGTACTTATAGTGCAGTAGATGGATATCGTGGGGGGGGGGGTCTCTATAAACTCCACACACATACAGCACTCATCTGTCATCTGCTGTAAGTCCAATTACAGTGAGTAGCCAAAAAATGATATCTTTCCATATATGCACTTGGACTTCGCTCGTACAAAACCATGTGCCAGAGCTAAACCAATTAAATATTACGTAACTCTTTAAAACCGCCTAACACTGCTTCTGATTGTTTTTTTGTATTTGAGCCAATCACAAGACAGCTAACCTGCTAGCCGCTGTGTTAAAAATAGGAAGTGAACATGGTTACGCTTCTGGCTCCAGCAACAATTCACTTTTTATTGAACAACCGTTGCCCCTCTGTCTAAAACTGCTGCTGTCAGACTCATCATTTTGGTCTTAAAATGTTTGTATTAACCCGCTCGACACGATGTTACATGGGGTTTTTATTTTGTCTATTTTGTCTTCTTTCCCTGAGGTCGCTCCACTAGCGTTAGCAACAGCTTTGATTGACAGCACCGCTAACCCGCTCCCAGCTAAACCAGCGGTGTGGGCGGGAAGCGGCATCACCTTTAACACGACTGGCTCTTTGGTTGCTATGGTTGCTCAAGTTTCGCCCCTGTAACCACCAGCCTCCATGAGCTTCATTTGGTTGGAGCTGAACGCTGTGGGTGACGTCAAACTGTCCAGATTTGAGGGAGGTGTCAAAGCAAAATCTAAGATACATTTACGATATTTAAAGGTGCTCTGTGTAACCTTTCTGGTGGAGAATTTGCCAACTACCTGTCTCTATGGAGATTTTTTGATTTCTCTGGAAAGTCCAACAGTTTGATATTACTCTTTTCTATCTCCATTGAGAAAAACTGGCACCACCAAGATAAGGTACATGTCAGGTCTGCGGAGGGGAGACTCACAGTAAGTTTGTACCTAAGTGAATACATTTAAGATAGATCTTTAATGCCATATAGTGTAATAGTCAAGGCAATGCAGTTTCCATGGATACAGCAGAGGGCGGGCCTCCCAAGAAAAGTTACATAGTGCACCTTTAAGTTTCAAAATTGAATCTTTTGCTAAACAAATGTGCAGATATGGAACTAGTACATGTATAGAAAAATGTGACACTGACTTGATAACTTAAGTAGTTTGTTATATTAATTCATAAGTGAAATGTTTCCTAAAATTATGTTTCTGCTTTGAAAAATGATTTTGTTCAACTTCTCACAGTATTATCTACGGAAACACAGAACTAACAAATGTGGGCAAAACATTTTTATCAGTTTTTTCGTTATTAAGAGAAAGGTTTTTTAGTTTTTTATTTGTTTTTTTTTTTTTTGTTAAAATGTAATGATTACAGGTTATAATTACATCAGTTTCCAGTTTTAACGTGAACATGTTAAGCTCATATCCAACACAACAGGGGCCAGTCACTTACAGCAGGTCCAAGCATCTGCGATCTGTGTGATCTGCAGCAAGAACTAGGTACTTATCATTTTGCTTATATCTCATGACAGATCCAGAGCGCGTCTGTGCATAACCAAAGGCAAAAATAAACCTTTACAGGCTCTGGGCTCTTGAGGTGTCAGTGTGCACCTTACACAATGGTTGGCAGCACTAATCATAGCATCCAGAGTTGAAAGGGTCGTCAGTGCACACATCTGTGTTTATGATGCCTTTACTGCTTTTGGCAGGAGCACGTCTTTGTGTCCGATCTCACTTGCTTTAGGATGTCCCATAATTCAGCCTTATGTTTTGAGATTCAAGAAAAAGCTGGTCACAATAGTTCACTGTGTAGATCCAGAGCTGCAGTTTAAAGCCACTGATTCCCTCACGGCAAAAAGTGAATGAGCTTTCAGACAGAGATCCAAAATGAACCATAGGCTTGGGACATGTGTGTATTTGCTCCGCTCGAGCGTAAAAGCAGCATGTTGCTGACACTGGGGGAGCGGTTTGGGTTCCACATATGTTCAGCTGTCTGTTCTGTGGAGGACAGGGCGCCAGGGCACCACGGGGTGCATGTGCTCAGCACACCTGAACGCACCGTGCCAAAGAGAGAACCAGCCACTGCACCAACACTTAGCCTCGAGGTGTCAGAGGAGAAGGGACATGGCTCAACAATCACTGGAGTCAGGACAAAGCTACAGATCCTTTTCGGTGTGGTGGCGTCTTATGATTATAACCTATAACCTATAACCATCTGACAGATGTTTCAACAAACATCTCCATGTGGGTGAAGGCATGCACGTTCTTGGGAATCAATAAGGAAACTGGGAGGGCATCAGTGGCAGTATGAGACAGTCTTGAGATCGGAATATCCAGGCACACATGCACGCTCCAAACAGAGGCAGTGTGTCGCTGTTTAGTGTCTGCAGCACCAACACAGACACAGATCACCCTTTATGATCAGTGCCACCAACCAGTGGGTGAGGCCGACATGTCACAACAGCTCAGAGCCTGTAAATCCACGTTTGTCAGTTCTGCCCTTCTGTAATTAATACATCAATTAACCACGCATGCATCATTTTTAGCCTGGCTGTCAATATTTTCCTTTCATCTTTCTCTTTCATCTCAGTTTCACTAACAGAAACTAACCTGACAGAAATTAATATCTTGATTTTCTGGTGCCTGTAAATTGCTTGGTTGAGGTTTAGGTCGTGCACAAAACGTGAATGGACCATAAAATTAAGCACAAAAGGGCAGGAATATCACTTTGTTGTTTGAGAGATTACAATAAATATGATCATTTTATGATTATGAACTCCCATCTCCACCTGCATGTAGAATCTCAAAAGAATCCTTGCTAAATTTAAAGAACCAAAGGTGTTCAAATGTATTGTTTTTCGATATAATAAGGGTTTTTGGCTCAGGATTCAGAGCACATCCTCTCCCTCTCCCCCGTTAGTGCTTCCATGCCAGGACCAGGAAATGCTAATGCCTCCTCCACTGCCAATCACCGCAGTAGGGAGAGAATCCAGACGGATGCTAAGTGAAACTGGCACATCCCGGGAAAATGTTTGTCTACGGACTGGAGAGGAATGGAGGAATGCGGCACGAAAGGAAAGAGGAGAAGAGAGCAAAGGAGAGGAGAGGAGAGGAGGGAGAAATGATAATAGCATTTGAATCATGAATGAAGCGAGACGGAAATAGAGAACAGAGACCGCACTTAAAAGACTTGTTCTACACTGTTTTCTGATCGGTTATAATGTTGTTTCCTCATCACAAACATGCCTGGAGTTGTGTTTTGTTTCATTCACACGTTTAACACACAAACCCGGAATATTTAGGAGTTCTTCTGTGAAAGAGAAAACACTCTGTTCCACCTTGTGATGTCATGCGGTAATACAGGAAGTGCTCCACTCCAGACTCCTTCACTAGAATCATTTTGATCAATTCAGACCTGGAATTGCCAATCTCTACAGAACTGAAGGTAAAATGTCACTGTTAATGTGAAACTACAAGGTGGAACAGAGCATTTTGAGCTTTGGGGATGCAGACTGACAAAAAATGCAGGGTGACAAAGAAGTAGTTGAGCTTTGTAGTACAAGACCAACAAGTTCATGTGATTTATATGACTATTGTTGGTGGGAAATGGACAAGTGAACAATACGAAGCATTTGGAAAACACCTTAAGTAGCACTATGTAACTTTCCTTGTGGAGGATCTGCCACCTGCTTGTTGAAAGTTTCTATAACAAAAGATGAGCAGCGAAACGTCTTCACTCCTACTACAACTTGTCAGGTGACAGATTTAAACTTTGTCTTTTCTATGGATCAGACCTGGACGACTGAGGGTTTACACAGACAAGTTTCTATACATTCCAGGTAAAGCAACATCTACATGGAGACAAGCCAGTAACACCACCAGGCCAAGTTACAGGTCAGATCTGTGGACAGGCGACCACAGTTACGTAGGAATGAATGAAGAAAAACACCTGAATATAACTGAATTGATGCTGTGGAATTTTGAAAGCAAAGTAATGACATCTACATGGAGACGAGCAGGTGGCGGACCCTTCATTAGAACAGGTTACACAGTGTGCGATCTTAAAATAGGGATACCTTTTACTTCAGGGGTGTTTAATTCAAATTGTGTTGTTTTACATTCAAGGATAGATCGTAAGAGTTTATGGTGGTATTGTAAAAAGGGCGTAAATCACTGCCCTTGATGAGCTCGTTCTGAATAACAACCATAAGAGTCCTCGGCAGATAGGAGAAGGAGCTTCAACTGCCTTTGGTGAAGCTGACCGCCCTAACCCGATCCTAGCCCTGAACGCACTGACGATGACCGCAAAGATCGGCTATGTTCGGAAACCTTCGGGGGAAAAACAGCACACTTCGGGATGCTTCATTTCTCCTTACAGCTGGTTAGGAAGCTCCCAAGGTTCCTATGCTCAAGAAACTACGAAAGGAAGCTTGCAGGCTCCTTTTTCTCAAGTTAGGGCAGTCCTTATCACGGCCGACAGTGATGCACATCCAGTTTTGGCTTAAGAAGCTAGGTGCTTAGGGGCCAAATTGACTAATTCAGAACGAGCCAAAGAATCCCTCCAAAAAATGAAACTTTGGGTTGGAATCCTTATTGGTAAAAAAAAAGGTGTTCAGCCTCAAAACTGGAGCGTCACCAGTTCAAACCTCTTCAAGTGCAGACTGCTATCAAGTCCCTGAGCAAGACACTTCTCCACCATTGTATTAGATCAGGTTACACAGTGTGCGATCTTAGAATAGGGATACTTTTAACATCAGGGGTGCTTTATTCAAATTGTATTGTATTACATTCAAGGATAGATCGTAAGAGTTTATGGTGGTATTGTAAAAAGTGCGTAAATCACTGCCCTTGATGAGCTCGTTCTGAATAACAACCATAAGAGTCCTCGGCAGATAGGAGAAGGAGCTTCAGATGCCTTTGGTGACTCAAACCTAGTCCTGAACGCACTGATGTTGAGTGCAAATATCAGCTATGTTTGGAAACCTTTGTGTAAAAAAAGCGCACTGTGGGACGCCTCATAGCTCCTCACAGCTGGTTAGGAATCTCCCAAGGTTCCTATGCTAAAGAAGCTACAAAGGAAGCATGTAGGCTCCTTTGTTTAGGACGTCCTAACTTACGAGTCGGCTGATGGTGAAGAACATCTGGTTTTGGCTTAAGGAGCTAAGAGCTTTTTCAAATCGACAAATTCGAAACGAGCCAAAGAGAAAGAATCTGCCAAAAAAAGAAACTTTATGTTGGAGGTCTCATTGGTAAAAAAAAGGTGTTCAGCCACAAAACTGGAGGGTCACCAGTTCAAACCTCTTCAAATGCAGACAGCTATCATGTCCTTGAGCAAGACACTTCTCCACCATTGCCTATTTCACTCACTAAATGTACCTAGTCATAACTGGAAGAGAATCTGGCCTTAAACCTTGCTAAAATAACAAATGACACAATCAAGTCTTTTTTTTTTTTTGTATTTGTGTATCGACTTTCTGAAAACCACAAAAACTAAACTCCAGTGCCATGGAGCTCTGAGCAGGTGGATAAGACAGATGTCAGTCACAGCCTTCAGAGCTGCTTATAAACTAATTATGGCTCTGAGATGAAATCATCACAGGAAGACTTCACCCCACCGCTGCCTCTGTGCTCGCTGCTGCTGCCATGTTATTTCCATTTAGATTACACACTGATCATGCGCTCCACTGTCAGCAGATGTGACTGCGTTTTAAAACAATCTCACAACACTGTATTAGCCTGGAGAGGTGTCGTACAATACCGCGGGTGCATTTCAGTTTGAGATCTCGCACACTCCAGTCTGAGTTTGAAGGTTGTGGATGCGTAGTCTCTTCAGTTTTTGTTTTTCTTTTTTCTTTTTTTCTCTTGTCACTACTGGGGTTGTCAAAATATGTACTTATTTATTTATTTATTTATTTATTTATTTCTCATGCGATTTCATTTTGTCTGCATCAATTTGAACTCAGCATAAACACTACCATTACGTGTCTTGTCATAATTGGCATGAACAAAAGGAACAGGAAGAAGATAAGGTGAAAAACCCTGCTCCTTTCACTGATCATCAAAATAAAACATGGAGCCCCTCACCCCGGGGTGTCCAAACTACGGCTCGGGGGCCAAATGCGGCCCTCAGACCAGTTTTTATTGGCCCTGAGGCCTCCTGCTGAACCGGCCCAATTGATCATAAGCAGAACTTTTAACAGTAAATTAAACTATTTCTACCACTATAACCTCAAACATCACATTGCAGTGTGATACAGACATAAAATGAGTGTTTCAAGCCTTATTAATTTACAGCGGCTCTGTCAAAGCTGTGTTTAAAGCACTGCATTGATCACCCGTCTGTGGCCCTCTGCTTCAACATATGTTTTGAGTTGTGGCCCTCGATAAAAAAAAAAGTTTTGGCACCTCTGCCCAAACTCATTTATACACCAGCGTACGCAGACATTAGGGACGAGGGGGGTTAAATGTCTTGCCCAAGGACACAATGACAGTTTTCATCTGTGAGAGCTGGAATTGCAGCGCCACAGTTTTTTAGGTTGAGAGCGGGATTCAAACCACCAACCTTCTGATCAGTGGACGAACACTCTACCAACAGAACTACTGTCGCCCTCTTTTATTATTTATTCATAAAATTCTATCAATACTAAAATGTTACCTGAAACGAGACATTCATCTGAAGAGGTAGATAATGAAACAAAGTCACAAAAATGTTGCCTTTCATGGAGAGTTTTAGACTGAACCTGCAGAGCTATTATGAGGCCACATGGGAATATAAAAGCAACTATTATTATTTTTTCGTTAAAAATTGCGGTCCGTGGTATCTTTTATTTTAGTTTCAAAATTGAGTCTGAACTTTGAAACTATCAATACCAAACATTTGAGAAAATCTGTAAAAACACTCAAAAAACCTTCACTAGCACTTTTCTTGTTGGTTTGGCACATTGTTCATTGTTTATATTCAAAGGACAGAGCCTGGATGTCTTATCTACTCAGGATGGTGGCAAAAGCAGGAAACTAAGTCCTGTTATCCTAAGATTTAGAAAAAATCTTAGACATTGATCCGATTTAAAGTGCATCATCGTTAAAATCATGTGTTTTTATGGTGTCAAGTTTACCAACCACTCCACCAAATGCTGCAAATCGTCAACTCTAACATCAACCAGCAGGTCAACAGTGCTACTTTCTGATTCACAGAGATTAAACAGATGCTTTATACAGTATTTAGATGCAGACGGCACACAGTGGTCTCATTTTGACCCTGTTGCAGCTGCTTTTACTAATCTATCTGAGGGGCAAAACCAAACCACATTTTACTTCATTACATTTTTAAAATCGTGTACAGACCCCGTTTTACCCTGTATTTTCTTATTCAAATCAAACAAATGTATTCAAATTAGTAATAATACAGCTCCACCGACATTGAAACTATTAAACTTTCTTCCACTCGGTCTCTGTGAACCGAAATTGCACAGTTTCAAATAAATCCTCGACCTTTTCCAGTCGCCTTTTCATTTCAAACCATCAGACAGTGGAACAGGTCCAGACAGTTTGAAAATGTCTGCAGATTTGAATAATTTGACTAGAAATTTGAAAAAGTGTCCACATCAGTTTAGTTAATTTGCTCTTTCTCACAGTAAAAAGCTGCACATAATCGATGTTTTATGTTGGTTTGGACTGTAGGAAACATCATGTACCCGACATGGAGACATTTATTGTATTTTCCTGCTAATGTCAATGATGAACTGTTAGTCTTATGATGTAATTGTAATGAAATGTGTGATTTTTAATGTGTGTTCACCTGCCCAGGGACTGCACATGGAAAGTGGCAGTAGCGAAATCTGGTACAAATCAACTTTTCTTTTGTAAGATTAATGACTTTGTACATGGTCCCTGACAAATAAAGAAGAAAGAGAGAATTTTCACCATACACTAAAAAGTCAGTTATAACCTATAAATAACTCATTTTTTTTCCTTGAACTCACCAACAAGTTTGAAATGTGTTGCTAATATAGTTGGTGTGTTCCAAACGAGCACCTCGCCACACACCTCGGCCCGACACAGACACAGCCAGCACATGTCTGTAATCCTGCCAAACCCTCGATTTATGACCTCCCCTCACTCCGCTCTCAAAATGTGCCCGCTGCCTCATGGGTTCTGAAATACAATGGGGAATTTATGGGATTTGGAAAATGCTTTGTGCGTCTTTAGTCAATCATGGTTTAAGCGATACAAAGAGGTCAGGGATAAAAGTGCAGTGGTCAAGTCTTTCAGTGTTTTGATTTACACTTCAATAGAGGAATAAATGTGAGCAGTGGGAGAGCATGGACCCGTGCCAAGGCACTGGTCATGTTTGCGAAGTGGAGGAAATATCTCAAAATAGACTTGACGTCAACTTGCTTTTTCCACTCCAATCAGAATCAGAGAAAAGTTTTATTGCCATTGTCAGTGAACAAAATGCACAAACTAGGAATTAGCTACGGTAATATGGTACAACAAAAACAATGACTAATAGTAATAAAACAACTCCAAAATCAGTCATTTGATAACCTCACTGTGAAGTTTAAACAGAGAGAAGATTCAAAAACGCAGGATTGTACTTAAACCGCTCTTTAATGTAAACTGCAACAAAGACCAGAAGAAAAAGTAAACTCAAAACTCCAAAATGGAAACTTAAAGGACATGACACTGACAATGAGCAGGGCCGGCTCCAGCTTTCAGGGGGCCCTAAGCTGAATTTGTCTCTGGGGCCCCCGGTAGCTGATGCCTCTTAGTTCAGCTATTGATTCACATTAGACACATTATGACTCTGCTCTCATCACCTTGACCAACTGTATTTGTGTTTATAAGACCAACATCAGACTGAAAACATCCAGAATGTCACAACTACCACAGTCACAAGAACAGTAGACAAAGATATAAGGGAGGGTCGAGATTTTTGAAATTCTAGACAAGTTTCTAGTGGATTTTAATGTGTTCCAGTTGGCGACAGTGGGCTTAAATTTACATTATAAAGGTCCTTGCACCGGTGTAACACATAGCTGCCCTCACCTTTGCTATATATGGATATAAAACAAATGTAATGGTTCGATAGGGATATTTAGGCTGCTGTCAAACACACAAGCCCTGTGTCCAATAAAACTTGATATATTATTTTCAATATAAAAGTATGGACTCTTGGGGCCCTCTGCTGGCCTCGGGGCCCTACGCAGCTGCTTAGTCTGATTATAGGCTGGACCGGCCCTGACAATGAGCAGAGGAGAACACAGGGTATATATGCGCACACAGAGAACGACACACAGGTCAAACACATTAGGGCAGAGCAAACAATCAGCAACAGGAAGCAAAACTCAAACACACATTTACAAAATAAAACCAAGTTACAAAATAAAAACTGTTTTAAAATAACTCAAGGAAAATCAACACCATGACAACAATAATCTATTTTTTATTTTACTTACGGTACTTTATTCATGTATTACACCGTTTTTATACAGCAAAAAATATGCACTTGCGATAATGACAAACAGGATGTGCCAAAAATGGTCAGAGAGACAAATTGAAATCAAGAAATCCACAGATATTATTTCTGTTCTGGTTTACGACCTGGTAAATCCTCATCCTTCAAAGCCCAGATGGAATAGTAACCACTCTGTAGTTATTCCACTCTCTCAGATTTACCAAATGCTACAAAGTGGTGAAATATTATTGGCAGACTGAATTGTAGGGCTCTCCTGAGATGCCACAAGTCTTGGATTATTGAATCAAATCCTCCTCTGTTCAGCACTAGCATATAAAAATCCACCAGAGGACGTGTACGCATGTTCTTCCCTCTGCCCTCGGCTACTTCATTCATACCTGATTTCCTTAGCACGATGTCACGTTGAAAGTGTAAGATAAAACGCAAATCGATGTGTCTTGTCATGTGTCAAGACTACAGCTATGCCAAATGTTTACTCCCTTGTCTCCAGACGCGTCTCGTCCCCAGTGATGCTTGGCTGACAGAATGAAATGGATGAGAATGTAATACCTGTACTTATTACCCGGGGGGCGCCAAATAATGATCCCAAATTGCACTAAGCCTTGAAGGAAGTCAAGCAGGCAATTATTAGTCTTAGTGCAGGCAGCATGACACCTTTCTAAAAAAAGAAACAAAGAAGAGTGGAATAAGGATCTATCAAGTGCAAATTTGAATATGGAAAATATAATCTGTCCTGAGTGATTGACACGTTTGTGAATCTTTGCTTATTTTGGTTGTTACTTCGAAGCTAATCCTCTACAACCTCATCCTGATCTGGCAACGTGCTCCATTTTCTCTTTTATCTATCCTCTTTGGTCTCCGCCTGGACCTCCTGCTGGTCAATCTCTAACCTCGAACTTCATTTTACCAACCTAATGGCAAATCTCGCCTATGGGGACCAAAGCATCGCCGGCTTCTCTCGGTGATTACGGATTAATAGAATGTCATGGTTCTTTTGTCTTCTCGTTTATTACTCTTTCACCTTTCCTGTAGGTGAGGGATTCGATTTGGGCTTTAGAGCAAATGTACAGCAAGAGACTTCAAATAATGTCTATGGCTGGTAAATGCTTACCCACATTCATACATCAGTGTACACAGACACTGGGGGCGAGGTGGGTTAAGTGTCTTGCCCAAGGACACCAACATCATTCATTTGTGGGAGGTGGAGTCGCACCGCCAACCTGTGGGTCGCTGGATCTGACTACTCAACCAATGGGGTTTATGCCGAGAGCGGGATTCAACACACTCTACCTGAGCTGCAGTCGCCACGTGCCTGGAGTTTAAAAACACACAGGAGCGTTTATTCGATCACCACTGGATGGCGCAGAGCAGCCGTCCCAGTTGATCTGAGCTCTGGAGGGAAACACGGCCAACTTGGCAGATTGATATGTGTAGCACTCGAGTTCTACACATTACTCATCTGGGACTGAAAGGAGGAACGTTCAGACAAATACTTCGAGCTCAAAGTGTAACAAGGAGCACTTCATGGACCTCGAGGCAGGGATGAAACGCAGTAAAGAGAGTTAAAGAGGTGCTCTGTGGTAAACTGGCAATGTACAAAAATACTAAAAAACACTATGATGAAGACGCTTATGAATTTAAAATGGCATCAATGATTACGGCATGTCTTAATAGACCTGAGCTGCAGCGTGTTTCCGCCTCTGGCCTTCATCAGGGGGACAAAAGCACCATGTTATACTATACACAAGTGTTTCACCAATAGAGCTTCTCCATCAGTGTGAGACGAGAACCTATGAGAAAACAGTGATGTCAAACCCAATGGACCTAATTATAAAAATAGTGAATAATGCAAACAAATATAAAATACTACAAAAAACACAGTCAAATCAAGGTCCTCATTAAGTATTTAGTGTAGATCCAGTTGCTGCAGTTTTTTAAGTCCATGTGGTTTTTATACAGTGTCTGATATGTGGTGTATCCTGGTTCCTGGAGGCTGGCAGGTTATTATGGAAGTCCAAGGCCCTCGGCTCATTTGTGTGGATGTGTATTTGTGTTCTGCCGGTCTGCCCTGTAGGAGCCCTTTGGTTATTCCTATGTCAAAAAAAAAAAAACTTGCCTGGAGATATGAAATACTTTATGGTGTAATCTTTGTGTGAATGTCCAGAAATGTTTTAGTCAAATATTGTTGCAGTGATTACAGTTATTGCACTTATTGGTTTATAATTTACACATTTTAAATCACAATATTCAAATAAAACAACTTGAAAAGAAACATGGCCGCTGACATCCATTAGAAGCCGCAGTGCCCAATGGGAGCTGATGTTGGCGTGAACGTCATTGGAGTCTGTAGCTCTGAGGGACAGCTGCACCTCACACCACATTTTGTACAATGCGCAACGCTGCCAAAATCTGCTAGTGTCACCACTTCACCCAACAGCGACGGATACTATCGCCGCAGATAGACTCATGGTCGTGGACTGTCCATTACCGTAACTCCGCAACCAATTGTGCATCATCTAAATTCAAACAGCGTCTCAAAGCAGAGGCATGGGGCTCTGTTACTGTCATTATGGTAATGTGCTTACATTGTTATTTGATGCGTCAAAGGAAAAATAATCAGAATCAGAAGAAGTTTTATTGCCACTAGGAACTTACTTCGGTGATAAAGTGCACATACAACACACACAAAAAAACACACTGAATAAATACAAATAAGGGCATGCAGGAGGTAAAAGAAAAAGAAAAAAAAGGATGGATTTGTAAAATAGAGGTAGTTGTGTGAAAAAAGGCCAAAGTACATGCTAATACTTCCTTGATGTCGTGATTTTTATGGCTAAAAAAACAAAGTCTAGGCGAACTATAATGGTCTATAATGTGCTCAGTCCTTATAGACCCCATGCCTCTGCTTTGAGATTGCGTTTGAATTTACATGAAGCACAATTGGTTGCGGAGTTACAGTAATGGAAAGTCTGCATAGGGTGAAGAAAATAACATTGGTATAACATGGTTACAAGCTCTAAATAAGTCTGCTTTAAGACACGCCATAATCAGTAAAGACATTTTAAATTCATAAGAGAGGCTCTTGTCTTTTTTGTTTTTTGTATTACTAAATACTTCATGCTGATTGGTCAAACCATCGCAACAGTGGAACAAGCTGAGAAATCAAACTATCACAGGGATTTAAGTTGATGTCAAAGGTACAAACCCAAATATGCAGGATTACTTCATTTGCAAATAAAACAAAACAACCACACTTTTTTGACGAGGAAACACCACATTGGTTAAAGGTCTTATATTACACAAACTGTACTGATGTGATGAGATTTTAGCCATGTTATAATCCTATTACATCATCAAAAACATACCCGGAGTTGTGTTTTGTTTCATTCACACATGTTTGAGTAACACTGAATCATCATCTCCAAAGCTCAAAATGCTCTGCCGCACCTTGAGATGTCATTAAGTGGTGCTTTTACAGTAAAACAGCTATGAAAACAATAAAAACTGACCCATTCTGACATACCCTGAACTCCACAATACAACGTTTACACAAACAGCTGGAGCAGTTTTCCATATAGAGTGAAGAAGCTGCATTCAAGTGATTAGCAGACGTCAATAGAAAGGGAAAAAGGTCCTCGTGGGTTGGGATGACAGTGATTGCAATGCATTGTCCATAGGGTGCCATGTATATAGAGTGACCCTGTCCGTCTCCTCATCACTCACAACACGCAGCCTTGGACAGTAACAAGGGCCATGAAGGAGGAGCTCATTCCGGGCTAACAGCGTCTCCTGCTAATCCACGCTGGAATCAATACTCAGGCATGAAAATCACGTGTGGAATGGATTCTCCCCAGCGACACGCAGATAAATGGATTGACTTGCCGGGACTTGCTTTGCTCAGCTGAAGACTGCACGCTCCACTGCCGGATCTGCACGCTAACCGCCACCGCTATCACATTAGCACGTAGCATGAGGCGCGTTATTGACAAACATCCAGGCTAAAATGCGAATCGAGACAGTTAATGGTGTTTTAAGCCTTAAGTGGGAAGTCTTTGAAAGAGGAGGCGACGCGAATTAACAATAGGCGAATGATGCAATGGAATGAAACGGCAGGGCCTAATGGGAACGCTGACGATGTTTTGATGCTGTTCAGAAGTGTTTGTTGTCTTCATGGAAAAATTGGGGGGAATTACTCGGGTTTTGTTGTTGTTTTTAACAGCAATATGAACTTTCAATATTGCGACAGATTAAGCTTCAATAATATTTCTGAGATTCTGAGAGAAAGTAACTATCCTCACCTAAAAAAAACTCTGTACCATGTTATAAGCTAATTCACAATCTTTACTGTACGAGTTTTTTATGGAGCTTTCAATCAGCTTTTCTCTCTCTCATGGGCGGTCTGTTGGAATGGCATCGCAATTACGCATTTAATAACATAACTATTATCTACTTATCTTAAGTTGTCAACATAAACCAGCCGCACGCCTGGATGAGAGCTTCAGGGTAAAAATAACCAATATGCAAATACCAGGCTGTGTGGTTTACTGTAAGGGAACAAGTTTCTAATTTTACCAGGAGTAGCACAATGAGTAACCAAACAGAGTACACCCATGATAGGTTAGATTTAATCACAAAGCAAAAGGAAGCACAAATAACTGCACATGTGATATCACTTGCACTTGTCTATTACCAGAGGTGGGTAGTACTCGAGTAATAAGAGTAACGCCACTTCAAAATACTATTACGCATATGAAAGTACAAAGTAGTAGTCCAAAAAATGACTGAAGTAAGCATAAAAAAGCATTTAGTTGAACCAGTCCTGGGTGATAAAAATCCCTGTGCCTAAATACACTGCCTGGCCAAAAAAAAAGGTCACACAGTCTAATATTTGATTGGACCACCTTTAGCTTTGATTACGTCACGTTCGCTGTGGCATTGCTTCGATTTCGCTTCTGCAGTGTCACAAGATTTATTTCCATCCAGTGTTGCATTAATTTGTCACCAGGATCCTGCATAGATGATGGTGGAGTCTGACGCTGCACAAAGCTTCTCCAGCACATCCCAAAGATTCTCAGTGGGGTTAAGGTCTGGACTCTGTGGTGGACAATCCAAGTGTGAAAATGAGTCTCATGCTCCTGAACCACTCTTTTACTATTTGAGCCTGATGAATCCTGGTATTATCATTTTGGAATATGCCCGTGCCATCAGGGAAGAAGAAATCCATTGATGGAATAACCTGGTCATTCAGTTTATTCAGGTGTCAGCTGACCTCATTCTTTGACCTCAGACTGTTGCTGAACCTAGACCTGAACAACTGGAAGAGGCTCGGACCTATGTGCTTAGTTAAATCCAGGTGGCGACTCTTTTTTTGGCCAGGCAGTGTACTATTTTGATCAAATCGGCATATCGGGATTCCCTGTGTTACTGTTTGCTCCAGCTCTATGGTCCAAAACTCTTTCCACTCGTCCTGTAGGTCAGCCTCCATCACGCTCTGACCGAGGTGGATTTGAACCAATCACATCGAAGAGTAAACTTTCACAAACTGCAGGTAGCTCTAGTTACCTCTTCAAAACTTTACAAAAGATTAAACAAAACATTAATCATGATGAAATCCGACTTTTGATCAGACACGAAGAAAAATTGTGACATGAATTTTTTGGCGCATTACACCCCCCAAAGTGGAATTACTCAGGAAAGTAATTTGAGCTGTAACCGTCTGATTTATAATTTGGAGCTCATTAGAAGGACAAAACCTTAAATAATTCACAAAAGCTGGCATTTTCAAAGGAAAGATGACAAAGAAATGAAAAAAACTGAATTATATCTGAGAGAGCGGTGAAAAACACAAACTAAAACTTTGTCAATTATAGAGATACTCCCCAAGACATACAAAGTTACTCAAGTAAATGTAACTACTACTATTTGTGTGTAACTCATCTTGTAATCTGCCATCACAGTTTAAAACCCTAAGAAATCGTCTTGTCTTCTAAGATTAACATCAACTTCAGTAATGTTTTCACTCCGTCCAAACTTCAAACTTTAATGTGACAAACGCAACATAATCTGGCAGTTTTCCCATATCCCGGATTATAATTCTGACTACAGGGGTCTGGTATGTAGCGGGTTTAACAATTTACGCTCAGATTCCCGACTACACGTCCCTATTAGCGTCTGCGCTGTTGCTTTGTTTGCCATAGAGATTAGCCATCAGAGTCCAGCCACGGCAAAATAAAATGATCCTTTTGATTACGTCGGGCCGATAAGCCTGTTAGCGGCGCTGGGTAAAGTGCGAGGAGTGAGCCGAGCCAAGGTAATGAACGGGTTTTTAGCTTGGGTCCCAGGGGATATTCTCTCAATGAATTAATATCGAAGGGCGCGCACACACTCAAGCCGGGCTGGGTTTATGCCCATAAAAATTGGCAAATTATGAGCGCGGTGACAGAGCTCTCCATCAGCGGGGATGTTAATAATGTACAATGTGCCGGTGCCGCTGCTGCATGTGAGAGGAAATGAGAATACACAAAGCCAATGTGTGAATTAAAGGAACTCATGAAGGCTGCAATCTGTATTACTGTAATCTTATCAGGGGTAATAGACATAAATAGGGAAATGAAATTGTTCTTCCAGGGTGTAAAAGAAAAAATGATGCAAAAGAAAAAGGCTTTGGTTGTTTAGTGCAGGGGTCCCACACTCCCTGTACTCCCTATAAACGCCACTGCAGCTTTGTTAGCAATTATAATCCTACAGAAATATTCTTATGGATGTAAAATGTACAACAAAGACTAACTAGACGTCGGTCCCATGTTTCTTTTAAATCTGAAATCATTTCCGTGGCAAGTGATGGCGTGCACCCAGGGGACCCCCGTACCGCTGGTTTACTAGGAGGGGGGGCATATCCACAGAGAGAACTGCCGTGGCCAAATTTATTTCAATCCCTTTCAAGCGCGCCACATGTACTTTTGAAATAAAGGGGGGAAGGGCTTTGTGCTTTGACATCGTATCAGTGTCATCAAATATGAAATACGAAAAGGCTCCGGCGGGAACGTGTAGAAGTGGAGCTGACGGGTGAAAAAGAGACATTGGATCAAGCAAAAAGAGAGCAGGATAAAAGTGAGTGAGTTGTTTTTTTTTCTTTTTTTTGCTAATAATGTCATGTCTAATGTCTAAGTTAGCGTGTTAGCACAAGCAACGCCAGTGAGACATAGCGACAGGTGGCCTTCAAAGCATTTAATATTTGTTTTTTCATGAATACAATATCCATCTGTGTTATTTACCTAATTGTTTTGTCTTTCTTTTATAAAAGGGGCGTAGTATTTTTTTTTTTTTTTTTTTTTTTTTTTTAAGTAATTTGTCCATTAGGGGGCCACAACCAAAATCTTGCTTAGGGCCACCAAACGCCTGGAACCGGCCCTGCGACTAATCATTTTATTTACTTTATAAGGATTTCTATGGGACAACAGCAGAAAGGAGAACTTAGTAATTGAGTAAGTTAGAAAAAATTTGTAATTTTGGTAAAAATCCTGTACATAAATGCATTGTTTCCTAGAACCTTTTTCTGTAAATACGCTTAGTTGTTTTTGAATGTACTCCTATGTTTTCATGGTCTTGTGAGAGCAGTTTGGGTCAAATACACAGATATACATAATAGTTTTGAGAGCTTTTGCCATGTCCCCTTTGTAGTTGGCTAATCGATTGGCAGAAGCAAGAAATAAGAATAAAAATGAAACTTGGAACAAAAGTCTGGTGAGAAACGCCATTAGAATCATCAAAGGTTGCGCATGGCGATTTCAGTTTAATTCAATTCGATTTATTTTTGTAGAGCCCAAAATCACAGCAGCAGTCGCCTCTTAGGGCTTAACAAGATCATTGATTTAACCAGCACCAAGTTAGAAATTCAAACAGTGAAACAGACATTGGTCAATAACAACGACGTCTGTATCTGTATGAACTGTATTCATGTTTCTGTGAGAGCATCTGTCTTATACAAGTGCGACCGGTGGGTTTTTGTGCAGTTTGTGATGTGTTAAGGAGCCACGGGACACAGCGGGAACTTTTGGAAGCACTCTCTGTTTAAGTTTAATCTGCTGCGTCACATAAGTATAAAATGCAGTTAACGTGTCGGTCCAGCCCACACTCTTCCCGATACTGGATTTGAAAAGGACTAAAACAACATACTTGATTCACAAAAGTACAAAATGTGATCCTACAGGAGAGGAGATAATGGACCGAGTTAGCATCTCCCTGCACTTGTTCACATGAATAAATGAAAACAACGAAGCAACACCAGAGTATCAAGTAAAATATAATTACAGATGTACTTAAAGGCAAAAATAATACCAAAAGGATGCTCTAATCATGGAATTACAATAGATGACTTCCCAATACTGGATTTGCAAAAAGAAGAGGTGGCAGTCAAACCCTGAATTTAAACCAGGAGCAAAGTGAAGGTCACACGAAGAAGAAACAAAAACTCAGAAGAAGAAGTGGCTGGAGGACCAAGGCTGCACATTAAATCAAACGCCAGGTATGAGGAAAACTGTGATAAAAAGCACCATTTTGGGTAATTATACATATATATATGATGAACGGTTACACGAGCTCCAGAAGATCAAAGTTTCTTTACAATGTTACGCTCCAAACTCTGCTGTCCTGGGGTAAACTTACGCCCCACCGATCCATCACTGACCACACGCATAAGCAGGGCAGGTGGGTGAAGTGAGGTTAATTAACAGTGTAAAACTATAAAACTGACGGATATAAAGCAATGTCCAAACATGGAATGAATTCAAAAGAAAAGTATAGTATCAAAAAGTCCAATGAGGAGAGCAGCTGATGGCTACTGACGTGTGATAAATCAGTCTGGGGAGCAGCTTTTGGACATTTATCAAAGCAACCACATCGTTATCGTGCAGGAGAACAGAGGTAGAGTCACAGGTTTTACTTCTTCTGACTCCCTTATGCAAAGATACAACGACAGACACAATAGCATACATGCTTTGAACCGGGAAACAGGTCAGCCGTGCCTTTTGTCCATACACCTACAAGTCTTGTTCTGCTCATTACCCTGCTTTAACCGGCTTTAGTACAACAGATGTATGTTTGTGACCGTGCTAATTAGCTCATTCTGCACACTCTTCTTCCCACTGTTGGTTTCTTCCTTTCAGTTGCTTGGTTTTTTTTTTTTTTAATAGATGCAAAACTTCCTACAGACTTTTAAATACACTACATCCCATCTGTCTTGAGCGTTTAGGTTGAAATGATTGAAATAAAAAGCCTTTAAACACCACGTCGCACGGAGGTTGTCGGCGAATCAGAAAACGCATATGAAACCCTGTGTGTCTCGTATCCAAACAGTCCCCTCAGAATTGCTTTTGAACAGCAGAGACAGCGGAGGAAAAAGAAATCTGCGTTCTTCCAAGTCCTATCAACAAGCAGGTGGTGTATGAGCAGGAGCGTTTTGAAATACACGTGCCCCAATCTCCATGGCGATTACGTCCAATAATCCTCAAAGTTTACAGTCGATTGAAAAGTCTGAACATGACAGGGGTTTGTGCTCGAGACCCCGGCTGCCTCGCACAGATACAGAGAAAAGCACCGAGTACAGAGGAAATACTGCATAGGATGGTTAGCTGGAGCATGTTTTTAACCATTTACAGCAGGATTTATCGCAATGGAATCAAAATTGCAATTCGAACAGATACAATTAGCAAAATCGCCATATTAAGATATCGTCTGATCTATGTTATAATGTTTTTTCCTCATCACAAACAGACCTGGAGTTGTGTTTTATTTCATTCACACAAGTTTAACACACAAATCCTGCATATATTTAAGCTGTCTCTCTCACATGCTCCGCTATGTTTTTAAACTCACACCTTCACCACAATCATTTGGATCATTTCAGCTCTGGAGACGCTGATCTCTACTGAGCTAAAGGTTAAAAGGAGCTGTTAACTTCAAAACCACCGCTTCAAGGTGGAACAGAGCATTTTGAGCTTTGGAGATGTAGACAGACGAATACTAAAGGATTACTCAAACGTGTGTGAATGAAACAAAACACAGCTCCGGGTGTGTTTTTGAGGAGGTAACAACATTATAACTAGTCTTAAAGCTAGTAATTTTGTGTAATAGGGGAGCTTTAAGTATTGTAATTTCCTCCACAAATCATTCTGGATAAAAACGCCTTACTTTGTGCAAACATGTTACAGTTCTAAGTGTGATTTTTGTTTTAGTTTGTCTGATCATATTTCAGTCTTTTTGTCCATTTCTGTTTAAAATCTGAACTTTGAACTCAGTAGCTCAGATGTTAGAGTCAGATTCACTGATCCGAAGGTTGGGGGTTCGAATCCCGCTCTCGACATACGCATTAATTGTAGAGCAGTCTGATCTAATGACCCACAGGTGACTGCTGTGGTTGTGTCCTTGAGCAAGACACTTAACCGACCCCACCCCCTGAGTCTGCGTGCACTTACGATGTAGCGGTTGAGCTGAATCCTTGATGTAAAGTGCTTTGAAGGTGGAAAATCGCTATATAAAAATGTGACCCTTTACCATTATTCAAAAATAAATCACAAATCTAATCACAATGCTTCTCTGAAAACTCAAAATTTGATGTTTTTCTCAAATTATTCAGCTGTAATGGATCCTAATTTTGTCTTTTGATGTCCAAATGCTTCCTAGATTTATTTATTTTTAATAGCAAGTCTGACTTCATCTTTCTGCTTATTCTTACTGTTAAAAATCTGCCTCGTTGATTTATTTTGCACATTCGTACCTTTTCTGTCTGTGTCAGGGCTTGGGACCAGCCAGAAGAGGTTGTATGTGGACTTGCAATCCACTGTGGCCAATTTAGTCAGCAATGAAAAAGGAGCAAATAGTGATTTTGTGTGCCCGTCTGACCTCCCCACACTGACACAGGTTTAATCTGATCTGGGCACTTTTGAGGCCTGTGTAAACATGGATTATTGATCAGCGCTATCAGCCACTTTGCAACATTCCAATTAAAGGCACACTGATCTTAATGGCTCGGACAGACTCTTTACTGAGCGGTTTCATTTGTGTAATAGTTTATTTATTTCTCGTTTTAGTTCGTTCATGTTTGTTTAGGTTCATTACAGTGTATTTTGAGTTGATGATAATAATCCTCAACAATCAACAGACTGGGTTTAAAACAACAGGGAATCAGGAGGAAACTTTGGTCTACAGCTCTGGGGAAAAATGTTCCCAGTAATACCAAAATCAGTTTAACCCACATGGTGACATTGGCCACAGTACAATGGATTTGGCACAGCTCTGGACGAGGGGCACTTGGCACTGGGACCTTGTCTTAGTGAGAGCTCTCAAATCTCACTACAGCAGAGCACAAACACAGTGTAATAACCCAGGGACGTCATTAGAAAGGTAAGACTGTATATCAGGTTAGATTCGATCTAAATGACTCAGGGGCTTTCTATTCCATGAAAACAAAAAAGAAAATCTGAGATGAATATCTCGGACACGTGGATGTTCTGGCTCTGGCACGTCTCTGTGCGCGCATACTTCCACGGGTCGTGTTTGGACATGAGGCACCGGGCAATGTGCTGTCACATCACTTTAGAACAACAAGACACATCTGCACCGCGCTCAAGCGCACAGGACAAGTGCACTTGGACACAAAAGAATACAGTGATTTCACTAAAGTTGAGATGTGAAAAAGGATAAGTGGATTAAGTGGAGACGGAGCAGGCGAGCTCGTTACGCACTGGAGCGCGAGAGGCAGCGGGTTTCAGCTGAAACAGGACAAGTCTGTGCTTCACTTTTTACAACAAAGCCAAAAATACATCAAAGTATAACGGTATAGGAAAGCCTGAACATGCCCAAAGCATCCTCACGCCGCGGTGTGTGCGTCTTACCTGCCGTCAAAGTCTGCACTTGCCCCGAAGAAGCAGCTGTACAACAACAACAACTTTATCCACAGCTCCATGGTGTGGAGAGTCCGGCTCTGGGCTCAAACGGGCAATATATGTCCACAATAGCAGCTGAATGTAAAAAGAAAGAACAAACTGAGTGGGACAAAGAGACGCGCGCTGGGGAGCGGGACGAGCGCAGAAGCCAGTGCGCTGCCTCTGGTCACTGTGGAGCAGCGCGCCGCTCTCCGTGTCTCCTGAATGAAAGAACAGCTCCCACCGCGGTCAGAGCGGGACTCCGGCTCCACAGAAGCACTCACACGCTCTCACCCGCTCTCACAGAGTCTCACAGACTCTCACTCACCCAGACGCGCACGGCCGCTGGACTGTGACGTCAGGAGCGCGCAGCAGCGCGCCTCGGGATTGGCTGAGAGGAGCGAGGCAGCTGTTTTGGAAATGCTTTAATTAATCGTGAAGCCTGCTGAGACAAGCGGACACCGGCCACCCAGGTAGAGCTATATGCAGAGATGGAGAAGGATATTTACCACGAGAGCAGCAGGAACAAGTGGAGAATATAAGAGAAGTGAAACAGGCCACAGAGATGAACAGAGTCTGATGTTTGACTGAGCAAAGCTTTTAGCACAGCACATTGTTCTGTTTTCTATTGTATTTTCAATAGTCTGAGCTGGCGTCAGGTTTTCACAATAAAACCGAGAACTTGTCCATTATAAACGTGTGCTTGGACTAGAGCTGCTGCTCCCACCTGCACCACAACCTTTGGACACGTGACCTTTGGGGCTTATGGTTCAGGGAACTAACACTTTTTTGTCTGTGCTGTGACTTGCCTTTGTAGTAAAATCCAAACATTATTTTCAATTTTTTTTGTCACATTTTTTTCTACAGTTGTAAGGAGCTATATCACAAGTATTGTATTGTAACTTTTTGTGCAGCTCTTTTAATTTGAGACATTTGAACCTGCCTGTGCTGTGACTTTTCACCTCGCTGGACGTTCACCACAAATTTACCATGTCAAAAAACTCTAATAAATGACTTAATCTGTCTCAGTCAGTGCTAGTTTAATAATAATGTAACTGTCCCGTCCTAAAGAATATCTTTCATATTTTTCAGAAAAGTTAGATTTTTACAAAAATAAGAACATAACCATTATTTCTTTTGACATGTATCTCAAACCGTAAACCCCAGAGCTCCTCCTGGTGCACACACGTCAGCCGAGCTCCCTCTGGTTTTGTGTCTTTTTAAATATGTGATTTTTCATGTCACTCCACAGGACGCCCTTTGGATTACAGCATGAAACTGCTTATATCTTTTATAGATTTAAAGCGAGGATAAAAGTGTGATTTTATTAAATAATGTATACATGCTTCTCTTTATGAACTTCTCTGACACAAGAGAATTTTTTGCAGGTTATTTTAGTGTTGTTTTTTTTTTTTTTGTGATGATACCAAAACATGAAACAGGACAAACTATATGTAATTTATAGAACATATATTTGTGCACAGCTGCGTTGAATTTTGGAGGAAGAATATATTTTTTTAGGCATTAATTCAAAGTGATAACGGCGAAACTTGGCATCCCGTCAGGTCCCTGTGTGAGTGTGAGTCTGGCTCTCCTGTGCGGCACTGAGGGAACATGGCCAGTAACCCAATTTGTTTTTGGTAGATTACGTCTTTGTTGTAAAAATGTTTCTTGGCATTACATCTCTGACTGTTGGCAAAATGGTTTTGTTTTGCAGAATTAAGAAGTCATATCAATCAAATAAGAAACAATAGGGGGAATAAAGAGCTAGACATTGGCAGATTTGGGGATGTTTTGATTGTGTGTGTGAAAAAAATGTGTGTTGCTTAAAGTGAAGATAACAAAATTATTCTACACAGATTTAGCCGAGAATAGCGTGAAAAACAAGGGCTAAAATGAGCTTTGTTTGCCCTGGAGTTTGGATAATTACTGTAGGAGTTTTACGGTCAGTGACAGCTCTTGATACATGGCACTCTCGGCCAGTTCCGCCCCGCCACCGATTTGATCCAAATGCACAAACCGCTAACATCTCCGGAGGCAGCTGATTGGACCAACGTTGCCAGAGAATAATTAGCCTATTAATCTTCAAATTTCCACTCTTTCGAAGTATGGGATTTCTGTGTGATTGATTACACTTTAAGAGATGGGCACAGGTAATACGAATCTGAGGAGTTGTGCCTCATTACCAAACATATCAATATTTTCTGAGAGGACGAAGTGCGCCAAAAGTAAATTTGTCTCCAGAAATGTCAATGTTGAGCTGAAAACTTTTTGACTATCAAGGTTTTAATGAAGTCTAAAGGGACAAATGCAAAAGGAAGCTTGGCAGAAGTCTGCATAGTTTAAGCTGGACTTTTGAGGATTTGAGGACATGTTATGCCACAGAAAGCTACAGGCATGAAGTCTGGGGAAAAGACTGTTGTTAATATGTTTACTCCTAATTATGATGAATTTTATACAGCAGTCAAAGGAAACAGGTACAGATCTGAGAGTATACAAACGCATTTTCAACTCAAACCTCTGAAGATTCTCTGACTCAATAATACACGGTTTGTTTTCTTCAAATGAAAGAAGTCAGAAAGTTATTTACGTTCTGTTAAAGAAGACTTACTGTGCTTGTGTCTGCTCTGTAGCTATAATTTATGACACCCATAGATAATGATGTTATTATTTGCACATTATAAATCATATTATTCATCTAAAATGACTTAATAAAAGAAACAAGTGCGCTGACTTCTGTGTTAGAAAACTGGGAAACTAGAAACTCCTTCTTTACCTCTTACCCGGGCCGGGTCACGGGGGCAGCAGTCTAAGCAGGGACTCCCAGACTTCCCTCACCCCAGACACGTCCTCCAGTTCCTCCGGTGGGACCCCAAAGCGTTCCCAGGCCAGTCGAAGAGTCATAGTTCCTCCAGCGTGTCTTGGGTCTTCCCCGGGGTCTCCTCCCAGTGGGACATGCCTGAAACATCTCCTTAGGAGGCATCCAGGAGGCTCCTGAACAGCTGCCCGAGCCACCTCAGCTGCTCCTCTCGATGTGGAGGAACAGCAGCTCTTCTCCAAACTCTGTCCGTGTGACCGAGCTCCTCGCCCAGCCACCCTGTGGAGGAAACTCATTTCAGCCTCTTGTATCTGTGATCTTGTCCTTTTGGTCATTACCCAGAGCTCATGACCACAGGTGAGGGCAGGAACGCAGACTGAGCTGTAAATCGAGAACTTTGCCTTTCGACTCAGCTCCTTCTTTACGACGACAGTCCAATACAGGTGTATACACATTTTTTGTATAGGGTCCACTCTGAGAGACTTCTCTGAGAGGCTGTTGCTTTGACTGGAACATTCCACAGACTGGCATTAGACATCATCTTATTTATTCAGTTACACAGGTGTTTTAATTGCTCAGAAATACCTTGAAAACCATGAATTCTCACAGTGAGCAAGGTCAGCTCTTCAGCTCTTCACCTCTTCACAGACATGACCTGTGACCTGGTGGTGTCACCTGCTTGTCTCCATGGAGAGAGAGGTTCAAAGCAATTCAGAGTAACATTTCAGGCAGAGCAATCACATTTTCATGGAGAAAAGCAGGTGGTGAAGCTTTCGCCAAGAAAACACATTTAAATGGTGTGATGGAACAGCATGTGTGCAAGACAAATGAAATGTACAATTTAATACACAATGTACTGGAAATGAATGGATGGATGTCTTCTGAGATATTTGCGCAAAAGTTACAGCAACTACCCAGTAATCTTGGGTAAATATTACAAAACAGGAAGTGTAAGAGGAAGATTATCATAAAATGAACTTGAGTTAAAGCAGGGCTATTATGGAAAATCAACTTTTCAGAGCTTTTAACCATATTATAGTTGTTTTCCTTCTCATTTACCCTCTTGAAGTTGTATTTGGAGTGATTTCTGCATGTTTGAGCAATCTTTAATCACTTATTTTCACTGCCAACAGTCCACGCCCACTGCTTTTCTTAATCTGAGATACTCACAGGATTCGGTGGCGCTGTGATTTTGATGCAAATGATAAGGTAAAATAAAATAGCCCTTTATTGTTTCCCGTGGGAGAAAAATGTCTTGGGACAGAGGGTCACATACTTTAACACAAAGACAAAAACAACACAGCAATGAATCTGCTACTCGTTAAAAATCCGCCACTGTGATGTGCAGTTGTCCAGAGGAGGGGCTGTGATAACGTTTACGGTGATATCGACTCCCATTGAGCGATTTTAGATCAATATTTCGATTTAAAATGTCCAAATCACAACAATGATCCACGTCCAATGTCACAGATTATAACTATCGAGCAGACACAAGAAAGCAATCCATTGTTCCTTGTTTTTCCAAATACAACAGTTACTCTACAAATCCTTTACCTGACACATGCAGAGCTTTATTCTTTTCTTGCCTGAAAACCAAAAATCTAACCTAATCATTGGGTTAAGTGATTATTCTAGTGATTTTCAATGACCTTTAACAACTGCACGAAGAAGCGATTGTACCTGCAGCGTCTGGACTGTAGTATTGTGAACATACTGTACTCACCTTAAGCCTTCATTCCAACAGGTCAGAGCGGTCATCTTCTTGAGAAAAATCCCATTCTCACCTTTGACTGTAAAATCCAGGGAGGAGACCATATAGCGGCTTTCCCATTCCCCATTTGGACCAGGGAGGCTCATCAGAATTCCCCCCACACAGTCAGTCTAAGCTGGGCTGAGGGTTGCAGACACAGCCCCTTCGATAGACTGGATTGATTTCGGGAGGAGCGGCATTGTTGATGGCTGGAGATCTGTTTCAGATAAATGTAGTGAATTAATGAAAAGATGATAGATTTGCCAGAACCTAAACACACCGATGGATTTTGTTTTCCATTTTGTTTCAGTTGGATATTTGTAGGGCCCGGTGTTATTTCGTAAGCTCCAAACTGTGCCACAGTATAACAACGAAAAGAAGATAAGGCACGGCATAAATCTATATCGATGACTTCAATGTAAAGCAAACATAATGTGACTATAGAGACTTACAGTGTGACTTTTCTTATGGGAGGTCTGTTTGTCTCTGTGGAAATGTCATTGCTTTGCCTGGAATGTTGCACAGTGTGACCATAGACTGTATATATAAATGGACATAGCTAATCTGCTAGCTATCACGCTCCAAATAGGACTGAGCATAGGCACTCTACATGATCTTGGTATTTTTATTGCAGTATTGTGTCCATAAATCAAGATATGAACATTAATAACAGACAAATCAGGCGTCTTCTTTCCCTGAGGTTGCTCCCACTAGCGTTAGCAACAGGTTTGATTGACAGCGTTGCTAAGTGCCCTCGTTCCCTGCTAAACCAGTGGTGTGGGGGGTGTGGTTACCTTCAACAGCCTCGCTCCGGATTGGCTCTTCGGTTGCTATGATACTCACGTCAGAATTCCAAATATGGAGCTCGGGTCCAAATTCAGCCCATAACTGCACGCCTTGATGAGCGCCACTGCACTGGAGCTGAACACTAGGGGGCATCACACTCCCGTAGTCCACTTCTTTATACAGTCTAAATGACATTAAGCATTTATATTGATTTATTCAAGTGTTGTTATGGCAAGAAAAAAAAAAAAAGAAGCAGATCTGACCTGTAACTTGATCTGGTGCCATCACTTGAAAGTATCCGTAGAGCAGTCCTTCTCAAATATGACAACCTGGGGAAGGGAACCCCATGCTTTTCTTTTGCCGTACTAGATTAAAGTGTAATTGCACATCCACTACAGTAGGTGGCAGTCTACTGTGTCTAAAAATGTTGGAAGCGGACAACATGAAGCCAAATAAATTAAGGCGTCACTTAAGGTCATTGTATCTCCATCACCCTGAGTTTTTTTCAGTGAAAGAGTTTTTTGTTGTAAGTTGATCTATATTTCTTTCTTTTTTTATTTTTTGTGGAAGGCATAACAGAAAATAACTGAGAAGCACTGCCGTAGAGAAAGAACATTGCAGGCAAAGCAATGACATCTCCATGGAGACCTTCACCTGAAACATCACAGTGCACCTTTCAAAAGCTCATTTATTCAGTGATTATAGTATTTATCCAGCCCGTAAAAATGAACCGATCATTTCTCACAGGTTCCTGCAGGTTTGGGTCCTTCTGTAAATCAAATAAAGACATTGTGCTGCGTCAACATGACATTCATCTCGTCCTTTCCTGATTCTCCCGCTTTCTCGCACAAACTACGACCGACCTCTCTCTGAGCGACTTTAAACTGCACTTAGACACTCTGCACATAAGACACTGCTCCTTTCCCCATCATTTCCTCGTCTCCTCTGTCCTTTTAAACTATTTCCGTGTTATTAAATCCTGGACAGTTTCCACATCAATGGGTTGTAATTGCTTCAAAGTGAATCATTTGGGTTTTTATTAAATGTAACTGTGCCACTCATTTTAACATTATCGCGATGGTGGGTTTGTTTATCCAGGTGTTTCAGCTCGTTTTAGACGTTCTGGGAGTAATCTTGACCCATTATATGACACTTTATATTAATTCAAGGTCCTAACAAGGCCAAACATTCTGTGGATATTTGTTTACTCGAGTCTATTCACAATTTCCTGGAAAGTTTTCGATTGCCAAAGATTGCGTCAGGTCTGTTACACCAGCAAAACTTACAAATGTATGTATTTAAAATTGAATAGAAAGTTTCAGCTCGACCATTCATTATCGCGAACAGACTTAAAGAAAAAGATTATTGAAAGCAGTTTTCTTTGTTTAATGAGCGAGTACTTAGCTTTGAACTTAAAAATCTTTCGCTTTCATTTCTGTCTTTGCACAGATTTCCTCGTCCAAACCTGCAAAGGGTAAAAAAAAAATCAAAGAATCCAGATTACTCACATCAGATGGAACCGTTCACACGACTTCTCAATAATCTGATTACTCCAGAAATCAGATAATGATCAGATTTTTGGCATGCATGTAAACAGAGCGGTGGAGATGTAACAGGTGCTTTCTGTCTCACAAACAGGATAATAACATCTCAAAGTACTTATTTCATTACGCTGTTGTCATGGGGACAGCGGCACAGGACATTCATTTCATTTTCATTTTAAGCAGGAAAATATGAACATTAATCAGGCCTGACTTTGTTTGAAAAAGTTTTCAGCAGCAGGTTCTTATTCTGCAGCACAGGACACAAAAATCTGACATGAAGATCAGACCACGTCAAAGGCACGAGCCGCACACTCGAGTTCAGGTGAAGTCTTCAAATTCCTTTTTTAAATGTTCTGCTGCATAAGCGTTACTCACAAATCAGAGGTGTTAGCTGAAAACCACGACTAAATCCATATTTGTGTGCTTCACTCATTATCACATCTATTAAATGTCTGATTACAGGAAGAGGAAGCAGCAGCAGGTGCAGAGTCTGCTCTCACTTCACTGGGAACTATGGATTTGTAATTAATCAAATTTTAATCTAAATCAAAAATCAATACTTCCAAATCATCAGTGATATCCCTGGGGACAGGTCTACAACCTGTGTGAGGACAAGTGTGTGGTCTAGAGCCAAGTTCAGACTTCATTCTTCCTTTAGAAATTAAGATTGCAAGTCAAATGTGTTAGATTTTTTTTTTCTAAAAAGAAAAACATTCAGAAAAACTGAAGATCATGACTGAACAATAACCAAACATCAGTAGTTTTTTTTGTTTTTTTTATGTCACATCACCCGGCCTTAGTGGGAGACTTGGTGACTCACTGTTTCAATTTTTATTTGTTTGTTACAGGTAAGTATAATTATACTGTAGAATTCTTAACCTGTTAAATATTTTGTTCAATGGAAAATGATTTTTAGCAATCGCCTTTCAACACAAATAAAATCAAATCCTTTCTTAAAAACATGGCCCTATATTCATTTGAGATTTGAATGTTCACATGTTCATTCAGATATAGACAATATTATATATCACAATAACATATAGTGTTATACAGTAGAAAGTCGTTTACCACATTAAAAATATGAAGTCACATTTTAAAGTTTTAAGATCTCCGACTGCAACATCTAATCAAGCCGCTGACCTATTCCCCAGCAGTATCAAATATTCATTTGGGCTGAACGCATTACTGGATCTATAGCATAGACGCATCCATTCTTTATGAGCTATAATCACACTTTCTCCACAGACCCGTGACAAATGCAACATTTGAAAAGTGACTGAGTTTAAAACCATTTTCTCATTTTGACAGTGTGCTCAGTGAGGCGTTAGCAAACGGCCGAGTGGACAAGGCTAATGATTGGTCCCATCTCGTCATTGTGTGCAGATGAATATCACACTGTCAACTGTCTAGACGTTTGAAGTGATAGGTGTTTGTTCAAGTATGGAAAACTAGTATTACTGTACTACTAGTTAGATAATAAAAAATGTCAATAATTACCAAAGTAACACAGCATTTTATTTTAATAACATAATTCCTAAAGGGAAGCAAAAAATGAAAAATAAACACATGTTGGATTTCCATACATCTTGGGGAGATTAGACTGACTTATATTGATATGTGTAGACCGATGCTAAAGGTAAAGAGGGGGTATTATGCAAAATCTATCCATCTATCTATCAGTCTATCTATCTATGAGTCTGTCTGTCTATCTATGTCAGCCTATCTATCAATCTGTCTATCTATCAATATGTCAGTCTGTCTATCTGTCTATCCGTCCGTCCGTCTATCTATCTATCAGTCATCTATCTATCTGTCTATCAATCTATCTTTCGATCTATCAATCTATCTTTCCATCTGTCTTTCTTTCTACGATGTTATAATGTTCCCTTATTAAAAACATGCCTGAAGAAGTTTTAAATGTCCCTCATGTTTGTTTGAGTGTTTTATCGATCCCTCTCTGGGCCTTTTCAAACTCTTCTTGATACAAAACTCTACACAGCACCTTGACAGACCTGACGTGATGTGCAGTAGAGTCATTGGCAGGACACCCGCGGATTGTGAATGTGATTTAGAACGTCAAAAACAAAAGTGAAACATGATAACACGTTGTTTTCGGTGAACATAGTATTTTCAAAACAATACAAGGTAACATGGTGTACTAAATATGCTGTTAATACCACATAGAAGTAAAATACCCCCTCTTTAACATATACTCAACTCAACCTATTTCAACCATATTTGAACTATACTGAAATATACTCACTTGCCGAGTCAATCAGAAAAATCCTTCCTCATCTGTGACACAAAATATACTTTTTTTTCGTTTCATGTTATAGTGGATCCTCCAGCTCAGTGTCAGGTTAAAATGGCAAAACATCGGCGAGATGGGCAAATAAAATCCCGTATAAATGTTTCCTAGTAAAATGTTCCAATCTCGCTCCAGTAGAGTTATGAGCGCTCTTCTTGTGCTTGGCCCGGTCTTCCCACCAGCATGTTGTTCTTCGGCGAGCAGCTCTCCGGCTCCATTGTCATAACCCGCACCGAGTACCCATGATCCTCTGCTGCCCACGAGCGGTCCAAGTCCACCAACCCCATGCACTGCTTGCCTGAAGAGTGACAGAATGATGTATCAGCCAAGAATTTAGAAAAGAATAAAACTGCAAATACGGCAATGCAAGAGCTGTTCTTCAGGACTATAATCCAGATAGTGCATTAGTCCTGAGACAGAAAAATGTCCTGCATAAGTTTAGCAGGAGTGGAAAAGTCTATGGTCTGCAAGTCAAAGTTATCGCTATGGTAACACTATAGTTTAGAGACGACATATTCATCTTTGAGTGGTAGTTGGTATGTTTGTTAGTGGTTATGTAGGCGTTAGGTCAGGTTTAGAAAGTTCTTACTAATATCCTACATTTTAAGGTAATAGTACCTGATTTTTTTCATGTACCATATTTTCCGGAAGTCGTACTTTTTTTCATAGTTTGACCGGGGGTGCGACTTAAACTCAGACGCGATTTATATGTGAAATATATGTTTTTTTCTTCATTATTATGCATTTTTTGGCTAGTGTGACTGTTAGAGAAAAAAAATGCAATTCTAGATGAAAAGTAATCCATTTGTGAAGCCCGGTGAGTTTTAAAATACAGAAAAAGGTTTGTTCTTTGTTACAGCAGATACAGACAAAAAAGGGACCAGGCTCTGGACACAGACTGGAAGCCTCTTAGGGTCTCCCCAGTCTGTCTCAGTCTACGTCCCAGTCCAAGTCCCCAGAGCATCTGAGCTCTGACTATTTATGCCAGAATGACAAATCTACATACATTTTAAAGCAGAGTGACTTTTGTTTCACACCTATAAGAATGAACTTTTACACATAGACAGGTAGAACCTGTCAACGAATCAACGAGTTTTCTGTGTAATGGACACAGAGCTTCACACATGTTAATATCTAGTCTGGGTCTGACACTGACACAGATCAAATGCTTTTAAAGACACAACATGAATATACTTAAATTTCAATCACACGACTTCATACTCAAGTGCGACTTAGACTCGGGAAAATTTAAAAAATAATTAAACGAATTTGCTCATCAGTACAGATATATTGTAAAAGCAGCTCGGTGGGCCAAAATAAGACTGCTATGTGCTGTTTGCATCAAATTATAGATTTTTTAAAATTTATCCTCTGAGAATCAGGAAGTGATAAATGGTCACATTTCTGCACCTTCTAGACACTCAAAACGCTTCACGTCAAGGAAACACTCACACATTCACTCACATATTCATACACCAGTGTACACAGACACTGGGGGCGAAGTGGGTTAAGTGTCTTGCCCAGGGACACAATGACAGCATTCATCTGTGGGAGCTGGAATTGCAACGCCAACTTATGGGTCAGAGGATCTGGCCGCTCGACCAACGATGTTTATGTTGAGAGCAGGACTGGCCACCACCAGCCTTCAATCAATGGACAAATGTTCTACAAACTGAGCTACTGCTGTCGTTAAATGACTGCGACGGCCTCCAAAAGTTGTGAAAAGCACCTGAAAAAACTCACTTTGGTGAATAATTAGGATGCTAGGAATGGGTAAGAAAAGTGAAGAAGAACTTTGGATTTTGAAAGGAACGAAAAAAAGGACGACCAAAAGAAAAAACCCTACAAACTGCACAGCTATTGAGATAAAAGATTTATTAATATTCATAGTTTAGAAAATCTGCTGTGGGTCTATCAATTCAGCGTTTTTATTAAGGCAGAGCAGCTCCACGGTAACACACGGGGGAGGGGCCTGACATCGACAAAAGGGATGAATACGATTTTTATGGAGAGAACATTAATGAAAAGAGTCGATGGATGAATAGTTGCTAATAAAGTCATACAGAATAAACATTTATACACACTATGAAAGATCTAATTAACTACTTAGAATGCCCATTACTATTAGTCAGCCATTAACATGTGGTCCCTAAACAAAAGTATTACTGCTATTATCGTGAAATGGTGCGTCCATAAATCTATCTATAGTCAAAACACCTGCCCAACTGTGATCTCAGGTATTACGTGAGTGCATTTTTATTTCTGTATATCTGAGTGCTATATGAGACTTTTTTATTTGCCATTTTTGCCAATTATTTTGAGTTTTGTTTTTTGCTCTTTGCTCTTGCTGTTAATATATTGTAATGTGTGAGCTATTGTGTCCAAGTAATTTCCTTTGTGGATGAATAAATAAAGTCTAAGTCAATTCAAAACGGTTCTGTTCAGCTGTGCATGTGACTGAAAGGTTTTTTATTCTGCCCCTTCTCTTTTAATGTTAATTTTATGATGATTATTTATGTTTTCATTTGGTTGTATCGTGACTGTAATGTCTTTCTTAGTCTGTAAAGCACTTTGAATGACTTTGTGTGCCAATTGTAAATGGTCATGTTTTTATATAGCACTTTTCCACCTTCGAGTAGTGTACGCACACACTGGGGGCGAGGCAGGTTAAATGCTACAACATTCATCTGTGGAAGCTGGACTCACACTGTTAACCTGTGGGTTAGTTGATCTAATCGCTCAACCAGTGATGTTTATGTCGAGAGAGGGATTCAAACCGACAACCTTCGGACACTCTACTACACAAATACACTCGCCTTGCCTATTTTCTTTGTTTCTCAAGGTGTGAAATTAGGATTAAAATTGGTATTCTTGTGTATTTATAATTTATCTGATGTGCAGCTGTACCATATAGGAGCATTTTTGTTCTTTTTCAATTTGCCAAGGTTGAACACGTTACATTTTGCACAATAAAGTCCTTTATTGCTTTTACCGGTCTTGTCTAAAATGATTTACTCCCTGAACAAAAAGTCACAGAATTACTTAACACACAATGTTCATTGTATTGATATATACTGTTGATGTAAGTCGGGCTGCAAAGATTAATGTGAATACTCCTGACTAGACTGAGGGATTACGCCTCTGCTCATGACTAGTTCACTATTAAAAGTAGTAAAACCTATCCATATTTTCACCATAGTAATCATTAACAGGACTGAACACATGCCAAAGGACTTTTTATAACAAAGACAAGGCATTATTAAATCCAAATATCAAAAAAATAAATAAATAAATAAAATAAAATTAATTTGTATATATGACGGTGCTCTTAAAAATGTAAAAAAAACAAAAACAGAATTTGTTCAATTTAAATCATTTGGTGGTGGAATGTTTTGTCATCACGGTAAAGTACGGTCACTTCCTGATTCTCTGACACTAAAAAGCTTTATAATTGGATGCAGACAGCCCCTAGTGGACATATTTAGACCTTTGACCTCAAGGCTCCTTCCCGCCCACACCACTGGTTTAGCAGGGAGTGGCCGCTTAGCAACGCTGTCAATCAAACCTGTTGCTAACGCTAGCAGAAGCGACCTCGGAGAAAGAAGGTGCCTATTATTAACGTTATGAATCACGGACAAAATGGTGAAATAAAAACAGCAGGATCATACAGAGCGGATTAATATGAACTGCAGCAATTACAAAGGAAGGGCCGTTTTCAATGTAAAGTGAATTGGAGCCAGAGTCAATGGAGCCGGAAGCGCAGCCCATGAGCACTTTGCATTTGGAACGTGGTGGCTAGCACATTAGCTATGTCCATTTATATATACAGTCTATGGTTAAGACAGATTTTGCTCTGGCACAGGGCCTTTAAAAGTGTTAAATCTTAATGTACAACAGAAATAATCGTTTGAGTACTTTACATTGGAAAATATATTCTAACAAGTAGACTGCTAAAATAATCACTGGTTGCAGCTGTAGATGTAAGCGCACAGTTATTACCATTAACTGAAACATTTGACATAGTATATCAAAGTAACAAAGACCAGTGAATTTTGATTACGGCTTAGAAAGAAACATTTCGCTGAGTGTGTGAATACGCAGAAAGCACTTTATGGGAGGCAGTAAAACGCATTCTTCTATATAGCCATCTTCCCAACACCATAATGCTGGATCTTTAGGGAGCAGCGGCCCCTGCAGTGAGTGGAGCTTATAGAAAATGGATGTAAAGATGGACTAAAGGTGTCATTATGGCTGATAATGGCTGCAGTTTTATCTAAGCCCTGCTCAAATGATTCAGATGGTCTCTGGGGGAACAGCGGAGTTATGCAATTATCACCTGTGTTGCTCTGTGCAAAGAGGACTGCTGAGAAAAGTTTATCCACCCACTGTTTTAATAATAATGATTACACACATGCCTGCGTATTCTGTAAGCCACACAAGGAAGGTTTTTAAATTTAAGAACATGTTGGACAAACCATAGGACACCATCAGAACACATCTGAAATAGTATATGCCCTATATACCCATATGTTCCTATACTATCCATCCATTTATCCATTTTTTTCCACTGTTCTAGGGCCGGCAGCAGTCTAAGCAAGGATGCTCAGACTTCCCTCACAGCAGACACGTCCTCCAGTTCTTCTGGTGGGACCCCAAGGCGTTCCCAGTCCAGAAGAGAGACACAGTCCCTCCAGCGTGGGGTTCTCTGGACCTCCCCTCACAGCCGGAACACCTCCCCCAGGGAGGCGTCTTCTGGTGGGATCCCGAACAGTTGCCGTTTCCTCAGCTTCTCCATTGAGGAGAGCTCTACTCCAACCTCCTCCCTGAGCTCTTCACTCTATCTCTAAGGGCGCACCCTGCAGAGGAAACTCTTTTTGGCCCCTTGTATCCGTATCTTGTCCTTTGGTCATTCCCCAGAGCTCATGACCATAGGTGGGGGTAGGAACATAGATTGACCAGTAAATCGAGAGCTTTGCCTTTCGACTCAGCACCTTCTTTGCTACAACAGTCTGACCACAGCACTACACACACTGCACCAATCTACCTGTCAGTCTCACACTCCATCCTTCCCTCACTTGTCAACAAGACCCTGAGATACTTGAACTCCTTCATTTGAGGCAGGGACTCTCCAGTTTTGCATTGGGGTAATTGAGTCTGCCTTACTAATAAATACAAAATCACTTGAATTAGAGCCGGGCAATTAAACAAGTTCAAATCAGACGAGTGTCTAATCGTCAATGAGGCTTGGATTTTATTATTGAGATGTCTTCACCCAGCCCTCCAACAGCAGCACTATGTTTAATCCATTAATCCAAAGTTGTCTTCTCTGAGCTCTCAAAGATACTCAATTTGCTTTTTTGCCCAAACTGTTACATCACAGGTAAAAATCTGAACTTCTTTTGCGGAGTTCATAAACCATTAATTGTTCTGCGGTCAAACTGTGTTCACAACAACATTCCCGTGGCCTAGTGGCTTCATTTGTTTTAACACCTACATGCCTCTTCGGAAGTGTACCTGTAGTTTCGAGTACTGTGTTTTAATCTAATCCCAAGCATGTTTAAAAGCGAATTAAATGAGAAAAAAAACTTGATTAAATCTTTTGCCATATCGTGCAGCCCCAACTTGAATGCACCACATTTATGAACACAGAAACAATTCATCCTGCTCCTCTCCATGACATCAAACCAAATCCAAAATGCTGGTGAGGACTTAAACCAGCCGTGAGCTTGGCCTGGGTCTGCCCTGAATGTAAACACACTCAATTTAAAACCCAGGCACTGATTCTCCACATTTGTGCCGGGCCTCATTAGGATTTTCCAAACCCTGCAGATCAATGTTCCTCTGATCTGGTCCCATCACACTGTGAGGGAGGCTTCAAAGTTTCAAACCGTTTTAACCTGTGTCGTGTTGAAGCCTACGTAGCTCGCGGGTAGCATCGTAAGCTTTATTTTAAGTCATCCGCTTTTTTAATACCGTGATCCTTAGCATTAGCAAGTGCTCTCAAGTCCTCCCCACACTGTTTACCTGTCTCATAGGATACCCTTTGAACGCTGACTTCAAATGTATTCTGCAGTTTAGCCGTGTGGCAGCAGGTGACAGCTGAGGTAAATAGTGCTATATAGTCCGCTGTTAACGTTGCGCTCACAAGAAGGCAGGCAGTCCTGGGAGACAGGTGATCAAATATGGCGGAGGGATATGTTAACTGATCCCGAGCAGAAGCCGCAGTGACAGGCGATGTCAGGTACGTTTTAAAGGCCTCACAGTTGAAGAGGCGTTGGGGAGAAAGCGAGCGCACGTTAGCCACCTTCACACGGAGCTTTGATAAAAAAATCTGCCGCTATCAGGGTGAACACGGATCTCCCCGCTGTATTCGCCCACGCTCCCTCAGCTGTTGTCTCCAGATGCTCAGGCTCACACTGAGCGCGAGACAGTTCCCAGGCATGTCCAAAGTCCAGATGTTTTTTAAATGACATGGGAAATCAGAGAACCAATGTCAGAATTTGTCTTGTTACCGTGAGCGTTAAGAATCAAGTGCACCTGTTAGCCTGTCGACACACATATATTTATAGTCTATTCTTTGAAAAACGACAATATTTGACAAGTTTGTGTCTTTGGGAAATGCACAATAAAATGGCAGAGGCTGGGACAGAACGTGTAAAATGGGCGAGGTCCTGTACCCTGGTCAACTTTCTGAACTCTTAACACTCAAAAGGCAAAAAAAATGAGCAGCAAAATGTCTTTACTGCTACAGTTTTTGTCCAGCTGACAGATTTGAATTTTGCTTTTACTATGGATCATACCTGGACGACTGAGATTACACAAAGTACAACAATTTTCAGTTGCCAACCAAGTTCCCACTACAGACGATGAGAATTCAGAGCTGTTAGATCAATCACAATATATTAAAAATACCTATTTTAAGGCTCAAAGTTAACAAATCCTATAAATACTATAAGTTTCAATGGCTTAGTATCCTCTTTCCTGTAAGCCTGACCCGATAACACATTCGGAAGTGCGATATTCTGCTGAAAAAAATATAGAAAATATTGAAACTAATTTATGCCACTGACACAATAACCCGAGAGCAGATTTAAACCACAAAAACTATCCTAAATCTACAGTATTGTTAAAAAATACAAGCTGTAATGAATAAATAACAGAGTGCAACACTGAACTACTTAGTTTGTATCTATAATGAGTCATAGAAGTTATTTATTCAACCTTCTACACCTCAAATCTTATCATACAGCGAAAAAATACCCACAAATTTCCCAGTAGTGCAAAAAAACACTGTTCCATCTGTCGTGCATTAAAGTCAATATAGTAATTATCATGACAGGCCTATTTCCACATGGATATATTCTGTATAAAACCTTCTAACACCTAAACAAATAAGAAATGCATGTGATATTTCTATAAAGTGTTCACTGCCAGGACTGAAGCTTGATTTAAATAATACATTTCAAGTCTAATGAAAGTCAGAAGTAGTCGACGTTCGGCTCTAGCCAGAACCACTCCGTCTGCAGCATTCACCCCATTGGTAGGTAATAACTTAAAATTCAACAGCTTTGAGGCATGGGGCTAATCACTCAACTACTGCGAACCCTCACAATCGCTGAAATTATATAGAAAATGTACAGAAATGGCCAATTATGGTTGATTTTTCATTCACTTTTCATCTTTGGCAGCAGTTCAAAATGTGTTTCCACCTCTTCTGAACAGGGTCTTGTTGGAAGAAGCTGGAAATCTGCTGCTTAAGCTATTGCCAATCCCATGAGAGGAAATCTGAAATGAGAGGCCTAAACCTCCAGGCAACATCTGATTATAATAAGGGAATGATTTTAGATGTATTGTATTGGGAGAATTACCTATGAGACGTCTCTCTGGGAGGAGCTGCACTGCAGTTTGGTCTGCGAAGCGGCACAGGATCATGTGTTCCTGAAACAAACAGAGCACAAAGCCGCATAAAATACGGGGATGGTAACAGTGCAAACACTTTCCCAAAAGAGAAAGAAAACATTGATATAGACTGATCTCGGAAAACACAACGCTTGGTTTTAGGCTGCACATAAATGAATAGCTTTGTTGCTGGATGTTGCCAGTTAAAATCTTCAACTTTTTATTTAGCACTTTAAAAGTTTGGGCCATGTTAGCTTAAATCAGGGCTGTCCAAACTACGGCCCAGGGGCCAAATGCGGCCCTCAGACCAATTTTTGTTGGCCCTCATACCTCCTCCTGAATTGGCCCAATTGATTTGTTATATGTTTACTACAAATTGAAGAGATTCTACCTCTATAACCTGAATAATATCGGTTATAAAAGTAATATCCCAAGTCTTATTAAAAGTACAATGTCGCTGTCAAACCTGTCTGAAATGCACCATTTGACTCCCTTTATCCACACTAGTCCCTCCGCTCTGGCCCTCCTTCTGAAAAAACGTTTGGACACCCCTGGCTTAAATGTTAAACAGTAGGTAAGGACACACTGTTCAGTTATGTCAATAGTCTCCTTCAAGTCACCTTTAACTTCACTCATAGTGCTTCACGTCAAGGAACCACTCCCACATTCACACACTCTTACACCAGTGTACACAGACACTGAGGGAGAAGCACGTCTTGTGTGTCTTGCTCAAGGACACAGTAAAAGTATTCATCTGTGGGAGCTGGAATCGCACCGCCAACCTGTGGGACAGTGGATCTGACCGCTTTAAAGATGTTTATGTTGAGAGCGGAATTTAAGGCACCAACCCTCAGATCAGGCGACTTTACCAATTGACCAGCTGCCGACAGATGTCATTACCTGAAAAAGTGAAATATCTCTGAATGGTGCAAGTCTAATGCAATTAAGAGTAATGCAATTAAGTTTTGGTTGCACACATCCTCAGCATGATAATCGTATAGGAATAACAAGGTAACTGGGATAATGAGTTATAGCACTGCTTTCCGTTGTACACCCAAGGAAATACTAATCATGATCCCTGTTGATTTACAGTATTCATTAAAGTAGAACTGTAACAGACAGTGTTTTCCATTAATACAAGAGAATATGGTGCCCTCCCCATAGTCTAAAATAAACTGAACTATACCAGCATAACAAAATGAATCTTTGTTACTCATTGTATTATGATAAACTATGATAAGAGAGACTACGCTGGTCAAAAATTAATGCTTAAAGATTAGATATGGACAGTAAATGATATCTATACTCCACAAAGAGAAAGACATTAAATGATTAAAATTATTTGTACCACCATAGTTTTAACCAAATCTATGGTAAACACTGAACATGCACACGTAAGTCAATAACGTAAAAAACATTTTCGCTTTATCACCCCAGTTCCACTCTGTTATAACAGGTGCCCGAACTCTTTTCACCGAGGGCCACATCTTGAAAAATACTCGACATGGAGGGCCACAGTGGTCAATACAGTGGATAAGTAAGATGGTGCATTTAACTTACTTTAAATAAGGCTTGAAATATTAATATTAGGTCTGTATGATGAAACAATGTGATGTTATTTAGGTTATATTTGTAGCATTACTTAAATTTGCCCTAAAAAGTATTGATTATGGTCAATTGGGCCAGTTCAACTGAAGGCCTGAGGGCCAATAAAGATTGGTCTGAGGGCCGCATTTGGCCTCCGAGCCGTAGTTTGGACACCCCTGTGTTAAAATGTTAATGTCGTACTCTTCAGGAAAGTGACAGTGTTTCAACTAAACCAACACATTTACTTCAGGACAAAAACTTGAAGGTAACTTTCTGACATGATTCCATAGAAATAAAAAATAAAGCCATACTTAAGAACATTATCCTTCGAGACAGATACATTTTATTCCAGACTGTGAAATATGATTGTCAAACAAAAAACATTTCCATGGAGACAAGAAGGGGCCCTTCAGGTCAAATATGAGTCAGGATTGTGGAGATGCAAGCCCGTACAGACTAAGGATACAGCTTTTTATTTTAGGGGCTTTTTTTTTTTGGCTAAAAAGGTGCGTGGTGGTGCTTTTCCACAGTATTCTTATGAATATTCCGTAACCTGAGAAGATTAGACACATACCTTTACCACTACTTCCAAACCTGTTGCTTTCTATATTTAGAAATCCTAAATCTTCAGCAAACATCTTTTACATTGGGTCCCTCTCCTCCATCACCACCTTTTCTTTTGCATTTCTGTTGCCGCTGGCGACTAATCAGCAACAAATCCAGTGTAAATACCACCATTATTCACGTTTGGGTTTATTGACTCTCGTGTCGTTGAAGCGTGTGAGACGGTCTCCCATGGCTGACGTTTATCATACTGTAACTTCAGCAGAGGAATACTATTTAGAAAAACAGACTTCCACCTGCATGGGAACATCTGACTGCTTGTAAACAGTAGCACAAAAGCCAACCACTCCACCCCATCCATTTTCCCCACAGTCGGACAGGCCTCTTCTGTCCTGCCTTCACCCTGTTTTCGGTTCACATAGCAAGCGACTCGGGAGAGCGTTTAGTCATCTCCAAACTGCGATTCAGTTTAATTGATTCCATTGCTCACTCCGCTCCGATTTGACGCTGGATGCTAGCAAGGCCGTGGGAGCAGGTGCTTTTAAGCTAGCCCTGACCGCCAATATCTCACACCATTAGACCGCTATTCCGCCGGTAAACCATTCTTCAATAGCTGTCGCCGGGTTTAACTGCAGTTGTGCTCAATGGACAACCACGGACTCCTAAAAACAATGTATTGCCTCTCTTATTTCTCCCGCTGGCGTGGACACAGTGGGGTTCTGGGTATAGAGTCGAACAGTAAACAAAAGTATAGGGCAGAACGGGAAAGATTTAGAGCTCATATTTATGTGGAAGAAAAAGTGCGCTGGTTTAAACAGTGTGGATTTTGTCCAACTGTGCGTGTTTAGCAGCCCATCTCTGGGGAAAGCATACAACAGCAGTCAATCCTTTTTATAGGCGGTTTGTTCCAAGCGTAAGATGTTACAGTCAGCCAACAAGCAAAACAAGTTGAAGCGTTCTTTGTTTTGAGTGGCACTGCATAAAAAAGCAGCTTGGTCAGTCGTTTTTTAAGAATTTTATGAATACGTCAAATGTAGGAAATGTTTTTAGTAACTTCAGTCCAGCAGAGTTTGTAGTGGTGTTTGTAAGCCTCCCAGCGCTGGAATGGTACTACCAAACGTCTTGCTGTGAGAAACATTAACCACTCTGCCAAGAATATTAAAAGACTTTTAGGTTAGAACAAGAAAAAACACAGTTCATCATGTTCTTTTCTTTCTGCTTGATGTTCCTCAGTCTTTCAGGCAGGTTAAAGCATTATGCAAAATCAACTTTTCAGAGCTTTTGTTTCACCGTCTCGTTTGAACTCTCGAACTTGTGTCTGGAGTGATCTGTGCGTGTTTGAGAAATCTTTAATCTCTTATTTTCAGATGCCATATTGCCGATTGACCCCCATTTTCACCGCCACTGGCACACGCCCACTGTTCTGTACTTACTTCACGCTCCAATTTTATTTTCTTAAATCAGTGATACGCTTAGGAATTGGCAGCTTTGTGTAGTCATTTTGGCACAAATAGAAAAAAACTAAAATAAACTCCGCTGCTAGAATGACCCGCAGCGATCCAGAGGTGCTGAAAACTTCATGGCTCTCTGTGTGACGACATTCAGCTGTCATTGGGCACCACAGTTTTTTTTAACACCGAAGTCAGCGGATTTGTTTTTTATCAAGTAATTTTAGATGAATGTGCAAATAATAACATAATGATCCACGGGTGTTGTAAATTATACAACCCCAGTCCAGACCTGTCTCCCACTGAAAATGTGTGGCGCAACGGAGACCCCCGACTGCTGAGCAACTGAAGCTTTACATTCAGCAAGAATAGGAAAGGATTCCTCCTGCAAAGCTTCAACAATCCGTGTCCTCAGTTCCCAAACACTTATTAATTGTTGTTAAAAGGAAAGGTGATGTAACACAATGGTAAACATGCCCCTGTCCAGCTTTATTGGAACGTGTTGCAAACATCAAATTTAAAATGAGTGAATATTTGTATAAAAACCAATCAAGTTTATCAGTTTGAACATTAAATATCATGTCTTTGGAGTTTATTCACCTCAATATAGTTTGAAAAGGATTTGTAAATCATGTATTTTTTTTAAGTTTTACACAGCGTCCAAACTTCATTGGAATTGGAGTTGGAACCATTTAGCAGACACAGGCGCAAAATGTGCTCTTTAAATAAAAAAAGTGAATCATAGCCACCAGGATCATGATCACAGCAATCATTTTACAATACCTCTCATATGGTAATTACTTTATGAAATGCATTAATTTATTCTATACAGTTGGTTCATTATTGATTTAAAATACCAATAATGAAGTTAGGGTTAGGGTCAGGGGGTTAACTTTGTGTTTTTTGTCATGTAAAAGTAAGTTTCCGTTCCATTACGTCACTTCACGCATCCCAGAGGAAATAGAAACCTGTGACTGTCCCACAATAATCCAGCACCAGCCACAGCATCATGACAAGAAAACAAGCCTTTTCCCACTGGTCTGTAAATAATCTCTAATCCTATATGTGCAAGGCTCCACTGGCCAAAAGATCCACGTCAAAGAGCGTTGGGCTGGAAGGTGGTCTGTTGTTTTGACAAGTCAGCTCTTGAGGCTGCTATGACGAACCTGCGGCTACTTCTCACGTGATTGTCCCAGGGGTGAGCTGACAGCACCTATACATCATCACAACATGGGTGCCCCACAACAAGAATGCGTCTGGGCTTACAGATAAGGGATTTGGACAGCAGGGAGCATCCGCCTGGGGACACTTCTGTTCTATATTAGGTTTCATTAAATACATTTCAAGATTAATATTTTGCCCACATAACCAATCAAATATGTCAAGTCTAAAAAAATAATAAAGCCAGAGATGGAAATTCAGTTACATTTACTCGAGTTCATGTATTTAAAATTGTACTTGGCGTAGTTTTCAGACATTTGTATTACCGTATTTTCCAGACTACAGAGCGCACCTGATTAAAAGCTTTAATTTTAGAAAGAAAAACTTGAACAAGCCGCACCGGATTTTAAGCCGCAGGTATCCCACGTAGTAATATGAAAAATTAGCTCAAAAACGTTCATTTGCGAGGGACCACTAGTGCAGTTTTGCATGTTTTTTTTTTTTACAGTGTATGCAGGAGGTGTTCTGCGTCCTGATTGGCTAAAAGGGAGGTGCCGATTGGCTAAAGGAGGTTCTGTGTCCTCATGATTGGCTAAAGGAGGTGCCTTGTTCTGCGTCCTGATTGGCTAAAGGAGGTGCCTTGTTCTGCGTCCTGATTGGCTGTAACCTGCGGATGGAGTCTGCTTTAGTTTGTGGATCAGTGACTGCAGGAAAAAGAACATTATGAGACATTACAGCGGCGCCAGGACGAAGAGACGGGGACAGAGGAACTGAGAAATACACCTGCAGCAGCAAAACATATAGAATAATTGTTAAAAAAATTTAGTTTTCTACTTCACGGATTTTGTTTATACTAACCCCCACACTAAATCAGACCACTGTCTTATCACTGTAAGAAATGAGTCACTGACAGAGGGTGACAAGCAGACAGGTAAGGAGCAACATCCACTCTTTTCACTTTTATGTCTACTGTTGCTGGGCAAAATGTTTTTAGCACCACGGACAAAAAAAAAAAAAAGTATAAGCCGCACTGCACCATAAGCTGCAGTGGTTAAAAAGTGGAAAAAGTAGCGGCTTGTAGTCCGGAAAATACAGTAATACAGAGTGTACATACAGTCTCTTTACAATAAAAAAAAGAAAAATTACAAAGGCAGTGGGTAAGATATCTTAATCAGACTTGTTCTATTGTGCTCCCAAAGTGTTTTACCTCATTTACTCCACCTCTATCTGGGCTCCATTAGTCGCATGAAGTGCATCAAGATGGTAGTGGATTTCTTGCCATGTTCGCTGTAGCAGAGCCTCATCAATGGCTGCAATTGCATCTTTTATCTTTTGTTTTAGTTTAGTAACGTCCCATATCTTTGCTCAATGCACAATATCTTTAACATAGCCCCATAGAAAGAAATCCAGATGTGTGAAACTGGTGAATATGGTGGCTATGGAATTGGTCTATTCCTTCCAATCCAATGATCTGGAAATGTTTAATTGAGGAACATGCAGACTCCAGTGTGATTAAAAACTTTTATAACCACTGAGTACAACAGAACAAACCTAATTAATATATCTTATCAGTTGCCTTTGTAATTAAATGTTTAAATCCTAAAGAGACTGTACGGACACCCTGTATTTGACAGTGTAACAGTACTCTTGTTTAGTAAGTTAAAGTTTTGGTTTCTCTTCCACAAGTGGCAAAAGCTACAATATTAAACAATTTGAACACTTCTGTTTCTTGAATCACTTCTTCAAACATCATTTATTTCTCTTTTTGTGGTCCATCCTTTGAAAATAACAGAGTTTGTGCATTATTAAATGTTTTGTCCTTAAACAGACATCAGCTTGGAGTTATAAACCGGATTCCAGAGAGTTGTAATTACAAGAAAAAAAAGTAATCTCTTGGACCTCTACTTTCTACTTCTACCTAACGTAACACAGTCTGATTCTTACTTTTGTGATTTTTGCTCGACCCACCTCTGCTCAAAATCACTGTAATATAAAATAATTTCTTGCACAAAGCTCTAATTTGACAAGGCTTTTTCAGTATTTGCACCATGTTATGTGAATGAGTACGAGGACGCTCTTTCACCTTTCTACGCACCACTGCTCTCCAGTTGAGACATGTAAAAATGTAACTGAGAACCTATAAACATTTAAACTTAGACCTCACTGCATCTGACTCACAGTTATAAAGAACAGAACAAAAATACATTACAGAAAAAGAGATCATGTTCTATCATAATATTGTATGAGTTGTAATTTAATGATCCGGTTCCATGTCGATGCAAAGAAACAGAAAGGCTTTAATTTTACTTATAGTGCATTTGACAGATTAATATATTTTTCTAATTATTACTTGGTTTGGTAGAATAGTCCCTGTGGTAAATATTTATCATAGTTTTACATCAGTTAAGTGGAAGTTTGTGAAGAAATTTCGAAAATAAAAAGTTGGTAAATGCAGGAAGTAGGAGTGGGTTTTCAAATGGTTCATCTCTGTCCAAAATCCAGGGGTAATTTACGCACGAGGATGGCATTTTTATGAGAGTTTAAACATTAATTTAACTAAATACAGGTGTTGCAATTTATTTTTTATTAGTCTAATCCATAGACTGTATAAGGAAGTGTGACGTTAGCGTTGGGCTAGCAGTTATGGCAGTAAATTTGAAGCCAAGATGCATATTGGGAAGCCCGACCGCGATCATCAAAGTTACCTAAGAGCCAATCTGGGGCAAGGTTGTTGAAGGTAACGCCCCCTCGCTCCCACATCACTGGTTTAGCAGGGAACGGGGGCTTAGCAACGCTGTCAATCAAACCTGTTGCTATGCTAGTGGGAGTGACCTCGGGGAAAGAAGGCGGCTGATTTGTCTGATATTAATGTTCATATCTTGAGTTAAGCGGTTTAATCCAAATGTTTTAAGACCAAAATGACGAGTTTGACAGCAGTGGTTACAGAGAGGCGGGGACAGTTTTCTAGCGTGAAGTGAATTGGAGTCAGAATCAACGGAGCCGGAAGTGCGCCCATGATCACTTTTTATGTGGGACGTGACTGCTAGCGGGTTAGCTCTATCCATTTATATACAGTCTATGGTCATATATAAATATTGTGTAATTTAGACAAGCTTTGGTCCTTGTTTACATGATGGTTGCTCGGTAGCATGCCTCTACATCTTTTTTTTAGTTTTTAGTTATTGTACAATCTAAAATCGATCTATGTTTTAGAGAAATTTGTCTAACCTGTCATATGCACTTTAATGTCTATAGAATGAAATAATTTAACCTTTTAGACCACATGTGACAAACTCAAGGCCCGTGGGCCAAATGTGGCCCTCCACATCATTTTATGTGGTCCTCGACAGGGTAAATTAAAAGGTATGATGGTGTTAAAATGTCATTTTATCAGGAGATTTGCATTTACACAGCCATATTTTTACATCTTTGCAAACGCATATGCAATATTTGTAACTTGAATATGTAATAAATATAGAAACAGTTTATTAACAAGTTTAAAAAGTACATTTATTTTACATCTGGCCCTTTGACGGCAGCCATTCCGCTGATGTGGCCCTCAGTGAAAATGTGTTTGACGCCCCTGTTTTAGACTAATAACTGTTAATGTCATGAACGCTAAAATTAGGTAAAATGCAGACAGAATTCGATGGGTATTATACTGTTACTATTTCAAAGACAACTTTAAATACTCTTGTGGGAAAAGCTAACTATCCCTGGTAACTTTATACTTTAGGTACACACTTTATAAATACATTGTTGCTTGTGTGGCGTCGCGATAAGAACATACCTTATAAGTCAGGCTCTCTTGAAATCTTTGGCTGAAAGAAAACACAAAATAATTCTATGTTAGGAAGTAGTGATTAAAATACAAAATTGCATCTGTTTTGTATATGGCTTTGGAACAACACTATTTAAAGTTCAAACTCTGTGAAAACAAACTGATTTGTTGTACTAGCAAATGTAATCCTATATGCAAACACAAGTAGGGCTAATTTGCTGTAACAGAATGCAATCATGTCTGGGAACGGGGGATTTTTTAAGACTGTGTTTTGTTGTGACCTGGGAGCAAAGTGTGCACAGCAAGCTAATTAAAAAACAACAAATGAGAGGTCAGTGGCTGGGAGGGCATGACAATTAAGAGTGGAGAGGGGATTCTGAGATGAAGATGGACTGTGTTTTTATAGACTCGGCAAATCAAAGCAACACAGAAAATGAAACGGACTGAGTGTAGAGGTGGGAGACACTTATAATATCACAGTTGTTCTTGTGGAAATATGTATAAATTAAATATCACAGACATAGCAAAAAAGCAAAAAACAAAACCTCTGCAAGGCTGCAAATAGAGAGGATTAAAATATGTAAAACTAACTTGGACTAAATGTAAAGAAAAATATAAAGTAACATTTCTGCGCTTTTTGGGGTCATTTTAATGTCTAACCACATTTTGTGCAATACTCAAACAACACACATAATGTCTGCAACGTAATCTATGTGATATGAACCATCTCGCACTCTGAGGACTTCAGGGACCGGCCTCCTGCTGGTGTCCAGAGTCAGGACTAAACCAGAACTAGAAGCAGCATTTCAGTTTCATGCAGCTAAAACCTGGAAATCCTGAAGTTGTGAGACAGGCCTCTTCTTCGACAATGTTTAAATCCAGGCTTAAAACGATTCTGTTCAGCTGTGCATATGACTGAAAGGTTTTTATTCTTCTCCTTTAATGTTAATTTTATGATGATTATTTATGTTTTGATATGTTTGTATTGTGATTCTTACTCTTACATTATACTATACAAATAAACTTGCCTTGCCTGTGCATTTGGAAAATATACTTCATAAACTTCACCTCTGTTTCAAATGAGGCATTTAGGTGCTGAAGCTCCTTTCGCTGTCAGTAGTGAACTCAATTTGACCGAAGAACGATTCCACTGATAGTTCATAGACTTTAAGACTGCACCGAAGAAGTCCAGATTTTCACCTATGACGTCATAAACCTGGCAAAATGTGAACAGAGGTTTTTTTTTGAGTGCTCAGGGAAGACAATTTTGAATTAATGGATTAAGGAAACAAATGTGAATGAAGCAAAAATACAACTAGGTATGTTTTTGATGACAATACAACATGATTAAAAGCTAGAAAGGCACATTTTAGCACAATTCTGATGGATCACTGCCATTATATTGTCAAAATATTGTCATGTGGACATCATCAAGATTTTTGACAATATCTTCCAGCAACAGTGTCATATGGGCAGGATGTGGCTGATATCATTTACAAACTCACATCAACTTGAAACATTTTGAAGACATTTCTACACTTTGATGGTTTATTTCCATTCGACTTCCAGTCCAGTACTTGAACCTCCACCTCAACATTACAGGCACAGCATCACAGTTGATAGATTACAAAAACATAATCTGTCATAAGAACAGCAGACATTTTTTCAAAGAATAGTCTCCTAATGATCAAAGAACTTGTTTGGACTATCGCTGTTGGACTAAGACAGGGGTGGTACAGGGAGGGGTTGAAGCAAATTGGGCAGTTTAGTTTCACAGCTCATAAAAGTGTTGACTTCCTGGAATGTGTCCACCTGCACAATCCGCTCTGTTACCTGGAACATGACCCGAGGGTGCGAGCGTTAAAGTGGCAGGACCTAGATTGACACGCAGTTGAACGAGAGCCCCGCGGACACAGAGCTTCTTGTTGTCTACAGCTGCGCTCGTATGAATGTCACGAGTTAATATTTTATGAGAGCTGAGCAGAGGTGAAGTGTCAGCTTAGCAATGGTGAAGTCAGAAAAAGTGTAGAAAGTCACTAAATATTTATACACACACGCACACAGTTACTCACAAGCAAGAAGGAACCCTCAAGGCATACTTTTTGGGTCACAGAAAATATTTAGTTCTTATCCGCAGGCAAAGGTAGTTTATGATCACAGCATGTATCACAGGGATTTCAATATTTAGCCACATTTTAATACCAGCTTGACATATGTGCTCATTATCAATCTGGAATGTCTCTCACTAAAATGAACAGGAAAAGGCTGAACGTCATGGCGAACATTTGAAGCAATAGTTGAACAAGCCGATAAATTAACCTTTTGTTACATCCAGGTGACAGAAAAGCACAGACATCCTTCCTCTGCATATAAAAAATACATCCATTGCCCATATTTCTGCATAAATAGGTTTAAGTAGGTCCATCAGCATTGTCATGTTTTTTTGGGTTAGTTTAGACGCTTCAAACCACAATGTTGCTCTGTGATTGGTCCAGTCTCAGAACCACTAGTGGCCTGGGCACTAGCGCAATAAGGAAAAGTGGTTCATTTAAGGTTTTGCCATAGATTTGCTGAAGATGACCAAATTCTCTTTGGGTCATACTCAAAAAAAAAAAAAAAATGTGTTGTGTCACTTTTTTATTGTTTAAAAAAAAAAAAAAGGTTTGAATATAACAAACTAATAAAATAAATGAAATACATTTATGGAATAATTCACATTTCAAAATGTACTTTAATGTACATTTGATGATTTTTTATTTAATTGGGACACAAAAGTCACTGATTTAGCCGAATCACCCATACTTGGAAAAAGAACTTGAATCACATTGATGATTTTTTTATTTAATTGACAAAAGTCCTCCTTTTTATAACACAATAACTACATTTCACTGGTGCGACATGATAAGTGAGAATCCTTGAACAAACAGGCGAAGTCAGAGTTGTCTCCTTGTGTTTTCAGTGACACTCGACCATGTTGTGATTGTCTGCCCATGACGGTGGCCGCACTGCTGCTATGGGAACAGGATCAACACCATTAAACCAGCACTTGTCTCAGCACTTTCTTGCCATTAGCTGCCCCTCTCTGCTCCTGCTGCCGCTTCAATAGTCTCTCTCCCATAAAATGAAATGTTGATGTAAGTGAACAATGCACATTGGCCCTGAACACTGTCCTGCTGCAGAGACTAAGGTAAGGAGCTGGGATACTTCTGACACAAGATGTTATGAAAATGTTCAAGATATATGAGACAAGAGCAACCAAAAACAGGTGGTATATGATTTATATTTAAAAAGTAGGATTCAGGAGCATTAAAGGAGATATATAAAGCAAAATCAACGTTTATAAGCATTAATTATGTTAGAATGATGTCCCGTAATCAGCTTATTTCAAGTTGTTTCCCTGGGATCCACACTTTTCAAATGGGTGTGATTGACAAGTGGAATAGCGGATCAAATATGCATGGAATTGGAAACAATAGAGGAAAAATATATCACAGGGGGTGGAGGCACATCTCAGATTTCTGCAGAATCAATGGGCGATGCACTAAACTGTTAATCTGAGGTAACGTGAAGTTGATTTTATTTGTAAATCATAGGTGACTAATGAGCTCCTTAATTTCGTAGTGTCACTGAAAAAATCTGATCTGGTTGCACGATGACGTTTGACCGGGCTTGAGACGCAATGGAGGACGTGGGGACCAGACTGATAACAATCTGTATAAAAAATACAGAGACTTAATTCTGGATTTGCCAGGCATGTTAACTGATTAGTGCATGTTTGAGTAATTTTGCATTGTCCTGCATTCAAACTTGAGTGCTCAGTTTTCACCTAAAAGCTATCTCCGCCCACTTTGGTTTACTAACTTATCCGTAGCAGGTCTTTTCTTTGGTATCAGATTCGGTTTTGGAAGTTGTGACAACACTAGGTTTGACTGTTGTCTGTTTAGATAGAGAAAAAAATTAATTGAAAAGCCAAGTCTTGTGTTTGCAGACGGAAATCTGCATAGTCAAGAGCCTATTTGGGGAGCGGATAAAGACCGGTATTGGTATTGTGTTTCGGGTCTTTTTGTAAGTATCACAATTGAGTTTGAAATTTTAGTATCATGACAACACAAAACTAACTGTGTAAATGAGAGTAAAGAAAAACATCTATTGAAAAAGCTAAATGGTGTGTGTTGGGGAGTGGGTACAGACCTCCTGGGGAAGCTGAACTTGTTTGCGTTTTGTATGAAACCGTAGCAACAGGGGCTGATGACGAAGGCTGCCCGGGCGTGGATGCAGTGCTCCATCACCATGTCCGTAGCCACGCCACACGCATGGAGGCCAACCTGAGAGGAAAGACAACAAGACGAATCGGCAAAAGAGCTTTAGACCCAAAAAACATCCACCTTTCAACAGGCAACCAAAACTGAGAACTTTGCAGACACCACTCGATCCTATTGATCTGGTGATAATGGCAGCATTATTAAATACCCGTGTTCTTTCAGAGGAACACGCTGCAGGCGCCGAAGCAAACAGAATGTATTAGAGGTTCAGGAGTGAAGGCACGGCTGCACCTGGAGACACATTGAGCTGGTAAACTGTGTGTGGAGATGAAGATTGAGCTACATATTAGGAAGTTCTGCTCACAAACACATAATGAATAGGGGAAATTGATTAAGGCTTTGTCCACAAGAACACCAAAAAGACATTTTTGTGAAAGAGATGTATTATGCCAAACTGACTTTAAAAAGCTTTTAACCATGTTGTAATTGGTCTCTTATCATTAACACACTGGAAGTGGCATTTCAAGTGACATGTGTTTGAGTAAGCTTTTTCCTCCTGGGTCCTACATTACATAAAATTGACTCTTGTGAACTTTAAGCCACGTTATAATGTTATTACCTCATCAAAAACATACCTGGAATTGTGTTTTGTTTCATTCACATGTTTAAGTAATCCTTTATTATTAGTCTGTCTACATCTCAAAATCAAAGTTTCATCTTGTGAAAACTACTACTTTACGACAACAGTTCCTTTTACCTTTTGTTTAGCGGAGATTGGAAATTCCAGGGCGGAAATTATCCAAATGATTCTAGTGAAGATGTGTGGAGTTTAAAAACACAGTGGAGCACTTCCTGTATTACCACATGACATCACAAGGTGGAACAGAGTGTTTGAGAGAGGAGAACTCAGCCTAAATATGCAGGGTTTGTGTGTTAAACGTGTGAATAAAACAAAACATAACTGCAGGTATGTTTTTGATAAGCAATTAACATATATAAAACATAGATCAGAAAACAGTGTAATATGGGCCCTTTAAAGATGTTAGTGCTCTGAAAATTCCCATTTTCCCTTTCGCCCACTGGCTCTCTAAACTTACCATATTCTCAGATTATTTTTAAACAATTAAACAATTTTCTTTTGCTATGGCCCCTACCTGGATGACACGGGAATACACAGACCTCTTAATAATGGCTATAACAAATTAAAGCAACACCATGTAACTTTCTGGAGGTGGCACGTCACCTGTATGATTCCACGGAAATAAAGTTAAAACCTAATTTTGCAACATTCTCCATGGAGATAGATATGCTTTATGGCACATTGTGGAATATTATAGCCAAAGGAGCAATATTTCCATGGAGACGAGCAGGAAGAGGCCCTCCTCCAGGCCAAATAAGAGTCAGGTTTGTGGAGATGCAAGCTCCCTTCCAGTAAGGACCCATTTTTGTCTGTTTTTTAACTACAATATAAACATCCAAAATGAAAAAAAAAAAAAGAAAACAGGCATTTCTATAGTCTATAGTCTACGTGATGGGGCTTTACGGCCACTTTTTTGCAATTTTCTTTTACAATGCATCGACAACAAACAGCTCTGGGGCTAACCATTTTGCCACAGAATTGATAGGGTCTTTTTGTGTGGAGTTTGTTCTTACTTTTTTGAAACATGAATATAAATCTTCCACACAGCGGCCTCCAAGACACCAAATCTATTTCCTCAAGTAATTATTTCACTTCACTCTACATTAAACCCAATAAACAATAAGCACAATGTTCTTCCTTTCTTTTCAATCTTTTTTTCAAATAAATACATTCATATGATTATTTTTCCAAGGACATTTAGACGTATTTTCAATTCAGTGTCATTTCTTTCCAAGGCAGTACCATAAACAACCATTATGGGAGTATTACAGAACAGTTTATGAGGATAGTTATAGAGACTGCACAGTGTATGGATCAACACCATTCAGGAGCAGCCTTCTTTTTCATATGCTATGCTAACAATTGTTTCTTTTTATTGATATGTAGCTCAAATAAATAAAATAAATCAAATAAAGACCACATATATAGATTTCGCTTGTATAGAGGCTGGTCGTCTCAGAACAATTCATCCGCGGGAGGACACAATGACTGCACAAAACCAATGAGTTCAATATCCACAGAAGTGCTAGAATGCATCACATCATTTCCCTTCGAGCATACATTAGCTAAATAGATTCTGTGTTAATGGCCCAAATAAAATGCATTATCAACAACATCCGAGTGTGACTCTAGCTGAAACAAGCCAACCCCAGCAGTACGGCAAACTTCCACGCTCTTATTTGCACACCAGTTGTCAGCCCGGCGTCAGCTTTGCCTTGCCTTGACAGCGATGGCACTGAGCACGAGTTCAGACCGAGGCAGAAGGCGGTGCGGCTTCAGAGATAAAAGGACAAAAAGCTCCTCCGAACGCGCCCGAAAACTAGTCAGGAAGTCACCCAAACTTCCGAGGCAGGGCTGAGCGAGGGAGCAGTCACACGAGCCGAGGAACTGTCTACTACCAGCGCAAGTGCACGAGGGTTTAAACAAGGGACAGGGCAAGGAATTCATTCATTTTATACAACTTGAAGTATCAAAAATGAAGATAATATATGCAGCAATACAAATAAAATCTAATAATACAATTGCTATGTTGAATTATAAAAGTTGGGATTGTTTTATTGTATTATTATTATGTCAGAATTTTCAGTCAGCTTAAACCACGGGTGTCCAAACTTTTCTCATTAAGGGCCATAAATAAAAATACAGATAAAGCCGAGGCCGGATTGACCATAGACTAGTCACCGATACAGTGAATATTTGATATGGCCTTGTTAAAATAGATTTTCAGAAATGTACAGTAAAAAGTGCTGTTTATGGTAATATGGGCCAATTCACCTGGAAGCTTGAGGGCCAAGAAAAATTGGTCCGAGGTACGCATTTGGCCCTCGGACCACAGTTTGGGCATGGCTGGCTTAAACCAATGGATATTTTAAGGTGCCAAATACTAAACTTGGGTGTTTTTTTCAAGTGTATTCTGACAACATAGTGTGATTAAAGTATTATTTTTCAAACCCTCCTCTTATCAAAGGTTAGGTCCTGTGATCAAGATACAGACTTGAGATGTCGACATTCTTTGTTAGCAGCTAAAGCATAAAAAAAAAGAGACAGATCCAAAGATAAAGACAATAATTTAATACAGTTAAGCTTTGTTATCAGTTAATTAAATGGTGAAATAGTGAAGAACAGTCTGTGCCGACAAAAGTTTCTAATTTGCAAACCTCCACTGGTTGGTGTCCAAACACTTAACCTTCTGAGCCTTGTTACCTCCTTTTTTGTCATTTTAAAGTGTAATGCATTATACAGAATTGCATTATTAATGGAGAATAAAATCCGCAGCCTTTATGTCATTATATTAATGGAGGACCAGATGAACCTCATTGGACCAGCCTTTATACTTCTTATTCTTAACAGTACTCTTTAAAAACATCCCAATTCTACACTCAGCACAAGCCGAGTGCAAAGTCGGTGCCAAAACATGTGACAGACCTCTTCTGCAGGAAAAATTAATTAACAAAGTCTCAACATATTTTAGCCCACGACATAATGCTTTACATTAGCCATGGTGGGATAATCCCTAATTATAGTCTGTAACCTTTCTCCCCCTTAGCTCTGCACAGCCAAAGCCTCAGAGGAGCACAAACAACCAATTAATTGCACATAAAAAGAGGTGTTACATCCAAACATAATAAACACAGCGTTTTTCCCATTAAAAACTCAAAACTGTTACAAAACAACAAACCGAGAGACAGATGAGACTGACGTTTACAGTACAGTGTACACCCGAGGACCATGGACTAATCAAGACTAAAACTTCAACAAAGAAGGGGCAACAATCAGGGAAAACTGGTGTCGTGGTGGTGCTTGTAGTTGTAGCTGTTGTAGAAGTAGTTGTAGTAATCGTAGTAGTTGTTGTGGTAGTAGTTGTTGTTGTTGTGGTAGTAGTTGTATTGTACTAGTTGTTGTAGTAGTTGTAGTTGTTGCAGTTGTAATTGTAGTAGTAGTTGTTGTAATGTAGTAGTAGTAGTTGTAATTGTAGTAGTTGTTGTAGTAGTAGTTGTAGTAGTTGTAATTGTTGTGGTAGATGTTGTCGTCATTGTTGTTGTAGTAGTAGTTGTAGTTGTTGTAGAAGTAGCTGTAGTTGTTGTAGAAGTAGCTGTAGTTGTTGTAGAAGTAGTTGTTGTAGAAGTAGTTGTTGTAGAAGTAGTTGTTGTAGAAGTAGTTGTAGTTATTGTAGAAGTAGTTGTTGTAGAAGTAGTTGTGGTGGTTGTTGTAGAAGTAGTGTGTTGTAGTAGTAGTGTAGTTGTTGTTGTAGTAGTAGTTGTAGTTGTTGTAGTAGTAGTTGTAGTGTTGTAGTAGTAGTTGTAGTTGTTGTTGTGTGTAGTAGTTGTTGTTGTAGTAGTAGTTGTAGTAGTTTGTAGTTGTAGTAGTTGTAGTGTTTGTGTAGTTGTAGTTGTTGTAGTAGTTGTAGTTGTTGTTGTAGTAGTAGTAGTAGTAGTTGTAGTTGTTGTGGTAGTAGTTGTATTGTACTAGTTGTTGTAGTAGTTGTAGTTGTTGCAGTTGTAATTGTAGTAGTAGTTGTTGTAATGTAGTAGTAGTAGTTGTAATTGTAGTAGTTGTTGTTGTAGTAGTTGTAGTAGTTGTAATTGTTGTGGTAGATGTTGTCGTCATTGTTGTTGTAGTAGTAGTTGTAGTTGTTGTAGAAGTAGCTGTAGTTGTTGTAGAAGTAGCTGTAGTTGTTGTAGAAGTAGTTGTTGTAGAAGTAGTTGTAGTTGTTGTAGAAGTAGTTGTTGTAGAAGTAGTTGTTGTAGACGTAGTTGTGGTTGTTGTAGAAGTAGTTGTTGTTGTAGTAGTAGTAGTTGTTGTAGTAGTAGTTGTAGTTGTTGTAGTAGTTGTAGTTGTTGTAGTAGTAGTAGTAGTTTTAGTTGTTGTAGTAGTTGTAGTTGTTGTAGTAGTTGTAGTTGTTGTTGTAGTAGTTGTAGTTGTTGTAGTAGTTGTAGTTGTTGTTGTAGTAGTAGTAGTAGTAGTTGTAGTTGTTGTAGAAGTAGTTGTAGTTGTAGTAGTAGTAGTTGTTGTTAGTTTTTCTTACTGATAAACACTGCACTTTGCCATGAAATATCCAAAAGGTAAATTCACAAATGTTGAACCTGATCATTTCTATGAGAGACAAGAACTCACTGTATTATAAGACAAATCTGCATTTTAACTATACTTCTTTCAGTTTCCCTCATCTGTATATGTTCTTATACTGGCTTAAAATGGTTTATGTTCTAAAAACCCATTTTCATTTAATGTCTGAAAAAAGACTAAATCAAATCAAACATCGATTCTGAGGGGGTAAAAAAAAAATGTGATTCATTTTCACCCAGTGCTAATTCAGACAGAAGAGCTGTGACAAAGGCCTTTTAGAAAACTATGTTCTCTTTCACAGTGTCGTCTATGGAGCAGAAGAGGCATCTCAATCAGTTTGTCTCCAAATAATCACGTTGCACAAATAATGGGGCCCTGCTATTGAGCTGGTAATTACATCCTTTCTGTGAGCTCTAGCTGGCCTTAAAAACATCGCTGCAGAGAAATTTTTAAATCTCCAAATAATGGATCTTATGTTCGCTTCCGGTGTATGAATAAAAAACCCAAACACTACAAAAGCTAAGCAATTGTAAGTAAAAACTGAATAAAAACATAAATCACTGTATTGGCCAGAACAGTCTAGGCTCACTGCAAAACTTTTCTGGTGGACAGTCAGCTACTTGCTTGTCTCCATGGAGATGTCATTGCTTTGGATGGATGGCACCGCAGTATGGTATTAAACACATTTATCCATGGAGACAATGAGCTGGTGTGACTAGGAAAAGTTGTTGGTAAGATCTGTAGAAAGGGAAGCCCACTCACTGTGTCAATGTTTTTCAATGTATATTAGCAATAAAGTCACCTGTGATTGAATAAATGCAAAATAGATGGGTTAGTACACAGACTGACATCACCCAAAGTGTTCAGCTCCAGTCACATGACGCTCGTTGAAGCTAGCAGTTATAGCGGCGAATTTGGACCCGAGTTTCATATTTGAAATTCATAATGACCAAAGAGCCAATCAGGAGCGAGGCTGTTTAAGGTAACACCCCTTCCCGCCTGCACCACTGGTTTAGCAGGGAGCGGGTCTAGGAATGCTGTCAATCAAACCTGTTGCTAAAGCTAGAGGGAGCAACCTTGGTGAAAGAAGGCTCCTCATTGGTCTGTTCATATCTTGATTTACAGAAGAAAAAAAAAATAGCCTAATAAAAACACCAGGATCATCTAGTTTGGGTTAATAGGAACATTTTAAGAGCACAATGACAAGCCTGAAAGCAGCAGTAACGAAGAGAGGGACTTTTCAATGAAAAGTGAATTGGAGCTAGAGTCGATGGACCGGGGACGCGTCCATGGTCACTTCCTATATGGAAAGTAGCGGCAGATAGTTAGCTATGTCCATTTATATACACAGTCTGTGGAGACCTTCAAGGAAAAGCAATAGCATCTTCATGGAGACAAAGAAGTGCCATATTCTCAGCCTGTAAAGTTACATAGTGCACCTTTAATCTCATCTTAAGTACCAAATTATTACAGATGATGTACTGAAAGTCTGTATAACATTATATTCCAGCTTCAGTGTTTTAAAATTCTGGATATCTCTTAAAGACGTACAATAGAATAAGAATGATAGCCCTTTAAGCCTTATGCCGACTAATCAATGTCTGATTTACATACGGCAATTTTTCAGCAGACAGACATAAAGCAGACAACTTGGAAAATCAATTCACAGAATGGGGCCCTTAGGAGAAACCTATAATGGCCATGGATCCAATAAAACCTAAATCAACTTCATGCATTACAACTCCCCTTCCTTCAAGGTCTGACTCGACGCCGTCGGAGCTCACAGAAAATGGTGCGTTTCCTTGAGCTACTGCTAGTACATTGCCAACACCTGCATCCATCCAGCTGTGAGAGAGAAAGTGTTAGCTAAAAATACACGCTTTAATTAGTCAAGTTAAATGAACCTGGCTAAACTGGGAGCATGTTTAATGCATGGAGCAAGATATAAGTGAATGTGGCAGCGCATCTGTCAGGGGGGAAGCAAAAGTTACATGTGAAAAGGGTTTGGAGGTTAGAAAACAAGTCCAGAAAGACATCATAATGAGTGTCATCATCATACTAACATTTCAAACTCCATTTCAATACTAAGGAATAGACCCCGGCTCTATACAAATACTGATACCACAATAATAATAAAAACAATCTTTATTTTGACAGTAGAATGTCAGTTTCAACATTAAATAGTAGTACTTTCTTTTATATTACCCTTATGGCCTTATAGCTGTGTAATCCCTCAGTCATCCAGGTAGGGTCCATAGTGGTCCATGGGTGTATACTAGTCTATGTGTCTTATACAGGGTGGCCCAAAAGTCACTGATAGTTGAAAAAAATCCATAACTCTGTTGTTTCTAAATATTTTTCATTTATTTTTTCAGAGCATTTAGAACGACCCTTCCGACATTAATATGAGCAAATATAGCACCAAGGAGCGAACCCTCATTGTTCAGTGGTACTTTGAGTCACATGGGTCAAATTCAGAAACCCAGCGGTGTTACCATCGACATTCTAATACCAGAGATGCCCCAAGTGTAAATGTCATTAAAGGAATAATAAGTGTTTTTCAAAGACAGGGGGCAGTATGTGATCTCCACAGACCTGACTAGTCCTGATTTCCTCCTGTGGGGATATCTTAAGGAAAAGGTGTTTGTGAATAAACCTCAGACAACAAACAACTTAAAACTTAATAACAAGGATCAAATAAGAGCCATAAGCCCGGAAATGCTTTCAAATGTTATGTAAAGTGTGTTGGATCAGGCTATTCAATGTGAAACTGAAAATGGTGGACACTCAAAAAACATTATTTTTAAAAATCAGGTCATTTTTACTTCCCCTAGTTTAAGTAGTGATAAGCCCAAGTGTAAGTGAACAATTATAACCGTATATATTGCCAAAAATTTCAGAAGATTCAGTTTATCTACTGCTAAAATTTGGTGAGTATAACTTAAGAATTATAGGAGCTACTGAAGATTTACTTGTACTTGTTCTGATACAGCTCAAGGTCATTCTAAAGATATTCAGGACAGGTTCATTTCTGTCCTGTGAATGTGACTTTTTTTAGTATCGATACTTGCCCAAATGAGTATCTATTTTTGATACTAGTTTTAATCGATTAGTATCTCAGTTCTGACAATTTTTCTATTCAAAATAAGGTAATACTGAATACTTTTATAACAGTCCTGATCCATTTTAGGACTAGTATGAGACCACATGAGAATATCAAAGAAACTTCTATTATTTTTGTATTGAAAATTACATTCAATATGGTATCAAAATCAGCATCAAGAACCTTCATGTCGTTTTCATTTTATATGGATCAGAAATCTCTTTTCTCAGATTGTATTTTTAATGGGTCTTTGCTGTTACTGAACGGTTGTAGTTGTCCTCAGTGTTATGTGGCAAATGCTGCACCGAGTCCGAGACAAATTTCCCTCCAGGGGCAATAAACTTTATTCTGGTCTAATGAAACAGAGTTGTGAATTTTAGCATCATGAAACAGAAATGTGTGCTTTCAATTGTGAGACATTTTAAGATATTTTAAAGATATATAAAAAGGAGAGATGGTCATAAAACAGGCCCAGAACCAAAATAAATGTACTTAAAGCAGCTGTAGGTGATTGTTAATGGGTTACTTTGAGCTGGGCATTGCAGACAGTGTCGGTCCTCATGCTGGCAGCGGGTAATATTTGGATTAGTCACATTAATGCTCCAGCCCTCGGGGAAATCTCTCAGAGTCATTTTAATGGTGTATTAACTGCAAAAGTTGACACATGAAACTTTGACTGAAGGGCCAGTTACAGTTACCATTTAAAAGCAGACATCTTCACAGTTTAAAAAGTAAAAGGCTATTTTAAGAGATAACTTTAAGCAAGTTTAGGCAGGATTTTCTTTGCGATATAGATCCGTATCTAGATATCTGAAGGCTAAACACATTTTGACATTGCGTAACTTGTCACAAAACATAAGAAGCTACTTTTTCATTTATAAATTAACATTTTTTTGTAATACTAGATAGAGCTGGAACCATCTCACACTCTGAGGACTTCAGGGACCGGCCTCCTGCTGGTCCCAGAGTCAGGACTAAACATGGAGAATCAGTGTTTCAATTTTCTGCAGCTAAAACCTGGAACAGTCTGAAGATGTGAGACAGGCCTCGACTTTAAATCCAGGCTCCAAATAGCTCTGTTTAGCTGTGCATATGACTGAAAGGTTTTTATTCTGTACTCTTCTCTTTTAATGTTCATTTTATGATGATAATTTATGTTTTGATTTGTTTGTATTGTGATCTTAATGTCTTTCTTATTCTGTAAAGCACTTTGAATTACTTTGTGTACGAATTGTGCTATACAAATAAACTTTTGCTGGTTTTGCCTTGTCTACTTCAGGGAAAAAGTTGGAAAAACTTTTAAAATGTGAAATATGTTTGGATAAATTTGTTGCAGTCCCTGTGCGTTTTGGGGTTTTTTCAAAATTGTACTATTGCCCCTATATTAACATTTCAAACTCAGAACAAGTCTAAGAAAACATAAATATAGGTCAAGAGCATTAAAAAACTATTCAGGAAAAGTCAAATTTTGTTCTATGCGTGATTCTTTCAATACTAATACTTAAACGACTATCTGAACCCTTTTCAGTGTAGCTTACGAAATATTTGCAATGCCGTGCAGCCTTCACTTTGAACTCTTTTATGAGCAATAGCAATAATTACGTTAAACTAGAGACTGGTTCAAAACAGAACAAGCGACACCACCTGTCTGTTTGATTACACATCTAAACTAAACAGGCTGGAGTAGAGCACAAACTACCTGCCTAATTTAAACACCTCCACATCTCGGAGAATAAGAATAATGTGTTTGTTTCCAAGTGGAGCGAGTCTCAGAGGGACGACGAGGCTGGAACTTCTAATTACAGCAGGTACGCAGAGTATATAAAAAAAGTGCAGGTTTTGTTCCACAGAGAGTTGAGAGGGATGGCTAGTGGAACAGCTGCTCCTCCGCAACTGGGCTGTGACAGACGAAAGAAAGAAGAAAAAGATCCGAAATCGACTGGGAATTCACAGCGCGATCGCACATAAATGGCAATAATAACGGACCCAAGAAACCTACAGGGAAGACAGAGTGGTGTTATGTATTCAACTTGAAGCAGCATGTAACAGGTCATAGTTAAGTGGCCATTTGCTCTAAAATAGAGAGTAATTAACGGTGCAAAGAGTCAAGAGCGCTGCAGATGTGGGAGGCAGGCTTTTAAATAGAGCTAGCATTTGTAAAGACTGATGGGCAGTATGTATTCACGAAATAGTTAGAAACACTTGTATGGTGAAAATCTAAACTATAAAACAAAAGGAAGAGAACTGGCTTGATTTGTTTTGAATCACTTTGATGGCAGAATACCTCCCTTACAATGCAATAAAAAGATCTGTAGCTGAACATTATGGATGGAAGCACAGACCAGCGATTCACAGAACATATGGTCGCATTTTTTACATTTTTTTTTTTTCAATATAGCGCTTTTCCATCTTCAAGGCACTCGAAGCGTTTACATCAACAAACCACTCACCCTTTCAGACGCACATTCATACACCGGTGTATGCAGACGTTGAGGGTGCCCAAGGACACAATGACAGGGTTCATCTGAGGGAGCTGGAGTCGCACCGCCAACCTGTGGGTTAGTGGATCTGATCGCTTAACCGACGATGCTTGTGTTGAGAGCGGGATTCAAACCACCAAACTTCAGATCAGTGGGTAAACGCTCTACCAACTGAGCTACTGTTGAAGCTGCATCCACATAGACTTCTCATAGGGCTGAGCATTTCATACAGTTTTAATCGAGACATAGAGTCATTCCACGTCGTCATAAATCATAAATGTGAGGTCTACATCCTCTAAAGTGAAATTATGTTGTTTGGAGCAGAGTTTAGACTTGAGTGGAGTATCCTATGTGCAAAATGGCACTGAATAAAACAGCATTCACTTCCTGCAGGTAAAGAACAGAGACTGAAAGGCCATTTTTGTGTGTTTTCAGTCAGTATTAAGTTGAAAATCGTCATGCTCAACACAAGGGAATAACATGTAACATCAATAACATGTTCATCTGATGTCCATCATCTTGACCGCCGACCAGATCAGTGCGCTGTTATCTGAAAGCTGATTGGATCCAGCCACATCAAAACGGTTCAACTGAAAAAAGGTCGATAAACACCAATTATATTCAGAGCTACAGCAGGTCCTCCACGCCCGCCGCTGTTACACTGATCAAATCATGTCAGAAAATGTGCGATAACCTCAGCTGCAGTGTGCAATATCTCCAGTATTTTCTTCAGATTTTTTTTTTTTGCTTTTGAGGGTTATGTAAATCTTCAAACTAATTGATTTTGATTAAGGATGCACTGAACCATCTTTTTCAGTTTCGATACGATACTATAGCTTCAAGTTTCTGCTGATACCCAATATTAACCAGTGAAGAGACTGAAAACAGCATTTATTTCCTTAAAACAAAACTAACATAAGATCAAACTGATCCAAAGGTGTGATGCAGCTGTGGTTTATATCTCAAGTAACTACAGAACAGCTTAGTGTAAATAAAAATTCAAACATTATGAGACTTTCTGGGAGAACTACAACCAGGGAATAGTCTTGTTACATAAATGTATGCGTGCCCAGTCAGGATATTGACTGAACTGATATTTGGAAGCAGATACTTGATCCAACAAATTTTTCAGTATTTCCGTCGATACCAGAAACCAGTATCGGCTGCATCCCTGATTTTGATTGTATGGTTTTTATCTATATTTATTGTGCATTATTGTCAATTTCTCCACTGTGTTGGGAGATATGCAAAATCAGGGGTAAATTGTCTATCATTAAATAAATAAATAAATGCTGCATATCCACTCTGACGTTATATAAAGGAACATTTTGGTAAATTTCTGATGGACTGACATAATAATCAGAATAATCTCCAAAAATAGATATTTAAATTTGAATTCATCCACCCGTCCATCCATCCATTTTCTTCCGCTTATCCAGTGCCAGGTCACGGGGGCAGCAGTCTAAGCGGGGAGTACCAGACTTCCCTCACCCCAGACACTTCCTCCAGCTCCTCCGGTGAGACCTCAAGGCGTTCCCAGGCCAGTCGCGATACATACTCCTTCTAGTGTGTCCTGTGTCTTCCCCGGAGCCTCCTCCCAGTAGGACCCCCTCCCCAGGGAGACATCCAGAACTGATGCCCGAGCCACCTCAGCTGGTGCCTCTCGACGTGGAGGAGCAGCAGCTCTACTCCGAGCTCCTCACCCTATCTCTATTGAATTTAAATTCAATATACACATTTTTGTCAATATTAAAATTGTTCCATCTCACCTCACCCTATTTTACAAAACACTTGAAACAGATCTCTTAAATTTATGCTACAAAGACGCTTCCACATCACACATGGAATATTTTAGCTGACTACAAAAAAAAAAAAAAAAATCCTCAACTCTCTATGCCCTTCATATAATTGTAAAAAGAGCAAACTGCCTTTCTCATAATCAGGGTGAGATTCTACCGGAGCACACGCCACTAAAAAGTGTCTGATTAAAACCGCTTCTGCAAAGAAATGAAAAGCCGTCTTATTACTTTGACTGGAAATAATTGCATATTGGCATTTTCTGTTCTGTGAGATATGAAGTGTCGGCTTTTCCTGCGTTTTCTCCTATTTATCTGGAGATGTATGAACTAAAAATATGACTTGTGAGATACTTAGCGAGGAGGTTAGACTGTGAACGGGACTCACATTGTTACAGTCTTGTGCAAGGTGCCGTCAGACAGGAAGAAGAGGATTACTGGAGATTAATTATAGGGATGACATACAAGAAGGTTCTAATTAAATTAAAGGTTCACAGAATTCGCAAAGGGTCCAAGACAATACAAAATGAATTAAAGTGGAAGGCATTCATCAGGCCCGACAATGTGGTTTCAAGTTTAAACAATGGAGTAGATTCAGGAACAAGTGAGATCATTAGTCCCTATAACTTATACTCAGGTGTCTATGTCTGTTTTGTGTGAATGCTGTGGAAATTAACAAAACACAGTTCATACAAGTGTGATTGGATTTTTTGGGACAACTATTTCTTTGTTGAATTACACCTAAAGTCTGTGAAATTAAATATTGATTTTTGTAATAGAATAAGTCAAGGCTGATACATGTGTAAAAAATAGTAAATTATTTTGTCGCTTTGTTTTTTTTGTTTATTTTGAGATTTTTTTTTAAATTTTCCTCCTCCAAGTTTTTTAACTGCTTTGTGGGGGAATACTTGAGTCTGACCACTTCCACTTTTTGGTTAATGCGTGTGCAAAATGTGCTTCTGTTCTGGTGGTGCACAGCTGGCCCAGTTATTTGTAGCACTCAGAGTAGGGCAGCGGCTGTGCGAAGGAGATTTATGAATAGTTTTGAGTGGAGTGGACCAATAAAGATTTTTCGAGCTGATACTGATCTCAGAGATTTGTCTTGCTGATGTGGTGGTCGACCTGATACCGATATTTAACTTTAATCCATAGCAAGGCCCACAAATGTGTCTTAAGCTGAAGTAAAAATGGCTTAAATACGTCTTAACTTTCTGCAGTTCTGAGTCTGCATTAATTCCCGTTGGATTCCCCTATGTGGAAGAGATTTTAGTTGATACTATATAAGATACTCTTTCCTCAGTTGTTCATTGCCTGATTTGTCTTATTAAGATTTACCTGTTTGAAGAACTCTCTCTGTTGGATTTACTAAGACTTATGTTAGACTGAACTCTTTGTGTTGCATTTGAGTTCAGTTTACCTGCGAGATACGTTGAAAGTGGGATTTGAACGGCCAACCGTGGGATCATTAGACAAATTCTCTACCAAATGAGCTACTATCACCCCAACCATAATCATGATCAGAGCATAGATGTGGACAGTCTGTGGTTGTCAAAGCAAATGAAAACCTAGACACTTATGTGAACAAGCATTGATAATGAAAAATCTGACCAGAACTGAAGAAGCAGCGGCTTAGATGAGCAGCGAAACGTCTTCACTCCTACAACTTTTGTCAAACTGACAGATTTACCTTATGCTTTTTATTACCTCTATATATAAGTAGAGTTACGGCCCTAGGCCTTGAGTTCCTTTTTTTGGTTGTATTTGTACATTATGTTTCTTGTGTGCGTCCCTGAATCTTCTACCTTTCCCATAACCCTGACTGTGTGAGCCCTTGGCCGTGATTGGAGGACTGTTTCCCAGCCTGACCAATCCTGGGGCCCACCTTCAGCCGCCCCCCTCCCTCCATTTAAGAAGATTCAGGACACCTGTTCGGAGCTGCTGGCCTGGAGTAGCCAGTCTGCCAATTCGTGTGTCTCTCTTGTGGACAAGTCACTACAGGGGTAGTGCCTGTGTTATGAGACACTTTGTTGTAACAAAACAAAATTTGACAAAAGTTTGTACTGTTACTGTAAAGTTTGTGCTTCAGTTACCTTTACCTTTTTGCTTTTGTTGAAACCCTTGCAAGGTACCCTTTGTTTATAATTTTTTTGTCCTTTTTGGTTTCGTTTACCCTTACCATCTCTGTTAATTAAATTACTTCTTACTTTACCATTTTCCACCTTGGTTTTCTTTTGTTACTTCCCTGAGAAGCTGGGTTGTAACAAGTAGGACAGAACTGGACCATTCCTAAATAGTTATGCAGTGGTTTGGATCTGACTAGTAAACAAAAATAATATTCTCTGCTAAAAATTCCATTCAATTTTTTTATAAAGATTTTTTTTGTATTATGACCATGAATAACTCTTGGTAATAATGCCTTTTAAGGACACAAACGTCAGACTGTCGAGTGCACTCACCCCGATGTCAAAGGGTCCAGTGAAGTAGTCCAGATTGGCCTGAATGAAGCCAATGTTCTGCAGCCCCAGTTCAGCAGCGCGGCTCTGAGCTCGAACCAGGGACTCCTCTTTGTTTTCAATCAGAATGACCTGAAAACGCAGCAACGTCAGCACCAGAGAGAATGACAGCAGCTCTGATAAACAAACTTTTTTTTCTCTTTTTTTACGAAAACACTGGGATGACATTTAGAAAAGCAGCAGAAGAATACAAATTTGGTTACAGGAATTTTAATGATGTTTCCTTATTATAAGTATATGTCATTATGAATAATAATCTCTGTACACCCACATGAAGCCAGGGTAAAGTCTATTCTTAAACGTACTAAATTAATAACTTCAAAATTATTATAAAAAAAAAAAAAAAAACATCAAAGCTGGACTGGAAAAAATGAGAGAAAAGTATTAAGTTGAAAGATTGTGGACTATAATAAAAAAAAAAAAATAATAATAATACAATTTAAATAAAATAATAAAAAATAATACTAATAATAATAAAATAAAAATAATAATAATGGGTGATAATGCAGTGGAGAAAAAAGTTGCTCTGATTATTCCTGGAACAAACGTTACCTGGCAATCTGGAAGAGCGTGAGCCAGGACGATCCCCACATGACCCTGCAAAACAAAACAATTTGAACAAGCACGAGCGGACATTAAGTGCAGTTACTTTAAAAAGGGTCCAGTACTTAGAAATACATTTTAAAAGCAAATAACCCTGAATTAAATTGTGTATTGACCAAAACTGAGTCTAGTGGTAGTTTAAGTGCGCTAATCAATATAAATGCAGGTTGGATAGTTGGGGACAGCGCACCGTTCCGCTGCAAAAGTCCACAATGGCGTTCCCGGGTCTGGCGAGGTCCGTAACCATGGCGACCAAGTTATTCAGCTGTTGCCTCTTTCTCTGCGCGCGGACGTCTGACATTTTACCTGTAAAAAAAAAAAAAAAAAGAAGATAAAGACAAATTTGACAAATCGAATTTTTAGGAGATTACTTACTTGGTTACTTAAATTAAATTGCGTTTTCTGTCTCATTCTACCCTCCAGATCCTACTGTATTTGCGTATTTTTGCATTTTCCAAGAACTTATTATGCTATGGCGCTAACAAAATGTAAAAGAAATGAAATAATATACAATTTTAATTTTCGCAATTGACTTTTTACCCAAACGAAACATTGTTAGCCGTATCCTAGCAACAAACACGTCGTTTTTGGCACCATGCGGCACATCTATCACCGATCTAATGGACTGTTTTATGTTGATGATTGCTACGTCGAACCTCAAAATTTTGATTCATCACCAGGATATTCAGGTAATGTTTAGGAGCAGATGGATCAAAACAGTTTCCATTTTTCCCATCAGCACGTTTCCGCCCAATTGGTGTCTGGAGAGCAGCGGCGCACCATCTTTCACAGTCATCAAACAGTAGGTAGCCTTCGAGCCAAAACGGAGGGGGATGGAGAACAGTGAGCTGTCAAGAGTACTGTGTTTCTTCAAAGCACATTTTGAATCTTCCACATTCCGTATTCCTGCCTTCTGACATCTTCAGTGAGCCGTTGAGGTGCTGTTCTCATGTCTGTGGTCCATAAATCAAAAGTGATGAGCGTTTCATTCACTGGGAGTCACTGTTTGATTTCAAAACTCAAGTGTAACAGGGAAAAATAATGATATTTTTCATTAGGCTGAGAACAAATATTGAGGGGTTTTTTTTGTTTTTTTTTTTACAGTGCCAATTTGGGTCCTAAACAACTGCACTAATAATTATTTTTCTCAAAAATTCAAAGAGTTCTATGGAACAGCGCCCTCTGCTGCTATTGTTCTTTTCCCATGTATATTTGTTTTTGGAGGCTTTTATGTCCAGGTTTTAACCCTGGAGAACCCAAGAGCCCTTTTCTTCTTTGTAAAATTATGAACATTGCATTAAATTACTGCTATAAGTTCACTGAACACTGAAATATCCACAAAACAGCATGTGGTCAGCCATCTTGTTACTACCACTTTGGCTCATTTTAGCCCAGCTTTTTGATAAAAAAAAAAAAAAAAAAAAAAATAAAAATTGAAATCTGACATTTTTTTGATATATTTGTTCATTTTGGGTAGCAGCAATTAACTGCGGCCAAATTTGACCCCGTGGGTTCTCCAGAGTTAAATGTGCCATATAAACAAACTTGAATGGATTTTTATTCTAATTCTAGTCCTACGGTTTAGATCTGGTTTAGACGTAGTTCAGATATGAAATTAGATGTGGTTTAGATCTTGTTGTACTTGTAGAAGGCTCAATATTTTCTTAGGTAGTGGATGGTGTGAAAAGTTTGAGAATAAAACAGTGCCATAGACATGTTTCATTGGAGATTATGTAACTTATAAGCACTACAGAGCATATTATCACGTGCGGTAGGTTGAATTCACACACAGACATAGTTTGAATAGGTTTCTGACTGAGCGGTTCACACCAGTGCAGACGCTCATGATTCCACAGAGACTGGGTATAGGATTAGGGGCTCTGTAATGCAGCTAAACACGCTAAGATTTTAATTGCAGAGTGTTGATTACAGACTTATAAAGATCTCCAGAGAAAAAGTCTAATAATGGAATCTGAAGAGAGACCTCATTTTAACTTTCATGAAGAATGCACTGTCCAGAACTAAAACATTCAAATAGGAAATGGAGTGGAACATGGGAGATTTTTACCTATGTCCTGATGATATTTTTTTGAGGTCAATATTTATCATGTGTAAATTTTCTTTGCAGTACTGGGACATTTTTGGTTATTTTTTGCAGATTTCAGCCATAAAAGGTTGAATAACTAGCTTCTAAAGTGTTTCATTCTGCTGTTTATTTATTGCAGCTCATGATTTTTTACAATATTGTAGATTTATCATAGTTTTTCTGATTTAAATCTGCTCTTGGGTTGTTATGTCAGTGGCGTAAATTAGTTTCAATATTATCGTTTATCATCTATATTTACTTCAGCAAAATATCGCACTTCAAAATGTGTTCTCATGACAGGCCTACACAACCAAAGCACAAGTTGTAAAAAAAAAAATAAAAATTAAATCTGTGAACTGAACAAAAAGTTGTAGGAGTGAAGACGTTTCGCTGCTCATCTAAGTCTCTTCTTCAGTTCTGGTCAGATTACTGGACACGGCCTTATATCTGTATCTGAAACTAAAAACACCTGTTTCGGTTTTATTTGTAGGCTGGGTCTAATGAGCTACACCAAGTTTGCACTGAGAGTCATACTTCATAATCATTCAAGCCCTTAATGGCTGCTCACACCTATTAGCATCCTGGCTAGCCCTATTGAACACAAGTTGAACAAATTTGTCGTTATTTCTGTTAGCTAGGGTTGCCATTAAAATTCAATATCCAGTTACTAATCAATACTAAAGCTAACACTGAAACGTGATACTCATTTGAACAAGGATCAGGTCAATTCTGACTTTTTAATCACATGAACATAATAAAATTCAAACTTTCCTGAAGTTTTAGAAAGGTCTACTGTAGTCATGGTATTTTTACAGAATCTACCATTATTATTTTGATTACATTATTGTCACTTGTCAATTAATTGTCATTATTATATGTGTGACACTGAAACTGGTAAAAAGTCAAATGGATTGTGTTTGACATGCATGGTGACAACACTACCCTGGGCAAGATGCTTCAATTTCCACTGGATTGGATTTGCTTGATGTGATGGAACCCACAATAATTTGACATTATGCTGGTGAGGATTTGTCTATAGGATACAATGAGATATTTGAATGCACGGCACAAATATGGCATCATATGTCTTATCAAATTGAAAAGACTTAGAGCTGAAAGCGGCAGTTCACCTCAGTGTTTATTAAAAGACATTGACAAACCCTGCTGCAAGCCACAAGATTATAAGCAACATTTGATATACAGGACCGCTACATGCCCCTGACCAAACGTATACCAACTGCCTCTTTAATTCAAGTATTATTGGATGATTTACAATATTGTGCTACACTCAGATACACACAGACACACACACGCAGACAAATTTGACCTCTCTCTACTATTGGTGAATTTAAAGTGAATTGATTTGAACAAACTGCTGCTGGCTAGTGGTTATTTGTTGTTGAAAACTATAAAAATGTTTTTTTGCCGTCACAGCTCCCACAGAGTCCAGAAAATTGAAGAAGGAATACAACAACAATAGTGGTCTCTGCAAATGAAAACATGAGGGAATGTAAATTACAATAGGACCCCTTTGAGGAAGCAGGGGTGGGGTTCGTCTAAGCTCTCGGTAAAACCCCCAAAAACTTAAAGGCATCATATTACAAAGTGATGAAATCAAGTGTGACGAAGGATAATAGGATGTACTGTGCCTTTTAATTAGTCACTTAGAGGCCATAAAGTGAACAAAGGGCAGGGTTAAACAATTACATCAATTATCCCTATAAAGGAACTGCCTCAATAAAATACTATAGACACCCAACGATACAACTGTTGAAAAATGTTTATGGCAAAGATTGACAGAAGTATTCAAGCCTAAGCTTTCAAATTTCATGTCAACGGAGTGGTCGGCTGCTCTTGTGGCTATCTAGCTAACAAACTGAGCATTTTTTGAAACTTTTTGTTGTTTTTTTTTAATCCACAGATGGTTAAAATCCCATGATATGATGTTAAAAACTGAGAAGTGCAGCATGTGAAGTTCAAAGGACACAAATAAGGCACTATGTGAACTAAGCCGTTGCTGTTTTTCCTGTATCCATGGAGACTGCGTAACAGGGTAGTCGTAGACCTCTGAGATGCTACGGGCTTTTTACACCAAATGTAGCAGCAAAAGTGGTAGAAGACCTTCCTAAGACCTTACAGAGAAAATACTTGATGGATGGCTCATTTCATCCCCAACCGCAACAACAGAGAGGAGGAAGTGTGAGGCTTTGAAGAGGCTTTCCTGTTCCTCCCCGCCGGACACTGCTGTGATACTGCAGGACAAAGAGGAGGGACACTTTTGACTGTTCCTTTCCTCAAACTGTTCTGATACAGGATCTGCTGACCTCATACATGCCTGACCAGTCCTGCACTGAGACCTTTGACTGAGACACAACAGCAACTGAGAAGCACAGTATGTTTCTGCAGCTAAACTTGAATTTCCCTCAGGATCAGCAAAGTCTCACAGACACTCTAAGAAAACATTTACGACTCGTTTGACCCTTGATAATAATTACAACTCAAAGACGGCATGCTTTCTTCACGTATAAGGATTAAACTATGATCTAGTAAATGGTAACTGGTCACATTTTTATATAGACCTTTTCCACCCTAAAGGCATTCAAAACGCTTTCAACCACTCACACACACGCTCACACACACATTCACACTCACATTCACACACATTCACACACGTTCACACACACATTCACACACCAGTGTACACAGACACTGAGGGCGAGTAAGGTTAAGTGTTGTGTCCAAGGACTCTACCAGCTGAGCTACTGTGATGATTACACATTTTGTTCATTGCAAATTGCAATATCGATCTAAAATGGCTCAGTAATAAAAACAGTAATAAAAATAGGACCATTGATTCCCAGTCCAAAACCGCAGAGATGATAGGCCCCAGCTTTTAATAATGGCATTTCAAAGTAGCAAACAGCAAATTTTCAGTTACATGTTTTTGTCGCTGAACAAAGTGCTTTTTTTTTTTTTTTTTTGAGCTACAGTTATTTGATCTGGAGTCTGATTATTATTATTTTTTTTTTTTTATAATCACAAGTACAAAAAAGTAGGTAGAGACAGGGTCAAGTAAAAATGTCATTGTATGGGGAAATGCTTTTCTTTACTGTACATATGACAATAAAAGCTTTGAATCCTTTGAATAGGGGGCAGGATTACTCACACATGCATTAAAAAAAATGAAATACAGTTGTCCTTCGTTTATCGTGGGAGTTACGTTCTAAAAATAACCTGCAATAGTCGAAATCTGCGAAGTAGTCAGCTTAATTTTCTACAATGATTCTATATGTTTTGAGGCTGTAAAACCCCTCACCACACACTTTATACACTTTTCTCAGACAGACATTAACATTTTCTCACATTTCTCTCGTTTAAACACTCTCAAAGTTCAAACCTTCGTAGATGCCTTTGTCGGTGCAGAACGTTTCATCGATTGTGGGTTTTGTCGGGGAGAAAACTTGCAAACATACAGCACTTCAGAGTCACACTGCGATCAAAGTTTTATGTAAATTTATCTGAACACATTTTGTACTGTACAGGAGACATGGAGGAGACTGATGAACAATGGTCTCAGCCAATCAGGATGTAGAACACAATGGTCTACAGTCCCTCAGCCAATCAGGACGCAGAACACAATGGTCTACAGTCCCTTAGCCAATCAGGACGCAGAACACAATGGTCTACAGCCCTCAGCCAATCAGGACACAGAACACAATGCATGTTCATACGCTGTAAAAAAAGCATGTAAAATTGGACCAAAAAAAATCTGAAACAGCGAGGCCACGAAAGGTGAACTGCGATATAACGAGGGACAACTGTACAACTCTGAATGGGCGATTGATGAGCGAACACCATTATAACATGTCTAAAAGCTCATAAAAGTCTATTTCACATAACATACCTCCTTTAATGTACATTTTTCATCCACAGCTACAGGGTTAATCTGTTATTTTACTTCTTGCATACCTACAGTGAGCAGGTGTTGAATATCTGCATACATCTCACTAAAACAAAAGGTCATTCACTGTAACTGCCCCTACAGGTTGAGTGGGTGGCAACTCACTATTTCGCCCCATTCTCTGACTCTAAAGAAGCTGTTTTTTTCATAGTTCACAGCAGAGGGCAATGGAGGTCCATATCACGCTCACATAATGTTTAAATCAATGTGTTCCAATGGAGACTAAGCAGACAAGAGGTCAAAAGAGAAAATGTCTATAAATGTATAATTCATGTGCTGGTTAAGCGTCTTGTTAAATATATTTTCTGGGTGTAAATATCAAAGTTATGTGCTTAAAGGCGCAACTTTTTTGGTGGAGGGTTTGTCAAAGCTTGTTTCCATGGACATGTTATTGCTTTGTCTGGAATGTTCCCCAGTATGGCGTTTAAGTTTGGTGCCACCGGGTCAAGTTACAAGTCAGATCTGTGGAGAGGCTCACCCACACACAGTAAGAAAGTGAGTGTTTTAAGATATTTTTCTAACAATAAGAAGATACATGGCAAACAATCCAGGCAAAGCAATCACATCTCAGGACAAGCAGGTGTCAGAACCTCCACCTTTAAGTAATAACCATATTCCTGCTTTGGCCTTTAACTGAATACCATTTAGGCTTTAATAGAGTGCACAGATTTTGAGCGAATACGTCTGTAAATTATATTTGTTTAAACCCATCCGCTCCTAATCCACCCACGGGGACCCACTTGCGTAGAGCCTTGCCCACATGAAAATCTTTACCGAGCATCTCTCCTTTGAGACGCTGAGGCTCTGAATGCAAATCAGACAGCTGGATCCTATAATTGCATTAGATAGTGTGTCATGTAGGAATGTTTAAATTTAGACGTGATGATGTTTACGCCGACACAAAGGGTTAGACAGATATGAGCGTATTCAAAGCATGATCGAAAGTTCTGGGGAGTGACAAGAACATTGAGTTAGGGAATAAAAAATGGTAAAGAATGCATATTAAAAGTGGCATCAGATAATAATGTTAAATGCTGCTGACAGGAGAAATTTATGAGGTGGTAAAGCTCAAAGCCGGAAAGAAGTAAAGCACAAGCTCACTGCGGGTTGGATGTTTGGAAGTTAGAACAACATGTTTCACTCACAACTATGTAACTAATGGTGTAATAAGTAACTTCTCTGGGTCCACTGTAGGTTACTCCATGGGGGAAACGTGGGCTGAAAGTCAGTGAAGTTGCTTTTGTTTCTTTGATGGCCGCAGTGTAAAAATTGAAAACAAAACAGGTCACTCCGTTTCACACTAAATCAGATGGGCAGCCGGTACACAGACCTGTGCGGTTTTAAGTCTCGGGGGTCACACCTCAAATGAAAAGGCTACAGAACAGCAGTATTCTTTTGCTGTCATCTTCAAATGATTAAATGATGAATACTTCCATTTAGGGCAAAAGGACAGAGATGGTGAAGCAGTCATGTCTAATCGTCAGCTAATCCAAAGCAGAGTCTTAAGAGGAAAAAGTTGGACTGTTTTTTGTGTTAAAACAGACCTATTATGCAAAATCAACTTTTCAGAGCATTTAACCATGTTATAGTGGTTTCTCCTCACCATTTACTCACCCAAAGTTGTACTTGGACTGATCTGTGCATGTCTGAGCAATCTTTAATCGCTTATTTTCAAGATGCCATATTGCCGATCAACTCCCGTTTTCACCGCTACTGGCGACGTCCACTGCTCTGTACTTAGTTTATTCTCCTATTTAATTTTCTAAACCGGTGATACGTGTTCGCTAGTGATGTGCAGCTACCTCATCGGAGGTGTGACTCTTTGCTGTGATGATGTTTATGGCGACATCAGCTGCCAATGGGACTTGTTTCTTTTATTAAGTCATTTTAGATTAATATTGTGATTTAATATGTGCAAATTATAACAACGATCCACGAGTATCATAGATTATAGCAGTAGAGCAGACACAAGCACATTAGGTCTTCTTCAAATTATATTGATTTAAGGCCTGTGTTTTATGTCCATGAAATCAATACTACAAACATTTTAATTTTGTTCTTGAAAAGACTAAATAAAAGTCAATCGAGAAGCAATATGAGGAAAAAAAAAAAACCAAAAAATCATTAATTTTTTTCTCATATTGCTCAGCCCTACTTCCATTTAACTAAAATCAAATACTTCAAACCCAACTGTCCCATACGGTTTCCATACAAACTGCACTTGAAAAATGCTTTTGCAATTCACAAAAATCAAGCAGAAATGCAGTACCCAGAATAAGCTTTCACCATAGCATTGTCGTCCATGGATAATCTGAGAAAACAATCCACTTGTGTCAACAGAAACCTCTTCAGCCTAATAACAAGCTCCACGAGTAAATCATCAAACTCATGACAACTATTGACCATTCTGTTAAAAACCTAAAGCTCGCAAATTATACTTGAACAAAAACAGCTCCGGCCAACCTAACATTATCTACTCCCACAGCGTGTAATTCTGCGTCAGCTTGGATGGGCACATACTAAGTTAGTACAAGCAACAACTGGTGAAGTGACAGAAAGCACTGGCACCATGTCGTCTTGTCCAGAGGCTGACAGGTAGACATTACCCAGGGCCGCTCTGTCATTATCCACAGCTAACAGTAAGACAAGAATATCTAGATGGGCTCAGCAATTAGCTACACTGCTGTAACATCCTTCAGAATTAGGCAAAATACAAGGACGAAAAGGTATTCAGAAAGACATTAATCTGCCGGAAAGTGTGAAAGTACATGGTGAGGTGTTGGCAGAAAAGAAAGTTGAGAATTTTATCAAATAAGGACAAGACAGGTAGTGTGATTGCGGCTTAATTTGCTACCTGCTGCACTAATAATAAAACTTTGTGAAATATTGGTTTAAACACACCTTTGGTTTTCTCTCATATAGTCATCAACTTGTCTTGGATTTATAAAACCCCCTAATCAGCCTGCCAAAGTTCAATGTTTTTAGGTTAAATCCATAGACTGTATATATAAATGGGCACAGCTAACCCACTAGCTGCCATGTTCCATCAAAACTGGCTCCAATTCACTTTCTATTGAAAAACTGTCTCCCTTCTCGTAAATGCTGCTGTCAGGCTCGTCATTCTGACCTTAAAATGTTCGTATTAACCCACGCTATCGGATCCTGATGTTTTTATTTTGTTCATAAATCAAGATTTGAACATTAATAATAAACAAATCAGGCACCTTCTTTCCTCAAGGTCGCTCCCACTAGCATTAGCAACAGGTTTGATCGACAGTGTTGCTAAGTGCCCACGTCCTGCTAAACCAGCGGTGTGGGAGGGAAAGAGCGTTACCTTCAACAGCCTCGCTCCGATTGGCTCTTTGGTTACTATGATACTCACGGAGATCTTGGCTCCAAAATCCGCTCAAGCCTCGACGAGCTTCATTTGACTGGAGCCGAACGCTGTGGGTGGCGTCGCACTCCACTTCTTTATACAGTCTATGGTTTAATCAGTGGGTTTCAGATTTCTACAATGTGATGATGTTATACTCCCAGATGGAAAAGCAAGAGCAGATTTTCCTATTGATTACATTGCACTTTGCCATGAAATATCTAAAAGGTAAATTCACACACATTGAACCTGATCATTGGTGACTCGACCCTTCAACAAAAATCAGCATTTTAACAATATTCATTTTAGCTGTTCTCCATTTGTATTAAATATTATAGATCTCAACAGTCACCGCATTCTCCGGTTCTGGAAGAACATTTTCCATTCATTTTTCCCATCAACTTTGTGAAAAATTCAAAGGCATCGCGGAGGCTAACCAGCTACGTGCTAACTACTATCCATAATGCAAGCAAAGCAAATTAGAAAATGCAAGATTCAGCAAAATACTTTAATAACTTAGCAGTTTATAGCATTTCACAAACAGATTTTAAATTAAATTAGAGGTTTAGGTTTTGTGGTCAGTAGTTACCACATAGCTGATTAACCAAGCTTTCAAACTTTTTTTTTTTTTTTTTGGAAAGTCTATGGGGAAATGAATGGGAATTTTGGTCCAGAACCGCAGGGTAGGTGGTCTCTTGATCTCCATCTGCCAGTAGAGTATTTTGATGTCGTCTGAGACTCAACAGTTTGCATCAGCCTTCAAACTGCACGTGTACATAAAAACTCCTGTGTGCTTTTCAAAGATGTTTACAATAACAATCTTGTTATTTATCTATTATCTTGTTTTATTTTATTTCCTTCTGTTCTATGTGTGCGGTGCAATGCTGGAATTTCCCCACTGTGGGACTAATAAAGGCTTATCTTATCTTATCTTATCTTCTTATCTTTCTTAATAGCCGATAGGTGTCACATACACTTTCAGACACATTAGAATTATCTGATGAACTGAAGCTGGCATCTTTTGTTAGTAGCTGTACTTTCAGCAATTGATATTTTTTGGTGAAGGGATAAAAGACATAAAAAAAAAGCCAAAGATTCTGATCCAAAGGAATGCTTTTAATGATATAGGATAGCCCCAAGCTTATCTATAACAATTAGAAATGATTGATTAAAATTGCTACACCTTAGATAGCCGAGTTTGATTTTAGTCCCTTCATCTTCTCTCTAGCAAACAGAAAATGAACTCCTGTGTGCTTTTCAAAGATGTTTACAATAACCGATAGGTGTCAGATGAGAACACTGCATTTCCATACTGCCTGTTTGCAAAACTCACTCAATATTTTCTTATTGACATAGCGCTATAATATTTTTGCTGACATGCTGCTTGTGTTGAAGTCCGCGGTAGTTTACTGTAGTTGTCCTCTTAAAATCCCATGTACTGCCAGTAGCTGATGTGAGCAGAAACTGAACTGGTGGCAGTCTGTAGAGGGGGGAGGCTTAGAGATTTGTTAGCATTACCCTGTGGCATTTTCCCAGAAGCTTGGCTGGTGAGGGGAGCGGGTGCATGTCATCAGGAGGCATCCATTAGCTGGAGTGTCCTCAGTCGCTGAGGGTGCGTGCTGCTCTGCCACTGGCACTCAGCCCTCTTTTTCCCATGATGCACCAGAACAGCCCTGAGCCTTATCGTGCTGCAGCTCCATCCCAGTGATTGGAATATAAACACAAGATGGCAAGGAAGGATTCAGGTGAGACTGAAGGACAGTGGTAATACGATGTCTTAATATAGGCTCTGTGCATTTAAGATTCGGATAAAATTTAAAAAGGTAAACGCGTTGTAACTTTTTTGTAAAGACTTAATGTGAAAAATCTTACATAAATAAACATTTGTCTGCTGTATGTCTAATTACTCATGATTTTTTGTTGTTTTGATTAAGGTGCATTCGCCAATTAAAAAGCGTTAATTTCTAAGGTACAATATTATCTCTATGTAACAAGAGGTAAACAGAGTAATGTTTCTGTCGAGAGATGTGTGAATTATTGGCTACATTATACTAAACTAAACTTGTGTTCAAGAGTATGTGTTAATGAGTCTTTAAAAAATACTTTACACAAACTTTTTTGAAGAAATGAACTAGTCAAGTTATCTCAGTGCACTGGGTATCTGTAATGTAGTTGATGTAGTTAAAAAATAAATAAAAACCTATCCTCATAACCATGATAACAATTATTTGACTAGCAGAAATTGCAACTATATATCCACCAATTAGATTACTGAACTCCTGAAATGACTTACAGGCATAATACACTTTACCTAGGGTGACCAGACGTCCCCATTTACCCGGGACAGTCCCAGTTTTGAGCCCAGTGTCCCATGTTGCAGTAGATTTATCCAAAACCATTGATTTGGCCCAATTTTATAGAAGAAATTTCCCTATTTTCACCAATCTGATACCTGCCAACAGTAAAGAAGGGAATATATTGTCATTTGTTTAGCTAGAATATATAAAACCATACTTGAAAATGAGCAAAAAATGCACCAACAGAAAGTTCCTCAGATTATAACTAACCCACAAGCAAGTCAAGAATGGAAAATGTTACACTCTCGTTTCACAGTTTTATTTAGCCTTTACCAACCATCCCAACGCGGATGTGTCCCAGTTTTTAATTTTAAAATCTGGTCACCATAGCTTTAACTTTACCCTAACAAGCATCCTGCTCTTTTTATATGTTTTAAAATCTTGTTTCAAAGAATGTATATTCATTCAGCCTCTGATGTTATAAAATGGTTGCTATTGTCCTCAAAGTTATGAAACAAATGTTACCTGAGTCCACTGTTCCCTCTAAGCTGCGCGCGTGCGCAATTGCGCACTGCTTCCACCGTCTCCGCGCACAGAAAATCTGCGCTGCGCACAAAAAATAAAATCAAACGCATCATTTATTTTGTACCATTTTCCACATTGACAGAGAGTGACGTGTTACTGGTGGTCAGACAATGATGATTCACGTACGTATTCACGTAGCTCACTCACATCATTGATACTGTTGGCCTCCTGTGTTTATGTTGCAAAATGACTCAGGTGAAGGACTGAGCTCACTATAGACCAGTACAACTCACCTAGACTTTTATTATTTTGTATCCATAAAAATCATCATGTTAAAGTATCAGAATATACTGCATTTTTTCACACACAACTACCTCTATTTTACAAATCCATCCGTGTTTTTTCTTTGACGCATTGACTAAGAGAGTGGGAAAATCCCCCGCGGCCTTCGCTCTCATTCGTCATCTTCGAGGGACAGAGGCAGATTATCGTTATGACAGTAAAATATCTAAAGAGCCCCATGCCTTTGCTTTGAGACGCCGTTTGAATTTACACGAAGCACAGTTGGTTGCGGAGTTACAATAATGGAAAGTCCACAACCGCGAGTCTATCGGCGACGACAGGATGAATACACAGCACGAATGAGGCAACGTGCTGCTCGCTGACCCTTCAGAATAATGTCGAAGCGAACGGACAGTGGCACTGACCAAGCCAGGATAAAAAAGAAATGCGGGTTCATCAATTTGGATAAGGCGAAAAAACTACTGCAGAAGTGAGAAGGACAGAAGGGAAACATAAGGTGACATTTAAATCCTCAGTTTGTGATTATTCTAGTGTTGAGCTATTATTAAATTTAATTTATTAAGGATAATAACCATTAAATGTTTTTACTTTGAGTAGTAGAAATGCTCATTCAAACTATAATCATATATTTTACAAAGTTGATGTAATTTTAACTGTATCACATGTGCTACAGCACATGCCATTGTGCAGAATGTGAAGATTATATAATGTGAACATAACTGTCTCTTTTTAAGATGTGCATGTCTCAATTCCTCCGGAGCAATTAAATATTGGTCATTAAATATTGTGTCTTGTTTGAGTAGTACAAATGCTATAATAAAAACTGTCAAATTGTATATTTTACAGACAGAGTTACAGGAGCAGGACTCTTTCAGACCACAGCAGCAGGATTTCTCTCATTTAGAAAACAGTAGGATTCTCCCAGAAGAACAGTTGGAGTCTCCTAATAGAGAGTAGTTATGGACAGGACCGTTGTCTATTTCATTGTAATAATACAAAATCTGGTATTAAAAGTAATTTGACAGTAATTACTGTTGTAATTTGATTCTTTTAATAGATCTTGTAAGTTGTTTGGATGTAATGCTCGCGTGTTCACAGTGTGCACGTCTGATTGTGCTCACAGTGGTCAAGAGAGCGCTCAGGGAGTTTGTGTGTTTGCTCAGATACATAAAAAATTAGAGGGAACATTGCCTGAGTCCATGGCAAATTTCTCTCAAGGGACAAAGTTTTATTGTGTTCCTTTATATTTCACTTAATTGTTTTAAATCCTTTATAGAAATATAAATGGATACAAACAGATATATTTAATCAGAGCGTTTCTGTGAAATTACACACTGTACCATTTTAAAACCAGATAAAAAGCACTCACGATTTCTTCACTGAGGAGATAATCAGTTCCCTTGACAACATTAATGTCTTACATGAGAACATTTGAACACGGCACACGACCTGTGTTTGGTGAAAGACAACATGCTAAGCACAGGTCTGGTAATGGGAAGTTGTAAAAAGGGTTCACTGAAAAAAAAAGCATCAGGAAGCGCATAACAGGATCTTTGCATTCAGAAGGCTTGGAAATAGAATCTGAAGAGCTGTTTTGATTCACACAAGCACTGAGGTGTTATGTATGGAAAGGTGATGCTGGATCGTTATCTCACCAGCCCGACTCAACGGCACCTCTAAATCATATCAACTCCAAAATCTTCTATGCTGGTCATGAACGCACCACCACCTATGTAAAAAGTAATAGAGCTGGTCATGAGTGTAGCTCAATAAGATGGAGGAGGATTTGCAAAGCTAACACATGGCTAGTGTCAAAGTTCTTCACCATCCTGAGGCATGTTTTCTAATGAAATATTCACATCAAATAAAATATTAACATCTTCCCGTCATTCATGTCTTATATATCACTATAATTTATGTTTGTGACCAGATTCATCAAATCAAACTTTCTGAATGATCAAGTTAATGTGAGAAAAGGATTTTTAAAAAGCATTTTATATTTAGATTCACTTTTTTGGAGTACAGATTGCATTTGCTTCTGAAATTCTTATAAATATGTTGTCACTTGGGTATTCTTGTCATCAATACTGAAGTTATTTTTTTTTTTTCTGATTTTCAAAATGGAATGGCAGAAATATAGCTATATCTTGAGTCACACCTCAAACCCATGAAGCGTCAGACCAAATTGCCATAAAGTGGGGTTCCACAGGGGTCTAACCATGAGCCGCTTCTTTTCTTCGATATCTACTACATAGAGTAAAATAATAAATAATAAAATCAATCTTAATTTTATTCACAATGTACTTAAAAACTTTTTTTTTTTTAATCAGAGAAATTTGAAAATTGAGGGGACACACTTTCATCCGCTGCATGTTTGGCGTTCAGAAAAACAGTTACACCCACACTTATGCCAACGCCTTCACTAAATCTCTACTTCCTCTCAGACCTTCCACACAGGGCTTTCCAGAATATGAAGTGCACAAGTGTTTTAAAAGCATTGTGTTTGTGATAATGACTGGAACTGCCTTGTACTCTTATTCATCTTTTAATATTTTATCTTTCACTCTGCATGCAAGTGCTGTGCCTTGCATAAAACAGCACCTTAAGTTCAGTGCAAGGTTCCACGCTTTTAAAAATCAAATGAATATGAAACGAATTTCCACCTAATTCCTGCGCATTTTACTATGACTTTAATTGATAGTAAAAAAAACATGGTTGCTAATAATTATAGTACCAAATTTCTTGTATTAATTAGTTTTTTATGGAGGTTAAAGTGAGTCAAACCAATATTTACTGATCATTATGGCAGCATCATTACAACAAATGGGATATTAAGTGTGCATGGCAGATTGAAGCAAATTGCCAAGAACAACCTTCCAACGCTATTTGATAATTTGGAGAGGCCAAAAATAATGAATCGTGAGATAAAATGGGCTGCATCGATGGAAAAAATAAAAATGCGGTGCAGATATGACTTTATCCATAGTGACATTTCTAAAGAAACACAAATTATTCATGATGCCAAATGTAGGAAGGAAGTAGGAAGTCATGAGTATTTTGAGATTCCAGTAATCCAGGATGCACTTTTACACATGCTTATTTAATATAATAGAAGATACCAGTTGCCATTTGCCCTGATAGCTAGTAATTGCTCCTCCAACAGAAGTCACAAATGCGCTTTCTTTTGCATTTGCCTTGTATGTGGACAGTCATGCAGTATATCTAATTAGTTACTTTTGATGCTAAGAATGTAGACTTGTTCACGTGTACCTTTTAAAACTGAGAACTGAGTGGATTTCATTGATCATTTGAATTTCATTGACTATTCACAGCTATCTATTATTGAAATAACATTTGTACTAGTCAGACTCCAAAACATGCCATACAACCCCTCGTACCTTTTGCAAACTAAAGATGCTGGAGGGGTCAGTGAGAGCTCATTCAAAAACGACTTACAAGTTTCCTCAATTACAGTCAGTGCCTCCGAGCTGCGAGAATCTGCCTTTTCCTACGCAGCACCGCTCTCTTCGAATCATTTATAGAAAGATCTTAAATTGGAATCTCTGGTGTCACTTTATAAGTTAAAAAAATAGTGAAAATGTGGCAATCGAGACCGCCATTTTTCTTGAGAGATGCAAATGTTTTTATAATATGATATTTAGTGATTTTAATGTTTTGTATTGATTGTGTTGGCTGCTACCTTGGCCATCTCTCTCGAACAAGAGATTGTGAATCTCAATGGGACCTTCGGGTTAAATAAAAATTAATGTTTCAGTTTCATAACCATGGAAAAATACACCATTTAGTTCTGCATAGCTCAAAAACAATGATACGCAGTTGTAAACAGAGTATAAACTGTTTAAAAATGTGTCTGTCAAGTGGAGGACTACATTTGAAATATCTGACAGACGAAATATTCAAGTGAACAGGCCTTCACTTTTGAACAGGTTTAAGATATCTCCTGTCAAATAATTGAACGAATTGGGCTGAGCAGGACAGATGGGCCCCAGCCTTTTGATTTATTCAGCAGTGAACAGTGATGGTCACTCACATTAGAGCCAGGTCAAAATGGCAACGTGCCTCTTCAAAAATGTTTGACTGTGGTGAAAGACCTATTTGTTCAAAACTATGGATGGACTTTTTTTTACTACCTCTACTACCTCTACTACTACTACTACTACCACCACTACCTTCCCTACCATCACTACTACCACTACTACCACCACTACCTTCACTACTACAATCACTGCAATCAGTACTACTACAACTACTACAATCAGTACTACTACAACTACTACAATCACTACAACTACTGCAATCACTACTACTACTACAATCACTACTACTACTACAACTACTACTACAATCACTACTACAACTACTACTACTACAACTACTACTACTACTACTACTACTACAATCACTACTACTACTACAATCACTACTACTACTACAATCACTACTACTATTACTACTACAATCCCTACTACTACTACAATCCCTACTACTACTACTACAATCACTACTACTACTACTACAATCACTACTACTACTACTACCACTTCTTCCACCACTTCCACTACTAGCACTACCTCTACTACCACCACTGCTATTACCACCACTACCTCTACTACCACTACTACCACTATTACTACCATTACCATTACCTCTACTACTACCACTAATACCATCACCACTACCACAACCTCTACTACTACTACCACCCTACTACCTCTACCTTCACTACTACTGCCATTACTACCACTACTACCACCACTACCACCACCACTACCACTACCACTACTACCACCACTTCTACTACCACTACAACCACTACAACATCAGATTTACACAGCTAATACTAGTCCTAAAATAACTCACTGATTCTGCAGATGGGTAAATGAAAATTCTACTGAATACACAGGTCGGTCCAATCCCAACATTATTCAACTTTATTAATGCATGAAAGTGTTGGTGGCCTTTGGAAGCACTGGTGCAAAGAAGCTCGTTCAGGCCATATGTGTCTCATTATCTAAAAGTCTATGGATCACAAAATAATGAAATTAACCCCGGCTCATCTCTGCTGTGCACCGACGATAAAATAAGGAGAAATAAATTCACAGCACATCTCTGGTAAACACGGGCTTGAACAAAAGTGCTTCAAATGTTTTGGGTGTCACAAAGCGGTAACTAAATATAACCTGGTTTAGATGAAAACGAGCAACTCTAAAAGCTTCCCCAATACTGAAGAGGATCAATTGTTGACAAGCTGTCTGGAGAAATGTTTGCTTTCACTGCTGCCGCTACTGCATTTTTTTGGCACATTTGTTTTGGACTGTGATGACAAGAAAAGCAAAGGTAATGAAGACAAACAGCAAGAGGGATGAGGCTCCTCGTGGTGCGTCCTTCAACAGCTTTCTGTCAAGACATGACCAGACAAACCTCCAGGCGAGCGCGGCGGTGAATTATGCAAAGCCCAAGGCCCATTACACAGGTCCCAATTTGTCTGACGTTTTTGTATTAAACAAGAAATAGTAGTCAAAATTCAATTACAATCCTTTCCAGTCCAAGACAAATGAATGATCGCTCGGGACTTTTGAAATCGATACCGGCTCGAGTCGTTTCAAAATATGCAGGTTGTTTGAAGGAGATTCCTTTGGTTCATTTGCACTGATCCTGGTCAACACGGACATGCCAGAGATTAAGCCAACGCAAATGTCCAGAGGCGATTGCACGGGCTTATGTCATGGAAAAACGTGCGAGCGAGGAAAAACAAAGGATTTGAGATCAGTCGAAAAAGCAAGTGTGGACAAAATAGCTTATGTTGACAATGAATATTTGTGGGCACGTACTGAAAGAAAACAGGGATGTTGGTCAAATTTGTACTTATTTAACAGCAGATTTTATTTACTTGAATGGAGCAGATATCAGTCTATTCATTCTTTCATAGCAGGGGTATGCAAAATATGGCCTGAGTGCAAATGTGGCCCTCAAACCACTTTTTGTTGGCCCTCAGGCTTTCTGTTGAATTAGCCGAAATGATCATAGCAGTATTAGCAGTACTTTTAAAATGCAAATGTAAGTATTTCTGGCACTGCAACTTCAATAACATCACAGTACATTATGATACAGGCCTAAAATGTATGTTTCCAGTCATAAAAGTACAATCACAAACTGTAAGCCCCCGACACACCACTGTGAGCTGTACACATGAGTTGGTTGGGCAGCACTGGACACTGAGGCTATGTCACTGGTACATGTTCATTTACAAAGGGATTATGGGTCTGCTCCCTCCATATCTATGTACGTATATTCAACATAAAACAGATGGACATTATGCTCTGCGATCACAAAACTGCAGCTTCTTTCTATCCCAAGTGTCCACACAGAGACTGGTAAAGTGGCATTTCAATATTCTGCGCCTTCAACATTGAATAATTTACAAAAAGTCTTGAAATTACAAGACCTGACTTCAATAGTTCAGTTCAAATCTATGTTGAAAGGTTTGGAAATTAAGTCTATGATTTGTAATTGCTTTTAAGAATCCATTATGTGATGTGTTGAAATGTCTGTGTGTAACGTAATGTAACTGTGCTGCTGTCTTGGGCCAGGAAAAAGGGATTAGTAATCTCAATGGGACTTTCCTGGTAAAATAAAGGTATTTTTTTTTTTTTTTAATGCCCCCATCTGAATGACTCACTGTACTGATTATTGTCTGTGGCCCTTTGCTTTGAATGTTTCTATATGCACCTTTCAGTGGTTTACTCACCCCAGCTTTATAGGAACAAGGAGTATCTGGTTCATAGTTTCTAAAAATAAAAACTAATTATTAAAAAGTTGAATGTTAAAATACCTAACTAGGCATACAAGCCAGATCGCCCAAGAGTTTTTATACTCCACTGTCAAACTCTGCAAACTCTTTCTCTTGTAAACCTCATTAAGTAAAAATTTTGCACTCCTCTCAGACTAGATCTATGTTTTGCAAATTGCACTCACTTTACCGGATAATTTGGGCTACTTTATTATTAACTATGGTACATGGCATTGTGGATTGCTTAAAAATAGCAATCGCTCCCTTTTAGGTTGTGCGTGCATGGTAATTCTTGTCTCAATAGGCACTTACCTCTCGCAAAGCATATTCTGTTGTATTATAATGCTGTTTCTTTTCTCATTTTGTACTCCACTGGTTTTGCTGCTTACACCGAATGTGGTTATTTGAGCTACTGTTGATTTTACTCCACAACAAACAAGGTGTTTTCATCTCTGGAAATAGACGTTTTCAGACACATTGAAAATCACATATACTTTCCTCATGATGTCTGTTATTATTCAGCAAGTTATTTACTTGGCAACTTGGATTGCATCTTGTCTATATTGTGAGGCTGTAATAGACAATACAGAGATCGATTAGTCAACTAAAAAGGGGACTTGTCAAAAGCTCTCAAAACTACAGTATTATGTATCCTTATGTAACTGATACAAACTGCACTCACCAGACTATTTAATATGCAAAATCAACTACCTGTGCAGAAAAAGTACTAGGAAACAGTGTATTGAGTGTCTTTTACATATAAATAAATACCAAAAAATATCAAATCGTCAGCTAACTCACTCAGTAACGTCTCCTTTCTGCTGTTGTGCCATTTAAATCTGTATTATCTAAATGAAACTACAAAGGTTCACGACTGTCTGGAGCCTTGTAGAGCTCTTGATTTAATCATAATCTCTAAATCGCCATGTTTGTAGCAGCGGTGCAAATGTCTACAGAGATGCATTAGCCAAAATAAAAAAGTAAAGTAGAAGAGCTATAGACCAACAACCATAGACTGTATAAAGAAGCGAGTAAGTGAGTGTGACGTCATCCACAGCGTTCTACCGCAGCCAAATGAAACTTGAGGAGGCTAACAGTTACAGGGGTGATTTTGCCATATTTGGATTTTCAACTGTGAGGCTGTTGAAGGTAATGCCCACACTGCTGGTTTAGCAACGCAATCAAACCTCTTGCTAAAGTTGGAGGTGCCTCATTGGTCTGTTATTAATGTTCATATCTTGATTTACGGACAAAACAACCAAATAAAAACACCAGGCTCATGTAACGCAGATTAATACAAACAATTTAAGACCAAAATGACAAGCCTAACAGCAGCAGTTACGGAGAGAGAGGTGACAGATTTTCAATAGAAAATGAATTGGAGCCAGAATCGATGGAGCTGGAAGCGCGCCTATGATTATCTCCTATTTGGAAAGGCAGCAGTTAACAGGTTAGCTAAGTCCATTTATCTGTACAGTCTATGAGAACAACCACATAAGGTGCTGGGTCACTATCAGTAAAAGCATCACTATAGTGTCATGATACTTTTGAATCAACTCCAAGTTTAGTATTTAGTATCGTTAAAATCATATTAGACTAACTGAAAACTCTCGGAGGTACTAGAACGTAGCACTATGTTGGGTAATTCCTGAATAAAAATCCAGCTCCAAAAGACAGACAGGAGTTACGTCCATTATGTCCTTTCTTTTACACTTTACACATTCTTATTTATGCATCAAGGAAATTGTTAATACTGAGCATGTATTCAGATTTCCGTGATAAAAACTAAACAAGAATTTTCCTGGATCCATCAGCCCCTCCAACACGACCGCAACTCCAATCTAAACAGACATTTCTTATTCCAAGCACATTCCCTCCTTTCCATCTCCTCGCTCTCTGTACTCTGCCGGAGCTGTCAGAGTTAGATAGTAAGTGGCACAACGCTGGCATCTCCGGAGCGCACCGTGTCAATTTCCTCTGGCCTGCCACCTTTGTAAAATATCTTTCAGACAGTGTGGCTTTCACCCCGGTCTGCAAGAAGAAATAAAGGCAGGTTGGACGTGAGCCAGTCGCTGTTCCGCTCCTTGTGGCTCCTCGCGCAAACATTTATGGGACACTGTCAAAGCCCAGCGCAGGGAGGAAGAAAGACCCTTTGCCTTCACTATAGAAGAGGAGGTTTAAGAGCAAGAGCAGACCAAAACACTGGGTCAAAAGCATGGTAGTCACAGTAAAGGTGGAGAAAGCAGTATAGAAAGAAATATATACCACTATATTTCAGGAGAGGATGACGAAATTTTAATATTTTCATCTCGTCATCCGACAGAAATGTGCCAAAATGTGCAAGTAAATAATAATGATGATAATAACTTTATTTGTATAGCACTTTTCACAAAAACAAGCAATAAATAAATAAATAACCTTTTTTTTTTACTGGAAAAAAAAAAAAAAGATCGCAGATACAAGTGGGCGAAATGGGAGGGCAGGTGGGCGCTCCTTTAGAGATAAGGGAAGACCCAGGACACACTGGAGGCTATGTCACTCAGCTGGCCTGAAAACGCTTTGGGGTCCCACCGGAGGAGCTGGAGGACGTGTCTGGGGGTGAGGGAAGTCTGGGAGTCCCTGCTTAGACTGCTGCCCCCGGCACCGGATAAGCGGAAGAAAATGGATGGATAAAACAAAGAAAAAAAAAAAAAAAAAAAAAAGAAAAACATTACAAGTAACGCATCCTATAAAAGTGTTTTTTTAAAATAGATTTAAAACGCCCACAGTGTTGGATCGTCTAATCCTCTGGCAGTGCGTTCCAGAGCTTTGGGGCCCAGACTGAAAAGGCCTTGTCCCCTCTGGTCAGAAGTCGGGAGGCACAGTGAAAACTACTCTGAGGAGTACAGGGAGCGGCTAGGGACATATGGTAACGATAGTTCACAAATGTGGGCAGGAGCAAGGCCGTGGATGGGTTTAAAAGTAATCAGCAGTAATGTAAAGTCAATTCTAAGATTTACTGGGAGCCGGTGCAACAAAGCAAGGACAGGACTTATGTGTTCACGTTTTCTGGTTGAAGTTACAGTATCAGACACATGTGATTGGACTGTAAAACCACACCATACCATGCAGATTTCAACATAAGTACATTCTATTTTTTTATTTGCTTTTTGTAGAATTTTCTCATAGCTGTCTTAAATGACTATGAACAGTATACCAACCAAATGTTAATGTCCTCAAAAGAACATTCACAAAAGAATCTCTGAAGGTTATCTGTGAATGAAAACGCTCAAGCTAAATCACCACCTGCCCAAATAAGCACCATCGGATTCAGTTTTAATCAGAACTAGTATGACTGAGAGAGCCGAGAGCTAGAGCAACTTGGAATTGTAAGAATAGACAAGGACAAACCTTTGTGTCCCAGATATTAACTGTGATAATGAGTTACAAGTGACTAGAGACTCGGGGAGCGCATCTAACATAATATGAGATTTGATAACTTACATAAATCCTTTAGAATACAGTTGTCTAATTAACAAGTATTGGTCCATTTTCTAATGATTTAACATATGATTGGTACTGGACACCTTCTGTATTTCTGGAAGTGGAACACGTACCAAGGGATTTCAGATGACCACAGATTCTACATGTGGCATTTGGATAATTACAGCAGCTGTTAAATGAATCATTGTTCTGTCTGGATGCAGCACCTGCAGAGCACAAAACACCAACTTCTAGCTTTTCAGTTTACAATTCCACACAGAAAACACTTAAACAACTTTGTCAAATGTTTTCTAGGTCAAACTAATTTACACAATAAGAAAAAACACAAACATATCAGTCACTGTCGTGTTTAAGTTTATACTGCAATCTTTCTAATTCAGTTTTTTATGAAATGTGACAGATATGAGGGAGAGAAATTTACTTGAAGGGCATACTGGAAAACAGAAACAAGTCTGACAGAAAAAAACAGACCCTCAACATTATAAAATCAACTTTTTAAATCTTTTTTTATAGTTTAGACTAAATTACCTCTGACCATAGGGTTGGCAGTTCAATCCCAGTTAGTAACCATGGATACCGTTTCCTTAAGCAATACAATTTACTCTAAATGCCTCTGAGAATATGTTCATTACTCTTGATGATCAGGGAGGTGCAGTCTGTTCTGCTACAATGAAGGATGTCAAGATTGTTCAGTCAATAATCGTGGTTATATAGGTCACATCATCATACAAAAAGGTTTTTAAAGGTACTCATTAAAGGTACTCATTTGGACAGTGTTTATGAAGCGGAGCGTTTCAGAGCGGTAGCAAAGGTATAGGTAAGTGTGGCCATGGTAAAGTAAGCAAACAGTCACAATTATGCTAAAAACGACTCCATAGCTGTTAGCGCGGAGTGGAGTCTGCGAAGTGGTTATTATTGGAATTATACTCAACTATAATAATTTTAGTAGACATTCACAGCCATTAAACCCCTCAAGTAAGTATTCCAGTGAAAAAGTAGGTTATAAATTATAGATTATGTATGGTATCGGTGACGACAGGGCACTCAAAATGAAGTACTCGTTTCAGAAAAAGTGGTATCAGTGCATCCATACTACCGACAACCTGTTTTTGCGGTTTCCACGTGTCATCCAAACCGTTTAACCTCTCCGACACTCTCCATTCCTGACAACCACTGACTGCTGACCTGAGATACTCTAACAGCAACTGACATCCCTGGGTTATATACTTTTCTGTAAAACGCCTTTGAACCACCCGAACCTGCACCTCCTGTCCTGACACCATTTCGAGTCAATAGCCAAAGAAAATGTGGGCATGTTTATTTTTAAAAGGATAAGTAACAGACAAAACACATAAGGCATCTACAGGTCACCCCTATACACACCTTGCTTGAATGGCGAATGGTGTCGAACATCGTGTAACCTGACAAGATAAATACACTTTGATGTCTGGAGTGAAATCAAATGTGGGCTCTAGGGGAGGTCTTGCATCTTCTCCAGCACAGAACTAAAAATGACAGATAATCTATTATAGAGCGTAGATTCTCAACATAATAATGCTCTGCCTTCAATTCCGTCCATGTTGACAAAATGAGCAATTTATCTGAGCAAATATCTGATATCTTCAGGGGGGAGCGGCGCGAGGAGGCACTAGATTTGAGGACGGAGAAAATGTACTTTGCTTGTTGTCGGGAATGAAAAGAATTGCTAAAAAGGCAGCCTTGGTTTTTGCGAGGTATGTGGATGGCACTCTGAAATGGGAGGATCAAGGGCAAACACAAGAGTAAGGTAGCAAAACAAAAATAATGACACATGACTGCTCCTTGTCCTGTGATGTGCGTCCTCTAATTAACCTTCGCGAGCGTGCGTGAAATAACAAGGATAATGTTGTGCAAATGAAGCCGACGGGAAGACCAAAGATGCCTAAATTAACTGTTGAGGAGGGCGAGGTGGAGCTGGGAGGAACTGTAAAGTCTATTTATCGTTGCTTTTGTTTATAAGTGTTTTTGTAGCTTGGATCACTGTAGTTCAAGAGTCAAGAACTAATTGCCGTCATTAAAAGTGCACTCTGTAATCTATGGTCTATCTGGCGGAGGATCTGCCATCTCCTTGTCTGCATAAAGATGTCAATGCTTTGCCTGGAATGTTCCGCAGTACGGCATTAAAGTTGTCTATCTACATTTTAGTGTAATGATAGTGTAATAGCGTACTGTGGAACATTCTGGGCCAAACAATATAAAATAAGGTATAGAGCAGCGACAGTAGCTCAGCTGGTAGAGCCTTTGTCCACTGAACTGAAGGTTGCCAGTTTGAACCCTGCTCTTGACAGACATCACTGTTGATTGATTGGTCCGATCCAGCTCCCACAGATTGACAATGAGTCCTTGGGCAAGACACTTAATCCACCTCGCCCCCAGTTTCTATCTGCGCACAGTGGTGTATGAATGTGTGTTTGAATGGGAGTGTAGTTCCTTGATGTAAAGTGCTTTCAGTGGCTAGAAGATGGATATTAGGGACATTATAAAATCTCCATGGAGACGAGCACCTTGCACTGTATAGCTCATCAAGGCTCGTAGTTATAGAATCAAAACCTGTTGCGAATGCTAGCGGGAAAGAAGGAGCCTGATTTGTCTGTCATTAATGTTCATATATTGGTTTACGGACACAAAAGCGAAATAACCACAGCAATAAGCCTGACAGCAATAGTTACAGAAAGAGGGGCCATAGTTTTTCAATGTAAAGTGAATTGTAGCCAGAGTCAATGGAGCCGGAAGCGTACCCATGCACTTCATACTCACAATGTGAAAAGTCCATGTAAATACAATGGAAAAGAAAATACAAATAAAACTAAAAAAGCTGTTTTATCAAATGTGAGGGAGGAGAAGGGTCTCACCCAGTGTAAAAAAATTGATCATTAAAATGGAAGAATTAAATAAATTATCAATCAACTGTGTGAATACAAATATGGCAGTTCACTTGGCAGATTTCTGGTCAAACACGAATCTAAAATGAATGTTAATCATAATAATCAAGCACAGCAGGAAATTGAAGTTTGAGGAAAGAAAACAAACTGCGTGAGTCAAAAAAAAAGTTCTCAAAAATTGTAATGGTTGGCAGAACAAGAAAACATTTTAATTTCCGATTTAGAAAGCAGAATGTCGACAAAACCTCTTGTACAAAGTTAAAATCCACAGAATCCCCAGCCAAATCTTCCTTATCTGCACATTTTTCTTTGTACCGCTCTGTGATAATTAAAGTGTGTGGTGAATTGGCAAGCACTTGTGTCGCACCACACCTCGGCACAATCCACACACAAAAACACAACCTAACCTTGAATATTCATGAGGTGACATTTTACCAAGCATTTATTTTGCATTGGTGGCTGCCTCTGGCCTGCATCTCAATGTGCCCAACTCCGCAACAACGTAAAACAGTGAAAATCTCCGACTCGGCCCCTGGGGAGTGTACATGTGTTTGAAGTGGAATAGTGGAAATAAAGTGCCAATTATCGCTCTAATTGGGAGTAACAAAGCTGCCTGCCTGTTGTGTGCGCTCTTGTGTTGACGGTCTATCTCTAAAGCCGCTAATGAGCCGGGTTAATTGAGAATGAGGAGAGTGATTTGGGAGTCAGGCCTGCTGCGTAAAATGAGGGCCCCGGGGGAACGAGGTGTTAACGGAGAGCCGACACAAAAAGCACTTAGACGTAACAGGTGATGGTGGCGGCGTTTTATTTCTAATCAGAGTCGTTCTATTAACATATGCCATTTAACAAAGACCTAACAAGCAAAGTTACCCACCAAGAACGCCGTGCAGAAGGATTGTAAGTTTGTGGAGCTAGGCTTTGGGAGAGAAAAGGTTGCATTTCCAGTGGGAGTGGTAAAGGTCAGTTGAAGCGCTGTTCCTGTCTGGTTCTGGGTAGACTGCAGCTTCATGACGGGCGCACGTGGGGTCAGGGGATTACACAACTAAAAAGGTGAAGGACCAGTTAGTGTATGCCCTTTTTAATGAATTCAAGAAGATAACCAACAAGAAACCATTGTATCTGAATAACTTATTTTGTTTTTTTGACTGTAAAGTGAAATGACAGAAAGAAATCCAAATGAAATTGTTCAATTAGCTCTGTGTACAGTAGCGAGCGAGCAAGGTCGCCGTGTCTCAACGCTTATACTATTTTTTATTAACAATCTATTAATTTCAGACTAATTAAATTAAAGACTACCTGATTGTTTTTAACCTCCTAAGACCTGAGCTCTTGCAGGACATGCTTTATTAATTTGGGATGTTTGGGACGTGATGAGTGTAAAAACAAGAATTTTTTTTTTTTTTTAATTATGTAGTTTCTGAGAAAAGTGATGCCCACAAATGAGGACATTCATTCTATGTGTTAATCATTTTGATTGTGATTTGCTAAAACTATTAAGTGCCTGAACACAGCAACATTAGTCCTGAGTGTAAAAACAAATTGAGAAACAACAATTGTGCTTCTTGGAACGATGTGTCTCATGTGAAGTGCTGCTGACAGGTGATGACAGCCTTAACAAAAAATAAAAAACATATTCTGAACATTCTAACCTCTTAAAAATATTCTAAATTGAACATGTTTGCATTGTTGCTGGTCTTGTATGATGTTCTTCTTCTAAATATTTGCATTGTGGCCTAGACGACCTAAAATGTGTTGTCCACATATGAGGACGCCAGGTCTGAGGAGGTGAAATGTAGAATGCTTCAGTTTGTGGGGTTGTTTTAACATTTATTATACCTCAAAATTAGCATTAGCATTAAGACACAAACATCGCTCTTTCACACATTAATACAGAAATGTCCTCAGGTGAAGTATTAATTTTATTTGTGTAGTGTTTAACATTTTGTCAGTGACATCCACCCACAGCTTCCTGTCCACTGCTTCATATTTATTCATTTTAGCGAGATTCAGCAAAAACCCCGCAGAGATCAGATTGGACAGGAAGTAATGACGGCAACAGTGAGGTTTCCGGGGGCTTTTGTGCACAGAGCCAACTCGGAAACATTTTTCATAACATGAGAAAAATTGATTCTTTACCTAACAGCACACGTCTGCTCATGATTTCAATGTTCTTTTCCATTTACAATAATGTTGGACAAGCCACAGGACAAGCTACAGCCAGAACATAATGATAGGATATGATGCCAAGATACAGTTTGAAAATTATAGCTGTTCTAAGACTACAGCTGTATCAAGCAGGTTTCAAGTTAAAGCTGCATCTTGTACCTTTCTGATAAAGGATCCTGCTCGTCTCCATGGAGATATTGTTACTTTGCCTTGAATGTCCCACTTTATGTCATTAAATTTCTCCATGAAGACAAGCAAGTGACACCACCAGGTCAAGTTACAGCTCAGATCTGTGGAGAGGCATAGGATTTTCCGCTGTGTTTCTTTAGCAAAAACACCTGTCATTGAATAAATACAAGACAAATTTAAAGCCATACTGTGGAGCATTCCAGGCAAGCTCATAATATTCCTAAAACAAAGCAGATGATGGACCTCCACCACAAAAGTGACACAATGAGTAAGTAAAAAAGGCAACAACTTTGAACGAATTTGATATCCGCTATTCTGGGCTGGGTGTCTTTACATTTTTTTCCAATTTAAGTATATAAAAATGAGAAATACTTAGTTCTGGAGATTCCTGTCACTGATAATGGTGTGATCTGCAGTCTCAACACACAAGGAAGATCACAAGACATAACTTGTGAGCTACCATGAAATGTACTTTAGGATTTAGCAGAAGTTGTCATGGTAACAAGTCATATGTATCATTTATTATAAGCAGGCACATTTCAGATTCTGTATTAGAGACTAGTTTGATAGCTGCGAAAGTAAACACACTCCGTTTTCAAGTTTCTATCAAAGAGGATGACTTGGTAAAAACCCTTACAAATCCTTCTTGTAGATTACCCATGACGTGAGGATGGCACCTTCTTGACAGCGCTTTTTTCAGAGCAGTAATCCGCCCCAATGTCCCGACTTGCTCCACATGACTTAATTTAGAGCTACAGCGGGAGCCGGAACAGGTGGGAGAAGAGAGCAAAGTGTGGAGCGACACGTTAATGTGAAAGTGGACAGGTAAACACACATGTGATGGAGCCTGCAGTTCTGCCAGACAGCCTGTATTCAGAATGGCAGCATGACAAATAACTGGTCTGTCATTCACAAGCTCCAGACGAGAGAAGAGGGGAGAATTCTATTTCAGGTTAAAGACCGGCTTGTCGTTTGGCTGAATGAAGTCCATGACGTCAACTGCAAGTGAGAATATGCTTTTCCAGCTCTTGGTATTCGAGTGTAGCATGCAGAGTGACAGCAAGATGTGAGATGTGAGGGGTCTTTGGAAGTCTTCGGCGTTGGTCAAAGCTGGATTTAGTACCTCGTAATTACGTTTGCATGGGGTTGTTCCAGATGCTTTTCTTAACACATTATCTTACGTCTATCTGGTTTATATAGAGCTTTTCCACCTTCAAAGCACTTAAAAAGCTTTATATTAACGAACCACTCAGCCATTCACACACACGTTCATACGCCAATGTACAGAGACAGTAAGGGTAATGTGGGTTAAGTGCTTTGCCCACGGATGCAATGACAGCATTCATCTGTCGGAGCTGGAATCGCACCATCAACCTGTTGTTCGGTAGATCTGACCGCTCAACCAGTGAACCACCAACCTTCAAATCGGTGGACGCTCACTCTGCCGACTGAGCTGCTGTCGCCCCAATGAGCAAAACTGCATCTTTTTTTTTTGATGGATAATAAATACTCTCTAAAGTGGTACTATTAGATTCAAAATTGGCATTGCATCGTTTCATAGCAATCATCTTTATCAAAAAAAAAAAAAGTAACAGGTAAACAATCTGACTTAAATTTGGATTCTGGCGTTAGCAATAACTTCTCCATGGAGACAGTACATAGTGCACCTTCAGCCTATGTTTCATCAGATTTAAAAATATCTAATTAATATTCATGACATGTTCAGCAATAGACGCTTGATTAAAAAACGCTGCACAATTCTTGGCCTTGGAGGTTTACAAGGAGGTTTTATAGACTGTGAAAAACCACGTTACACCAAGGCAAGAGATGATATTGTGAAGACTTTTCTCACACACAAACAAAGCCTCGCCCCACACGGTGGCCATTCAGAAGCTGTTGGTAACACAATCTAAGTTTTAAAAAAAAAAAGCATAGATAGCATTTCTGGCACATATCCCAGGAGTATTAAAGGTGCACTAAGTCACTTTTCAGGTAGGGATCTGCCACCTGCTTGTCTGCATGGAGATGTTCCCTGGAGTATTTCAGAGTATGGCATTATTCAAATTCTCTGTAGTCGTCTAATTAGATGTTTAGGTGTTTTGATGAGCTCAGTGTGAGCTGGCTTTCCACAGATCTAAAAGCAAAAATATGTCCATGGTAACAAGCAAGTACAGTGCATTTTTATGATGTATAGAGTGTTAATAACTACGCCTATACTGTTCACTGGAGTTAATCAGATATAAACAATTTAAAGATGTTTATAGATAACACTATACTCTCGCCTACACATGTACAATGAAAATACACGGATGCTCCACTAAGAGCGGCTTCCTCTACAGGCCGCCACTTTCTGCAATCATCTTTTTTATTTATACTTAATGAGAATTTGCACCATGTCCGCGGGGCACCGAGTCAATATCTGGTGCAAGAAAATAAGGCAAATGAAAGTGAAAATGCGGAAATCTGGCCCTGCATTCAAAGCAGCTAATTATCTTCATCTAAGTTCAACAACAGAGAGACAATGTGCCATGGGGGAAATCACAGGCTGTACTGCAGCCAACTCATCTCAGAGGAGAAAATGGCCGCCGCATTTAACATATGTGAGAGCCAGCCAAAAACACACAGCAATGAGCAACTTTGTCTTAAAAACTTTTCTTGCTTTTTTTTTTTGCTTGTTTTATGATAGAAAGACCAGTTCTGAGAGTTTGCGAGGGGAAGCTAGGCAAGTGGACAGATGTTTAACTGCACAGTAGACCTGTGGAGGAAAACAAGTAAAGTACAGAAAGACGTGGGCTTAGGAGGAGTTATCGTTCCTCTGAGGACCCAAATGATAAAAGGAGATTATGATGATGCAGGAGGAAGTGTGAAGTCGGTTTTCCCAGGGATCCACTTAACATATTACTAAAAGCTTGTACAGATGGCTAACTGCATAGTTATGGAAGAAGAAGGTAATTCAAGTTTGCAGTTTAGGTGCCTCCGTTCTCAAGATGCTGCTTGGAAAGTACGGAGAAGAAATCGTCTGACCGAGGTGAGTGATTAGGGTTAATGGCAGGAAAGCAAAACACTGTTAAAATTAGTGCAAATCACACAGTACAAGACAAGAGTGATTTGAACTAAGTACAGGTGTTAAAGATGAAAGGATTTGAGTAAAGCTGCACTATACTTTTTTTTTTTTTTTTTCTGAAGAAGGGACACCACCTGCTTGTCTCTAAGGAAACTGCTTTGTCTGGATTGTTACAGAGTTGGACATTAGTGATGTACATGGAGTCAAGCAGGTTACAGAATCAGGCCAAGCTATGAGTCAGATCTGGAGTGGTGACGAAGTGGTTTTTAAGCATACATTTATTGCCATTCTGTAGTGTTTTTCCAGCACCATCTGCTAGAAAAGTTACGTAGTCCACCTTTAAATTGTGTCTGAAATATGTCTGAAATAAACTGATCGACAGGTTTTGACCGATGAGGTTAATATGCTTCAATCGTTCATGTAATTATTCATTCAGTCGTATTATGTTAATTAGTCTGTCACAATTTGCATTTTTATGGGTTTTCTATAAATCAAACTGCCCATAGGTAATGCATTTATTTTTAGCTATATAAAGTGTCCATTTTAGAATACCATGTTTAATTTGGGGCAAGACACAAGAGGAAATAAGGCTTCACTATTAGTCAGCATTTGTTATTGAGTTCGATTTGCTCCTTAATTACACTTTTTGGATGTAACCAGCTGATAAAGTCGTGTTTTCTTCATGTACGACAGGAGGCAGTGGGGGTCACACAGTTGTCAGTTCATAAACTCACCATGACGACTATAAACTGCTGCCTCATACAGCTCTGACAAATAACATCCACTTTACCTCAGTTTAGCGAGTGCTTTTCAATCTAGTGCTTTTACAAAAACAGGCGTGGGCATGATCCAATGTCATACTGTGATTCTATTCCAAGACGTGCAAGAGAATCGATGATGCCAAAGTAAATTAGAAGAGTTGTTTTCACTCTTCTATGTAATAGATATAAGATATATTTTTACATAGAAGTAGCTGCCAGTCGGGTGACAGCTGAGGAGGATTCAAATATATATCTCGATGAACTAATTGGACACGGTATGCTAACATTTTAAAGATATTATATAACCAAGCATAACATTAAAACAGTGGCCTTAATTGGCTGTTAAAATGCTTCTGCGCACCTTGGCATTGGTATTTCCCATTTCCAACTTAAAATAATGTCTCAGGTTTGCAAAAATAAGTCTAGTGAGGCGTTTTGGTGTTGGGGCTCCCTCTGTTGTAGTAATTAAATTTGAAAAAAATAATGAAAATACAGCCATCCAGCAACGTGACAGGTATTATAACATGTGTGAATGACTTTTGAGAGTAGAGTCCAGCTGTGAGGGTTTAAGGATTTAAGAACTGTGCAGGAGATGTGGGGATTTCTGGAAAAATTTAACTTGAGAGATGTTTCTCATAAGCAATGAAACTTGTGTGAATGAAGCATGTGATGTTGTTTTGATGAGGGAGCAACATAACATGGTTAAACTGTGCATGTCTGCTTTACACCAAACAAGATTTAATAAAAAAAATAGAAAAGAAAAACATGAAACAACCAGACACTCCAAAGCTCTTGAAACATGGCACACTTTTGAGGGAAGATATCTGCAAATCCTCTTATTCTTCTGAGCAGACAAATGGAGCCCCTCTTCACATGAGCACCCCTGCCTCTGTCATAATCTTGAAACAGAAGACAAAGGCTCGGACGCACATCTCCGCTCCCTGTGCCAAAACAACAGCACTGGACCTGATAGCGGCCTGTCTCAAAGCACGACAACTATGTGCTCCCCTCCTCCTCCCCATTACCCTACTCTTTCTGCCTCTCACTGTCTAATCTCCTTCTACTTTTGCTCTGTTTTACACCGATAGCCCTGCTCCTCCGTCATATCCAACTCAAGATCCCTCTGTCACACACTACATCATAAGCCTGACTGCTCTTCCTATCTCAATTAAGTGATGCGCCCGAGACAGGAATTTGGCGTCACTGTACAATGCCCCCAGTCTTCCTGTAGCGGTTTATCACAGACAGCCCTCAGCATGTTAACAGGGGCAATCCCACAGAAGAGCAGTGCAAATCTAAACAGAATACACAGAAGGCCTCTTTGTTCACAGGTAGTGCATATCTGGGCAGCAGTCAGCGATAGCAGAAGCATCTAAACAGCAGAGGAGTGAGACAATTAAAGACTATACACAGTTAGAAACACTGTGGATTACGGTTGGCAAGGTAGCAAATAAAAAAGCATGTATTGTCTTGACGCTGAGGTATAAAATGTATTTTTAACACAATGAGTACACTTAATACCAGGGGTGCAAACTTGGCCCTCCAGGGGAAGATTTGTCTGAGGTATCTGTTTTGACTCAGTGTGACTCACTGAAAAGGTTTAGTTTGAGCTCCAGTCCATCTCTCACAGATGGAAGAGAGCTCCAACCAGTCCATCCCCCATAGACACATAATCATTTCATCTTAGCATATGAACTTTTTATATGCAAAACATTAACAGGTTTGGCCATCAGCCCATCATTACATACTCATTTTGGGCAGCTGAATAAAAAAGTGTGAGCATCGCAGCTTTATAAGGTCTTTAAAACCATCTCCCTCTTCTGAAGGCGCACTCTTGACTGTTGCTTTAATATTTTGAGGCAGCAGAGCCAAACACTTACAAAAGGTAATTAGCTTTATTTATTAATTGTTCAAATATGCCCTGGATATTACCACATGACTACAGAGCTTGTGGTTCCCATATGGAGCCATCTCACAATGAACATTAAGATCATCACTAAAACAACTGCCAGACATGGGACTGCAGACAGCGGCGTACCAGGATGTACAAACAGCATAAAAATGTCGTCATTCTGCTGGGGTCAGGTGGTTTTAAGATCACATTTTTACTTATCACCACAGTCTCCACTCTGGGCACATCTTTTGTTATTGGTCCTATTAGCATGTCTCGTCTCAAGACAGCCTCTGCCTGAGGAACTTTAGGACTAGCTGGGTTGACATTTTAAAAATGATATATTGTATGTTGCTGCTGCTGCTCTAGGCTACGATAAATTGAGAGATTTTTGTAAATGTCAAAACTACACTAAATCCCTGCAAGGCCATGTGAAAAAGTTGAGATGCCACACTGACAAAACACTGCACCAATTGTGGTCTATTTGTGTTCGTTAAGAGCAGGCTGGAAAAGGTCTAAAATAGTTTACCGGAGATAGATGTAACAACAGGAAGTGAGCAGCACTTTAACCTCCCACTCTAATATTCAAAACCCACAACTCGGCACTGTGCGAGCCTCCCAAGTGTTTGCTCGCTTGCCCTGAATGTGTACTTACAATGAGGCAGATGATTTAATACATACAAATAAGACAGGCTGCGGCGATATGGCTTTATTACTTTTGCAGGTATGGAAATATATCTGCATATGCGAGTGGAAACGTTGTGCCGTTTCCCTTGTCGAAGTAGTAGAAGTGGGAGGCAGATGGATGTTGGAAAAGCCCACGCGAAAGGAGCAGGACAAATTGGCGGCGTTTGGTCTTCACTTCTCTTTAATTAGACAGCGCTGGAGAGAGCCAGAGAGCTACCTGCCCACATACCTGCCAACGCTCCCCCCGCACTCTGGTACGCGCGGTACAACAGGGCCCGTTTATCATGCAGAGAGCAGAGCGAAGAAGTGGGACGGCTGAGATTTTGTGAAGAGACGTGCACACACCGCCCACATAGACTATATCCCTGTGTCAGTAGGGAGATTGGGAGGGAAAAAAGCCTGATAAGTTAGACTGAGGTAGCACAGAAAAGGCTTAGAAGAGGTAGTGACAAAGTAGTACTAAAGTAGCTTCAGATATAGCGACGCGGGGGCTTGTCTCGTGATAATAAATCTCGTCTTAAGACTACACTGCGCCGGGAAATTTATGTGGACACCTGGCCAGAGTAAGTGGATCCAAAATGTACAAAGAAAGAATGTGTTTAAGTAAGTCTACATGGAAAGAGGAGAAGGGAATACAGCAGAATGCTCAACATGGTTTAGTGAAAGGTTTACACTAATTAAATAAATCTTTTTTTATTACAAATGCACCATTCCAGATTTTAAGGTCCTAATACTGACACTGATACTTTCATTATCTGTCATTTCACAATACCAGGCAAGGCAAGGTTTTTTTTTTTTTTGCACAATTGATACACAGAATAAGAAAGGCTTCAAATCCACAATACAACAACATAAATAATCATCATAAATTGTACATTAAAAGAGAAGCAGAATGAAAACCTTTTAGTCATGCACAACTAAACAGAACCGTTTGGAGTCTGGATTTAGACATTGTCAAAGTAGAGGCCTGTCTCAATCAATTCCAGGACAGAGAAAGAGCAAGATTTCTTCATTTCTAGCATATCGCAAAACATATGTATGCTTCTAATAACAGACACAGAACAGCTATAAATAAAAAGTTCGAATATGAGAAGAAATGGGGTCAAAAACTGCCAGAAAATAGTGTTATTACATATGTTTGGTGTGAAATATGCAATGGTATACTTTATTATAAAACATTTACTATCAAAGCTAGAAGCTATTCAATAAAAGTTTGTTTGTATAGAACATACAGTGGATAATTCAGATGGTGCACTTAACATAGTTTTGACTTCATACTTTAAGTAAATTGGCTTGAAATATGAATATTAGGTCTGTATGACAATGCAGTGTGATGTTATTTAGGTTATATTGGTAGGATTACTCAAATTTGCTGTAAAATGTATTGATTATGATCAATTGGGTCAGTTCACCTGAAGACCTGAGGGCCAATAAAAACTGGTCTGAGGGCCACATTTGGCTCCCAGGCCATAGTTTGGACGCCCCTGGGTATAGAACATTTAAAAACAACTTCAGCTGACCAAAGTTCATCACATAAATGTTAACAAAAACAAAGGTACAGGTAATAAAATACATAGGAAAATATCTATAAAACACCAAGTTATTTTTCTGTCTAGCTAGTATTAAATGCCAGGGAGAAGAGGTGGGTTTTCAGTCTTGTCTTAAACTGTGTTAAAGACTAAAAGGATCTGACAGGCAGAGGGCGCTGTTCCATAGTCTCAAATATAAAATGCTATGACATATATAATTCTTGCTATTGCTTAGCAGTTAATATTTCAAACAGAGATTTCAGTTTCCTCTCAAATGTAAGCTCCGTTCAGAACATGCCCTATAGGGATGTCTTGTTGTTGCGGCCAATAACTTATATTTGCCAATACCAAAATCAATATGTTTAAATCCTTGGCAAGCCACAAATTGAAGTAAAATTGCAGTTAAACGTCCTGTATTATGCAAAATTGACTAGTGTGAGGTTTTAGTCCTGTGGGAATGTCCTTACCTCCTCAAAAACAAATCTGGAGTTGTGTTTCCATTCCCACACATTTGAGTAACCCTTTATTATTAGTCTGTCTACATCTCCAAAGCTCAAACTGCTCTGTTCCACCTTGTGACGTCATCATGTACTCGTTTTAAAGTTAACAGCTAATTTTAGAGGCTAAAACAATAGATGTAGGTTCAAAGTTTGGCTGCAAATGATCCAAATGATTCTAGTGAAGGTGTGTGGAGTGGAGCACACAGTGGAGCACTTCCTGTATTACCACATGATGACATCACAAGGTGGAACAGAGTGGTTTCTGTTTCTGAAAAACAGTACAGAAAAAAGTATGGCCTGATATATGGGGAACTTTTACCAATATGAAAGCCTCCTTTGATATCACCAAAAAGATACTGGCACTTAGACCTGTCGAGGTAACACATTTTGAAGTGCGATATACTGCTGAAGTGAAGTAAATGTAGACGAAAAACTATAATACTGAAACTAAACCACAAAGCAGAATTATCCCCCAAAAAGTATTCTAAATCTACATTATAGTTAATAAAAATATGCGCTGCAAAGAATAAATGGCTGAATGCAACACTTAAGTACAGGTAATTAGTTGTATCTATAACGATTCATTAAAGTTCATAATGCAACCCTTTTATCTTTATGTTTATTTATTAAATATGGGACAGTGCACATTAATCAACATGTGTTAGTACAACATGTAAATGAGAGTGCCACGCAGGCTCATTTCCATCTCCATACAAAACAGATATAGGCACAAAAGACATTAATGATCCGTGAATGTGTCATATTAGTAAAATTAGATAAAGCTCACACAGCACACAAATTAAAAACAACAGACAAAAGATCACAATCTCACAACAAGACAGAGACATTTGTTAAGATGTTAAAACACAGATAGATTCATCCATGTTATGCTGTCGTGTCTGATCGTTCAGAAGTCAGTGTTTCGCAGATCTACTCCTATAGAGAAGTGGTCAGTGGTTAGAGCATTGGTCTTGAAGGTCGGCGGATCGAGTCCACTCGGACCAAGTTCTGTCGTTGTGTTCTTAGGCAAGACACTTCAGGACATTGCCTAGTATGAATGTGTGCGTGAATGATGAAGTGATCGATGGGCAAATGGCTGGCAGCCTCGCTTCCGTCATCTACCCCAGGGCAGCTGTGGCTACAATAGTACCATCACCAAGTGTGGAGTGAACGAATAATGACTTCAGTGTAGCGCTTTGAGAGGCTTTGATAAAGCGCATTACAAGTGTAAGCATTATTATGAAAGGTAATGTTCTTAGTTCTGTGAGGATCATAGCTTGTAAATATAAATGCCAAATATGAAGTGATCATGGGCGCACTTCTGGCTCCAATTCATTTTATATTGAAAAACTGTGACTGCTGCAGTGAGCCTTGGTTTAAAAATGTTCGTATTAACCCGCTCTACATGATCCCAGGGTTTTTATTTCGCTGTTGCGTCTGTAAATCAACATTAATAACAGACGAATCAGGCGGCTTTTTTCCCCGAGGTCGCTCCCACTAGCGTTAGCAACAGGTTTGATTGACAGTGTTGCTAAGCGCCCGTTCCCTGCCAAACCAGCGTTGCGGGCGGGAAGGGGCATTACCTTCATTAGCCTCGCTCTGGATTGGCTCTTTGGTTGCTAAGATACTCACGGCTGGAACCAAATTCACCCCTACTGCTAACCTTTGTGAAATGTGCATTAAGTGTACTGGATACATGTGAGGCAAATAACTAAATAAATAAATAAAATTAACCTCAGAAGTAAAAAGTATTGTCCCATCTAACAAAATAACAGAATGATAAGACGATATAGTATTTCTCGTGACAGATCTGATGTATTGCCCATTCCTATGAATTCCTGTGAACTAAACTTGAATGTTATAACAAAAATCAAATGTAATCAATCGCAACACTACACTCCAACAAATATTTACTATCTGCAACACTTCGGCGTATTCCCAGCAATAAAAAGGTCAGGATATGTCAAAACTCCAAACATGGATGTGCCTTGTGGCGTAGTACCATTTCACAAGACACAGACTGGATTTCCTCACTCAACTCTTGTGTACAGAGAAATATAAGGGAATGTTTTTTATACTCAAGTGAATGAAAGCAGAACTGGATCGCAGTGTGTACTCTTATCCTTCAGAGTGGACTATTTCCACCAACACTTCTCGAAGCACATCTGAGGGTTGATTACTGTGACCCTCGTGGGACAAAAGCCTTTGTATCAGCTCTTTTTGTGAGCCAGATAAGGAGTTCCCGAGTTGGCGTGTCCTTCCTCCAAATCACCCAGGCGCTTATGGTGGACAAGTATAAGAAAAGAATGCAGACTATATTGCCAATAAAAGCCGAAGCCGTAGGAACGCAGTAGCTACAGAAGGTGCAGTCGATTTGAAGACTTTCCCATTTGGGGGTTAATGAGCTTCTCACCGCAGTAATCCTCGCTTCACTTGCACATAAAATTAATCAAGTGCACAGCTGCCAGTCACTTAAGAGCCAATTGGAACTCTCCATTAAGACCTGGCAATCAGCTGCTAATCATTTAGTTTTACAGACTGACAAGAGGCCATAAGCGCCTTTTACCACACACACCAGCGCCAATGCATTCAGAGGTCATTTTAAAATACAGTTTAAAGGTCAAATTTGTATAATTAACCTGCCAATATTATTTGTAAGGGTTTAAAGTTTATGTCGTTGGCATCACTAACGCAGAGTCCAGGCCTGATGTGATGTTTCGATGCATTTGGAGAAGATGGCACTGCATTGCTGAGTCACGTTGGGTAATACCAGTTGAATTACCTCAGATTTGTTTTAAGAGCACTTTAAAAAAGTCTTACATCTCAGATTGGACGGCAATGAATTTTCACTTGTTTGTTTTGCAGAGTTAGACTAAACACTAGAACTACAATTCAGCACATCAGGAACTTGAGACAGATTTTGGTTCCAAGAATTTGCTTTCAAACAGATAAATGGAAAACGAAGTATAGGTTGATAGTGCACCAGTGTTTCCTTGTGTACCCTCAGGGCTCCCCGTAGCGCTACAAAAGCACTTACCAGGGGGTACTTGGAACAATTTCACTAGTGTTTGAATATAAAATGTTCTGTGTAGTACATTTTATATACTTTGGATTGCAGACATATATATACTGGCAAATAAGAAAATCAAAATAATAATTGACAATGCTATTAAACTGATTTTTTTGCTCTCTACTCTGGAGTTAGGGGGCACTCTGAGTGTGGTACTCCTTATTATTACGATTTCTAGTCTGATTAATATTTCCTTTCATAATTATATTAACTCAGTTGTTGATGTCTGTATCAGGCCATTTGCTTCCTTTTGCTAAATACATAATGTGTCCATCAGCTCAGAGGTGGATGTATCATGGCAGATCAGAAAATTATATTTGATTGTTGGATTACTGGCTGTGGTCTGAAAAGAGTGAACCAGCTCATACTGTAGACATTTAGACAGAAAGGATTTTTGTGGTACTCCTGTAATAATCAAAATCTAGACCCACAAAACAGCTAATGTCTGCGTGATTCTCATTTCAGATAGCACTACTAGAGACATGACGACATTTCAATCCTTCCCATATTTTCAGATTGTATTTGCTGTATACTAGTTATACCATTAGTCTGATCGCCTTCCCCAGTGACATTTTTTCCCCGTGTTACATTATGTGCCGATTATAAACTGGACCTTTGAAAGAACCATGCTCCAGATACAAGCGAAACCGCAGCAAAACTTCGACTCTCATTAAAATCATTGCGGACATGGAACACTAAAATATGTATTTCATCCGTGCATGTTAATACACTTGTCTTTGCCTTTATCAAGGTTTAACGCTGTGTAACCTCCATCCATTATGGCTGCTCTGTGGGCTGTGTGAGAATCATTAACATGCCTTCCAGCACAGCTATCTGGCTAAAACAGGCGCGCAGCAGTCCAGGTAAACAACACACATCGGGCTGACATTTATTTGGTGAGCTGTGCCGGTGCCACCCGAAGCGCCAATCACCAGCCCTACACTGCTTATTAGAGAATGCACAATGCAATCTGATGTAGGCACTGTTACACTCCTGCTCCGAGTGCCACGGACCTATTCACTTTTGAACAACACAGCATAAGAAGGATAATGTATGGAGATAAGCACTTTACAATTCATTAGAAGGGCTCGCGGGAACAAAGTCACAGAACCAAGGCTCTGCAATGTGTTACTGCTAATGCTAGTGCTGCCTTCCCACTGGTGAGCCTGAAAAACACCAGACTAGTGTGGCACAGGGAGCTTTTATGTAAATATTTAGGGATGTCAACGCACACTCCTGCATGTTAAGTGTGCCGCCGATGACAGACTCAAGGAGCTCGGGCTGGAGTTGTGCGCAGTTTTCACCAATTTTTCCTGAATTTGCATAATAATAAAAAAGAAAGCACAACATTTCTTTGCAAGTGTGTTTTGAAAACCCATTTACTGTACATGGGGAAGTTTAATGTAGATTTGACAGTTGGGGCGGAACATAACAGCTTATAAAAACATATGGCTTAGTGCATTTAATGAAGACATATTTTGCTTTTGTCTGATATACAGTTACAGCCTGAGACACTCACAGAGATCTTTTTTTTTTTTTATATTTACAATACCGATCTAAACTTAATAAAAGACTCCACTGACTTCTGTTTGCAAACTGCAGTGCCTACGGATACAGTTCATACTATCAGTTTTCATTTGTGCCAAAATGACTTCACAATGCTGCTGAATCCTACGCATATCACAGATTAAGAAAAAAAAAAAAAATAAATCAGAGAATGTAGTAAGTACAGAGGCGTGGGTGTGCATTGGCCGGGGGTAGGGGAGAAAGAGAATTTTTGGAGCAATGGCATCTTGGATACTTTAATACTACTAAATGAGAAGCAAAACGTGTATCGATATGGAGTTTATTCTACATCGTGTAATCTTATTTTTCTTGGTTAATCAAACTTTTTATGTTTTTGTTCTGCCCCCAGTGGACAAAAGTATCTTCTGTTTTGAGTTAATGTGTTTTGCCTGTTCAGAGCTGCCGTATTGTTTCAGACTTCAACACTTGAATCATTTTTCGCTGTGTTTGAGCCGCTGGACTGTCGTTTGACCCTGTGTACATATCCGTCTGTGAGTGTTGTGGCTTTATAACATGTTGGCTCGCACTGTGGACTCATTTGGGGCACTTTGGGTTGATTTGCGGTGTATATTAGCGCTAAAGTGAATGACGCTAGTGGCGCTCATGTGTCTATGGAATATTACATTTATGTTAGCATGATGCTAATTGGAGGTTTTGGATGTTTTCACTAGTTACAGCATGTGCACAACACCAGCCCAAAAGTAGCTGTATTTTAATAAGCTACTATATGTTTTGTGCAGCTCTGCATGGCTTTTGTTTGTAGGAATGTGTAGGCATGATTGTAATATGCATATATTTTCTTGTGGGTTGCAGTTTTACAAAATCTACTCCATTAAATGTCTAATAGAGCAAGAGGCTTCCTGGGCGTTTTTGGAGAAGTCGTTCGCCATCTGTGGAACTAATTCTTAAACACTAGTGGAGGCAGAATAGTTTTCACCTTTTGCTTTTCCCTTATTGTTTGTGACGGACCGTTTTAGAAATAAACATCTCTTTATGTAAGCAACCCAACACAATCACCAGTGCCAAGAACATTTTCTTTTTGGATTAACTGTAAGATCTTTGATGCATTTCCCATGTTGCACATTATCCCCCTGTTTAATTGATTTAGATAAAGCCGAATCATTATATTTGTTTTTGCCTTAAGGTTTGGATAATGTGAGATCGTGACTATGATTTAGAGGGATTACACTTCAAATAGAACAAGGCAATTTATTAAAAAGGCAAAGTTTAAGAGAGAAAAGCACATATTGGGATATGAAGGGGAAAAGAACAGCAGGAGGGATGATGCTAGGATCTGACTTTACCTTCTGTGGGGTTGATCGCCTCTGGCAAGTGCTCCCACGGGAGAGTCCAAGAAGGACATGGATGAGGGAAGAACGCAGCCTCGATGCCGCTTTCCTATGGGAGGAGCAAACACACATACACATGCATAAGTTACCATAGAAACCCATGTTCATCCTTGAGGCACAGTGATCAAAATGGGGGTAAGGAGGTGAATGCAAAGAGACTTGACCACAGGAGGGTTTTTTTTTTTTTTTTTAATGTCCCTCCCCAACACCTGTATGAGTTCATAGCACTTGGACAATAAAAAAGCATCCTCATATTGATCAAAAAAGTAAAATAAAAATAAACTAACAATACAAATGTTTGCGATTGCCATTTAAGCACAACAAAATAGTCAAATTTCATCCTCCAAATTCTGAACTCTGCATTAAACTTAAAGATTGGCTGCGGATGTCTCAATTTAAAAAAAGACTTGATGTATATCTGGTCACATTTTTATATATCGCTTTTCCACCTTCAAGGCACTCAAAGCGCTTTACATCAAGGACACGCGCTCCCATTCACGCACACATTACGCAGACACTGAGGGTGAGGTGGGTTAAGTGTCTTGCCCAAGGACACAACAACAGCCTTCATCTGTGGGAGCTATAATCGCACCACCATCCTGCAACTCAGTGGATCCGCTCAACCAGTGATGTTTATGTTATAAGAGCGAGAATCGAATAGATCAGATCATTCAGATCAGTGAAGGAACACGCTACCAACTGAGCAACTGTCACCAATGAATAGAAATGATCAATCTGTAGGGACGTGGAATTAATGGAATTTGCTTAATCTTGAATGGAGACAAAAGCAGTTTACAGTTTCAGTGTAGTTAGCTCCTCCCTTCAGACAGATATAAGACAGTGTCCAGCAGTAATCTGACCAGAACTGAAGAAGACGCTTGGATGAGCAGTGAAACGTCTTCACTCTTACAACGATTTGTCCACTTGACAGATTTCCATCCATCCATTTTCTTCCGCTTATCTGGTGCTGGGTCGTGGGGGCAGCAGTCTAAGCAGGGACTCCCAGACTTCCCCCACCCCAGACACGTCCTCCAGCTCCTTCCGGTGGGACCTCAAGGCGTTCCCCAGCCGAGAGACATACTCCCTCCAGCGTGTCCCTCCTCCTCCCTAGGGAGCCGTCCAGTTGTTCCAGATTTAATTTAGTCGTTTATTCATTTAATTTAAGATTAAAGATTAATAGTAAAGACACAGAGGACCACACAGCTCTCTCAGTGTTAAAAGCCAGAGAATAAAAGTGCGTCTTAACAAGAGACTTAACATACTCCATTGTGGTGGATTTTTCAGAAGAATTATTACTAAAACTACTACTTTAACTTCATCCCAGCCCATTAATTCCACATCCCCACATTAGAACAAAACTTGCAGATTTGAAGAAGAGGCTGAGTACATTTCTCAGGTGTTTTATCATTCATTGACCAGCTTCATGCCTGCAGCTCACCTTTATTAGTGACTATGGTCCATGATTCTAGCTGGAACCCACCAAGGCATGGACTGGCTCAAGGCAAATTAAAAAAGCGAATTTGCAATTTTTTTTCCTGTCTAAATGCATGATAATATAAACAGCCTTGAAGTTAAAGTAGTTGTTTTAGTAATAATTCTACTGAAAAATCCCCCACAATGGAGCATGTTAAGTCTCGTGTTAAGACACACTTTTATTCTCCGGCTTTTAACACTGAGAGAGCTGTGTGGTCCTCTGTGTCTTTATTCTTTTTATTAATTTAATTTAAGATTCAAGATTAAGCAAATCAAAACAGCAATTGAATGAAAGCACTTAGCAAATCGCAAAGGCTTGAAGTACCATAATTTCCTCCATAAACTAAAAGATATCCGGTATATCTGTATAAACATGTTCAGCAATGTAATTCTTGTATTAGTTTGTCATTTCATATTTCAGTCTTTTGTGAATTCTTCTGGGACATGCTTTGAACAGAATCACATTATTAAAAGAGAAATTGCAAATCTAATCGCAATGCTTGTCTGAATGACTTTGCTGGTTGTACAGATTTAACAAGTAAGAAGAGAAGTGAGCATTTATCTGTTGTAAAAAATGTCTTTATTAGCGATATTGTCGTTGCCTGGTCTCTGTGCAGCACTTTGGAAGCTGTCAATGAAATGAAGGACTGGAGAACACCTTTCAAACCCTGCTCCTTCCCTGACTTCACCTGGTGACACTAACCCTCCAAATCTCCAGTCAGGAAAACCCTTATTTTGACTGGAGCACAGATTAAGCTGCTGTCTTATTTGCAGGCATTGCGCATAAAGCCCTGTCAATCAAACCCGGTGGAAAATGCGTTTGGCCTCTTCTCCTCGGCCGGAGACTGTACTGTTTACATTTTTGAGCGCTGGTTGTGTGAGTGGCATGCGCTGCTGTGATCGCCGGAGTGGGAAAGTGTCAGAGTTTATGGGGCGTTCTCGGAGTGGACAGTGTGCACAGATGGAGCCGGGACATCTGGTGCGCAATGGTGGAAGATCATTAGTCTTTATGGCACAGTATGGGATGCCATTCTTAAATGAAAACACACACATAGAGCACATATTTACAGGATCTGATTAGGGCTGGGTGAGTCACTTAGAAATTGAGTCAAGTCTAATTGTCAATAATATGTTTTTGTTTTTTTAAGGGGTCTGCAGCTAGACAATTACAATATCAACTTATCATTCAATATATGAAAGCTGGGACAATATTTTTTGGGGGTCAATACTTATCGTGTGTACTTTTTCTTTGCAGTAGTGGGGAGATCTTTGCTGTTTTTATGTAATAACGTAACATTTGAGCTGTAGAGAGTAGAATAAATAACTTCAATGGCTAATTATCAGTTAACTCCATAGACTGTATATATAAATAGACATAGCTAACATGCTAGCCGCCGTGATCCAAACAGGAAGTGATCATGAGCGCTAGATTGAAAAATTGTCATCCTTCTCTCTGTAATTGCTGCATTGAGTGTTCGTATTAACCCTCTCTGCATGATCCTGGCGTGTTTATTTCACTCTTGTGTCCGTAAATCAAAATATGAACATTAATAACAGACAAATCAGGCGCCTTCTTTCCCCGAGGTCGCTCCCGCTGGCAACAGGTTTGATTGACAGTGTTGCCAGGCGCCTGCTCCGTGCTAAACCAGCAGAGCGTTACCTTCAACAGCCTCGCTCCAGATTGGCTCTTTAGTTGCTATGATGATCGCGGTCAGACTTCCAAATATGGAACTCCAAATTGGCCCCTATAATCTCTGCCTCGATGAGCCTCGTTTGACTGGAGCCGAACGCTGTGGGTGACGTCACGCTCCCTTAATCCACTTCTTTATACAGTCTATGGTTAATTCTGCTGCTTATCTGTTGCAGCTTAGGTTTTTTAGTGATCCTGTTTATTTAAAAAAACAGTTTTACTTTGATTATCTTGCTTTGTAACAGTGGTTTCAGTATTATCACAGTTATTATCACAATATTTATCTGTAGCAATTTGTTATCATGACAAGCATGTGGGTTTGGGGCAGAGGTCAGACTTAAATTGAACTATTTTTGTTATAAAACCCCTGACTAAAAGTTTGTCTTGTTTATGTTCATGAATCAGTATTGAAAGCCATTTTTATTTTGTTTAAAAATAATAATAATAAAACTGAACCATAAGATGGAGACTGATCAATATGAGAACAATCACAATGTTTTGACAAAAAGTAGGTACTTTTCCTCCCACTCAGTTTACATTTTTTTGTCAAGTGAGGAATAATAATGAGTATTTTTTCTAGTGCATAGTCTACACGTTAAAAACTCTCAGGAAAGTAACTTTTGGCTTCACTGAAAAAAATCAGGACTCAATATATTTGTATCACTGAACCGTTACATCTGGTTCAAGCTTGTTTTATCAACAAAAAAGTTATCCAACAATGTCTTTTAATAGACTCCACTTTACAAAACAGTGCACAAGTCCCGTCGTAACTCTCAGCACATCTTGTTCTTGATATAACCCACAACATCACATTAGTATACACTTAGAACAGTAGAGTGGCCGAGATGCCAGAAACAGCTGCGGCTCAGACACTGTGCTGGCGACATGCAGCCATCCTTATAATCCCCCCAGGCGGAGAGAGAATGGTGGCTATTGTTTGCACACAGTCCTCTCCGTGTTAATGTGTGATTTCACCCCGCCATCAAAACTGTCATTTGTGCACGTCCGCACCTAGCAACACTTCATCCGGCAACATGGTGCGTACGCCCCCTCCTCTATCCTGACCACCCAGCTGCTAACGACCCACTCAAATCCCACTATTCCGTTCTTAAAACTAGATATTATTTTAAATGTCCGCCAGTAGGAAGCAGAAATATCCAAGCAGATAGAGGACAAGGCCGAGGGAAAAGTCCAGGGGCTCAAAAGTGTAAAGGTGGTAACGCCTGAGAGAAAACAAGTAACCCTGTCTCAAAAATATTACCAGTAAGGCAGAAAAATATAAAAATATATTGAAATCAAATCGAAATAGCAGTTTATAATAGAATGTCCTTTTTTAAAGAACAAAATAATCACTTTTTTAATAGCTGTGTTCCTTTACCTTAGACCCCTAAAAACATGTTCTGAAATGCACAGGATTCTTGGATTAATTTATAAGTTCATATTTCAGTCGTCTCTAAAATGTTAATGCTGGACTTTTTTACAATGAATGGAAGCCTACTTTTTAAAAATATATTGCATATCTAATCATTATATTAATACTTATCAGAAAAATAGCAATTAGATTTAGATAAGATCCCAAATCATGCATCCTAGTTACTACAATAAGTAGAGCCATATTAAACATGTTTAATTGTGTGGATATAGATATTGTCCACACTTTTCTGCCCTGTTAATACGCAAGACAGGGTTTGTTTTGGCTGGCTGTGATTGCTTTTTACAGCAGTTAAGCACAGACCAAAGGAGAGCCCTGTCTGCAAGAGCAGTAAAGACAAGCGTGTCTGCGGAGAACATGAGCTGTGCATTTTAGAAAACACTGCAGGCAGACAGTGCTCTGAACATACAGATTCTCAACAGTTCACAGTTAAGCCTAAGAGAGTGGTAAATATTTTATAATGTAGGTTGACTCAGTATGTTTAAAATCACTGAGAATTCAGCAATACACCATCACATTTAGATTGGAAGAGCTACGTTTTTGTTTCTGAATATGCAGATGTGTTAAAGGCACAACAAGAACTACACAGAATTACATGTTGTGTTTACCCAACACAACAGAAAAGCAACAATTTAAGTGACAATGACAGCCAGAAGCCAAAACATTATCACAGAGCTACACTGGCAGGCAAATCAACTGGAAACTCAAGCATGAAATTATAGGATAATGGTTAACGAGCAGTTGCAGCCTCTAAACACTTTATCTCCACTTCAGCAGGACACGATTTGCATTCAGCGTAGGAGCATGTTTAAACAAAAGTGTGTGGAGATGACAAGGCCTGATAAAAAGTGAGGACATACTTTGAGTTTGGTCAGAGTGGGCCTCGGGCCTCCAACAAACGGCAGCTGTTGGCAGGTCTCCTCACACTCCAGTAGGCTGCTGGAGCTGTGCTGTGCCGTGGGCTCTGACGGACGGGGAGGGGGGGTCTGCGGGGTGGAGAGGGTTATCCCACAGGCTTTAGCTGCACGCTGCACCCCAGGTACCTCCTGGACACGGCTGTACCAGCGCAGCAGGCGGGGCAAGCGGTCCAGAACCTTCTCTGCGTGAGTTTGTAGAGAACTCTATGAAAGACAAAGAGAGGAGCGAAAAATGAGAAGGTGAAGAAACTGAATAAATTATTTATCATCAGGTGAGTCAGCTCCGGCACAGGAAAATGTCATGTTCCCTGGAACTCACTCATCACTGTAGCGGGCAGGCATGAACAAGAGACCAGAACCAAAACAGAGCCAAGTGTGGAGGAGGAGAGAGGAACACAAAGACATGATCAACTGTGTGTCCTGCTGCTGGGAGAGAGGGACTAAACAGAGAGAGAGAAAGACTAAACAGAGAGAGAGAGAGAGAGAGAGAGGAACTAAAGAGAGGGACTAAACAGAGAGAGAGAGAGGAACTAAACAGAGAGAGAGAGGGGACTAAACAGGAGGGACTAAACAGAGAGAGAGAGGAACTAAACAGAGAGAGAGTGAGGGACTAAATAGAGAGAGAGAGTGACTAAACAGAGAGAGAGAGGGGGACTAAATAGAGAGAGAGAGGGACCAAACAGAGAGAGAGAGAGAGGGACTAAACAGAGAGAGAGAGGGACTAAACAGAGAGAGAGATAGGGACTAAATAGAGAGGGGCTCTAAACAGAGAGAGAGTGAGGGACTAAATAGAGAGAGAGAGAGTGTGACTAAACAGAGAGAGAGAGGGGGGGACTAGAGAGAGAGAGAGAGAGAGTGACTAAACAGAGAGAGAGAGAGAGAGAGGGACTAAACAGAGAGAGAGAGAGAGGGAGTAAATAGAGAGGGGCCCTAAACAGAGAGTGGGTCTAAACAGCAGGGGACCAGCAGACACATGGTCCATGGGACAGATAGGAGGCAGGGGCCAAGCCTGGGCAGAGAAGAGCTTGGTTGGACAGAGATGGCCGTTAAGAGGAGACACGCTACATGGAGTGTGAAACTGGAAACCACTGGAGCACAGCTGACTACTAAAAGCCTTATTGTGAGAACTCAAGTTTATTCTCACAGTGCCCAGAGAGGTGGAGAAGGCAGAGACAACTCAACCAATCACAACAGAGCACTACTCATCACCACAAACATCTACCACATTCTAAAATAGTGAGAAATTGTCTAATCTCCAGGTGCCTTTGAAGTTGAAATATGTGCAACAAGCCTTAGGGCTAACTACCAGCACTTTTTGATCAGCTGCAGAGAGAAATACGTTTCCAGAGAAAAGTTATTGAAATGCATTTTAACTTGTGCATGTGAATAGGATGCCTCCCACTGGCTGTTATCGCCCTTTGCCAGGTGCACAGACCTCCAGAGAGCGAGCGAGAGCCTGTGCCAAGTGTGATGCTGCGCAGCTCCTTCACTTTCACTTCCTTCACTGCCAGGACACATGAAAAGCCCAGAGAGCTGCTCACCTTCACCACACTCACATAACCGAAGTCATGCTGAACTTGCCCTATTAGAATACAGACATCCTCCGACAGCATTAAATACAAGTAATTTTTTTTTTTGATGAGACGGTGAGAGGTGACAGCTGAACAGTGCAGACAAATGTTTGACATTCACTGTATTCTTAGTTTTATCAAAAGAGAACACAAATTACTCCCCTGATCCAACAATACAGTAAAACTATATACAGATCTGATTGTCTGCTCCAGCCTCCATGCCACTCAATCACAATCTCTCTCTGCCCTCCCAACACTAGGCCTGTCACGATAATCACTATAACTACTTATCGTTCTATATTTGAAAGCTGGAACAATATATTTTGGGGCTCCAAATGTATTGTGTCTTTGCAAAAGTGGAGAGATTTGCGGTATTTTTATGGTATTTATATGATAAGGGTTGAGCTGTAGAGGTAAAGGTAAGATGAGGTAGAGGTAAGTTGTAAAAGTAACTTCTGTGGCTAATTATTGCTTCATTACACTATTTATTTGTTGCAGCTCATGTTGCGTAATGACACTGTCTATTTAAAAATGGTTTTCATGCACTATCTTGCATTATTGTTATTGTATCGGTGGCATAAAGTAGTTTCAAGATTATCGTTTATCATAGTACATCTCGTTATCGTGGCAGGCCTACCCAACAGTCAAACATGTCCAGAGGGGAACCATCAGGAGCAACATTTAATATTATAAATATTATTAAAGTGTGCATCATATTTTAAAAGGGTATATTTCTATCAAACATTTCATAAAGAATAAGGAGTAATATCCTGCTTTCAGAAACTACAGTGTCCAATCAGATTTGGTGTTGTTTTGTTCAGAACTGCTCATTCACTCGCTTGGCCTGAAGACAGCAGCAGAGGGCGCTGGCATTAGCACTGACCAATCAGATTCTCTCTATGCAGTTGACCGACAGGCAGAACCAGCACTAGTGCATTGGTATACTCCTGCTCTTGCTGGCCCGTCACCGTTTTGCTTGTATTAAAAAAGTTTATTGACGGCTAGTTTGATCAGCTCGAATTTTTTATTTGGACTCAGATTTATTTTAGTCCAAATAAAATAAGTCCAATATAATTTATTTTCAAAGGAGAGCAGTTTGTGCGTGTCAAGTTGTCCTGACATGTTCAAAATAGCACCTAAAGACTACCAGGCTCTGGCAAAAGACTTTACTGACAGCCGGAGCCAGGTCCATCAACGGAAATTTGGGGACAAGAAGGCAAGAAGCCTCATATGGGCCCTACTGTCATATATAGGAAGAGGGTCCAATTCTGGGCTCCTAAGACACTGGGGCCTGGGACAACAGCCCCCTTTCTCCCCTCTTGTCGACTCAATATTCGGAGCTCGGGGAGCACAGAATGAATGAATTGTTGGATTACACATCAAGTGGCCAGACGTACAAGAAGTGCATCTGAGGAGACAGCAGTGATGAGTGTGACTGAAGTGTAGTAACAGTGTGCTGCGTGTAATCTGATATAATGCCGCCTGTGCACAGTGACTAGGATGGTAGCTAATGAGGTAACATAAAGGAAAAACATGCGTCTTTACAGCTGTGTTCTTTTGTTGATGTTCGTGCTTGTTCTAACGCTGCATGTGCGCTCATGAGGTATCGATCAGCTGATGGTTTGTGATGGGGAAGTGTGCGGAGATTAGTGGTGCGTTTCACTCTCACTGCTCATGTTTTCCTGCATTTAAACATTAATATAGTCAGCGTCGTTTAACTTCTAACACCAGTGGTTGTGGACATTCAGCTCATGTTACGAGCACATTAAAGTGGGTGGTTCTTGGTGTCTGCAGCGAGCCCTGCCTCCGTGCACCTCTGCAGGTGTGTGCAGGGGCTGAGGCTGTGTACGATCGCTTTGGCATTTTTACTGCTATTTTGAATATTTTGAAAATGTATTTAGTTACAGAGTACTGAATAACTGTATTAAAATGTGTTTTGTAATGTAATCTGTTATATGGTCAATGTAAATGTAAAAGTATTCAAAATATTCAGAATACAGTACTCTAACTTGCATTTAAATGAAATAACACAAGATAGGGTTAAAAACAGCTTTTTTACATTTCAGTGTTTGTTATGAATTTCATATCACAAATTAGAGAAGGAAAAATCACACTTGCTTTCACCACAAGAGCAGTGTTTTATATTTTTCTCACTAATAAGGTGCACAGTTTCAACTCAAAAGTGTGTGATAAAGAACTACAATCTATTCCTTTGATTTATAAAAAGTAACTGTATTCTGAATACCGCAAAATGACAGTAACTCTATCAGAATACAGTTATTCAGAATGTGTATTCTGTATATGTAATTCTCAGTTATTTCGTAAATGTAAATGTGAGTGGCTGAAGGCCCAGGCTCAGAGGACAAGGTTCGCCACTGAACATATAAAAAAGAAGTATTCTCATTCTAGCAAATCTAGAATATTCATGCAAGTGTTTGAGTTGTAGAGCCGGAAGGCTACTTTCAAATACTTTCACAAGTTTTGAGTGCTGAGTAAAAAATACTGCACAAACCTAACAAGGTTTACAGTTAAAAATGATTGAAAACAAAAAGCATTACACCACGATGACTCTTTGGGTCACATACATCATTATGTCAGGACTCTTACCAGATATTGATGGATGCAGGGGAGAAGGACCACATCAGTCAAAGTGAAGTACAGCCCCTCAGCAAACACATGCTCCAGAGGCGGTAGCTCTGTTGTTTTCACTTTCCTGATCTCAGAGCTCTCTCTAGTGGCCGATCCAGGATCTGCATCCATTGACAACTTTGCAAGGGCAGCATCTAGCTCTAGTCTGTCATTACATTGTTGAATATTATCCATGGTCCAAACAGGTAACACGGTTGTTCCATTTTGTTTTTGTTGCTTGAGCTTCTGTCTTCTGATTTTATCATCATTGTGAACTTTCACAGGTTCAGACAGACGTTGTTCGAGAGTGAGGATGGGGAGAGGGAGCCGAGTTTCTACATTAGTAGGATTTCTTAAATGTTCCTCGACTGAAGAGGGGATGCCCAGTTCACAAAGCCGTGTCCATTTGCTAACCTAAGGGGAAAAAAATACATGTTAAGCTTTTTAACATTTCCCTCAATACTTTATTTCAGTCAATATGTGAGGAAAGAAAAAACTTAAAAAATATTTGTACAGTTTTTTGTTTTTTTTGGGGGAGGGTTTTATGTGCAATTGCAAAAAATGTTTAAGATATGAGAGCCAATACAAATGCTGCAAAGGCTATTTTGAGGTGTTTGGATTATAACCATGGACTAATGTCCATTCATTGTCATCACAGACATACTCTCTTAAACACACAACATACACTGCAGGCAAGGTGAGTGAGGTGGACAAGATGACACGATGTACTATGAGCCACTGCCACACACTACAGCATCTGCAAATCCCAGCAATCTCCCATCCCAGTACTAGCCAAGCCCAGCCCTACCTAGCTTCCAAGATCAGGCATTTATTATGAATTATAATAACAGAACATATCCAAGTTAATATGTGTTCTACTTGTATAGGCCTGGCTTCGTAATCATCCTGTACAGCTCTGTGTAATACCACCACAAGCATAGAAATTACTAAGGTCTGTCCATCGACCTGTGCAAAACTACAATTCACCATGTCTCCAACTAACCTCAGCACAAGCCTTCAGGCAGGTCTTCTTGAAGCCCAGCAGAGCCAGCACATCATTTCTAGAGGGGTCAGTCTCCACAGTCCTGTTGATGATGTGTCGAAGTACCACAGCCAGTCCAGCTCTGCACAACCTCCCAGTCTCATCCAGGACAGAGGGCAGCCGACAGCCCCTGACCAGCGGGGGCAGGCACTCCAGCTCCACGTGGGACACTTCCAAAAACTTGGGTAAGTGATGTTTTAGGGATTCACAGCTACCTGACTGGGTAGAGGAGGATACCAGGAACACCTCAAAGGATTTGCATTCAGTGTATGACAAGAGGAAGAGGACAACAGACGTGTGCAATGGCAGACAAGGCTCTCCATTCTCTTGATAAACTTCAAGGTACAGAATGGGAAGCTTTTCCTGAGATTTCATCTTCTAAAATACAAAAAAGGAAAGGTTTTAATTACAATTTCCAACAACACATCAACCCAAATAATGTAGATAAAACGTATAATTAATGCACAAAGCTAGCATTATAATGAAACATCGTTACTTACAGCAGGTACAGTTTAAATACGAAATATACACGTTTTTTAGACCCACGTTGTTTTGTTTGCTCAAACTTCCTGGACTGCTTCTTCTCCTCAAGGCAACTAGAGTCCCACAGCGCCATCTACTGACTGTAATTGAAAATCAAGCTATAAAAATCAAAATATAAAGGAATATATTTTCTTTTCATAATAAAAAAAAAATAGCGTAATGCAGCAAAAGATGCTTGTAAACCTAGTTGAATTTTAAAGTGGGAAAACATAAAATAATTACAGTTATACCTAAGGTTCCGCTGTCAGTTTCTTGTACATTCCGGAAACGTTTAACGGTTGCACAAGCTACACTTTCAAGGAAAATTGGTCGGAACTGGTCGCTTATTTTGTTGTAGTGAGAGATCAAAGCGTTATTCCCAGTCCTGGAGAAGATTATCGTCGTAAATATATAGCTTTAAGGTGAGTAGTTATCAAAGCAGTCTATTTCAGTACATCTGGCTTTGTAATTTCCTTGTACGAGATGATATGATCGCCGGTACTCTCCGTCTCCACTCAGAACCACTGTCGTTACTGGGATACTATTGTTTTCATAGCAGACCAGTTTAATCACTGCCAAATATCCTTTTTTCTTGGATAATTATTAAACAGACAGTAATGATTATAAATTACCTGATATTTTTGTTAGTTATTTGTTTGTTTTTTTCACCATCTTGCACATTTTATTTATGTTTTTTTACTGAAAGACCAAAAGTTAATTTGTAATGCTCTGTCTCACTGTAAAAAAATGCTCATAATTGACTGTTTGAATTGGTTTGGACTGTAGGAAACATACTGTATTGGACATGGGGACATTTATTGTATTTTACTGCTAATGTGCTAATAAAATGCCCTGGGACTGCACATAGAAACTAGCAGTAGCTAAATCTGGTACAAATCATTTTTTCTTTTGTAAGATTAATGAATTTGCACATGGTCCCTGACAAATAAAGAAGAAAGAAAGAAACAGTTTTACATACAGTTTAGATTTACATACAGAGTATCCTTGATGTCAAAAGCATAATTGTGTCATTGTGTTGTTTGTTTATCTCACAGTCCAAAGCTATGGCTGGACCGGTCACTCTGGAGTTGGATCCTATTTTCCTAAAGGGTCTGAGTTACCTTCACTCCAAGAGCAAAGACTCTGCAGAGAAACTCAAAGCACTGCTCGATGAGGCTCTAGCAAGAGGAAGTGACACATCCTATCGCATAACACAAAAAGTACCGTTTCTTTTACATCAAGCATTATTATTTCTTTTCTTATCTCTTTTTAACTTTTTCTTGCCTTGTCTTGAATTTGTAGTAATGCAATATTTTGCTATTTACAGGATGTAGAAATTTCCAAAACATCCATCTCAAAACTCAGCCTGAATAAACAGGATTCTAAGTCATCGTCTAGTTCCTCATCCTCCAGCAGTAGCAGTGGAAGTAGTAAGCCAGAAAAGAGCAAAAAAGAAGCAGAGAAGAGGTCCTCTGAGAAGGTAATGTTACACAGTATCAAATGTGAACAGTTTGTGATTCTCAACCTGCATTTTTAACTTTGTTTGTGTTGTGTTTATGATTTGGATCAATAGGTGAGAATTGAGTTGTCTGACGTGGATCCACCAAAGAAACCCCGACTTGAGAAACAGGAGAACCGCTCTTCACCGATCACTGTGCAAACCAGCAAGGACCTTGTGCCAAATATCAGTGACTATGATGAAACAAATGCAGATGATTTTGCTATGGAAATGGGACTGGCCTGTGTTGTATGCAGGTAAGTTTCTTTTCTGCGAGATTGCCCTAGCACAGATATATTGTTAAAGCAGCTCTTGATGACGATATTAAAGTGTCCTGTCTGTGACTACTCTTGAAACATTTTTATTATTAGGAAATAGGAAGGCTATTTGTATGCTAGTTGATAGCATTGCCATGGCAACATGGTTGTGAAAAGAATAAAACATCACAGTGAATAATTAGGATGTTAGGAATGCATTAGGAAAGGGAGAAATAAGGTTTGCCTGCCAACATTTAAATAAATTCACTGGTTCTGTTTTTTACATTTTTAACACAGTAAAAATCAGGTACAGCCTCTTTTAAAATGAGAAAAAATGTGTTCATCCCAAAAAATGTTTATACAAGTTGTGTTTTGTGTTTTTCCTCAAGACAAATGACTGTGACTATGGGTAACCAGCTGGTGGAGTGTCAGGAATGCCACAACTTGTACCACCAAGACTGTCACAAGCCCCAAGTGACAGACAAAGAAGTGAACGACCCACGACTTGTGTGGTATTGTGCCAGATGCACTAGACAAATGAAGCGAATGGTAAGCAGCCATGTCATAAACTCTACCATATGTGTAATTTGTTGCATTATTTTGAAATTCCTGGTGATTTTAGGCACAGAAACCTGCTCAGAAGCCATCTCCAGCCTCCGCATCATCAGCACCTGTTGTGAAAGACACACTGGTGAAAAAGACCGAGCTCAAGTCCAAACCAGAGACATCAAGCACTTTCCAAACAAGCACATTTCAAGCATTCAAAAGGACGGAGGTCAAGGTATGTTGTGTTCAACCTCTGTAGACTGGTATGTAGCAACTGATAACGTAATTACAGCCAATAATAATGGCCAACGATGTAATAATTTTGGTCAAGTTTAAATGTAATAAGCCCATAATGTAATAACAGGCCATTAATGTAATGACTATGATGAGCTAATAAGATAATAGAGTTTTGATGATAATTACTACATTATTTGTTGCAGCTGTTACATTATTAGAGAAAATTGCCCCTGTTAGGCCAAAGATATAATAACCAGCCAGTAATGCAATAACTTGTTACAGTGTTTCTCTGAAAGGTATGTGTGCTACAAGTGGTATGCAAACTCCTGCAAGTGGTACTTGGACAGCTCTGCAGTTTATGAGTTTGCCTGAGTTCATTTTATCCACTTTTTGTCTTCTTTTGGTTTTTCTATTGTTTAGAATTACAGTGGAAATGATGTAGTTGACTATTGGACTTGGTTTAGCTCTAGATTAGACCTAGAATAGTCCTGGTTTAGATCTGGTGGCCCTTGGAAAGCCAAATCTTTTCTTTTGTGGTACTTCATGTCAAACATTATTGACTATTATTATGTTATCAGTTGCTAAATTGAATATTTGTGTTGGAATCTGTACGCCCTTTGCTCTTGCTCAGTATGTCTGCAAAACGTGGGTGTAACAAAGGGCTTCACTGTCGCTCACCACAAGTTTAGTTTGTTTAGATGGTGAGTTTGTTCCGCTGTAGGGACATATTTGGTTATGTAAATGCAAGTCTGGCCGAGGTAAACATTCCAAGACTTTCTTTAGCAGCACAGAGCCAAATGCAAATGCTGCAACCTTCTCTGTCTCATGTTATGTAGCAAGCAAACAATTGACTAGAAGGCAAATGGATACCACTGCTCTTTCCCATGCATATTCAGCTGCCTCACTAATGTCACCTAGGTCTTGTACTTACAGTTTTACAGGGCTTTAGTTGATGTAAAAGTAAATGCCATAAAGTAGGGTCAATTCAGTATACTTCCTATTGCCAGATAACATTGAAGGCTTTTAAGTTCAAACATTCAGTGTCACATCTTTGTACAGATCCACACAGAAACTGATGCAACACTGCAACTGCATCGTTTGGGATGAAAAAAGTCCACTTTAAAATACTTACACCCTGTCATTTTTGGTCTTGGTCTTTGGTTACAGGAATGCTCTTCAAACACATAGCAAGCGGCACAGTTTTTATACAAATACTTTGAATATTATTTGAATGTTGTCTTGTCACAATACTAAAATTTTTAACTATTTCGATACTAAGGAATAGACTTGACACTCAATACCGATTCCGATACCACAAAGATAATTAGAAACAGTCTTTTTTTAGATAATAGAACATGATTTTCAACATTAAATCATAGTACTTTCTTTTACATTACTCTGTGGCCTTACATCTGTGTAATCCCTCAGTCGTCCAGGTCGGTTCATGGGCGTATACTAGTCTATGTGGTCTTATTTTTCTGATACAGCTCAAGATCATTTTAAAGCTATTCATGGAGGTTCAATTCTTCCTGGGAATATTACTTTTTAGTATCGATACCTGCACAAATGAGTATCTAGTTTTGATATTAGTTTTGGTATCGATTAGGATCTGATTTTTGATGCTTCTGACAATCCTTTGTGAATGCAAAATATTGACTATTTAAGCTTCATTTTTGTTTTGTATTTTCAACTTTGAATTAATTCTCTTATGACAATGATACAGGCATCCACGACTTCAGCAAACCCCACCAGCAGCAGCGCCTCCTCCTCTGGCAGCGGTCTTACAGGCTGGGCTGCATTCGGTGCCAAGACCAGCTCTGCTCTTCCAACTAGCTCTAAGCTCGGTTCTTCAGGTTCGAGCAGCAGCAAGACCCTAACCACTCCCTCGGGTCAGAAACCTGTTGGGCTGTCTGGACTAGCCGGGGCTAAGTCTGGCCTCGCGGGAGCTAAAATCCCCAGCAGCGGTAATGGAAACGGCTCCAGTCAGGCTCCACTTAAGCCTCCGCCTCTGACTCTGGGTAAGCAGCCAGTAAACCGATCGTCCAGCGGGGAGAGCCAGGGAAAAGCTCCATCAGGGGCCGGATCTCCTGGAGCATCCCAGGCAGGTGCAGGTGGGAACGGGGCGTCTGGTGGGAACGGAGGAGGAAACGGGAATAATGGAAATGGCTCAAAGGCAGCACCGGGGGCTAAAGAGCCCACCTCTCAGGAGTCCCAGCTCAATGCCATGAAACGCCTACAACTGGTAAAGAAGAAAGCAGCGCAGAAGAAAATGAAGAAATAAGGAGTAACTGTTGTATTAAAACCAAATGTATAAACGTGGAGTTTGTGCCAGAGCTCTGTGTGCGTCATTACAACATCATGTACACGGAGAAAGACGACCTTATACTTGAATTTATGTTATGTGCTGCCAGACTCTGTGTGCCTCATTTTGTCCTAACTACTGCTAAGCATGGGAGGTCTGTCCCTTTATATCTACACCATTAAAAATATCTAAAATATTTCATTAATGTTTAATGATAATGTGTTTTATGGAGTACATTATGAAAAATAAGATGTAAAATGAAGTATTACATATAATTAAAATTTTTATTATAGTAATTCACTTCACATTAAACATTCCATTCATATATAAATATCTTCACATAGAATTTACTTAATCCATAATTGCATAAAAAATATAATTATTTTGACTAAATCTACATCAACACTGATGTACAAAAAGTGCTCAGGATAGTGCCCTTTTTTCTAGTCACATTCATTGTCTGAATTTTATAAATTACAAAAAAATGTAATTAAACATTAGCTGTCTGTTGATAACTAAACACTTTTGGTACTTTTGACTCAGTTTGACAGTATGCAGGTGCAGCAGGACACATGTTTGCTGATGCTGAACAGGCCATAGACGGACCAGTGGGGTTGCAGTCTTGTACATTCTGCCTGTCTCATCAAGCGTAGGACATCTTGCCCAGGTAGTTGGCTGGAACATAGCCCTTCTGTCCGTTGGACTCAGCCAGCCACCACTCTTTATTTCCCCCCAGGTCACAGAACTTGAGGATGCGCACATGCTGGTACTCCTGCAGGCTCAGCTCTTGGTCACAGCGGGCTTGAAATGCATATACGGCATAAAACTGTGGGAGGGAAACAGATTTAGATTCAGATACATACATATTTGTGCAGTGGCAAAGACAGTGAACAGGTTTGTTGCATTTTTAGATGTAAAATACAGCGGAACAGAAAAAGTAGAGAACCAATTCAGTATTTCAAAGTGACATACATATAAAATTGTCTGATCCTTTACATCCACTAGGGGGTGTTGTTTATTACATACTTTCTCCAGAATGCCACTTCACTTACAGTAAATAATTTCTTCTCATTCTCTTCTAATTCACTCTCTTCATGTCACTTATAGCTTCAAATTGTACGATATAATTTAACAGTGTTCTGTTCACTTTTAGTTTTTTATCTAGTATAATGTTATCATTTTAAAACCCACATACATCACCAAATCACATTACAGAGAAACAGAGAAAACATCCCACCCTTAAAAACAAAAACAGATTCTAAGTCAAAGAAGTTGAATTTATGGCCTATGTAGTCCTGGGCAATTAATCAAATTGAATTTAATTTGTTTTATTTGTCAAGAATTGACATTATAAAAAAATATTGTAATTTAAACTATTAAATATGGATTATATATCTGTAAAAATGTAACTGAAGACAGATCACAATTTCCTAGCAGCCTAGCAGCCACTGATCTGACATTGATTCAAATTTATGAAATTGTTCCAGTGAAAACAAGGCCACACTGAGGGCTCAGCCCTGTCCCCCAGCTCTACGTATGATTTGTAGTAAAGTGCAAAGTAAAGACGGATGGCTCCTTTTGTAACTTTTATGGTTTCAATTAATTTAAACTTTTACCTGTTGAGTATCGTCAATAATATCATCCCCATCCACAGAGACCCCCTGGTCCTCGGGGCTGTCCTGCTCCCCCTGCAGGCCGGACAGGCTGGAGCTGCTGTCAGTGGTGTTGAGGTTGAAGCTGCGCAGGCTGCTGCTGCCACTGCCCGACACAAACAGGCTGATGTTGTCAAAGTCCTCGTCCAGCAGGAAGGCCGGCTGCTGGGTCGGTGGCTGTTCCCGAACTGGCTGCCCTGATCTCTGAGAGTCTCGCTGTGGGTTGTACTGCTTCAGAAAGGTGGAGTACATGTAGCCCTGAGCACCTGAAAGAGGCACCAACGATGTAATGAGTGAGAATGTAAGAATATTGACCTTACATCAAAATATCAAAACATCTGACTATGTTCTGACTGTATCATTTTGCACCATGAGCCACAGTAATGTAATGTGTAATGTAATGAGTGAGAATATCAAAAATGGTCATGACAGCACATATTTCTACTGTCAACATAATCTGGAAACAAACCCTGGATGATGTGAGAATATTCATACAGCTGACACAAACACACAAGACAACAACAACTTTCTGGGAATACCTCTAATCCCAGAGGAACAGACGAGCCTGTGAAGAACGCACACACACACACACACACACACACACACACACACACACACACACGCACACACTGTTTTTTCCAAAGCTCATAAAAGAACTTGTTATTGCAGCGTATATGGAGCGTATGGAGCGTATGGAGCGTGCAGCCTGCGTCTCTGTCCTTGTTATGATTACCCAGAGGAGATGCTTTGTACTCCAAGCAACTGTTGGTTCCAAACAAGGTGTTGGGATTTCAGCTCCTGCAGATGAGATGTGGAGCGAAGAGATGGAGACACACTAGTGCATACTCTGTTGTGAGGCAACCAACTCCACAACACAACAGCCGCCACTGGGAACGAGGCAGCTACTCTCACTCTTGTGACGTGCAGTAAAGTTTGCAATGTTTTCACACATTTTGAAATGCACGCAGGTCTATTCGGTGCACAAACAGGCTCGGATGACTCAGTACAGTACAGAGTTTGAGGTGAAATCTCATTAACCTGTACCTGTGGACTTCTGTGATTCCCAACAGAAGTCAGAGTAAAGCAAGACGAAGTTCAAATCTGTCAACTGGACAAATCGTTGTAGGAGTGAAGACGTTTCGCTGCTCATCAACTTCACCAGCAATCTGATCAGAACTGAAGAAGAGGCTTGGATGAGCAGCGAAACGTCTTCACTCTTACAACGATTTGTCCAGTTGACAGATTTGAACTTCGTCTTGCTATGGATCAGACCTGGACGACTGAGGGTTTACACAGAAGTCAGAGTAAGTTACACAACACAAACTCCCATAAAAACACAAAACAATAAAGGTCCAAATCTGACAGTATTGTATTATTACTTTAGTTTTAAGTTCCACTAAACCAGACATGCCCAAACTGTGGCCCAGGTTCCCAAATGCGGCCCTCAGAGCAATTTTTCTTGGCCCTCAAGCTTCCAGGTGAATTGTCCAATATTACCTTAAACAGTAGTTTTTACTGTACATTTCTGAAAATCTACTTTAACAAGCCCATATCAAATGTTTAATGTGTCCCACTGAAAATGTAAGCATGAATAAAAGTTTAGTGGTTCAGTCTAACTTGTAATAATAATGCAGATTTGAAGTATTCACTGTGTTGGTGACCAGTCTACGGCCCTCAATCGGCCCTCAGCTTTGTCTGTGTTTTTATATGTGGCCCTTAATGAGAAAAGTTTGGAAACCCCTGCACTAAACCAACAGAAACAAAAGGAAAATACAAAAAAATAAAATAAATACAAAATCAAATCCCACTTTACAAACACTATTTATTGTGACTGTGGTCAGGTTTTCGACAAAGATTCTAAAGAAAATGGTTGAAATTTTGTATCACAGTAGTAGAATAGAGAATTGTAGTAACAAAATCTGGTGTATGTTTTAGATTGACGAGGGAAACTGGAACGCCCGGAGGAAACCCACCCACAACCAAGAAGAAACATGCAAACTATGTAGAGAAAAACCTGAAACCTTCTTACTGTGAGCCACCATTCTGTGCAGTGTGTAAATCTCACAAACACACACTTACCTCCAGAGTGCACGAGCCAACGACTGCTGCTGCCGAAGGGGTCCGAGTCCTCCAGAAGAGCCACCAGCTCACCCTCCAGCAGGCTGAGGTCCTGCTCCTGGCAGCCGTTGCACTTTCTCTTGAGCTGGTAGATGCGCTCCAGGGGGTACTCCGCCAACAGCCAGGTACGCTGCTCCTCAGTCTGATGCTGCACCTCAGGAATCTGCCCAACACAGCACAGGAGTCACAACACTGAGTCTGATATGAGAGCGAAGAACCACATGGACAGCTGATCTGAAGAGGTGAGAAGTGAGAACGAACCAGCAAATACAACAGCACACACTCCAGCTCCAGGTGCAGAACATTTTTCTTGTTACCTCCACAAACTTATTAAGATACAATACAGCCTGCTCTTTGTAATAGGCATTTATTGGGAGGGTTTTCACTTACTTTTGAACATTGATACAAGAACATTTACCGTATTTTCCGGACTATACATCACACTTTTTTCATAGTGTGGCCAGGGGTGCGACTTATACTCAGATATATTTATATATAGATATATCATATTTATATAGTAAGTAAGAGTAACTGTGAAATACACCTGAGTCACTATTAATTAATTAAACAAGAGAGAAATGTGAGAAAATGTTAATGCCTGTCAGAGAAAAGTGCATAAAGTGTGTGGTGAGGGGTTTTACAGCCTTAAAACATATAGAATAATAGTTTAAAAAAAATAAAGCTGTCTACTTTTTTGCCTACTGTGGGTTATTTTTAGAAGGTGGCCACCTCAATAAACGAGGGACCACTGCATACGTTTTTTTCTTCATTATTATGCGACTTATACTCCAGTGCAACTTATACTCCGGAAAATACAGTAATACAAGATCAGATGATTATAAAGTCTAGCCACAACAGAACTGAAATGGGAAAAGGACTTTTGGTTGTTTTGCTCCCCAAAAAGTGTAATATGTTTCAAGGACAGGAAAAAATTGATACTTTAGTGCCACAAATGCAGTGTTTTAAATTGGCTTATGTACTTGTCTTGTATTTTTCTGTATTTGAACAGAGCGCACATGAAAAGCAGAGTCTGAGAGCTCTCACTGGGCTCTCCTTGTATGAATAAAGATAAATGAACATTGTGGTTTTGGAGACTCGACAAACTTCATTTCCATCTGTCCAACATCGTCCTAACAACCCATAGTCCTCTAGTTTTGGAGTTTCATTCATGGCTCTGGAGGACACTTTACCCATAAATCATTGCTTCTGAAGATGTCATTGTTTCATACCGTGGGTTTCTTGTCTCGTTGTCTCTCAAAGCTGACTTTACGCTCCATCAGTTTTGGTGCATTGTCCTTCACAAACGACAGATTGCTCAGCTCCTCCATGATGCTGTTTTGAACTTCTGCCATGTTGGATAAAGGAGCCTGGACATACACAGCAACAACTCTTCGTATTATTTACAGGATATAATAAAATGCATGAATGTTTTGGCTTTCTGAGTTTGCTAGATGAACTCACCGGTAGTTGGTGTAACGATGGAGCGGGCAGCAGAAGTTTCTCCATGAGTTGTTTTAAGAGGGCCACTAAATAAACGACACAATTGATGAGGATGGTGTGAGCGGCCATGTTGAATCTCTGAAGTTCCTCCACCAGCATGGCGTTGAGGGCCTCGTAGTCTCTCCTGGCGGGGCCCTGGTCATCTGGGACGGTGGATGAGTTGGAGGGAGAGGGGGATGCTGAAGGTGAAGATGATGATGAAGATGGTGGAGCCGCTAGTGAAGAAGATCGCTCCAGACGGCTGCAGTAGTCCAGTAGTTTGTCGTAGCGCTTCTGGATGAGCTTCTGTGGAGCTGTGAACAGGCCCTGCAGTGAGGACAGAGGAGCGAGGACCAGCTGCTCCACACTGTCTTTCTACGGGATGAAAACAGGCAGAAAGGAAGTGGTTGTCATATTTAGAGTTACTTTATTAATTCCTCCCCAAAAAAGAAAAATATGATGTAGTCACTCACTCACAAACTTTTTTATATAATCGTTTAAATCTTCATATATTGATATTATAATAACAGGCAAACAAGCAATAAAAGTCAAAGTTTTTAAGTTATAGACATGCACACACACATACACACACACACACACCCACACACATATACACACATATACACACATACACACACATACACACACATATACACATACATATACACACATATACACGTACACACATATACACACACATATACACATACACACACACACACACACACACACATACACACACATACACACACACACACACACACACACACACACACACACACATATACACACACACACACACATATACACACACACACATATACACACACATACACACATATACATATACATACATACACACTTCCAGTCGAGCTTTCAGGCAAGATAGTGTTTTTTTGGGTTTTTTTTTTTCTTGATAGTTATTCACAGCAAATGTACAACACCAAACTAGACGAGTCTTGTGCTGTGGTAATAACAAAACGCTGATGCAGTCGTGTCCACAGAAAATTACAATTGTTCCTGTCGTCTGTAAGGTAAATATGTTCCATTTAGTTTACAAAAATCTTATTTTTTTCTGCAGGTAACAGCATTTTAGACTGAATCCTCTGGAAGTGTGGGAGGTTTCTGGATTCTTTCTCTGCTCTGTCCTTAGCATAAATTTAACTGCATCAAGTTTGTATTATATATTATATTAAAGACAAACTGATCATTATTAAACTCTAGGCTGCACTGTTACTAACCCTGAAACAGTCGACAGGTGTGGCTGCACTTTAAAGGTGCACTATGCAACTTTTCTGGTGGGTGGTCTACCTGTTTTTGTCTCAGGATGTTCCACAGCTTTTTTTGTCTATAAAAATGTATTTTGAGCTTGGCATTACAATAACTTATAAACTGTATAATTCACAGAACTAGAATACATGAATGTTACTATGAAAAGTAAAGTAAAGGACGCAAATGAATTCAAATAAAGACTATTCGATTATGTTTAAATGTAGAATACTTCAGTTTGTGGTATTGTTTTAATATTTATTCATTTTATTTGTGTAGTAACGTCTGCCTGCAGCTCCCTGTCCACTGCCTCATCTTTAAATATTTGTTCATTTTAGCGAGACTCTGCACAAACCTCACAGAGACACTAACAGTGAGGTTCCCTGGCGCTTTTGTGACCCCCAGACCCTGTTAATGCCGTCACCTGCTCGTCTGAATTCCCTCTAATGCCGCAGTGAGGAATATTCAAGGCAAACCAAAGACATGTCCAAGGAGACACGCAAACAGCAGACTCTGTACAACAGCAGGGACACAATTGGCGACTGTTACTCGGGTGGCAAACAAAGCAGATTTTGTGAGGAGCAGAGAAGAGCTGAGATCAGGTTTATACTCTCACAATGACGTTATTGTTCTCGGTCGAGGATGGCTCTGTAAAGTGATCGTGGCGTATCGAAGGTGAACTTACTTACTGAGCATTAAAACGACTTACAAAGTGCTTGTATGGGTCGTTTCCATTGTGATGATAAAGGCCGTTTTTGTCATTCTTGTTGAACTCTTTAATAACATTTTCCATGTCGTGGGCATTCTGGACAGCTACAGACACCATTTCCTGTGCGCATGAATGAAACGAACATAAATGATAAAAAATATTTGCATTTGTTTCACAGATTTAGCACAAACCTGAGTTTCTTGCACATAACACTGGACGTTCTTGACCATCTGCCTCACGGCTTTCTCCAGACTCCTGAAGAGCTTCTCCTCTCGGTCAAAGACTTCATCTCTCACCTGCAATAAGCAAGTAAGCTCTGTGGTTTTTATTCCGTAGATTACATTTATGTTCATTACATTTTCATTATAGTTACAGTATTTTGTTACTTTTTTACCTGTGGCTCAACTCCTGTGAGAATCTTGAGATATCCTGCAAACCTGTCTCCTTTCTTCCGGATAGAGTGGATGTTCAGCTTGTGCAACTTTCCCCTCAGTGTGCCTTCTTCTTCCACTCGTTTATACTTCATAACTGAACGAAAAGACACCAAAATAATAGAGGTGTGACTGAAAAGACACAGGATAGTAGTAAATAAGACTATCATCTGGTTAGACTTGACTTGAGGATCTATTATTACAATACTGTGGTGGAAGAAGTGCTCAGTTTTGTTACTTAAGTAAAAGTAAACCAGTGAAACAAAAAAAAACTCAAGTAAAAGTAAAAGTTCCACATGAAAAAAATCTACTTAAGTAAAAGTATTAAAGTACCTGTTTGCAAATGAACTTAAAGAGTAAAAAGTAACAGTATTTCACGTAGATTTTGAGTCTTATAAAGCTTCAAATGCAGCGATTTTGATGCAGATTTGTGCTGAATTTTGCTTAACGGAAACAATTGAATCAATCGTGTTTTTGTTTGTACATTTTTTGTTTGCTCAAATTATGAATGTGTTAAAAATAAACCCCTCAGCTTTTTCAGCAGGTCTCAAACTATAATAAAAAATACTTTTACTTTTCAGTCCTGTTAAAAAAATGTAGTTCTATTCACCCAAGATTTGTGTGATTTATTATTATTATTATTATTATTATTATTATTATTATTATTATTATTATTATTATTATTATTATTATTATTATTATTATTATTATTATTTATTTTTATATTTTTTTCATTTATTATTATTTTTTATAATTTATTTTAATTAAGTTTTAGTTCTTGTTATATAAAAATGAAAAGGTGTGTATGCATTTGTTGTCTAAATGGCAGTATAATATTTGTCCACACATAAATAAAAATATATGAAACAAACAAAAAAAAAGAAATAAAAATGGAGTGGAGGAGAAAGTACAGTACTGCTCTCAAATGTAAGTAAAAGTATCCGCTTTAAAGTCTACGTCCGTCACGGTTACAAGAGTGTTTCAGAGAGAAAGTTGGCAGATTGAAAAATACTGGAGAATCCTGTAAATTACCGATGTCCTTGCGTCTCCTAAACTCGTTAATGTTGATGTTTATGATTTTGGCCGCGGTGAAGGCCTCCTGCACGGGCTGGTAGTCTGGATGGTTTTCCGGCGTGGTCTGCCAAAGCTCTCCGAGAAGCAGCGGGTACTTCATTATCCTCTGCACCGGCTTGATCAGCAGCGAGCCCATGTTTAACAAGTTTGGTTTACTCCTGCAAATATGTACATAAGGCAAACAGTTAAGACGATGTATTATGCAAAGTAGGCTTAAAAGCTTTTGACCATTTTATGACACTGTTCCCTTATTCTAGGTTGTATTTTGGATGGATTTCATGTTTGATAATCCTGTATTTCTCGTCTCATCTACCCCCTATCTCCGCCCTCTGCTCTGTACTGCAAGAACGTGAAAGATTTAGACTCCGGATTGTACATGTTGGGTTCAAAAATGTCATATTGAGTTTTTTTCAGCACAAAAAAACATGAAAATCTGTTACTAACTATGAAAAAATCTCTGTAGTTCTGCAATTTTGAACAGGAAGTCAATCATCCTGTGTCTATCACTGATTAGATTAATATTGAGATTTACAATAAATTAAATGTAAAAACCCTGATTAGAGTTTAATAGTAAGTCCTTCTTTGAAATGTATTGTTAAAAATACAGCTTGCGTTTTTGAATACTTACTCTCTTTCATAGATTTTCCTGAAAAAAAATGAAAAGAGACAGTCACTTTTACAGCACAGTGCGTGTTTATAAAAGCAGTTGAGGAAGTAGCTGCTGGATCTTACTTCAGTGCTAATACACATGCAGTCAAATGTTTCTTTACTTCTTCCTCTTTCTCGTAAGCTTTCAGAGCCACGTTGGCATCATCGTGGTGGTAGCAGTAAACCTTGTACACGTCCTCGAGAGCTGCCTTGGCCTGGATGAAGACTTCTCCTACAACATCAGAACAGTGTTAAGACAAAAATTACTCACTCAAACATATATTTGGGCTGCTTCATTGTGACATTATGGCTCAAATTTTATAAAAATATAAAAAAATCATCATAATTTTATTGATTAGCAATGTTTTTTGACACTGTAGATTAGAAAAGTGGCTTGTTTCCAGGTTTTGAGTTACAGAACAAACACATTTTTATTTGATTTTCTATATTCAACAATATTTTTTACTGAATCGATGAATAATTAAAATCACAATTATACTTTGATCAATTACACAGATCTAATATATTGTATTTTCCGGACTATCGCAGTTTTTTTTTTAATAGTTTGACTACTCAGATGCAATTTATATGTGAAATATATGTTTTTTTCTTCATTATTATGCATTTTTTGGCTGGCATGACTTACTTACTTACTTACTCCAGTGCAGCTTATACTCTGGTGCAATTTATACTCTGATGCGACTTATACTCCAGTGCGACTTATACTCCAGTACGACTTATACTCCAGTACGACTAATACTCCAGAAAATACAGTGTACAGAATAGTTTACAGTGAGATGTACCAATGATGACTGCTTCTGGATCAGGCTCGGCCATTGCTTCCTGCAGTCTTTGGTACAAAGCTGCTGATACTTCACACACTGTCTCCATGTTTGTGAAGAGACGGTCCACATCGACAACCTGCTTAAACATAAAACTATTCTCATATCTCTGGACGTGTGTAACATATGATCCATGCAGCGTACAGTGTGTTTATATGCTCTGTACCTGCATCTTCCTCAGGGGCTGGACCACCTCTCTGATGCACAGCTCCAGGTCAGTCAGGAAGTCCCTCTCAGTCTGCACCAGCTCCTGGATGACCTTTGACCTGCGCTTCATCTTCCTCGAGCGGATTTCCTCAGGATCAAGTGCTGGAGAGGTGGGTGTGGACAGGTCAAACGGCATCAGCTTCTCTGGGGGAAACACATGAGACTTACTATTGGTGTTACATATTCACATAAGATAAAACATTTAAATCAGTGATAGACATTGTAATTAGACATTGGTAACTGAAAATTTGAATAATATTGCAAAGTGTGATTTATTTTTTAAACGAGAGACGCTTACACTCTATACATAGAATTAGGTTGGATAAAATTATCTGGTTTGATGTTTGTAAAACTACAGTTTGTTCTGATGTTCTCACCTTTGTCATATGGAGAAGTTACAAGGAAGCTTCCCAGCAAATTCAGATGTTTTATTTTATTTTCATTATATTTTTTATTGTATTTTTTATTTGTATTTTTATTGTATTTTTTTATTTGTATTTTTATTTTATTTTTTATTTGTTATTTTATTGTATTGTATTGTATTTTTATTTTATTGTATTGTATTTTTTATCCAGATTGATATCAGTCTGTTTCCCACGCCCTCTGTCGTGCCTCAAGCCAGAACCAAACGTGATCGTCCAATCACATTTGATTTTTTGTGACGCACATGTGAAACGAAGGAGCTCATTGGTCGCCTGATTTACAAATAAAATCAAATTTCTCTCTCCTCAGAGTAATAGAGTTGAATGCTTCGCTCCTTGATTCTGCAGATATTCATCGTGTTTTTTCAGTCCCCTGTGATATTTTTTCCTTTCTTTTTTCCTCGTGAGCAGCCATATTTGTTTTGATACACGCGCTTGTCCCTGATTGGCTGATCCACCTGTCAGTCACGCCCATATGAACTGGGAGATTCTCAGGTGATCAGACTCACATCTTTGTATAGTATTGAAAAAGTGTGTATTCTGGATCCCAGGCAAATAAGGAGGTGAAATCATATTTTTTGTGACATAATCATTATATATCCATCCTCAAAAAAAAAAAAAAAAAAATTTGGCAGGATTTGACTTTTATATATTTGTCTCAGAGATTCCATTTATACAAAAAATCCTTTTATAAAACTGAGATAAGAGCGGGTGGTTGTTGAGAATCAGTCAGGCCTGAGTCATGTATTTGAATCTTTTCCTGTTTAAAGATAAAATGAAACATCACTTCACTCAGTCCAGTTACAGTGTTTAACCTGCGGGCTGTGGAAGATAACAGGCTCTTCTATTTGTGAAACACGTTACCCCTGTGTCTAATCTTCTCCACAGCAAGATCCACTTCCTGCTTTGGAGAGAAAGTGATGGAGGGAGTCGACACAGAGCTCCGAGGTCTGTGTCAAGTTACGGAACTAATGGTGGAGGTGATGTAATGGTACGCTGCCCCGGGACAGTGCATCTGCTGTGCTCAAGTCAATTACATTTAATCACTTTTATGAATAAGTGTATTCATAAAAGTGACGTGTTCAGAGACATTCATACTATTTATGCTTGATTGGGGATAAAGGTCAGGTAAAGAAACAGCCGCACTGAGCCTGTGCCATGTCATATATCAATGATTAAATACTCTGTGTTTGTACGTCGTTATTCATCTCATACTTCAAACATCACAAGGATGTAACAATGAAGACCAATCAAATCATTCTGTGTTAGTCATTTACAGGAGAGACCATTACTACCTTGAATGAAACATTTTTGACAGAACCAGCAAACAAAAGATTCCCATTGACCTTTGAAACCAATACTATACTATGCAAAATAAACTCTTGTGCACTTTAAGCCATGTCGTAATGCTGTTACCGCCTCAAAAACATACCTGGAGTTGTGTTTTGTTTCATTCACACACGTTTGAACGACCCTGGATTATTAGTCTGTCTACTTCTCCAAAGCTCAAAATGCTCTGTTCCAACTTGTGATGTCACAAAGTGGTAGTTTTCAAGTTAACAGCTACCTTTTACATTTTGTAGGGTAAGAAAATTCCAGGGCTGAAATTATCTAAATGATTCTAGTGAAGATGTATGGAGTTTAAAAACAGACTGGAGCACTTCCTGTATTACCTCATGACATCACAAGGTGGAACAGAGCGTTTTCTGTTTGAGAGAAGAACCCAGCCAAAAATATTCAGAGTTTGTGTGTTAAACATGTGTGAATGAAACAAAACACAACTCCATGTCTGAAACCAAAAACCTACTTACAGGGCCGGCTCCAGCTTTCAGAGGGGCCTACGCTGAATTTGTCTCTGGGATAAATGTATGGGCTCTTGGGGGCCCTCTGCTGGCCTCGGGGCCCTAAGCAGCTGCTCAGTCTGCCCATACGCTGAACCGGCCCTGCCTACTTATTATTAAATCTAAAGTTCAAATATTTATCTTTCCGTCTGTAGAAATGTGTCTTTCAAGCTCTCAATGCTACAAATATGAAGAAAATACCTAAATATCTTTCCCTTCCCACCTGTATTTTTCTTCTCTTTGTAGAAAACACACTGCAGACTCAGCAGATCTGATGAACTTCAATGGCGGTTTGTGTTTGAACGGCAGAAATATGGATGAGGATCACGTTCACCTTTCAACAGTGTCAAGTGTCTGTGGGTTTCTGAGGTGAATAGACCCCGGAAAATGTGACTGCCTCCACCCGTGAGAAAAACACTCGCTCTGGGATATCAGGTTAGGGCTTTTGACTGGGACAGGGTTTTTTTTTTTGGTTTTTTTTTATTATTTTCAGCAAGCACAGCATTTTTAAGAAAATACTGAAAATAAATACTCATAAGCTTCTACTCTTACTTGATAAATAAAATAATATAAATAAAACCAAGACAAAACCACAAATTTCATGTTTTAAAGACCAGGCTGACTGATTTTAAAAGCTGAAATACAGTTATTACGATGCATTAAAGGGAACATATTCTGCAATTTTCTGAGTGTTATAAGGTTGTTTCCTCATCAAAAACACACCAGGAGTTTTGTTTTGTTTCATTCACACATGTTTAACTCACAAACCCTGCATATTTAAGCTGACGTCTTCTCTCAAACGGAAAACACTCTGTTCCACCTTGTGATGTCATTAAGTGGTAATACAGGAAGTCACCTGCACTAGAATCATTTGGATAATTTCCACCCTGGAATTGCCAGTCTTTATTGAACTAAAAGTAAAATGACCTGTTAACTTGAAAACTACCACTTCATGACATCACAAGGTGGAACAGAGCATTTTGAGCTTTGGAGATGTAACAGACTAATAAACCAGGTATGTTTCTGAGGTCGTAACAGTATCATAACATGGCTTAAATATTGCAAGATGTTATTTAATTGTGTTTTATGCACCATCTAGGATTAAATAGTGCAAACATAATGTATATTTTAGGACGTCATCTTGTTAAAATTATAATACTAGTCTTAAATCCTTTGCAGACTTGCTCATTTGTTATCACTCAGTTGGGTAAAACCTGGTCGACAGCACATGTGTTCCCATGAGAGTAGATACAGGGCTTTTCACTTTTCAACCGAACAGCCTGCCCCCAAACACAATACAAGCCATAGTATAGTATCACATGTCACTATTGAGGCAAAATGACACGCTGGAGTGTTAGGCAGCAACATAGACAATAGTCCCAGGGATATGCACAAATCCTGTACACAGATCAGGAAAAGTGATACATTAAAGGTCCAATATGACGCAAAATGGACTCAAATGACCTTTTATCCGTGTTATTATGCTGTTACCTTCTTGAAAAACATGCCCAAAGTTGTGTTTTGTTTCATTCGCACTTGTTTGAGTAATTTAATGGTTAGTCTGCCAATATCTCCAAAGCTCAAAATGCTCTGTTCCACCTTGTGATGTCATATAGTGGTAGTTTTTAAGTTAACAGCTACCTTTGTAAAGCACTTCCTGTATTATGACATGACATCACAAGGTGGAACAGAGTGTTTTCTGTTTGAGAGAAAAACTCAGTGTAAATATGCAGGGTTTGTGTGTTAAACTTGTGTAAAAGAAGCAAAACACAACTCCAGGTCTGTTTTTGACAAGGAAACAACATTATAACATAGATCAGAAAATAGTGTGATATCTGCCCTTTAAGATCTCACAGGTACATTTCAATGAAAGCACCAATCTAACAAAAATGTCAATGTCAGAGTCAATGTCTGCTCGTGTGAGGTTGTCATAGTAGCGTGCACAGCTTGAACAACCTGTCTGACAGGCAGATGAGCTCAAACCAGCTGCACATCACATGCTTCCTCCTCGGAGTGAAGTCATCGCTGTGTCAATATTTGCAATGGTAATACCCCTGTAAATATGTAATAGTGTTTGTGGGGACTGGAGGGAAATAGAGCAGGAGATTGGTTTACTCAAAACACCTCTGTGTTTTTCACCACCATCATGCAGGTTGTTGAAGAAAACAAAAAGTGCAGAAGTAGTGAAGAGGGCCTTTATTGCAAGTAAACAAAGGGGCTGATAAAGGCCATTTATATGTGAGATTCTATCTGTGCAGCAGTGTGAGAAGTGGCCGCACTTTTAAACTATGTACTATTATTCTGAAGTCAATGGAAAAGGAAAGTGGCAGAGGACATTCCTCACACTATTGTACTGTGTGCATTGTTTCATTTCATTCATTCGTGATCAGTGTCCTTTTGCCTGAAGGGCGGCATTCCATGAGGCTGACTGCTCTCTAAGGACAGGTGAATCCTGTTTCACCGACAAGGTCAAAAACTATGTACTCTGTCGAGATATGACTGAGTCAGCAAATAGTGATGAGGCAACTGGGAGCTCATTTAGAAAACAATGATCTTCTTGAGACTTCATGTCTGGGAGTTTAAATTGTAGATTTTCTATGCACAATCTTGACTGAAAGAACTTGCACAGTGTCTTTTTTGATGTCCGCCTTGTTTACAAGCTGCCCAGAACACTTGGAGCCACTCCTCTACGCCGGAGTTTGGAGTATGCTTTGCATATGTGGCTTTTTCCCAGTGGGAGTATCTCCTCCTCAACGCATAGTAACACAACAGGTGCTTAGTAGCACAAGCTCTTCGACCACCTGTGACGTGATGTACTGTATCTACACTGATGATGCCTTTGCTGGGACTACTGTACGGTGCACACATTTACCATGGGCACATTTTATTCATATTAAATGTATATGTTTGGCTGTTGCGATAGTTTTATTCCCAAAACAAATCTTTACCTTTAAGTTTTGCGCTGTACTCCGTCTTGTCTGACTGACTCCTCCTCACCAGCGTCCCCAGGTTGATGTCACTTTTGTCATCAGTTACAATAGTGTCTGTCTTTCTTCTCTCCAAGTAACGTAAAAACACTGGACGGTTCCTCCTTTTGATAGTTCTGTCTTTTTCTTTGTCTTTTTCACAGCCAGAGGCCTCCTTCTCTTTGGGCTCCATGTTGAAGCCTCCTCTGCCCTGAACTCAAGTTCAGTCAAAGGGGAAGAGAGAGCAGAGAGAGGACAGGAGTGTGGGAAGTGCAACAGGTGTATGGTGCTCAGGTTGTGCAGGTAGCTCCGCCCCCTGTCTATAGCTGTCAGAGAGAGAGCTGTGGACATGCCTCCTCACAGGTATATTCCCTTTGGACCAGTGTTTTTAAAGGCTGAGAGGCTCTGTACTGTAGACGTGTCAAGACAATTAACACGTTGAGTTACTGTGCCTTATTTTATACTATTTCTACTACTATTTTTCAAAAAGACGTTGGATTAGATGCAGTCTAGTGGTCTACATTTAAAAATAGCTATTCATTTTAACATGTCATTGGATCAGATATTTATTTCTTTAGACAAAGAAATCCATAGGAACATTGTGATCTTGAGAGGACATTTGATTGTGTTTACATTATCACCAAAGCAACCCGTCTCCAGTGTGTTTATAGTACACACATTTATTGATTTAATGTGTAATTTTGGTGGCCTCTAGTGGTCATATTACAGATTGCAGTTACACGTACAAGACATAAATAGTGTAGGATGACCAGAATTTCAAAATTGATACAATTGTGAACAAAAATAATCTGTCAGTTCAACAGAATGCATTTTTTTTTTTTGCCTTATGCTCATTTTCAAGCATCGGTTTTCTGTATTTTAGCTAAACAAATTACAATATACTACCTTCTTTACTGTTGGTAGGTGTCAGATTAGTCAAAAACGGGGATACCTGGGACATTTCTTGCATAAAACTGGGACAAATCACTGGTTTTGGATAAACTGGGACAAGGGACGCTCAAAACTGGGACTGTCCCGGGTAAATGGTACGTCTGGTCACCCTACAGTAGGACGATAACATTTTATAGTAAATCTAGTTGTGAATTCATTGCCAGTTTTGCACATTTGTAGATTATGTCCCAAGTAGATTGTCAAAGCTTCAGCTGGAAAAAAAAACCTTGACAGACAGAAAAAATAAACATGTCTTAAAATGAAAAACCACATCAAATATTAGTAAACCCGTTTTTTTTTTTTTAATTTTCACTCCTTGTAAAATGGTTCAAAGTGAAATCAAAGGTTTTGGGTAAATAAGGTAAAATGAATGCTTTTAAGAACCTGCCTTTATGGCTTTGCTGATAGCTGTATGTGTCATTTGTTTGAACAGATTATCAACCTATACAAAGGGGACAGAAGTGTTTGTTCATCGTACAATGGAAACATATGGACTTTGATCTGACTTGTGATGTATTGTGCAGATTATGACCATGTGCCTAAAAATCTGTATTACCTACTGATTATTTAGACAGACTTCCTCCATGCAATATTTATCAGTGAGCCTAAAAGCATGGAACCAGTCGCTTATTAACAGGGTATCAGTTAGCAACAGGGAAAATAACACATTTCCTAGGCCTATTTTAAGCCTGACGAGTTGAAACAGCTATCCTAGTCTAGAACTTCCCAAATTTTGCAGAGAATCTATTGCAGAGGTGGAAGGTAAAAGTTGGTTAAATGTGATTACCTAAAGTCTTAAAGATTGTGGCACACAGCTGGATGCAACACTGCAAATATGTGTATTTTGTTGACAAATAGCAGTCAGTTAATTCATATTACTTTCCTCTGTATGTTACTGCAGCCATAGAAGATGTCAGGACACTTAGAAGCTGCACTGAACGGTTTAAGAAATATAAGGTTCCTGATGGGAAGCCTGAGAACAAATTGGGATTTGATGGACAGTTTAAAGATAACATACTTACATAAGATGAAACTTGTCCCAGTTGAAAAATGTACATAATCACAAACTACTGGACGGTTGTGTTTTCTAGGACTTTACAGTTGAGGTAAAGTCCACCCATGAGCACTAGAGGGCACTAGTGCACGAGCAATCTGCTGCGGGGGGGCATTGATTGGAAGGTTACATAGAAAACTTGTAAATCTGTGTTGTTTATATTTAGGAGTTAACTCTTTGTGAATTCTGTGAACCTTTAATCTAATTAGAACCTTTTTGTATGTCATCCATATAATTAATCTCCAGTAATCCTCTTCTTCCTGTCTGACAGCACCTTGCACAAGACTGTAACAATGTGAGTCCTGTTGTTCATAGTCTAACCTCCTCACAAACTTATCTTTCTTACATCTTTCCAGTGACAGACGATTTTATTTATGCAAGTTAAAACATGTAATCTCTCCACAGATCTAACTTGGCAACTTACTCTTGTGGCTCATGCTCCTCTTTTTGGAGATAGCAAGTTTAATGCCAAACCATTGATCAATTTAGGCAAAGTAATAACAACGTACTGTGGATTATTACAGACCAAAGCTATACCATCTCCACGGTGACAAGCAGTTAGCACCAGAAAGGTTCCACCATCCATAGTCCACCTTTAAATGTGGCAGAAGTGAAACAAATGCTGATGGAGATACATCTGCACACACATGAATGCTCCCATAGGAACAGAGGAAAGTCTGGGACTGAAAAAGACTGCATTTGTCCCACACAGCGCCCCCTTCAGCTATCGAGGGTCACTGCTCTTCCACAGTCCCCCCAAAATACTCCCTTTGGAACTGCTGGAACTCCTCCTCAGTGAAGACGCTCTTGGGCTTCTGGGGTTTCTGCGTGGGGTCCCCTACGTGGTTCTTGGACTGCCTCCCTGAATTCTGCCGCACGATCTGCCACAGACACAGTAATATTTTATAATTCTACAAGATCAGGTTGAAACTTTTACTGAGTATAAGCTGGCATTTGTAATCAGGATCCCCGTCTCGACCATAGACTGTAACCTCTTAGCTGCATGAGCACACTTCCAGCTCCATCGACTGTGGCTCCAATTCACTTTTTATTGAAAAACTGTCGCCCCTCTCTCTGTAGCTGCTGTCAGACTCGTCATTTTGATCTTAAAATGTCTCGTATTAATGATCCTGGTGTTTTTATTTCACTATTTTGTTCATAAATCAAGATATACACATTTATAACAGACAAATCAGGCTCCTTCTTCCCCCATGTCACTCCCGGTAGCGTGAACAATAGGTTTGATTGACAACATAGCTAAGTGCCCACCCTGTGCCAAACCAATAGTACAGGCGGGCAAGGGCGGCTTCAGCCTCCTCGCTCTTTGGCTCTTTGGTTGATTGCTAAATACTCGCAGTCAGAATTACAAATTCGCCCCTTCATTTGGGTGGAGCCGGACACTTTGGGGTGGCGTTATACTCCCTCAGGCTGCTTCTTTATACAGTCTATGGTCCCGACCCGGTTCACACATCGCTACATGCTACCTTCAAGAGAGAGACAGAAAGAAAGAGAGAAAGAGAAACAAGAGAGAAAGTAAAAAATCTAAATCTGAATCTGTTCAATGTGAAGTTAAGAGAGCACACTGTATGCTAACAAGTCAAGTTTGGACATACCTTCGCATTCAATGTCTTTTTTCTGGTTTACAACTTTGTACATTTTAGGTAGGCAAGATAATTGGAATTATGTAGCAAAGAAAAACACTAATTTAACAACTAAATAAGTATCCACCCTTTGCTTTAATGACATTGCTGCAAACCCCTGGCCTTCTCTCAATGAGCTTCATGATGGTGGATCCTGAATGGTTTTCATTTCACAGCTGTGCCTCATCAGGGTCAAGAGATGCCAAAAGTCAAAAGCAGTGAGCAAAGCAAAGGGTAAAGGCTACTACTGAGTTATTCTGAGTTCATTTTTGTCATTCACAGTTTTGATGCTTCAGTGAGAATCTATTTGGGCAATACTTGTATCTCAGCCGAGTTTTTTATAACACATCATTGGCAATGTTGGGAAGTAACTGAAGACATGTACTGAAAATACGTAGTAAGAATGCTAATGTTGAGTGACTGTATTCCATAGACCTGTCACAATAACACATTAAGTGTGATACTGATGAAATAAATATAGATGACTAGCAAAAGTATCTACAATTCTGCAATATTATTAAAAAACATGAGTTGCAATAGATAAATAGAATGCAACTCGTGTATTGAAGAAATAATAACCAAAACTGTCCCACTGATACAAAAAAAGGTTCACACAATAAATATTGACCTGATTGTTCCATCTGTCATATGTTGAACAATAAGTCAATACAGTAATTAGTGTGACAGAATTAGTATTCTGGTAGTTACTCTGTAATTTGGTGGTATTCAGTTATAGTTACTTCTCTAAAATCAAAGGAATACATAACAGTACTTCATGTAATTTTGGCTTTGAACTGCACAGAATTTCAAAACACAGCTCTTACAGTGTGTCCATGTGTGATTTTTCGTCTCTAATTGGACATAAATGAATACATAACAACAAGAATAAAGCTGTTTGTAATACTGTGACATTCAGTATTCTGTAAGTAAATGCATTTTCACAGTATTCCTCCCATCACTAGTTACTGGTCAGATGACTTAGGGAATCTTTTGAATCCTTGGCCTGGATTCACCTCGTCTGTGATGTGTGAGCTGGTCTCATGTTCCCAAAGCTAAATGCACTTCTGAGAGTCACAGGTCCCTGCAGGACAGTAGAGCTGCACACGTCCCGGCAGGACAGTAGAGCTGTACAGATCCCTGCAGGACAGTAGAGCTGCACACGTCCCGGCGGGACAGTGGAGTTGCACACGTCCCAGCGGGACAGTGGAGCTGCACACGTCCCAGCGGGACAGTGGAGCTGCACACGTCCCAGCGGGACAGTGGAGCTGCACACGTCCCAGCGGGACAGTGGAGCTGCACACGTCCCTGCAGGACAGTAGAGCTGTACAGATCCCTGCAGGACAGTAGAGCTGCACACGTCCCGGCGGGACAGTGGAGCTGCACACGTCCCAGCGGGACAGTGGAGCTGCACACGTCCCAGCGGGACAGTGGAGCTGCACACGTCCCTGCAGGACAGTAGAGCTGTACAGATCCCTGCAGGACAGTAGAGCTGCACACGTCCGGCGGGACAGTGGAGCTGCACACGTCCCAGCGGGACAGTGGAGCTGCACACGTCCCAGCGGGACAGTGGAGCTGCACACGTCCCAGCGGGACAGTGGAGCTGCACATGTCCCTGCAGGACAGTAGAGCTGCAGAGAGGCCTGAGAGTAACACCAGGCATTCTGCTGACTAAACAGGAGCAACCAGGTCTGCCCTACACACCTCAGCTCGAGTTTACTCCTGAGTGTACAACTGTTACTACTTTGGTTCAAATGTATTTTTACTTTTTGAATGTGCACAACAAGTCAAACACATAGACACATCAGATATATGAAGCAAGATGTATGGAATTATGTAGCAAAGAAAACAAGTTTAATAACTCTTCTAAATATGTTTTATATTATTTTAGGTTCAGATTCCTCAGAGTAGTCACCCTTTGCTTTGTCGACGGTGCTGCAAACCCTTGGCCTTCTCTCGTGAGTTTCATGATGAAGTCTCCTGGTTTTTACTTCACAGCTGTGCCGTGTCAGGGAAATGCCAAGAATGCAAAGCAGTGATCAAAGCGTGGGTAAAGGGTATTTTTAAAATCTAATACAAGTCTGGAGTTATTTTGAGTTTATTTTTTGTTTTGATGCTTCAGTGAGAATCTAGAGTGTAAAATAATCATGGAAAAAAAAGGGGGGAAAAAAAATGAAAAAGTGTGTCCAAACTTTTGTCTGGTAGTGTATAAAAAACACCATCTACTGTTTTGGCTCATATCTTAGAGATACATAATTTTGCTTTTCCACTTTAAAGTTAGTGTGATGTTTTGTTCAGTTTTGGCAGGAGACAAATGATATAAAATCATAAAACTCTGTCAGAGACTGTGTGAGAAAAAAAAAACTGATGGATGGGCGTACCTTAGTGGTCTGGTCTCCAGAGCCGGAGCTGCCACTGTGCAGGAAGTACTGGAGGTTCACTGCAGTGTGCTCCTTCTGCTGCCCCCTGCTGGCCTCCTCTGTGCACATGGTACACACAACACATTATACCTGTCCAACACTTTAAAGAAGACCTTTTGTGCTTGTGTCTGCTCTATAGTTAACTAAACTAACTAACTAACTTTGTTTGTTTTTTTTTATATAAAGTCCACAAAATAGGCACTCTTGGTTTTGTCGACAGCTCTGCAAACCCACGGCCTTCCTGATGAAGTCTCCTGAAAGGGTTTTCACTTCACTGTGCCTTGTCACGGTCAAGAAAGACCAATTGTCAAGAGCAATGATAAAAGCAAAGAGTGTCTGTTTCCTAAAATCTAAAATCTAAAAGTATAGACCTATCTTGAGTTTATTAATGTAATTAATGTAATAAATGTTAATAGATAATACCCTATAGAAGTGTAATACGCCTCTCTGTGTGTGCATAGACGAGGTGTGGCCCTGCAGTGTGTCTCTGTGTTAAACCAGAGTCAGGTCTGAAACAGAAGGACTTACCCAGAGCGCTCCTCATCCTGCGCCCTTTGGCTGTGGCTCTGTGGTGGCCAAGAGGGGGCGCTTTGGAGGACCTCTTGGACACACCGCCCTTCTTCACCTTCTGTTTGGTCTTCTTCTTCCCATCTGGTCCTTCTGAAACACACAGCCAACAGTCAGAATAGTCCAGAAAGGAAGCGCAGAGAGAGGAGATGAGGAGACATAGGAGACAGAGAGAGGAGACACAGCGAGGAGAGAGAAGAGACAGAGGAGAGACAGAAGAGAGAAGACACAGCGAGGAGACACACAGAGGAGAGGACATACAAAGAGACACAGTGAGGAGAGAGAGAGGAGACACAGTGAGGAGACACAGTGAGGAGAGAAGAAAGACAGAGGAGACACAGCAAGGAGAGACAGAGGAGAGAAGACACAGCAAGGAGAAAAGAGACAAAGCGAGGAGACACACAGAGGAGAGGACATACATAGAGACACAGTGAGGAGAGAGGAAACACAGTGAGGAGACACAGTGAGGAGACAGTGAGGAGACACAGTGAGGAGAGGAGACACAGCGAGGAGAGAAGAAAGACAGAGGAGACAAAGCAAGGAGAGACAGAGGAGAGAAGACACAGCAAGGAGAGAGGAGACAAGGCGAGCAGACACAGAGGGGAGTGGAGACACAGAAAAGAGAGGACACACAGAGAGGAGACACAGCGAAAAGACGGAGAGGATACACAGCGAGGAGAAAGAAAACACTGAGAGGAGACACAGTGAGGAGACACAGCGAGGAGAGGAGACACAGCGAGGAGAGACAGTGAGGAGACAGTGAGGAGAGAAAAGACAGTGAAAAGACACAGAGGAGAGAGGAGACACAGCAAGAAAAGAGGAGACTTAAGAAGGAGAGGAGAGAGGAGACACACTGTGCCTCTTCTCTGTGCATGACCTCATTAGTTGACTTTGGGTCTACCTGAGATATCTTCGCTGAGCAGCTCCAGACCTCTCCTGACCAGCGCCGCTGACATCGCGCCAAACTTTTATGCTCCAAAGACTCCAGATATCTCAGATAGCTCGTCTGGGATCCACAATACACACTTCTTCGATGAAAACAGAGAGAGAGATATGATTCTGGAGCTTTAGAACCAGAACATGGACTATGTGCACGTGCGCTTACGGTGCACACCACAGAAACATCAACATCCGCCAGTCTTCCTGCTCGCGTGCTCCTGCTCGCGTGCTGCTGCATCGCCGTGATGCTGCCCCCCACTGGTCGACCCAGAGTCCTACACCGCTCGTGACCACCCCCCAGTGAGATATAAACACGGAACTAGAGAGACTGTCTCCATGGTAACATGCAGTAAAGAATGTCCAGCTGCAGCAGACTTAGATTTATATTAGTTTATTTGAAAAGTGACAGTGCAATTTCATAAAACACGTGATTAAACATAACTGAAAAAGACAGAATTAGCCAAGAGGCTTTTTAAAAAAATATATTTTCCCCTTTAATTCTTAGATAATTGCATTGCATAGAGTTTTTGCATTTATACTTTATGTAATGCTCATGTTTTTCCAAACTAATGTGAACAAATGTCGAAAATGCTTTTTGTTTTTTTTTCTCCAATTTAGGCAAACTGAAGAAGCGCCTTGGATGAGCAGCGAAGTCTTCACTCCTACAATTTTGTCCAGTTGACAGATTTAACTTTGGCTTTTACAATTTAGTTAAAAGATTCCTCTTTTATAGCAATAGGCGTAAAGTACATATAATAATTATCAATGTTTATTTTTTACTATGTGGTGTATTGACACACAAACATTATTTAATTCTGCATAAACTAGCTCTAGACCAGTGCAGTGTTGAATTTTCATTTTCATATTCAGAGGAAAAAAATGACAGGGACAGTTAGAGTCCTGGATCATTTTGTTCTTGTATTTTGCTCGTGTTTTGGCCCCGGCAGCAGAGCCCACGCTCTAGATTCTCTCTCGACCTTGTCCTTGGCCCCGCCTGTCCGCGGAGTGATAGGCGTCTGCCCGTGGAAGGATACAGCGGTGCTTCGGCACTTTATAACCAGTTGTGCGCGCGCCCGCGGAGTCTCTGGTGTCGCTCTCTGTCCTCTTGTTTCTTCTCTGCGCTCTGTCCCCGCGCCCCGAGCCTTTTGCGCTCTGTCCGCTGTCACTTTTGTTTCAGGCCCCCCATAAAAATACGGAAAATGGCGGTGTAACGGCAGGTTCGGCAGCGGCAACATCCTGGCAGTGCATCGGCAAAGGGCGCAGGCAATTTTTGGCAATATGGCGTAAGTATTTCTCCATTTATTCTTGATCTGTGTCAGCCATGGGCCCGCTCTGAAGAGACTGTGACACGGTTAGGGGCATGCTTTTGAAGGCTCACATTTGAAAAGGCTGTAGGTTTTTCCACATCAGTATAAAGGAGCTTCTATGCGTCTGGTTAGTGTAGCAAACTTTTCATTACGTCCTATTTCTTGTCAAAATAATTTCAGTTGCAAGTAATGTGGCTGCAGACGTCAGTAACCTCCTCTAAGTAGTACAAATAAAAACAAATGGAGACTTGGACATGGACAACGTGGCGTGTCCAAGATGGCGTGTGTGTAAAGCGCCTCGCCTGTGCTCAGTGTTTAGGCAAAATGGCGGTCAGGCGGATCCACGGCTTAGAGAATGACCAAATTAGGAAATAAGCCACAGTGGGGGCGTGGTTTTCTTGTCTGTGTTTATAATTGTCCTCTTCTGGTCTCATGCCTCAGATTAGTTACCTGTCCAGACTGTGTCTAATGTCCAAATGTCCTTAGATGACTGTTCCCTCTCATTCTCTGGTCTCTTTATGAGCCTCTGCACAGACAATATTGCCACTGATGAACAGTTCACCAGGATGTAGCCTTCACAAAACTTAATGTGCCTAAACCTCGCATAACCAGCTCTAGTTGGTGGTTTCAGGCAGTTGAGGAGCATACCCTCTAGAAAATCCAGTAAGACTGCTCTATCAGCGTGTGTAGCTCCAGGGCAGCACATGGTTCAAGTCAGTTTTTTATAAAGCCTAAAATCACAACAGCAGTTGACTTTTGGTAATTGTACCAACAGAAAGTTTAGAGAATCAACAATGAAACAGACGTTCAGTAACAGGCAAGCAAATTAATCAACAGAAAACAAGCAAGTGGAGAACTGTCCCAGAACAGCCCCTCCTTCTCAGCAAGAAAAACAAAAAAACTCAGTTAGGAAAAAGAGAAACCTTGAGGGGAACCACAGTGAAGGAGAGATCCACTCCCATGGATGGGCAGGCTGTAGATGTGTCCAGGATTAATGCACATTGGCAGATAGAGTTCAAGTCTGTAGGGCCAGAGCCCACTCAACTAAGGGGCAGAGGGAGGCTCATCCACAGTAGGTTAGGGGGCTTCCTAGCCAGGTATTGGGTCATCCAGGCAGGTGAGAGAAGGGAGGGTCCATGGAACAGGATAACGATGCAGGAGGGGTCATCTAGGGTCCAGCCATCACTGGGTGGTCAGCAGCTAGGCATCTGAAACAGTTGCAGTCCCCAGAGGGAAGTGTCACAGGAAACATGTGAATAGCAACAAACAAACTCCAAGTGAACTGAAGAGTGAATATTGTTGACAGGGAAAATGGGAGGAAACATAGCGTAGTGCTCAGGTTGCCATACTTCTCACAGCATAGCTGCTCCTAAAGCATTTTAACTAAAACTGCAGTTTTTTTCTGCTCCTAATTGACCTGGCCTTAAGCTAATTCGAAGAGGAACATTTTAAGCCTGGGCTTAAATGTAGACTGTGGGGGCCTCTTTAACATGGGCAGGGAGCTGATCCCATAACACGGGAGCTTGGTAAGTTAAAGCTCTCCTTCATACTGTGCTTTTAAACACTCCTGAAACCACCAGAAGTACAACATTTTGAGAGTGGAGTGCTCTGTTCGGATGATGTGGTACTATTGCGTCTTGCAAATATGATGCAGTCATGCCCTGGTACCTATCCAATAAGTAGGATTTAAACTGTCTGAGAGCTGCCCCTCTGACACCTATGTCACATTCTAACCTCTGTAGTAGAATGTTATGGTCGATGGGGTCAAATGCTGCACTGAGGTCCAGCAGAACCAGGACTGAGACCAGTCACTTGTCAGCAGCTAATAAGAAGTCATTTGTGGCTTTAAATAGTGCAGTTTCTATGCTCTGGTGAGCTCTGAATCCAGATCCTGAAAAATCTCAAAAGAATTATTAGCCTGTAGGTGGCGACAAAGCTGCTTAACTTTTTCAAGGATTTTTGAAACAAAGGGAATATTGGAGATGGGTCTGTAGTTGGCTAAAAGATCAGGTTCAAGATAGAAAATTTTTCCAGAAGTGGTTTAATCACTGGATATGTCCCCCAGTCCTTCAAATATGCATTTTCTAATTAGGTATTATGTTAAGGATAAGATAATTGTTGAAAGGATTTCTTTGAGGAGTCTGGTTGGAATAGGATCTAACATACAAGGTTAGGTTTTTGAGGACATAAAGGCTGAAGTTATCTCTGCTTGGTCGCCAGCAGTAAACCTGTCTAATATCACTCATGGATTTATGTGGGACACCATTTTTACAGCTTGGGGTTGCTCAGTTCTAATTCTAGAAGTATTGTTTAATTTATGTCTAATGGTTGTGATCACACTCACAGCGGCTGGGTGCGGATCCTGTCCATCTGATGGTGAATTGATGTTTGACATGACTTTTTCTGTTGCAGGTCGTTTTGGGCATTCCCCCAGTGCTTTACTGCTTGGGACAGCAGTGTGTCACTCACCTCACCTGAATCACATCTTCTGTTATTACAAAGTCCTTCACTGAAGCGGAGCAGCCATGATGCTCTCAGAGCTGGACCTGGAGGACGTGGAGGCCCTGCACTCAGGTGGATGTCTGTTAGCTTGTTAGTTTCTTATGCTGTTAGCTTCCAGATGCTGACCTGTGTGTTTGCTCTCAGGGTCCTCGTTTCTGACGGCTGACACTTTGGGGCCCCTTCTGGACCATTGTGATGAAGCTCTGTTTGGCCTGTCTTCTCTGGAGGAGCCGCTCTCCCCCACCTCTCCTGTGCACTCCCATCATGTACCTCTCCCTGAAGCCAAAGCCTCAGACCTGATGCTGCCGTGGCTTGGAGCAAGTGACCTGCTGGACATAGAGTGTCCGCAGGAGGAAGGTGAGCTCTCTTATATATTTAGAACATTTGTGGAACGTCTTGTTTGAGTTTGCTCTGTAACCAAACCCTGTGTATTAAAGTGGCCTTTTACCTGTGTGCAGATGCTTTGCTGGCTATGGAGTGGGTGTCTGAGAAGCTGGAGCTGGGTGAGCTGGACCTGGACTCTCTGCTGGACTCGTCTGACGACTGTCCTGACTCTCCTTACTCCCCTGATGCCGCGCCGGCCCCCTGCTCCCAGCCCGACCTGACCCCTGCCCTGACCTTCGAGAGGCCAGAGGGGGCAGTGAAGACTGAACCCCTGTCCCCAGCCCTCAGCCCGGAGCTGGGCAGTGAGGTGGAGCTGGGACAGGACCTAGTGGAGGGGCCCAGTCGCTCTCACAGCGACAGTGACAGTGACTCAGGCATCGAATCATCTCCTCCCCACACCCCCCAGAGCTGCAGGAGCAAGCCCTACAGCCGCCCACATCCTGACACAAAACCTTCCCGCCCACTCAAGCCTGTCAAGACCGTGGAAAAGAAGCTCAAGAAGATGGAACAGAACAAGACAGCGGCCACGCGCTACCGGCAGAAAAAGAGGGTGGAGCAGGAGGAGCTGAATGCAGAGTGCCTCCTCCTGGAGCAGAAGAACCAGGAGCTGTCAGAGAAAGCCCAGGCCCTCAGCAAGGAGATCCAGTACCTTAAAGACCTGATGGAGGAGGTACGCCGCCACCACCAGAGCAAGACCAGAACAGCGACCAAGTGAGATGCAGTGTCCAGATGGGCCCGAGCCCTGCGTGTGTACATAGATCTGTGCTTATGCTTTTCTTTCACAGTGCTACTTTAGCTTGTATAAACGCTTTGTTCTTCTGATTCAATAAATGTCTATTCTCCTGTTGAACTTTGTGTGTTCTGAGTTATTAGCCTGCTTCACAAAGGTTTATAGAGGCCATCTTGGACAGAGATTCACAAAATGTTTTATTGACAACTCTTGCCAACAACACAGGGTCTTTTACTGTGAAATGAAGTTAAAAATACCACTATACAAACCTGTATAATGTCTTCATAATGAGTCTATATATCTATAGATTCATCATAAACTAGTTCAGGGGTGGGCAAACAGTGGACTCTAAAATTTGATGGGCTGGGCCAGGATATTGCATCAGAGATTTGACATGTTGCAAAGCATGTTGTTTTCCAAATGCATTAATGAAATAAATTATTTATTCAGTTTCAGTTAAATAAACACCCTTGCCTATTTTAATGTAATTTGGTCACTTTCGGCGGGCCGGATTAATAAACCCAAGGGGCCGTGTGTGGCCCTCGGTTCTTAGTTTGCCCATGTTTGAACTAGATCCCACTTCTGAGAATGTAGACCTGCTCTGCAGCCATAACCACTGTACAACCCTCTGCGACATGCTGGTTGATTTTATAATATGAAACAGCCGAAGCGATTACGGTAACAAGTGAAAATGTGCCTGCTTTCAGCCTTTCACATAAGTCGATAGCACTTCTCATTTGATTATGAACTTATCAGACTCAGTGCAGAAGCTCCTCTCCAGCAGGCGGCAGTGCTGGGCTCTGTCCGCCGTGCCGGAGAACACTTCCTACATGCTTTTACGCACAGCCAAGTGTTTTAACAGGACTGTCCCAGCGCTTTACTGTTCCATTCGCAGGACGGGTCCGGAGGTGTGCCTCACGCGCAGGTAGGTGTTTGGACGCACACAACATGGACACGGACGGTGAGATAGAGTCTGTAGGCATCACCGTAGTCCCGTGTCATCACCGTAGTCCCGTGTCATCAGTGCAGTCCCGTGTCGTCAGCTGCTCGGGTCACGAGTGACTGCAAAGAGAAGTTGCACTGTCCAGAGATAAGGTGGGTTTATGTCAGAATATAGTCAGACCTACTCTGTAAAGCGAGGCTGAGACAACAGGTATGTTTGATTTGACAAAGTGCCTTATTTTTGTTCTTGACCTATATACTCTTGAAAAATGTCTTTACAAAGTTGTGCCATAGACTCATGAGGTGCCCACACTTCTCCTTTCATTCTCGTTGAAGCCCAAATATCATCAAATGTTGAATGTTGTTTTGTTTTTTTCTGATGAACTGCATTAATTGATGTGTCCACTGTGTGTGTATGTTTTTTTTGTAGGTGGCATGAGATCCCTTGTCTCAAGACAAATTTCTCCTAAGGGAGACAATAAAGGCTAATCTAATCTAACCTAATCAAATCCTGGAGCTTTTCTCCACTTCAGCCATTCTAAGTAGGCCACGTTATGCCTCAGACTTGAGCTGCATTCACTCTGCTGGTTTGGACCTAGTTTAATTCTGGGTTGGCTAGATCCATGGTCCCAATATAGAGCAAATATTTGCTGTGGTGTATGAGTGCAGTCTTCCCTCCCCTTCACCAGTACTTCACCTCTCCACAGGTCCAAAAAGGCTGTCTTCTTCACTCTGTATGTGTTAAATCAGATGTCAGGGTTCAGAGGTTGTACACGTGTGCTCTCTTGTTATTTCAGAATGTCTTCAGGCCCCTGTCATGTGGTGTGGAGCTCCGAAGGGACTGTGGCCTACTTGAGCATGCGGCCCTGGACCCCTGGCTCTGTGGTGGTGGAGCCCAGGCAGAGTGGAGCAGAGGGGGGCAGTGTGTTTGAGCTGCCAGAGGAGGTGTACTTGTCACTGCTCCTGGGGGCCCGAGCAGTGTCCCAACTCCTGTGTAAGAGACTGGGCGTCCACAGGTGTGCGCTGGTGGCCAGACCTCGACCACACCGCCCCCCACAAGTATGTATGTATAGCATGTTATAACAGCTGTTATTGCTCAAAAATGCTGTGAGCGGGGTCACTTATCCACAGATCTGACGTTTAATGCCATACTTTGGAGTATTTTAGGCAAAATAATAACATGGGAGACCAGTAGATTGAATACCCAGAAAAGTTATGCTGTGCACCTTTAATTTTATTGTAGTAGTTTTATAAATTTGACCTGTGTCTGTTCTTTTCTCAGGTCCAGGTGCTGCCTCTCCATGGTCTGGATGCAGAGTGGTGTCCTCACCTGGCCGCAGATGAGGAGTTCAACCCCACTGACCCTGGATATTGCACGTCCAAGAGCGCCCCCCGCTGGAGTGAGGAGCGGCTGACTGAGCTCCAGGGCCAGATCAGGGCCATGCTGCCGGACCCTCTCTCCGCTCCAGACTTCACCTTCCTAGGGGAGGATCCCGCTCACCCCGGCCTCTTCTCGAGGATCGTGCGGGGCGAGGAGCTCCAATGGAGGGTGTGGGATGACCCCAGGCATGTGGCCTTCCTCACCCCCTTCCCCAATACTCCTGGGCTGACGGTGGTGGTGCCGCGGAGACCCCTGCCCTCAGACATCTTCAGTCTGGAGGAGCAGGACTATGTGCTTCTGGTACAGGCGGCTCGTACTGTAGCTCTACTTTTGATCAGGAGCCTGGCTGCTTCTGCTGTGGGAATGATTTTTGAGGGTTTTGAGATCGACTATGCTCACGTCAAACTGATGCCCCTCTTTTCACCATGTCCATCCAAAGAGGGGCAGATTGGGGCCAGAGCTGCCCCCTTCTACAGCATCTACCCTGGGTTTGTGAGCTCCGAGGATGGACCTGAAGCCAACACACACAGCCTTAAAGAGCTCCATGCTCGGCTCACTAGTTAGACACTTGTGTCATTGGTTCTTCTAGTCCTATTGTTCGGGATCATTCAGGAACTGTCCTGGGCCTGTTGCTGGAATCTTCAGATGTTAAGGGAAAACTGGGCTCGGAGCCGTGTGTTCTGGACCAGGCTCTGGGCTGTGCTCTGGACTGACCTCGGTCTCTGGGCTGTGGTCGGAGCTGTTTGAAGTAATATTTAGAATATGTCTCATTGCATTTTACTTTTGCATTTATAATATTTTTTTTTTTTTATGATTTGATTCCACAATTGCAAAAAAAGACAAAAAACTACTATTTTATATGATCTATATTAAAAAGAATAAATTTTCCATACAGTATTCTCCTGCTGGTTACACCTGTTGTACAGGTTTATTTTTTATAGAATATACATTTAAATCAAAATAAGCTCTGAAATCATAGTAAAAATGAAGTTCGGCAGCCCAGCAATCCAGACAGACTAAAGTAGGCTGTTATCCAATCATCTTTATTTCTAAATAATGAAATAAGCAGTTTCCCGCCCACATAGTCAAATCATTTCATAAATATACAAATAGGCATGAATAATTCAAATCAGTGCATTCAAGACACAGAGGACCATATAACTCGACGTGCAAAAGTGGGTCTTAAGAGCCAGTGGACACTTAAAACTCTTCACTGAGAGGGCCGTTGGGGACTGTGGGGGAGGCAGAGCATCCAGAGCTTTAAGTTAAGGTTCACTTTATTGTCCCCGTAAGGCCATTTATCCTCTGCATTTGTCTAATCTTCAGTGCAGCTGAGGTGAGCTGTCAAGAGCAGTGCCCGTCGCAGTTAAGCGCCAGAGGACCTATCCATGATCTTGGGCCAACCACAGAGAACGCCCTCAGCTCCTGGTTTGAAGTCTGGTCTTAGGCAGTTGTGGGCGCATCGGGGACCTTGGTCTGGTGCTTGCAACAGCCGGCCCCCTCCATCTTGGTGATGTAGACGAGCGGCTCAAAGCTGCTGCTCAGGTCCATGAGGAGGTAGAGACTCAGGACGATCTTACAGTTGTAGTCGATGGAGCTGTAGAGCGAGGCGAAGGGCGTCAGGGCCACGGGGGGCAGGTAGTTGACCACAATGATAGCCAGGATGATGATGACCATGCGTAAGGCCCTCTTCTTCACCGGGTGCATCTCCTCCTTCCCTGCCACCGAGCGCCGCAGCACCCAGATGATGGACATGTTAGAGAAGAGCATGGCGCCGAAGGCAAACAGGATGATGGCAGGGAAGAGCTGCTCCAGGAAGCTATATACCAGGCTCTTGGCCAGGCCACAGCTCAGCAACAGCCCCCACACCAGCACAGACACCAGCACACGCAGCTTACTGTCCCGCACACGGCTGAAGACGATCGGGTGCACAACAGCCATGTACCGGTCCAGGCAGATGCACACCTATAGAGATCAGGAGACTACTCAAACAGCTGTGCCATAGCAGAGAATATCTCATTTGGATGTTGACTAGACTGGTACATTTATCTAATAAAGTGTGCAATAGTTGCTATAGGAATGATCACAAAGTGGACTTACAAGGAAGAGTGGGGCTGAGTCCTTGGCCCCGTAGGCGAAGCGAACGAAGTACCAGATGCGCTTGCTGCCCAGCAGCAGTCGGTTGACAAGGTCAATGGGTGTCATGAGGCAGAAGCAGGCATCCAGCACAGCCAGGTTTAAGATGAAGATGTCGGAGGTGGACGCATCGCTCTTCCTGGATGTAATGTGCCAGATGACCAGCAGGTTACAGGGCGTGCCCACAACCAGGTTCAGCACTTTAACGCCGTAGTAGAAGACGAATGCGAAAGGTTCAGCAGCGCACATCGGGTACCTGTACCAGAGTGGACGTGAGGTAGCATTCACCTGCACACTGTCTGCCTCAGAGAAGTTCATCTTCAGAGGACAGAAGAAGAGAGAGAAAGAAGCGTGAAATCAGAATGATACTATAGGTAGTTACCACAGCTGCCCTGGGGCAGGCTGATGCACATGTGACTGCCATTTGTTACAAACAGACCATAAGAGCTCTACAGAAACACGGCCTTACCTGTTGCTGGTTTAGGTTCTGGTTCAGTCTGTGTGAGGAGCAGGTCGGCGGTCGTTTTATCTCCTGCTCTGTGCTTGTCCTGGTTCTCCCATTGGACCATGTTTAGACACATAAACACTTTGTCTCTCATGTGGATAAGCCTTTTCATGTTTTCTGTGTATTCTGAGTGTGCCTAATGCAACAGAGCCAGGTCTGAAAACATGTGATGCAAGACCTGATCTGCAGAGTTCGCGCAAGATGTTGCTGCTGATTACCACAGAGGGCTCACCATCTGTGTGCACCTGAGGAGGACAGGGACTGGAGCACCGTGCCCAGAGTCTAAGTGTAGTGTACTTTTGAGAGGACCAAACAGGATAAGGGGCTGAGAACTTGTGCTCACTCACTGTTATGTATAAAGGCCATGAACATATGCTCACTCACTGTTGTGTAGGGTTGAAAACAACTCAACAAATACAGTTGTACTGCCCTCAAGCAGATAAAGGACAAAAGCTGTTGGTAATAGTTTTGTGCAGGTCTGGTGATGTGTACAGCCCACTGACCCAACAAACAAGAGAAAGTTAGACTTACTCCACACTGCAGTGAGACACACATGACACAGGTGTGAGAAAATACCAATATATTTTATTCATCTTTGTAATAAATTAGAAACAGAGACTGCAGAGCTGATTCCTAATAAACGGGTACATGTCATGTAGAGGCCAGTTGTCCATGCACACGGAAGCGGTACACACACGTATACTGCACATGCCCCCAGTTAGATAGGACTCTCATCTCCACCATATGGTACACTGCCTCAGTCAGACCCTGAGGAGAGACACAAGAGGACACAGTAGTCAATACGCAGCTGCGTATACTGGCGTATGCAGTCAGTATGCCGCTAGGCATAGAGGAGTACTCACAGGGAGGCTGAAGGTCTGTGTGGGCTCCCCGTCCTCGTCGTACGTGAAGGTTCCCAGTAATGTCCCCTGCTCTGTTTCATTGGTCATGCCCTACAAGCACAAGACACATGAGGAACTCTGTGTAGAGAGCTACAAGACACTGAGGCATGAGCACTGGTCTGGTGTAAAAGACGCACTGGTCTGCGGCCACTGGTCTGCGGCCACTGGTCTGTGGCCGCTGGCCTGGTATAATGTTGTTTCCTCATCAAAGTTGTGTTTTGTTTCATTCACACATGTTTTAACACACAAACTGAAAACACTCCACCTTGTGATGTAACATGGTAATACAGGAAGCGCTTTGCTGTGTTTTTTAAACTCCATGCACCTTCACTAGAATCATTTGGATGATTTCAGACTTGAAATTGCTAATCTCTATTGAACTAAAGGTAAAAGGAGCTGCTAACTTGAAAACTACCGCTTCATGACATCACAAGGTGGAACAGAGCATTTTGAGTTTTGGAAATATAGACAGATTAATAATAAAGTATTACTCAAATGTGTGAATGAAACAAAACACAACTTGGGTATGTTTTTGAAGAGGTAATAACATTTTAACATGGATAAAAACTTACAAAAGTCAATCTTGTGTAATATAGGACCTTTAAACTCTGAGATGATCTGAGTGAGTGCACATGAGACAGTGCTGAGTGTGTGGTGCTCACATAGACTTGGAAGTCCTTGGGGGCGGAGTCGATGCGGCCGGTGGGGGAGCTGTGGCGGGGCAGGTGGTCCAGACTCACATGGCTGATTCTGATTGGATGAGACAGAGCGATAACCAGAGTGCCCTGAACACCATGGAACGCCCAGCACTTCCCTGGGAGCAGCACCGCCGGACCCTGTAGGGAGAAGCAGGACTTTAGATATATAAGGAAAATTATATATTAAAATCATTCAAGTGGGACTAAACCCCTAAACGCCACCTATAGCCGCATTTCAAGTGGAGAGTGTGTGAGGTAGGGGGGTCTGGAGGACTAAATGGGAGCAGTAAAATTCCACCAGTAACTGGACTAGGAACAGTAGACAATGCCATTAAAACACCATGCACGCAGTTCAGTGGCTTCAAATTAGTCCCACTTTCAGGCTGGAATGACTGTGCACCTGGATGACAGTACGGGGGCTCTCCGAGGGGTACCACAGCGGCAGGCCAAACAGGGACACGCAGGCTGAGCGCGTCCGATATGTCTCCGAGCAACGAGTGCTGATCACGCTGGCTCCTGCACACACACGCAAACATGTTTTCATCCGTTTTGGAAGACATGACATTTACTTACATTCATTTCCTGGAGACTGATCCTTCTTAATCATAGTCACTACTTAACCTAAACTCTAACCTTAACCTATTTAACCCATATATGAATTTTAAACCATGTTGTTGAGCTAATAATAAATGATTTATGTAAGGGGGACCTAAATACTTGTCTACACACGTCAGGTTTTGTACATTCTTTTATTGGAGACTGTTCTTAACTTAAATTGTAATTGCCATTTGTCTAACCTAAACTAGCCCCATATTTTCATTGGTGTAATATTGATATGCAGACCTGCATTTTGTCCTCATAAACAAGTTATGTTACAGTGGCTGTCCATACAGACTCCAGTCCACACATACATTGCTTTCTCGAGGTATGATTTAGAGTCTTAAGTTTTCAAATAATTAAAAATACTACAGAGAATGTGGGCGGGGACTGGAGGTAGGTGAAATTTTCTGAATACTCAAGCTGAAAATGCAGGAAATACAGGATTGTTCAAACATATAACTGGGTAATGAGTTTGAGACTTACCCTGAGACTCTAGGGCGAAGTCAGCCATCTTGTCTGCCAGAGGACGTCCACAGGTCCCACATGTCTCTGAAGTCCCCACATGGGAAGCAGCCTGGTCCTGACACAAAACAGCTGGTTACACCTCTCCAATGCGATGCTAGTTCTACGCTAACACTACTGTCCACTCTGAGCTCACTCACCTGCAGGCGCCGGGTCAGCCACACGTCCAGGGCCTGCTCCAGCTCTGGGGTGAGGGAGGGGGAAGGGATGGGGGCCGGAAGGGGGGCCACAAGGGGATCCGCTTTCTGCTCCATCTGGGACACCTAACACACAACACATCATCACAGAAACAGACTCTCGCACATGCACTGGGCCCCACTAAAGGGCTGCACAAATTTTGGGCGAAAAACAATATATGGAAAATCCTCTCTAGGGGAAAACACAAAACATTGCTTTTGTGGTTTTAAAAAAGTATTGTAGACCCTAAAACCCTGGAGGAGGTTAAATTATTTGCCAAAATGTATTTACAGTGAATGAGGCTGGAATTCCCTTGTCCCACAGTTCTATTTTGTCCTTCCTGACCACCAGAGGGTAGCACTGAAAGCCCTGAATGCACTCTCTGCACAGGCGCAGTGAGTGGTTCAGTGCTTTCAGAACCGCCCTCATATTTTCAGTTCTAAATGTTTTCTAAAGTAAAAGAGACAGTGTGTTGATTTTGGTACTATTAGTGTTGCTTAGATATCAGCCTGGACCTATGAGGTTCAAGGTCTAGAGAGTAGCACCAGTACCTGCTCCTCTAGCGCGCTCAGCCTGAGGAGAAGATCCTCTGCAGCCTTTTCACTGTGGGACTGGAGCTGCTGCAGGGTGGACTGAAGATCCAACAGGCGCTGCTCCTGCTGCTGCTCTTGCCGCTGCTCCTGCTCCTGTCTCTGCACCTGCCTCTGCTCCTGTCTCTGCTCCTTCTGCTCACTGCTCTGTCTGAGCGCCTGGAGCTCCAGTTGCACCTGCCGCTTTAGCTGAAAACACACAGCCAGGATCAGCTCCAGTCCAGTTCATATGGGCTGGGTCACGTGACAAGTTGACAACACAACATTTTAAACTGTTGTTGACCTGGTTTATGGCTAATATCTCCGTTATTACTGAATCTATCCACATGAAACAAAAACTGGCAGAAAGTTCAGCGTCTTCTCTGTCAATATAAATGAACTAAAGAGAAATTATTATATATCTCAGCAGCTTCAGAAAGTGGTGCCATTGTTCAACCTTAGAAACATGATTGTTGTTAGTTGAAAAGAGCTATAACACCTTGTGACGTCATGTGGTAATACAGGAAGTGCTCCACTCAATACAGCTTCATTAGAATCATTTGGATAATTTCAGTGCTGGAATTGCCAATCTCTAATGAACTAAAAAGTTAAATGATCTTTTAATTTGAAAACTACCACTTCATGACATCACAAGGTGGAATAGAGCATTTTGAGCTTTGGAGATGTAGACAGACTAATAATAAAATATTACTCAGACATGTGTGAATGCAACAAATCTTTTTGATGAGGTAACAGCATGTGTCTTTAAGTCCCGTCTTTGGGGTTGAATAATGGCACCACTTTATGAAGCTATTTATTTGTGCAGACAGAAGACGTTGAACTTTGCGCCAGTTTTTGTTTCATGTGGATAGGCTCTGTAATTATTGTAATTATGCTTAATTACATTAACCATAAACCAGGTCAACAAATCTGCAGTCTGACAGGACAGCAAACTCCACCGTAGACGTCTGACCTGTCTCCAGCTCAGTTTAAACTATGGAGATTCTACAATGTGTTTTGTTGTTATGTGAAGACAACCTGTGAACAGCTCTGTAGGACTCTTACCTCGGCCAGAAGAAGATCATTTTTAAGTTGCATTTCTCTCTGTAAAACATAGTATATATTTACAGGTAAGGTGGAAAAAGTAGTGGAAATTTGTACTCAATTAAAAGTATATAATTTATATGACTCATAATGTAATGTAATAATGATACTTGTGATGTGATGTATCATTACATCACATCACAAGTATCGTTATTACATTGCAGTATGAGACATCGTGCTGGGGGGTGTTCTACATGTAGGTGTGTGGCGGAATGTTTATCAGTTACCATGGTGACACAATGCACACATTAGCAAACACTGACAAAGAGTTTTAAGATTGACTGAACACTAAAAAAAACCCCACACATTTTCAGAGTGTTCATGGTCTCGCTCAGGAGATAGATTTTTAACAAAAAGGTGAGAGTGAGTAACTGAAAAACTGTTGGCTAATCCTATCTAGCTTGAAACTATGATTTAAAATGAAACAATTAGAAGGTACTCAAGTTCAAGCAAAAGTATGGGTTTGTAAATCTACTCGAGTACAATTACCCCAAAAATCTTCTCATTACAGTAACATGAGTATTTGAAATGAGTTACTTTCCAACATGCAGCTTTTGAATAAAAATAAACAAAATATTTCTATCAGTTTGTCCATTATTTTTGAGACTGTATCTTACCTGAATATACTGCACCTTCGCCTCTACAGCAGCAGACACGACAGCAGCGTCCTGGACAATAGAACAGGGTCATTACACTGGTCAAAAAAAGAAATGAAACTCCTACGGGGTCTTAAGAGCTAACATATAACTCTTCAGATCACCATGTTACCTTTTACTGTTTTGAAAAAGCTATATTTGCAGAAAACGACATATTCAAATCAAATGTGTAATTACTTCCAGTTTTACTTTTGATGCTCTGAGCCTTCCCTTCCCTTGCTCCACACGCTAAGTCACTCCCCCTTCAGAGCACCATCACAACACAATCAGAGTGCATCCCGCTAATAAAACTACTGCACATCGCATCAGGTTTGTGAAGTTGTAGTGTGGGCGACAGTATCTCAGTTGTTCGAGGGTTTGTCTGGGTGTGAATGGGTGAGTGGTTCCTTGATGTGAAGCGCTTTGAGTGTCTTGAAAGTGTAGAAGCTCTAGATGAAAATATGACCATTTACCATCATTTTTTATATTTATGGAGAACTGTCATGTGGGAGCATGGGTGACGTAGGCATGACGCAGGATCTTGCAGCTAACAGTAAGGATATTTAATAGGGCCTGAGAGATCGCTATATTACTCAAACATGCATGAATGACATATAAACTCTCTTCAGTCATGTTTTTGATAAAGGAACAATGTTATAACAGGCAAAAAGCTCAAAACAAAGACAGTGGCAATGAACAATTTCAGATTTTCGTCAGTAGGTTATAATTATTCTCTATTTCAAAGTGTTCAGCCATTGTATTTGTTTTTGAGAAGGGAACAGATTTAAAACATGATGATTAGCTGAGATGGTTACCACAGCAGCAGGTGGAGAACCAGGGATGGACACAGCAGGGACTGTCAGAGAGGGTCCAGTCCTGAAGATCAGTCCAGAGAGGAGGGAGGTCCACCAGGCACCTGCAGCGAGACACCACCCATCAGCATCATGACACCCACCAGGACACCAGCAGTTTACACTAACAGGCCCAAAATCAGGTACCCGACCTTAACTGCACATATTTGTTTCAGGCTCTAATTTCTCTAAGGAAGTACAGAGCTGTGGGCGGAGATGTGGGCAACGTGCAAAACTTTCTAAGCACTCGAGCCTGATGTGTGGGACAAAGTAGGATTACTCAAACAAAATGAACATACTGCTTTGTGTGGGCTAATGAAGCGTGAATACCATTACACCACTGTTAAATAGTTCATAGTCCATGTTGTATAATACCTTTACGTTGAAGTACTTAATTCCTGTGATAGTACAAGTAACACATTGAAACAAGTGTCTCTCACCAAGGAGGAGGAGGAGGAGGAGGAAGAGGAATAGGAGCGGGAGCAGGCCACACAGCTTCTTCATCCGAGCGCTGGACGAGGGCTTTGCTGTGAAAACATACAACAAACATGTAACATACAAGTAACACACAGGCCTGGAGAGGAATGTGCTGCTACTCAAATCTGCTTAGGCTCACTCATGACACCCGTGCCACCCGCGGCCGGAGTGAAGGGCCAACTGGAGCGAGCCATCTGGACGACTCTACTGCTACCGGACTGGACCACTGCCAAGGCTCCTGTCACCACGTCTGTCAAAAAGTTTCCCAAAAAATAAAAGATGTTTTACTATGTTACTATCTCACAAACTCCATCCATAAATGTGTATTGTGACTTCAAAAGGCAAAGTGACTCATGTTTGTGGTGTTTTGTTGTGATTTATGTGACTTTGACCATGACTCTGTCCAGGGACAACGGATGGAGATTAATCTGGCACATGTTCATTTGTAAATATTTCTAAATAAATACACAAAAATGTAGCAACAACAGACATCACTTTTTTCACTTAAAATTTGAATTAAAGAAATACAATTTGGAAACTAAATCTTACATGTAAATGACATTAACCAAGAGTTTGCACTATGTAAGGTTTAAGAGGAGGGGGAGCGTACACCACCTGCTTGTCTTCATAGAAATGTTTCCCGGTATGGCATTAAAACTATTGTCTCTTATCTTTTATCTCCAATTCTACAAGTTTTATTGCTCAAAAATATCTGAAAAGACATTCATTCTTTTCTGGTATTTTTCATTCAGTTTGTCTTTGAGCAGATGTCCCTCTCCACAAATCAGACCTATAACCTATAGACCTGGTGGTGCCACTTACTTGTTTCCATGGCGGTAGATATATTTAAGTAGTGCCCCTTTAATGGAACCTCTGCACTCACCCTTCAGGCTCGACGCAGCGTTGGTCAGCCACTCCCTGGACACTGCCCTGGACACTGCCCGCCCCCCTGCCCCGCCCTTTGGTCCACTGCTGCTGCAGCTGCTGGAACTCCTGTGGGGGTCCTCGGACGATGAGTACCCCGAACTGTCCACCCCACACTGGGAACGTTCTGGCTGGAGCTGGAAGTGTAACACAGGCCTGCTCCTGGTGGTCCCAAGCGGGGAGGGCGCAGAGGGGGCAGCGGGGACAGACGGGGTAGAGGGGGTAGAGGGGGTAGAAGGGGTTGAGGGGACAGACGAGGCAGAGGGGACAGGGGTAGGACTCCGCAGGGCCGGTCTGGAGATAGCTCTCCAGCCTGCAGGTGAAGCTACAGAAGACGAAGAATAGTGACAATGATCAGATCAGTAATAAGCATCTAGTGTATAATTAGTTCAATACAGTATATTATTAATCAAGTAGTAGAAAGTAGTGGTCCCAGAGTATTTGGGAGAACTCCTACTCAAGAAGAGTAACTGTCTGCAGGTAAATTCTGATTTATAATTTGAAGCTATTGTACTTAGAAGGACAAAACCTTAAAGAACCCATATAATTCCATTTTCTGATCTGAATATAGCTGGAGTCGTGCTTTGTTTCATTCACACATGTTTAACACACAAACCCTGCATATGTCATGTGGTAATACAGGAAGTGATACACTGTGTTTTTAACTAACACTTCGAGTCTCAAGAACTAAAAATAAAAGGTAGCTGTTAACTTGGAAACTACCGCTTAATGATATCACAAGATAGAAAAAAGCATTTTGAACTTTGGAGATCTAGACAAAATAATAATACAAGGTTACTGAAATGTGTGAATGAAATAAAACACAACTCCAGGTATATTTTTGATGAGGTAACATTATATCATGACTAAAAGCTCACAAGAGTACATTTTGTGTAATATTGGACCCTTAAGTAATGCACCAATTGTGATTTGACATAAAGTTCGATATCTGTGGATGTTATTGATGGATAATCATGACGGCTGCAGGAACACTGGCCTGTCTTATGGGACAGAGACTGGCAATTCCAAAGCTCAAATTATCCAATTGATTCTAGTGAAGCTGTATGGAGTTTAAAAACACAGTGGAGCATTTCCTGTATTACCAGTATGACATCACAAGGTGGAACAAAGTGCTTTTGTTTGACACTGATGCTAACTCAGCCTAGTTGTTTACCGCACTCCTCCCTTCAGACAGATATAAGGCAGTGAACTGATGAAGCCTCCTGAATGAGTGGTCAAACATATTCACTCTTAAACCTTTGTCCAGATTTTTTTTCTTCTTTTCCTTTGCACCCTGACGAAGTGCACATTCCCTAGCAGCTCAGACATGGTGCTTACCCTCCTGTGTCCCCGCCGGACTAGCCCTGGAGCTGACAGGACTCACATCTGTCTCTGAGCGCTTCTTTCGGCCTCCGCTTTTCTTCTTAAACACCCTGAGTGATGACAGGCAGACAGGCGAAAGACAGGGGATGAACCAGGGGGCAAGACAAGGGCAATAGAGCATGCAGACAAGGGTAAGATGGGGTAAGACAAGGGTAATAGGGCATGCGGACAAGGGTAAGATGGGGTAAGACAAGGGTAATAGGGCATGCAGACAAGGATAAGACAGGGGGTAAGACAAGGGTAACAGGGCATGCAGACAAGGGACAGGGGGTAACACGAGGGGGGCATGCAGACAAGGGTAACACGAGGGTAACAGGGCATGGGGGGTAACACGAGGGTAACGGGGCATGCAGACAAAGGTAAGATGGGGGGTAAGACGAGGGTAACAGGGCATACAGACAAGGGTAAGATGGGGGGTAAGACAAGGGTAACACAAGGGTAACACAAGGGTAATAGGGCATGCAGACAGGGGTAAGCAGCACTGACAGGAACATGCAGACAGGGGTAAAGGGGCACAAACAGGGGTAAGGGGGCACAGACAGGGGTAAGGGACGCAGACAGGGGTAGGGGGTGCAAACAGGGGTAAGGGGGGCGCAGACAGGGGTAAGGGGGCACAGACAGGGAGAAGGGGCATGCAGACAGGGGCTAGGGAAGCAGACAGGGGGTAGGGAGGTGCAAACAGGGGTAAGGGGGCGCAGACAGGGGTAAGGGGGCACAGACAGGGAGAAGGGGACATGCAGACAGGGCTAAGGGAAGCAGACAGGGGTAGGGAGGTGCAAACAGGGGTAAAGGGGCATGCAGACAGGAGTAGGGGGGGGCAGTGCAGACAGGAGTAAAGGGGCACAGACAGGGGTAAGGGGTGCAGACAAGCGTAGGGGGCTGTAGTGGCTCTTACTTGACAGGGTTCTCTCTGTAGGAGATAGTAGTGACACTGCTGGAGTCCGACTCCTCATCTGAGTGGTAGTATCCCCCAGAGATCAGACGTGTGCTGCGGCGAGACATGATGCTAACACAGGGACAGGAGGGAAAACACAGTTACTACATGCAAACTGTATCATTGTGGCAGTCCAGCTTTTTCAGTTCCGATATTGATTTTGATATTATGGCTGGATGTTCTAACATACATTAGATCTTGGAGGAACTGCTCGTTAATCCGCTGTGGGTGCACACAGGAAGTAAGTGTTCGCAGCACAACCACACAGGAAGTGCCACAGGAAGAGTTTAGAGTGCGTCATCTTTACTCAGTTTCCCGCTCAGTGCCATCCGTCACCTCACGTTATGACCAAACTGTGCACAGATCCTCACATCAGGACCATACTGTGCACAGGCCTCACATCAGGACCATACTGTGCACAGGCCCTCACATCAGGACCATACTGTGCACAGGCCTCACATCAGGACCACACTGTGCACAGACCCTCACATCAGGACCATACTGTGCACAGACCCTCACATCAGGACCATACTGTGCACAGACCCTCACATCAGGACCACTTTGTGCACAGACCCTCACATCAGGACCATACTGTGCACACAGACCCTCACATCAGGACCACACTGTGCACAGACCCTCACATCAGGACCATACTGTTTACAGACCCTCACATCAGGACCACTTTGTGCACAGGACCCACATCAGGATCATACTGTGCACAGACCCTCACATCAGGGACCACACTGTGCACAGACCCTCACATCAGGACCACACTGTGCGCAGACCCTCACATCAGGACCACACTGTGCACAGACCCTCACATCAGGACCACACTGTGCACAGACCCTCACATCAGGACCACACTGTGCACAGGCCCTCACATCAGGACCATACTGTGCACAGACCCACATCACATCAGGACCATACAGTGCACAGACCTTTGGACTAAGTGGCACCAACTGTGAGGTGTGCCACACTCAAGAAGTTTGTACCATAATCCCCCGCACAAATCCCCCTAAGCTGAGCTCGGCAGGCTGTCCCAGGCTGTCTTTACATTCCAGCTCTGCCACAGGCTGCTGTGGGCTCTCTGTAAGACACGAGGCTCCTCTAGTGTAAGAACATGTCAGGAGTAAACACAGGGCGACCCTCAGCTCACAGACAGCTGGGCCCTCACACATCACAGGCCTAATAAAGTTCAGAGCAGGACAGACATGTAAACAGTAGAGGAGGCACTTACCCACTGTTTTGGGATGACTCAGTAGTCTGCAATGTGACCGTCACTCTGAGACTCAAACAAGAGGCGAGGAAAAACTAAAACGAAAAACTCTATTATCTGAACAGGTTCCTCCTGAGGAGACTGACGCGCGCACAGACTGACAGAGGAGCGGCAGCGCGTGTCCACGGCTGATAACGCGGAGCGCATCCACGAGATAAACTGCGTGAAGTGTGCCCACTGCCGCGTCTCATATCCGCTTCAGAGAGTGACGAGTTACCTCCGGAGGCACAGCCCGCTCCCACAGCCCGGAGTCTGTCAGCAGAGTCAGCAAACACCCAGCACAAGCACCGAGGGTCGGAGGTGATCTGACCGAGCACTGCGCCCCTGTCCCGGCCGCAGTGGAGAGATTGTGCCCGGTCTGGGACTGCAGCGACAGAAGCGTCAGCTGTGTAACTCCGCCCCTGTGATGAATAGAAGAAGAAGTTCAGAGTGTGGTGGGACTTTGCACGATAGTTAGGCTGATGCTCTTAGGTTAATAATACTCTTTGGTCAGTGCAATAATTAAACTCACACAACATTTAGAGAGCTCGTGGTTAGTAGTTTGAGGGACTTCACATGACGCTGTTAGAATGAGCAGGCCTATGCGCATTACTCCACTAACAAAGAAATACTTTTAAGCTATTAGCGCCGCCTGCTGGCTATACAGATGATGCACAGTATTCGACGCCTCAGTGAAGTAACTTGGGTTGGTAGCTCGATTTCAGTTCTTATCTGTGAAGACCTGAGTTGCCTGTTGGTAATGTGGATGTACGTGTGACTGCGTCTGTCTGAGAGTCCTTACACACAGATAGACAGCCACACGTTTATCAGTTTGCTCCTGGGCAGTAGCCTATAGTTGACCTTGATTGTGTGATGCAAAGCCAATATAATCTAAGCTGTAGGACCGATGCACTGATCAAAACTCCTTAAGTTCTTTATGGTTTTCACACAGGGGCTTTTGAGCATTCAACTGATCTCATTGGGGTAATGCTACAGTCTCAGTTTATTATCCTCTCCAAATAAGAAAATTATGTAGGCCTGTTAGAAATGATTAGAATTAGGCCTACGCATCCAGAACACAACTGAGTGTCCTATGGCTAAAGTAAGGGCGAGGCTCCACTATGTTTAGGTCTGTGCTCTACACCATAGATCTAAAAGTAGGCAATGACTCTCGATGAACGTGGGCCCTGAAGTGGCCCCGGGCCCCTGGCTGTAGGCTGGTATCCCCCTCCACTCCGGCAGGTGTCAGTAGTGCGCAGTCAGTGCTTTTAGCCTGTCCGTCGCTGGTGCATCAACGCGCCGCTGCTCCTCATACTCGCCACACTGCTGCTCTGTACACGCTGCTCTCTGCTCCAGCCTCAGTCTGTCCCGTACACACAGAGGCACACGGGTCTCGCACTGCGCCATGGACGGCCGAGGATACGGATCTGGTACATATGCGCCGCTCTCTGCGTCAAACCCGCACAGTTTAGCGCTCAGCCGTCACACGCCACACCCCTCTGCAGACGAGCTAATGCGGCTGCTAGGGGCTAGGCTAGTGCAGTTAGCCGCAACACAGTGCATTTAAAAACACTTATATGTATGCAGCCGGTGTTTACGTGTTTACAGGATGAGTATGTGGTGTCGGGGGATGTAGGGCTCTAGATGTGACCGCATCAGTGCAGTGTACAGAAGTACAGCCATGTGGCTCCATTTTACACTGACTGTTAGCGCATTGTTGCGTGCCGCTATGTTAGCCAAAGAGCTGTGTTTGTGTTGTCACCTGCACGATCTGTAACACGCTAATGCTGTGAGGGGCATTGCTCCAGCTGCAAGAGTCACTTCCGTTGTACTTGGAATAAATTAATATTGTGTTTGTAGATTCCGTTTTCTTTTTACTTCAACATTTGACTCATGTTTTTTTTTTGCTGTGTTCAGGTTATTCTAGTTGGGGAGCGGGAGGCCCTAGCGGCAGAGGTAAGAATCATATCTACATTTACGCACTGTTCTGGGAGCCTTGCTTTAACTTTGTCTTTAACAGCCAAACTCTAAAACCTTCCTGGAGATGTTAAAGTTCTGTCAGTGCTAAAACACAGACTGATTGTCACTGTGCACATCTAAAATGTTCCCCAGGTCCCACCCTGAAGCTTGGGACTGGGGCTAACCCAGTGGTTCTGTTAGACACACAGTATAAATGCTCCATGCCTCCTGTCGTCCACAGGGACTCATGCTGATGATGTAATCGCCAAGATCAATGAGCGGCTGGACATGCTGTCCCAGCTGGAGGGGGGTGTGAAGGGGGACAGGTGAGCCTAGCCCACTGCAGAGCCCACAGCCTCTCTGCAGGAGGGTCAAACCTACTGTACTGTTCATATGAGGGGAACAGGCCCGGCCAAGTGTGTGTGTGTGTGCCTATAGCTTTGAGTATTGCAGAATGTACTTTCTGGCATCCAATTTTAGTATTGTATTTACCTTTCATTTTTCATAGTTCATGGAGCTATGAATTGATTCCATTTGTTGGCCCAACCTAGAGTTGAAAATCCAGCCATTATGGGTTCTAAAAGAGCCTTGAAATGTGAAGAATCTGACCAAAGCTGCAGTCGCCCCTCACCCAGAGCCCACACTGTCTGATATGTGTGTTGTTGTTTAGTGCTCCTCTGTCACATGTGTTCTGGACTGTGAGGGCACCTGAGAGCACGGAGCAGAGCTGTGCTCCTGGCTCCAGCACCTCTTCTGTCTGTGACTGCTCTCCTCCTCCCACAGGTATGACCAGTATGAGTCTATGGACTCGCGCTCTTCCATGGCCTCCTCCCGAGATCTCTACAGATCTGGTAGCTATGGTTACGGGGATGGCAGGGGTGACAACATGCTGTTGACTCACCGCGGAGGCTCTGGCTACGGAGGAGGGATGGGGATGGGTTCAGGGGCAAGCTTTGATGACTATTCCTCATACGGAGTTGCTAAAATGCGACCGAATATGAGGGAGCCCTTCGGCGGGGGCCAGGGAGCCAGCTCTGGAGGATGGGCTTCAGCCAGCCGCCACAGCCCCCGACGGGGTGGCAACACAGGGGGCTTCGGTGGTCACAGGGGCCACAGGGGCCAGTCTCCAGGAGGTGGTAGAGGCAAGCTCCCATCCCTCCTGTCCAACCGCATGTACCCTGAGAGCGGGGGCTTCCACCAGGGCCCCGGCCAGGGTTCCAGCCAGGGCCCCCACGACTTCCCCGGGAGGCATTTTGGAGGGGGCCCACGGGCTGGCCGCCAGCGAGGCCGCAAGAGACCCCTGAACAAAGTAAGTACCTCCATAGTCTGAGAGCTCCTGAAATAGTGCCGACACAGAGCCTATATAAGCATAGGAGCGGCAGCTCAGCATGCATGACTGCCCCTCTAACTGAGCTGGTCCTCAACATGTCCCCTACACCGTCCCAAAAGGGCAAGTCCCAATGCTCTGGCCCTGTATTCTCAAGTGTTCCACATGCACAGTATTTTCTGAGGACACTAGTGTAAACGTGTTAATGTAGTGTGCCAGTAGTCCCCCTAGTGCTGTGAACTTTGTAGCAGCACGTGCTAAAGAACGCTGTGTGCTGTAGCAGGTGAAGCCACAGCCACAGAAGAAGAAGCGGCAGAATGCAGAAGGAGATGAGCCCGAGTCGAAAATAAACAAAACAGAGTCGACAGGAGGAGACGCTGCCCCTGCTGGTGATGCTCCAGGTACTGCAGCTGTGCTCACCGCTGCCCGTGTCGTTGCACCTGCCACCTGTTCACTCACACTTGTCCCTTGTGCGCCTACAGAGACACAAGACAAGAACGGACATGGGGAGGACTCCAAGACTGCAGAGGTACCAGGCTCTTTGACACTTGATTTAAAGCAGGACATAGGACATGGTGCCTTCAGGACCAATAAGTCTGTACAATTCAGGCAAGATGAGTGGTTCTGAACATGTCTGTGCTCAAACTGCCACACTACACAGTTTAGCATTTTTGAAAGAAGCTAACCTGAGTTTCACTTTTAAATGTCAGCCCATGCAGGTGTAGGATACTCTGTAGGAATTTAGTTTAGACCTTTGGTGTTGAAAAGAACCAGATTATACCAACTAAGGCTATGAGGTATTCCCAAGAAACATTTTGCTGTTAAGTCCCACTTTAATGGCTTCTTCTCTCCTCCTAGGACATATCGGCCACAGAAACTACAGAAAAAGGTATTGCTCTCACAGCCTGCTGTTCTTTGGTTGTTACTGTTGCACCATAGACCTAAAGGTGTTGTCACTCATCAGGTGAGCCAAAGGGGGAGGACGGAGGCCAGGGGAGCAAGGCCCAGAGCAAGCAGACCCCAGCAGCCCAGAGCCACCACCAGAGGATGAGGAAGAGGAGGGGCTTCATTGAGCGGTAAGGACACTGCCAAAATGAGGTTTCAACCAACTACTTCATGGGGTGCTATGTATTTATTCTGGTGTGGGGTTTGCCACCCTCTTGTCTCCATGAATGTTATTGCTTTGCCCAGAATGTTCTACAATATAGGATTTAACTTATCTCCATGGAGTTAAGCAGTTCACAAAGCCAAAGATCCAGGTCTGATCTTTGGAGAGGCACTAAAGTTATGTATTTTTTGTGGTATCTTGAGCAATTAAAACAGATGTAATTGAATGAATGCAAGACAGATGAGTTTAATTCAATACTGTGGAACATTCCAGAGACGGGCAGGTGGTTGACCTTCAAGCAGAAGCGTTTCCTAGTGGATGTCATGGGCGACAGTGGCTCAGTGGTTAGAGCATTGGTCTCCCAACCCGAAGGTCGGAGGATCGAGTCCAGCTCGGACCAAGTTCTGTCGTTGTGTCCTTAGGCAAGACACTTCACCCACATTTGCCTAGTATGAAAGTAGTGTGTCCGTGAATGATCGGTGGTGGTCGGAGGGGCCGATGGCGCAAACTGGCAGCCCTCGCTTCTGTCAGTCTACCGCAGCTGTGGCTACAATAGTAGCTTACCATCACCAAGTATGGAGTGAACGAATAATGACTTCAGTGTAGCGCTTTGAGAGGCTTTGATAAAGCGCATTACAAGTGTAAGGCATTATGTTACCATAGAAAGCAATGTGTCCAATAGGAGCAAATTACATTTAAGCCCCAGTACATGGCATACATTTTATAATAATTTTTATGCCAACATTTTTACTATATACACCTACTATAATAGTATAACTACTATAATAAAGTTGATTTTCTATTATCTAATTTAATTTAGGTTATAAGGATTTATATAGCAACCGAAAGAAGAAGTGTGTGATTGAGTTGGTTGAAGACTTGGTATTTTTTAGTATTTACTTGTAAAAAGGCAGATTAAACTCAGGATTAATCTGTCTTTATATAAATACATTGTTTCCTAGTACTTTTTTTGTGCATAAATAGTTGTTGTATGAACTCCCCCTGCAGGTGTACTCTTGTGAGTGCAGTTTGGGTCAGATACATAGAGATGTGTAATAGTTTTAGAGAACTTTTGCCATGCCCCCTTTTTAGTCAACTAATTGATGGGCAGCACATGTGTTTAGTCCAACAAGAATTTCTTTAGTGGAATACAGCCGTACATATTATGTGTCCTTTTAATCCTGATGCCAAGCCATCCTCTTTGCTTCCCCAGGGTGATGTTTACCTGCTCAGTGTGCAAGTTCCGCTCTTTCTACAAGGAGGACATGGAAGCCCACCTGACCAGCCGCTTTCATAAAGACCACTTCAAGTTCCTCCAAAGTCAGCTGTCCAAACCCACCACGGACTTCCTGCAGGTATGCGCCTGCTTGGTATATTCCATTTACTGTCAAACCCAATGGGGACTATATTATATAAAAGCTGTTTTTTTATTTTTTGTTGATCCATGGTTTCCTAATCATAAACTTTTTGAAGCTCAGCAGCTCTGCACCCTTTAAAGCCCACTGCGATTCCCATAGATTGTATGTATAGACATCGTTAAACTACTAGACACAACGTTCCAAATAGGAGCATGGGCGAGGTTCGGCTCCTCCCCTCTCTCTGTAACTGCTGCTGTCAGCCTCGTCATTTTAGTCTTAAAATGTTCATATTTACCCACTCTACATGATCCTTTTTTCTCGCTATTTTGTCCATAAATTAAGATATGAACATTAATAACAGACCAATTAGATGCCCTCTTTTACCAAGGCCACTCTCACTAGCGTTAGCAAGAGGTTTGATTGACAGCATTGTTAAGCACTCATTCCCTGCTAAACCAGTGGTCTGGGCATTACCTTCAACCACTTGGCTCTTGATTGGCTGTTTGGTTGCTATGATACTCGCGGTTGGAATTCCAAATATGGAACCGGACTCCAAATTCGCCCCTGTAAGTGCTAGCCTTGATGAGCTTCATTTGACCGGAGCAAACGCTGTGAATAAAGTTTAAAAGTTTTAAAGTTTAAAAAATCTTAAAATTCTGCTAAATATTGTAATGGTAGTTTTAGCTTTCAAACTTTTATTACATTTTTATGAAAAGTCTATGGGAAAAATGATTGTGAAGTTTACTGCTGGAACCAAGTGGTGGGCCGGTCAAGAGACGTGAAACAAAAAATGGTTAAATGTTAAAGTTAAAAAGTCTTTACTTCCATAGATTTTTTAAAATGACAATAGCCACCATTTGCTTTGATGACTGCTTTTTACTTTTGGCATTTCTTGATCCTGACACAGTTGTGGAGTGAAAACCATTTCAGGAGACTTCATTATGAAGATCATTTAGATCATTTTTTCAGCGTTGTCGACAAAGCAAAGGGTGGATACTGCGAGGATTTGAATATAAAATTTAATTATTTTATTTTTTTCTTTACTACATAATTCCATATATCACACACTGTATATAAAGAAATATCAAGGAAAAAAAGACTGAATGAGAGGGTGTGACCAAACTATTTGTATATGTGGCTTTTCAGTTGGGCTGACGTTCATGTGTGTTGTTGTTCATCTCTGGTACTTCCTTGTGTTGTAGGAGTATCTGCAGAACAAGTTGAGGAAGACGGAGTACCGTGTGGGTCAGCTGGAGAACCATTCTGCATCCATCTGCCAGGTGTACAGGGAGCAGGATCTGACCAGAGGTGAGCAGGCTACTGTTTCAAGGATAACCACACCTATGCTGCCTGCAATTTCATACTTAAAATACTAAGTGCATTGGAGGGTGCTTTGATTGGTCAGTGGAGTAGGCTTAGATATGAACAGCAGGCAGAGTAAAGCTTTTTAAATCTCTGGAGTCTCTGAGTGGAAAGATGCTCTTGTTTTTGATGAAGAAACAACCACGAGCTTAGAAAATATTTTTAGCAATCTCTCCCGGGCCCTATTCAAACCCTCCTCACGGCTAGCTGTACGATACTGCGCAATGCTCCACCCACAAGCCTACGTCACCCATGCTCCTGCACGATAATTCTCCATAAATATAGAAAAGAATGATACAAAACTGTTCACAGCAACTTGTCAAACCTGATACGATGGTGATCTAAATATGGTATGTGTTAGCAGTTAATAACCCATAGACGTAAAATAAGTAAAGTAAGTAAAATAATCTCTCTTGAAGCTCTAAAAATGGGACTAAACTGACTTTTTTGACCTTTTAGCCATGCTATCTTGTTGTCTCCTCATCAAAAACATACCTGGAGTGCTTTAGTCATGCTTGGTTTATGGGCTTCAAAACTGCTTTGGATCCATGAATCATCACTGTACAAATACAGTACCTGGAGGGCTGAATAGATGAGCTGGAGAGAGATCTAGGTATTAGATTGTTTAGATAACAAATTTACAAGTTGACAGAGACACACTTCTGTTAAAGGTGCATTATGTAACTTGCAAATGATCTTGCTGTGCCTGGAATATTCCACATAATGCCATTAACGTATCTATTTTACATTTTGTTTTTATTTTTTGTCTGTGGAACATTGCAGCCAAAGCAACAAGCAGGTTATGGACCTACCATTAAAAAAAAGTCGTGTAGTGCATCTTGAATGTGCCACTTTGATTGCACTTGTGATGAAATTGTGATCGTTCAAACTTTATCTTGTCCGTTTTCTGTTGTGTGTGCGCAGACCTGGGCTTGGAGCACTTCATCAGAAAGGTGGAGGCTGCTCACTGTGCCGCCTGTGACCTGTTCATCCCCATGCAGAACCACCTCATCCAGAAGCACCTCAAGTCTCCAGACCACAACTACAACCGCAAGGTACAGCGCCACATGCACACTTTTACCAACAGGGGTAGACGCAACCATCTTAGTACACACTAGACTGTTATAAATAGGAAGTGAGAAGTGGTCCAAATAGGAAGTGAGTACCCTGGCTGCAGTGAGCCTTGTCATTTTGGTCTTAACATGTTTGTATTAACCCATTCTACATGATCCTGATGTTTTCATTTTGCTATTTTGTCCTTGATTGAAGATATTATTAATAACGGACTAATCAGGGGCCTTCTTTCGCCAAGGTTGCTCCCACTAACGTTAGCAAAAACTTTGATTGACAGCATTACCAAGCGTCACCTCCCTGCTAAACCGGCAGTATGGACAGGAAGGGGCTTTACCTTCAACAGCCTTGCTCCATATTGGCTCTGTGGTTGCTATGATACTGGAGGTCTGCGTTCTAAATATGGAACTTGTATGGAACAAATTTGCCTCTGTAACTGCTAGCCTTGATCAGCTTCATTTGAACGGAGTTGAACACTATGGGTGGCGTCACACTCCCATAGTCCACTTAATACAGTTTATGCTCAGTACAGAGTTTTCACCACCAGTGGGACATAGCAAACTTGATGCAAGTATAACCCTCCGAGTAAATCCCCAAACTATGCAGTAAGACTTCCCAATGTCCACCCTCCTCTTACTTCTTGTAGAGTTTATTTAGGTTAGTTTTAAAATTTGGTTTTGAGTCTACGGAGGAGGTTGTTCACAGGCCAGAGTGGAGTTTTGCCTTGACGGTAAAGCTGACAACAAGCATGCTAACACGCACTTTCTGTTTATTAAATAATAAAACGCTTTATGACTGGATGCACACTGTACACGGCAGACTTATTTTGACCTCAAGCTCCGCATATCTGTACTGTGGAAAGACACATTTTACTCAAATACATGCGAAAAATCAGGTACAGTGCCTGTAAAACCAAGCAAATCAGTTTTAGCAATGCTTGTTAATTCTCAAAACAATGTCCAGAGCATCCCGCTGCTTCCTGTGAATGTTGGTTAATCTGCTTGTCTGTTATAGATTAAATAATTATGATTTTTTCTGCTCTACAAAATAAATTAGATTGAATTGTTCTCATTGTGTATTTGTAGTACTGAAGGCCAATGTCTGCATCTTGGTGACTGTTGTGTGCTTCATCCAGATGCTCTTTCTAGACTGGACTCATGTCTCTGACCTGTAGCATTCCTCTCATGCTTCATGTTTCAGTGTACCACGTGGATCTTTCCAATGGTTCTGATTTCCCTGATTGTTGTGTTGTAGGCCATGATGGAGCAGTCCAAGAGGGCAAGTCTGTCTGTAGCCCGCAGCATTCTCAACCACAAAGTCATCGGGAAGAAGCTGGAGAGCTATCTCAAGGTTTGGGTCAAAGTTTGGTTATTGCTTAAAGTGTTGTAAGGATGTTTAACAATATTAGATCATCATTTAAAGACAATTGTTAAGCATTGATGAGATTCACTGCTCATCATTTAGATGTTATAATTTTCTCAGCCGAGAAGTAAATCCAAACCCTGCAGACCCTGGAGTTAAGAGCTCTGCAAACATGTTCTGAAATGCATGGGAAATTAGATTAGTTTAGTAATCAATAATCCTGGCTTCTCTCAAATGTTCATGTGTCTGGATGCGTTTACAGATGTGCTTATTGAATCTTATTTAGTTCAAAATGTATAAATGCATCTAAATCTCATTTATCACAAATGATTATTGGATAATTGTACAAAATCCTCCAGACCTTGTGTCCATGTAAAGCAATATATTGTAACACGCAGCACATTGTTTTACAGGGGGAGAACCCTTTCTTTGATAACCCTGACGAGCAGGAGCCAGATGACTCCATGGCCATGGATGTGTCTGGGACAGAGCTCAGTGGGGAGCAGGCAGACAGCCAGCCACTGGAGGGCCTCACCCCCTCTGATGCCCTGGAGGAAGCCCCTCTGAGCCTGGAGGTTGAGGGGGCTACAGAACCCCCGGTGCAGGAGGGAGCAGAGGCAGTGGCAGGTGCGGCCCTGGCAAAGGAGGACCATGTGGATCAGGCTGAAGCTGCAGAGTTCCATCCTGAGGAGGAAGGCTTTGAGCTGGGAGATGAGGAGTGCTCCTTTGTGGTCCATGATGAGCTCCCAGAGGGACTGGATCTACAGGAGGGGATCCATGTTGAGGAAGAGGAGCAGCCTGTAGAGGGAGAGCAGCAGCCTACAGAATAACACACTGCTCCACCGCTGCCTGCTTGCCAAGCTCATCCATGTCCAGTTTTTTTTTATATAATTCGTCTAATCGGCATCACTACTAGACTGTAAAGTGAAACCCATCTGCGTCACTCTGTGCTTTCTAATGTCAATCCTTATGCTGTGTGTCCTGGGGACCAGACAAATGATTAGGATAAAAGAGAACAGGATTGCTTTTTGGACTTGTTTAACTTAAATTTTTTTGTATGTATATTTTTATTTTTTTGATGAAGGTTTGTAAAAGTAGAATCTTCACATCCCTAAGAGTATTAACACAGTGAAGAGGCTGGATAATTCCATTCATTATTTTTGCCTTGTTGTGCATTGAATTCTCTCCCAGAAATCTCAAATGTTGTATATCATCTTTCATTCTAAAATAAATGTTGTTGGGAATATAAATCTTTGTTGTTTATTTTGAATAAGGTATAAAGTATTTCTAGCGTTCAGGTCTTAGCTTTTGGTTCGTGTAGATATTCACACAGACTTACAGAAAGCTATATAAATCTTACATCAGCCTTTTTCATAATTTAGTGATGTCTCTTCCCTCCAACCCGCCCTTTAGTGCACGCACTCTAGTGATGCAGGCACAGGTTATGGGTGGAGGGTCCATGGTCGCTCTCTGGAGCCTCCACAGGGGGGCGGTGATTATCGCGAGCGATGCGTGATGCGCGCGTCATACGCTCAGCTCGTCCCTGTGCGTGTGACGTAAGTGACGTGAGAGCGTCGGGACTGTTTGTTCTGGATTTGGGCTGAGGCTGAAGTGTGAGCGCTGACAGCTGACAGTACCAGGTACACACGGCTCTTTTGGCTCTGTATCCGTCAGGAGCTCGTTCTAACGATGGTGCTATATTCCCGGAGCTATCCCGCACGCGTGTCCCGTTCCTTCGCGGCGCGCTGTCACTGCGTGAGGGCATGGTGTCAGTGTGGAGCTGAACATGAGTTATCCAAAGGCCGGGCCGGCTCGGGGGATAGCTAGCGGCTCTGTTATGGCTACTATTCGGTGCTATGGCTCATATTATGTGCTTTTTAGTTCCGCCTGTAATACTTGTACATGTGTGTTGTACGTGACCGACACGGCGCTGTCAGTGCGCGCGTTAGCACTAGCCTTTAGCGTGCTAGGTGCTAGCCGGATGTTTATGTGTAGCTCAGACCGTATTCATGACGCAGTTTACGCCTCTTTTGCATCGTAGGCCGCGCTCTGTGGCGCAGAAGCTCGGGACAAATCTACGTGATCTTCTCAAACACAGTTAGCGGCCCTTTGCTTGTCCTGAAGCCCCCTCACACACAAACACACTGCTGTAGGTAACGGAAACATTCTCTAGCATTACACAAACGTATGCGCATGTATTATACCAACATTTTCTGAGGGTAATCCACAGTGGTGCGTTCACGTAACCTTGTAGTATGTAGGACAGGCCCTACATTCTGCCTATGAAGCCTACCTCTCCTCCGAGGCCAGACTCATCCACATGTCCTAATGGAGAGTTCTGGACCCCACAAAACTACACATTAAATGTACAGAGACTCCATGGAGACTGACAATGAAGCAGCACTGGATATTTATATGTAGTGTCTGTGATCATGTTAAAGGTCATGCCAGACAGGTATTTTACACCATGATTTTGACATATTTGCTGTCCTTTGGTACAAGTGTACTGGGTTTACATTGCTCCAGCCTCAGTCCAGCAGCTGAGGTCAGGAGCATGAAAGTACCAGACCTACATAACTACTATTGTTAATGACGTCAAAAGAACTAAAGGTGCGCCCCATCAACCACAAAAGTATTGATCCTCACAAGAACATTTGAGATGAGAGATGGGTCCATGATACAAATGCCAGAATTGGCAATAAAGATAACCGTCATTATATCACCAGAATGTGCAAAAGAAACCTACTTTTCACTTTCACACTTCCATAATGTAACCATGTACAGGATAGAATAAGACAATTACTGTGTAACTGCTTAAATTAACAACCAAATTAGCATTTAGTATAAGATGGACAGGACTAGGTTCTGAAGGAGGGTTAAAAGGAAAAAGCTAGAGCCAAAAAAGAAAGAATTACTGGAGCCACAGGTAAAGCTTAGGTGAACTGTATTGGAGAGAATGAAAAAAAGCATAACATAATATATATATATATATATATATAGATATATATATATATATATATATATATATATATATATATATATATATATATATATATATATATATATATATATATATATGTATATATATATGTATATATATATATATATATATATATATATATATATATGTATATGTGTATATGTATATATAAATGTGTGTGTGTGTATGTATGTGTACCCACACACATACACACACACACACACACACACACACACACACACATACATATAAAGTCCTGCCTGCTTAATAGTCAGTTATTAGTTAGTCAAGTCAAACATCCTTTGATACACTGTGGTGCCGTCCTACCACACTTCAATTGTCCGTAGTGGTGGGAGAACAGCCTATCTCAGAAGGCCAACTTGGGTTTGTTTGGTTGGGTTCAAACAGGAAGGCTATCTATTACGATCGAGTTTGTATTTATCGCTTATTGTAGCCATAGTATTAATGCAAGTGGTTTAAAACTAACACTTTAACATTAACAATTATTTATATCAGTCATATTCTTCAAAATAAATATTTTCGATGTAGCTTATAATCATGAGATGTAAACAATACATCCCATAAAAGCATATTCAACATCAAAAGTTTACATTTTAAACAATTAACATGTATAAATCATAAACTATGGTAAACTCTAATTTTATTGTACAACACTTTTAAAAATGTACTGAATGGCATTGTAATAAACCATTAATCTTAATCATGCAAAATGACATTCCCATTTCTTTGCAATATAATACATTTGTATTTGAAATATAACCAAAAATAAATGCCCATATCGTGTTTTTTACAGTGTAATATCAGCGCAGGGCAAATGAGGACAGCGGTGACAGCGCCGCTTGTATTAAGTACAAAAATAAAATGACAGCTTTTTCTATTCTTTAAATAGCTTAGCTTCAGTAGTGCTTTTTATTGTTCTCGTGTCTTATTTTCCTTTTAATAGTGTTAAATTGTCCACAAGCACATTCTATACGTGCCCCTGAGATAACACGTAACAGCTCGTAGGGAAACCCCGTGCATTTTTTTCTCCCACGGCCAAAACAAGGTAGCTTAGCTTTAGCTGCTAAGTTAGCCGCTAATTAGCACACACTCCAACTCCATACAAAGTCACTCACCGAGACGCTTGAATGGTATACTGCATTACATTGAGACTCCAGTTCCTTTAGACCAGCAGATCTAAAACAGTGAATTTGTTTTTAGCTTGTAACTTAATATTAGCATGTTAGCTCCCAAGTTAGCGCTTGGTTGTACCAAGTTTATTCAAATCCACACTGGTTGCAGAGGTGGGTCAGGTCCGGTCGTCTGATGTCTTGGTTTAATGTCAATGTTGATGTACTCAGATCTACTAAATTGGTTATAGCTCAAGTTCAAGTGTGTGTGCTCTGGCCTCTCTTCCTGGACATAAAGAAAGAACAAATGTGCGCGTGTTTGGGCAGTGAGGGGCGCGGTGGTCCTGGTCTTGGGCCAATAAGGAATCAGCATATCTAAATAATAGACATCACAGCAACTAAAGTTTTACATCTGGGTACTAAAACCCACTGAGTTACATTTTTAAACTGTCGCCAACTTTTAATCATTATCCAGATATAATCATTAATCTCTTATTTTGGCCTATCCTGACACCAAATTTTAATATCGTGCCATACTTACAGTATAGTTGTGATTTATTGGGAGATATATCGATTGGCCAATATATTGGGCTGATATTTGAACTTTTTGGCGTATCGACTATGGGCCTTAAATCCCCAGCATAGGCTGGTTTTGGTTGATCTGCTGCCTAAAAAAATACACACAAAGCTTTATTTTAACACTTTAATACAAACTACTCAAAACATGACTACACAGCTCTTTTAAGGGTTTGTGGTAAAGAAAAAAAAAAAAAAAAAAAAAGGGCTGAGGGTGAGTTTGTAGTACATTTAAATTAAATTATTTGGGAAAATAATCTAGATCATCCCAAAAATATCAGCCATCGATTGCTCGCTATTCTTAATAATCGGTATCGGTATCGGTATTGGTGATGAAAAACTCCACATAGGTCGATCTCTAATTGGGGCTTGCTGAAAAACACCTGACTTAAAAGCAGCAGCAGTACACTGTAAAGAAGCCAAAACTGCGATCGATGGTTGAATGACCTAATGTTTGTGAATAGATCAAATGAATACAGTATCTCATCTATGGAGTATTATTGGTTGTATTTTATAATAATTGCTTAAGATCCACCTCTTTAGCTTTTTTCTATAGTATCTCACTGGTCTGTTTAAAAAGACACATAAGGTCCACTGAAGACAAACACACACCTTCCCCCTGGGCGCACATGGACTGAGGCAATTGGTACTGATACTTTGACATAACATCACGCTGCGGGTGTTCTGCTTGTATGTCTGTGGTGGAATGTTCATCAGTTACCATAGTGACACAGTACACACATTAGCAATTGCTGCCAAAAAAGTCTTGAAACTAAAAAAAAAAAAAAAGCTAAATTGATTTAAACAACAGGAGCCCCTGATCAATACAAGTACAAAGTACAGTGCATCAGCTCATCTGTTGTAGTTCCAACTAAGTCAGGTCTTTAGGGTCAGAACAAAGCTTAGATTAAAGTCGAACTTGAGTAACAGAGCTTCAGACAAAGCAGTGCTCCTAGTTACCATTACACCCCCATGCAATGTTGATGATACCAGCTGCAGTATCAATTATTACCATAATGTTGTTCATCATAAGTTGGCCTCTCCCCCATATGGGTGGCAGTGGCTCAACTGATCCGAAGTTTGGAGGTTCCAATCCTGCTGTTTTATTGGTAGAGCGGTCAAATCCACTGGCCCACAGGTTGTAGGTGCGATTCCAGCTTCCAGATGGATTACTATTATGTTATTGTGTCCTTGGATAAGACACCAAACATGAAGGCCCATCAAGTAAAAATGACATTGGCCTCATCTCTGTCTGTGTGCCCTCTAGTGGTAAAGACTGTGCCCTGACTGAATGGAGTGTGTTGTCTTCCAGAGTGTTCCGTGCTGCACCTGATGCCGCTGCTCCTGATGGGGTGATCCCTGCACCCCCCTGCCCTGTCTGCCCTGTCTGCTGCAGCGCCTCAGGCCAGAGGAGAGATGGGGGACGCCTCGGAGGGTGGAATGCCTCCTCTCTCCACCCCCGCTTTGCTTTGGAACCCCCCACCCCCCGAGACCTGTGACCTGGCACGGCCAAAGCGCCAGACCAACCAGCTCCAGGTACTGGAGTCATCACACTCCCACCAGTCCTCATGTTTTAGGGGCAACCTGAGCCAAAAGGACGGTGTGTTCATGTGAGACATGCACCATTACCTGTTAGAGGACTGCAGCACGCACACTGGACGCTCACACCGTGATCTTTTACCTGTGCTTTAATGTACCTTGAGGATTCATGCTAGTGGTGGAAGTAGAGAAAAGCATATAGGTCCAAGCTCACCCGTGCAGGCAAAGGCAGGAGGGCAGTTGTCTAGTTTGTCTCACCAGATGCAGGTTCAAGCAGCCAGCTCTGCTACGCCTATTCATGCATATAGACTCCGATTCCAAGCAAGTAGTTTAGCCGCTTCCACATGACATTCTCCCTGTTTCAAAGTACGGCTGTTTAGTTCATACTGGCCCAAGCACACTCCTCTCAGGTCCAAAGCTGTTATATCAATCTACCCTTGTTTTGGGATTAAGTTTGCAGGGGTCACAGGGACGTGGGATGTAGCTGTGTGTATACTATATACTCACCCAGTCTTCCTTCACCTTCAGTACCTGCTTAAGGTCGTGCTCAAGACTTTATGGAAACACCACTTTGCTTGGCCCTTCCAAGCCCCTGTAGACGCCGTCAAACTCAACCTCCCGGTAAGTGCTCAGATGTTTTTGTACGGTCAAACTGGAGCCTATATTTTAGTATTAGTAAAAGATTTAATATCATAAGTCATAGTTCCAAACGCACAAAAGTGATCGAATCTGCCCCTTCACTGTCTTAAAGGAGACATATTGTAGAACATTTACTTTTTAGTTCTTGTAATCCTGTTATAATAGTTTTTCTTCTCATTTTCCCTCTCACAGTTGTATTTAGAGTGATTTATGCAGGTTTGAATAATCTTTATTCTCCTGTATTCAAGATGTCATTGTTCTGACCAACCCCTGTTTTCACTGCCACCAGTACATGCCCACTACAGTACTGACTTTGTTCTCCAATTTTATTTTCTTAATCTGTGAAAATTCAGCACCATGGTGCTGCCATTTTGGCACAAATGGATAAAAATCCACAACTCGCTAACGGAATGTACAGCCATTTATAGGAGGGGCCGACAGCATGTGGCGCTTTGTTGTTGTTGACATTTACGGTGACATACCGTAAACACACCAAATTGGCTCCTATTTGGCTCCACAATTTTACAACACAGAAGTCAGCAGAGTTGTTTCTTTTATTAAGTCAGTTTAGATTAATATTAAATTTTATTTAAAATATAACATAATGATCCATTAAAACACAATATGTCTCTTATTAGTACTTTAAAATTGCACTCTGCTTTAATCTTCCTCTTGTTTCAGGCTTTTATTGTGTCAAATAATAATCATAAAAACGTTCTTTACAGTGTTTGTGTTCTTCTAAGCTCTTTTATCATATCCCCAGGACTACTATAAGATCATCAAAAACCCCATGGACATGGGTACCATCAAGAAACGCCTGGAGAACCACTACTACTGGAATGCACAGGAATGCATGCATGACTTCAACACCATGTTCACCAACTGTTACATCTACAACAAGGTGAGCACAATGAAATCACAGCTCTGACTATGCACAGAGCGTGTGTGAGAGCAGAGCCTCATGATGCAATCTGCTGCCCCCTTGTGCCCAGCCCGGGGAGGACATAGTGCTAATGGCAGAGTCCCTGGAGAAGCTCTTTCTGCAGCTCATCACGGAGATGCCTCAGGAGGAGACCGAGATTGCTGTGGTGACCAAAGGACGCCGAGGGAGGGAACCCGGTGAGTGTCCTGTCCATATCTTATACATGAGGTTAGACTAAAGAGCTAAAGAGCAGATGGGTCCTGTCTGCTCCATTTATCCGTTTTCTCTGCTCATTTTTTTTGGTAAACCATAGTTCTGGACAAACTGGTCTAGAGAAACATAAGAGGTCTGAAGGCACTGTGCTATTAAACAGAACATTTTATACAGTTTACAGTGGCTCAAAGTTATTCCTCAGTTTCCTAACACATTGCTAGCATCCCAATTATTCACTAAGTTTCTAAGCACTTTTCACTAATTAACAGCAACTAGCATACTATTATACTAACTTCCTGGTTTACGTACGATACAAAGACTTTATAATTAGATGCATACAGTACACAGTAGTCTCATTTTGAGCTGGTTTTACAATATATCTCTACTGGGGCAAGACACACTTGACTTTATTACTTCAAGTGCTGACTTAAACAATAGCAGGCTGTTGTGTGACTATATGAAACATTGTGCACAAAATGGACATTCACTTTCTCTAATATTTGTTTTCTTCCAGCAGTGATCAAGTCTGACTCGGGACAGGAGACTTCATCTGCTTCCAGCACCCCCCGCACTCTGGGTTACTCCTCTGTGACACAGGCAGTCCCCCTGGCCCTGGGCCCCATAGGACCTACAGCAATGGGACCTACAGCCATGGGGCCCACAGCCATGGGACCCACAGCCATGGGACCCACAGCCATGGGACCCACAGCCATGGGACCCACAACCATGGGACCCACAACCATGGGACCCACAGCTCTGCCTCTGCCCCCCTCCTCTCGCATGCCCCCCTCCTCGCACACGCCTCACCTGTTTACCCAGGGAATGACATCTCTCCCACCTGCTCCTCTCACAGCAAATCAGGCCATCCAGCCAGCCCCAGTGTTGGCTGGATGCTCGCCGCCTTTCATCAAGGTACTTCTGTGTTTCTCCTTAACATAGAAGGCCATAACGGACCCCCTTAATATCTTTTTGTCCCTCATAGTCTTACAATACCTGGACTATTGTGATGTAACAAATCATCACTATAATCAATATAGAATTTGAACTTAAATGGGTCACATTATGTCAAATTGACTTTTTTGAGCTTCTCTGATCTCATCTCATCATCATTGAGTAATCCTGTATTGCCCTGACTTGAGTGCTCAGAAAATTTCAGTCTCCACCTACCCCAATTCCCGCCTTTAAAAATGCCACTGCTAGCTATTCTGTGAAATGCTGACATCTAGGTGAATATAGGGTTAGATGGCGGACGAGACCAAAGTCTTTGGTGGAAGACACAAAAGTGAACCTTTACCTGTTATTAAAGGCCCTATATTACACAAATTTGTTATTGCTGTTATAATGTTGTATAAGATGTTCATTTGAAAACTGACCCTTAATGACATCACAAGGTAGAATAGAGCATTTTGAGCTTTGGCGATAGCTCAGTAATGCAGTTACTCGTGTGTGAATGAAACAAAACACAATTCCAGGTTTTTGAAGAGGCAACGTTGGCTAAACTTGGCTAAAAGCTCAGATGAATTCATTTTATGTAATATAGGACCTTTAATTTAGCTCCAGGTTGGAGTTTATGATGAACAAAATGTAACTGAGAGATCTATATGTGCAATAAATGTTCAGTAAATACAAAAAAAACACAATCATCTATTTGTCTTTAATAATGCCTGTTGTTTGTGTTATGTGTGTTAGCAGCAAAAGAAGAGTCAAAAGAGGAAGGCTGACACCACTACGCCCACAGCCAGTGATCAGCACAGTGAGTCCTCCCCTGCTCCCTGCGAGCCCCGCCCCCAGCGCCACACCAGCTGGATGTCCAAGCGCCCCAAACACGATACGTCCCAGCCCGACTCGCAGCATCAACCCGGCCTGCTTCTGGACTCTGGGGCCTCCACCCCCAAGAGACAGGAGCAGCTCCGCTCGTGCGCACGCCTGCTCAAAGAGATGTTGTCTAAGAAACATGTGGCCTACGCCTGGCCCTTCTACAAGCCTGTGGACGTCAAGGCTCTGGGCCTGCACGACTACTACGACATCATCAAGCACCCCATGGACCTCAGCACCATCAAGGTAAAATTAGGCCCGTCATCATAATTACTATATCAACTACCAGATAATATTTTTCAGGATCAATATTATTGTGTGTACCTTTTCTTCGCACTAGTAGGGAAATCGTTCTTAATTTTATATACAATTAGGCCTATGTATGAGTTGTAGTAGTTGGTCCAATAATTCATTTACATGACACCTTTAGATACTAGATGTATCTACTTTAATGTGTCATTGTACTATTTGTATATCGCCAGCCACATTATCCTTACAAGTGCACATATTACTGTGATTATCCTGCTTTAAGTAGCAAAAGACGAAGTTCAAATCTGTCAACTGGACAAATCGTTGTAGGAGTGAAGCCGTTTCACTGCTCATCCAAGCCGCGTCTTCACTCCTATACAGATTTCTCCAGTTGATAGATTTGAACTTTGTCTTTTGCTATGAATCAGACCTGGACGAGGGTTTACACAGATATCCTGCTTTAAGGTCATTGTGAAAATTGTATACATTCATTTTATTATCGTTTATCACAATATTTTCAGAATCAAGATATCGCACTTTAAAATGTGTTATTGTGACAGGCCCAGGTAAAACCAGCTCTCTCATGTTAGACCCCCCTATGGTAGACTCCCTCTGATACTACAGATCTGAATGTGTCCTACAGAAAAAGCTGGATAGCCGACAGTATAAAGACGCTCAGGAGTTTGCGGCAGATGTCCGGCTCATGTTCTCCAACTGTTACAAGTACAACCCTCCGGACCATGATGTGGTGGGGATGGCTCGCAAACTGCAGGTAAGCACCAGACAGCACCTCTGGGCATAATCAAGCACTTATGGATGAACCGAATACTACCTGTTTGACCACTGCATAGTCTAGGGTATATAAACAGAAATATCAGAAACATCAGAAAAGTGTCATCAACTAAAAGCAAATGATACTCCAGTGTATTTACTGCAAACAGTTACTTATTATAAATTTTTGCTTATATTTGTCTAAAATCCTGTAGGTTTTTTTTATTTAGCCCATAATGGGATTTCTCTTGTACAATCTTTATTATATTAAGCTGTGTGTGGTGTCATGTTTCTCATGTTCTTGTTTTCCACAGGATGTGTTTGAGATGCGCTTTGCTAAAATGCCTGATGAGCCGGAGAAGATTGCCCCTGTGCCCGCCCCGTCCTCCGCTTGCCCCAGCCGCCTGCCCCCTGCCCCTGTGGTGTCTGAGGATAGCTCCGCCTCCTCAGACACAGAGTCATCAGGAGGGGGCTCCGATCACGAGCGCCAGCAGCGCCTGGCAGAGCTACAGGAGCAGGTGAGAACTGTTTCTGTGTTCAGGGCGTTATGACTGCAGTAGTTTGATCAGAGCTCAAGTGCCTCTTTCTGTGTTGTGTAGCTCAAAGCTGTGCATGAGCAGCTAGCGGCCCTGTCCCAGCCCCAGACCTGCAAACCCAAGAAGAAAGACCGGGACAAGAAGGAGAAGAAGAAGGAGAAGCACAAGAAAAAACAGTGTGCAGATGACAACCTTGAGCCCACCAAAAAGAGCCGCAGCACCAGGGACTTCCCTGGAGACAGGAGGGACAAGAAGGATTGTCCCGGAGACAAGAGGGACAGGAAGGACTGTCCCGGAGACAGGAGAGACAGGAAGGACTTTCCCGGAGACAAGAGGGACAGGAAGGACTGTCCCGGAGACAGGAGAGACAGGAAGGACTTTCCCGGAGACAGGAGGGACAGGAAGGACTGTCCAGGAGACAGGAGGGACAAGAAGAGGCTCCGGTTAGTGGGACGAAAAAGTACTAGGATATTACATGGGATATTGGGATATTACCCAAAGAGTCTAATGCCATATTGTGTCCACCACAGAAAGAAAGAAGGACTGAAGAGCCTTGGTCCAGTGGTACCACCTCAGAGCGGCCCCACCTCTCTACTCCCCTCTGCAGCTCTGGAAGCAGACGCAGATGGGGGTAAAGTTACTCATGTATCTGTTGTTTAAATGGTTGCCCAATGGATGTCCTCATAGTGTCTCTCTACACAGAGCCCTGTAAATGGCCGCCTATGACATATGAGGAAAAGAGGCAACTGAGCCTGGACATAAACAAGCTGCCCGGAGACAAGCTGGGCCGTGTGGTGCACATTATCCAGAGCAGAGAGCCGTCACTGAAGAATTCCAACCCAGACGAGATCGAGATCGACTTTGAAGCTCTCAAGCCCTCCACACTGCGAGAGCTGGAGAAGTATGTGTCCAACTGTCTGCGCAAGAAGAAGAAACATTCAGGTACAACTTTATTATGACACAAATGACACACACATCATCTAAACTTTTAAATTTAATCCATCTCTGCCTAACACTGACTCAATGTGACTGTGTTTGTCTACAGATGTGAGGAAGATGAAGAGCGGCTCTTCCTCTTCAGACGACACTGAGGCCTCAGGCAGTGAAGATACTGGCCATGGTATGAGCCTGTGTACATGAATATTACTGTAAGTGGATACCTGCAGCTTTAACTGGAGTATGTGTTGATACCAGGGCTGCTTCCCAAACAACACAAGATGACCTCCAGAATCAAAGATGTGAAGAGAGCCCCTGGACAGTCCCTGAGCACAACAGTGGTAGTGCAGTCCAAGTCATGTGCTGTTCCTGTGGCCCCCTGCCCCCCTCCACCACCGCAGACACAGGCCCCTGCATACGACCCTCTTACCCACTACATGACCCAACACCTGACCCAGCACCTGAGCCAGCCCAGTGCAGAGCCTGTACTTCCCAACCCTCTGGGACTGATGAATAGCGGGAGCAGCCAGGTGCCCACAGCCCCTGTCCCCCAGCCCCTGCCCGTGCCTCCGTCTCCAGGTGCTCTCACACACACATCTACAGCAAACATGTTGTTTTTGATTGCTTAGTTTCACTCTTGACCTTTATGTTCACAGCCGTCCACAGTGCTCTCCCACAGCAGCCCTCCAGGCCCAGCAGTCGTGCTGCTCCTCTTCCTCCAAAACCACCCCAGGCCCCTCTGTCCTCACTGCCCACCATCTCAGCTCCTCCACTGCCCCTGAACCTTCCCCAGAGCCTCCCCCAGAGCCTCCCCCAGAGCATGGCCCGGCCCCGTGTACCCTCTCCTCCTTCACACATCCTGGGCACACTGTCGGCACAGCCCCCCCAGGCTCTGCTGGAGGACGACGAGGAGACCCCTCCTTTGAGTCAAGTGCACAGCTTCCTACAGTCTCTGCAGGCCCGAGGGTCCCACACACATTCACCACCACAGGAGCTCCTCAGTCCTGTCCTCAACCAAAGACACACACAGCCCGTGGGACTGACCCCCCACTGCCCCCCTGTCCACAAAGGGCCGGACCCCCTGCCCAAGGCAGCTCCGACAGAGCCTCATCTGCCCTCAGCTCTCATCAAAGCCGAGCCCTACTCTACAGGTGCACACATGAGTATACTTATACTATGGACTTGTGGCTGGTGAGACACTGATGTCGTCACAATCAGATTTACAAATATATAAACCAGGTGTCAGTACATTTGCCCCTGGGTCAGTTTCTCTCCCAATGACTTGGGGCCAGAATAAAAAATTATTTCAAAATAAAAGTTCCGAAGTCTGTATGAAGTAGTTCTAATAGTATGAAATAAAAAGCAAGCTGGAGTATTTCATCCCGTCGTCTGGAGCAAACGATTTAGCTCCTTTAGCGTTGGTCTTCCTTTAATTATAACCTCCTACTTGACTGAAAGTCCAGTTTAGAAAACTGCTTGAGCTTTAATATGTAATCTTCCTCCATTTAAAAAGTAGGGCCAGACAAGAAGAAAAAAGTGACCAGATTGCTAAACTTGATTTGCTAACTCTAAATTGTATCTTGCTATCACTACTCTGCGGCCCCTATTCTGCGGGAGTTGCAAGAATCCCTGGGCTCACGAATGCTCCCTACCATGAGGCCAGGTAACTGCGTGCCTCACCCAGTGCCTTTTCACAGCCACTTAAAGCGGCAGCTGTCACTGCTGAGCTACAGCACAGTCAGTCTATGTGAGGCACGAACGGCTGGTGCCTCTCTGCATGTCTCTTCTCAATATTTGAACAGTAAACGTAAAAATTCAGCAATTTTGAATAAAAAAAAGAATTATAATTGCAAAGTTAAATAGAAATTAACTTTATAGTATGAATCATTAGATAAATATAACCATTTCATTTATTTTTTATCTGTTATAACAGGCGAGGCATGGCCTCACCTGCCTCCCCTGACTGACTGAGTCTCACAGCAACAGTTACAGAGAAAAGGGCCATATTTTTTCAATAGAAAGTGAATTGCAACCAGGGCTCAAAGGAACAACCTTGTGCTCATGCTCACTTCCTATTTGCAATAGGGCAGCTAACTCTATTTCCATTTATGTATACAGTCTATGGTCAGTAGAAGGCATGTAAGGGTGGGCACCACTCAGCGTCAAAAGGACACCTCTGCCCTTTTTATGGCTACAATCCAGAAACGGTCATTGACAAATAATATTAGTTATAGGTTTTGAGCTGTGTAACTAGTATGAAATGCACAGACAGATGTTCAGTGTTGATGTGATTGTGTTATAGGCTGTGTGCGTCCCGGCTCCTCTCCGCTCCTGCATTCTCCTCGGTTTAACCTAGTGGAGCAGCCGTCACCTGCACACTCCAAGAAGAACGTAAGTCACTTCCTCTCTCTCCTGGTTTAAACAGAACTCTGTCAGTTCCAATAACGCTTCATCTTTTACAGGAGCAGAGATCCAAAATAACAGATATCAAAGAGGAGAGGGCTTCCCATTCCCCAGTGTTGCCCCAGTCTCCCTTCAGCCCTACTCTGAGGCCAGACAGCAAGCACAGTAAGCCAGGGAAACACTGTAAAAGTCCACTGCTGTTGCTCTTGTAAACCCCTCCTTCCTTTGTTGTAGGAGCAGACGGGAGACCTCTGGATGCTCCTCGGTCCGGGCCCCAGTTTCTCGACTCCCCAGGGCCCCAACACGATAGGATCAAGCAGGAAGCCAAGGCACCCATCTCCTCCAAGAAGACTCCTGTGAGTGTTTATCAGCACAATACTGTGCAGTCACTCTGAAATGTCACAAACACAAGTACCACATTCTGTCCAATGCTCAGCCCACAAGCCTACGTCATCCATGCTCCCGCTCGGCCATTTTTCATAAATATACAAAAGCATGATACAGAACTGCACACAACTTCACAAACCTGATGTGACGTGCAGTAGTTTCATTAGCGGAGTACACACCGATACATTGTTTTAGCATTTTCAAAACAATAAAAGGTAACATGGTGTTAAGTTGTTTTCCTATGTACCCAACACATGGTGATCTAAATATGTTACGTGTTAGCAGTTATTATCCCATATAAGTATAATACACCCTCTTATTAGAGCCTCTTATCTAAATGTGTTCTGCTGTCCTTTCCCTGATCTTTTCTCTTTGTCCTCTCTCTGTATGTCCTCTGTGTGTCCTCTTGTTCTTCTCTGTGTCTTCTCTGTGTCCTCTGTGTCATCTATCTGTGTCCTCTCTCTGTGTCCTCTGTGTATCCTTTCTCTCTCTGTGTCCTCTCTCTCTCTGTCTTATCTCTGTCCTCTCTGTGTCCTCTACGTGTATCCTTTCTCTCTCTGTCTTCTCTGTGTGTCCTCTCTATGTGTCATCTATCTGTGTTCTCTCTGTGTCCTGTCTGTGTCCTCTCAGGATGTGAAACTGAAGAACATGGGCTCTTGGGCGAGTCTGGCTCAGAGGTCCCAGTCGTCTCAGGCCTCCTCCGTGCGCTCCTCCAGCGACAGCTTTGAGCACTTCAGACGAGCTGCGCGAGAGAAGGAGGAGAGGGAGAGGCAGCTGAGGGCACAGGCAGAGCAAGCCCGCCGCCACGAGCACGACAAGCAGCGGTATTGTACTCCCCAAAACTGAAATACACATGCCCTGCTGATAGTACTACTTAAATATATTGCAGTGACCTCACACTGGGGGTGTTCTACTTGTATCTCTATTGCCGGAATGTTCAGCAGTTATCACACATTACCCACATTACCAAACAGAGACAAAAAGTTTTAAGATAATCATCACATTTTCCGGGGCCTGTGCTCAATCAGTCATGGTAGCATTTATGGTCCTGTTTAGGTGTTTGATTTTCAACAAAAAAAGGTGAGCATGACTGAGCGGTGTGTGTGACTACACCAGAAACAGAAAGGCCCACCAGTGTGGACTATTATCAGTTTGTGTGTGGACAGGACACTAGAGCATTTAGAGCTCCACCAAAAATCAGATTTCACTCACTTTTCTACATTTTTTAGATATTTAATATAATAGAGTTGGTTTGGATTTTTTTATGTTAAGAAAATTGATTTTTATAACAAGTTTCATCAAATTAAATACATAGAGCAGCTGTAGCTCGCCCTCTAGTGGCCGCTAACGTTTACTATATTTAACATTTAGTCCACCTTCAAAACCTAATCAAATAATTTATGAATGACGGGGACTGAAGTCGATGACAGTCATTTTTGAAATACCTTTATTAGCAATATAAAAGTTTATGTTGTAGTTTTAAGTGCATTTGAACTCTTGACTGGTGTAGGTCTAATCTCTTGTCTGCTCTTGTCCATGCGTCCTGCAGCAGAGATGAGGATGACTCAGTGGAGCAGGTTCGCCGCTCACATGACGAAGTCCGCCGTCGCCACGAGCAACCGTCTCCACAGCCCGTCACCCCTCCTGCACCTACACTGGCCCCGCCCGCACAGCCTCCACAAGCCCCGCCCACACAACCCACATCTCCTGCCGCAGTGCAGACCGCTCTGGACCAGCAGAGAGAGCTAGCACGCCGCCGCGAGCAAGAGAGGCGGCACCGTGAGGCTGTACGTAGTGTTCTAAGTACTACTATGAACTTTTGTATGTTGCCAGAACTACATCCCTATTAAAGTCATGTAACCTGTGTGTGCTTGTTCTCAGATGGCCGATACCATTGACATCAACTTTCAGAGTGATCTAATGGCCATCTTTGAAGAGAACCTCTTCTGAGTGGAGCATCTTCTGACCCTTCACAGCAGTTTACCTGACCACATGTACACTTCCAGTCTGAAGAATGAGGCTCGGCAAAAGTTATGGCATTATTGTAAAAAAAAAAGAAAGTTTTTAGGAATGCGCTCGTGTGTGAAGTGTGTGAGTGCACCTGTCTATACATGTTCACTGGACAGGTGACCCTGTCAATTTATTCCGAGCATTCTGTGTGTGAGAGGGCCAGCTGGGGTCCCCCGTCTCCTTCCCTCCATACTCTGTAAACCCCACACAGACAGAAGGATGGGACAGGACTGTAGACACGCCTGGATTGGTTGACCCCCATGCTCTTATCGCGCCACAGCTTCTTTTAAGTTTGTACATGTAAATACTGATTTTCTCTTTGTTTTATTTCTATTTATTCCCGCTGTGCTTGACCCTGGCGCTGTTGTGTGTTACCTCCAGAGGCTTGGATCATGTTCTGTCTGTAGTTTGGTTCTGTCCCGTCAGGTGGAGCTGTCAGTCTTTTGCGTTTCCATGGACACGTTGGTTTGTTGAGGCCCAGAGCTCTGTGGAGTCACCTTGTTCAAAATAGACTACAACCTTTTTTATGAAAAGTATTAAAATTATATTTAATAACATCTCCAGTGTGGTCCGTCCGTTCTATCTGTAGTTCTTTTTTCAGTCTCTGGGGGGAGTTATCTTTCTTTGAGTGAGAGGCACAGAATTCATTTTCATTCTGACCTATATAAAACATAAATGAAATGAATTTAAAATGGTGTAAAACCTCTTTAAATATTTTCTTTTTTTAGTTGAAAGTGGCTAAAGGGCATCACACAGGCCTGTAGCTGTGTATCATATCTATTCACTCACTGCAGGCTGCAAGAGGCCAGAGGTGGTAGAGTGGCAAAAAAATTTACTCAAGTAAGATTAACATTACTTCAAATTAAAAGCACTAAAGTAGAAGTACAAAGTAGTGGTCCAAGAAAAGAGTTAACTATGTATTTGGAAAAAGTACTACTCAAGTAAGAGTAACTTAAAGAGTTGCTGTCGGGATGTAACATCTGATTTATAATTTAACTTAAGGACAAAACATTAATACAAAAAACACAAATGTTCAAATAATTTCATGTTGTCAGCATAAAGCTTTGTCACATGGGAAGAGGAACCAAAACTTACTCAAGTTACACTGTAAAATATTTGACTCATGTAAGACGTAAAATGAAATATTACTCATGAAGGTGTGTACAAGTATGATGTCCAAAAACTACTACTCGGAAAGTGCAATTTTAAAAAAAAGTAAATGTAACGGAGTACTGCCTATCTCTGATGGACTAAACCTGAACTAAACTTGGACTAAATCTAGACTAAACTAGAAATAAACTTGAACTAAATCTAGACTAAACCTAGACTAAACTTGAACTAAACTTGGACTAAATCTAGACTAAATTTGGATTAAACTTGGACTGAATCTAGAGTAAACTTGAACTAAACTTGGACTAAATCTAGACTAAACCTGGAATAAACCTGAACTAAACTTGGACTAAATCTAGACTAAATTTGGATTAAACTTGGACTGAATCTAGAGTAAACTTGAACTAAACTTGGACTAAATCTAGACTAAACTTGAAATAAACTTGAACTAAATCTAGACTAAACCTGGAATAAACCTGAACTAAACCTGGACTAAACTTGAACTAAACTTGAACTAAATCTAGACTAAACCTGGAATAAACCTGAACTAAACCTGGACTAAACTTGAACTAAACTTGGAATAAATCTAGACTAAACTTGAACTAAATCTAGACTAAACCTGGACTAAACTTGAACTAAATCTAGACTGAAGCTGGACTAAACTTGAAATAAACTTGAGCTAAATCTAGACTAAACCTGGACTAAACTTGAACTAAACTTGGAATAAATCTAGACTAAACTTGAACTAAACTTGGAATAAATCTAGACTAAAGCTGGACTAAACTTGGACTAAATCTAGACTAAATCTAGACTGAACTTAGACTAAACCTAGACTAAACTTGGACTAAATGCTTAGATCCATGGACTAAACTAATTGGCACCAGCAGCTGTAGGGGGCAGGGCTGGAGCGCACATTGGCACCGGCTCTAACACTTGCTCTGACCCCGCCCTCGGTGTCTTGGGGGCGGGCACAGCTCAGAGCGCGCCGCACCCTTCACCCGCAGAGCTCCAAGCGCACGGCTGGAACAGGTAACCGCCGCTCACTCCCGGAAGTACGACCGTGTGCCTGAGGTGAACCCGCTCTGGATTTGTACCCTCGAAGCTCACAGGCCCATGGAGAGTCCGTGACAGGCTCCGGCGGCTCGGACTCCACTGTGCGTAAAGGAGGAACCCCGCTGCGCGCGAAGAGCGCCTGGAGGGAGCCCGGGTTGGCCCCTTCTCTCAGGTTCTAAGGTGAGTCTGTTCGTGGTGAGGGCGCGGGGGAGGAGGGAGTGGTGCCGCGCGGGTCGTGTGCGCGCGGGTCTGGAGCTGATTATTGCGCTCTGGCCTTTGTCACAAAAAACTCCTCCACAAACTTCTCAACAGACTCTGGTCGCGTCTCGTATCTATTTTCTCGCCCCCTTCTCCTTGACTGCTCTCCTTGATTCTGCAGGAAGGAGACACAGCAGGGCAGAGGAGCAGAGGAGAGGAGCAGAAGAGAGAGGAGCAGGGCAGAGAAGCAGGAGAGAGGAGCAGAGGAGTGGGGAGCAGAAAAGAGGAGCAAAGGGGAGAGAGATAGAGAGAGAGAGAGAGAGAGAGAGAGAGATAGAGAGGAGCAGAGAGAGATAGAGAGGAGCAGAGAGAGATAGAGAGGAGCAGAGAGCGATAGAGAGGAGCAGAGAGCGATAGAGAGGAGCAGAGAGCGATAGAGAGGAGCAGAGAGCGAGAGTGAGGAGCAGAGAGCGAGGAGCAGAGAGCGAGGAGCAGAGAGCGAGGAGCAAAGAGAGAGCGAGAGCGAGGAGCAGAGAGCGAGGAGCAAAGAGAGACAGAGAGAGAGACAGGCTGAGGGTCAATGGGCCTTTCCTTTATAGTTAAATCAAAATCAGACCAGCATCTTTATTCTCACATAAACGTGCTTTAACATATTCTTTGTATTAGTTTAGTCAAATTCACGATGATGCAACATGTCAAACCTCCTCTGCTGCTGTCCCGTCTGTGCTGTACCAATACAAACTGTGACGCAACTCATGTATGATTGTATCTGCTGTCCTCAACCTTCATGTCTCCTCCGTGGTGTCCTCCCCTCTCCTCCTCCTCTGAGCTTTGGGACAACACTCAACATGGCGCGTTTGATTGACAGCTGAAAAAGTGGAGGGTCGAGGAGAGGAATCAAGGAAGGAAACGAGACGCGCCCCCCTGGCCCCTGACAGCAAAACTGACAGTGTCGGCCTAATGACACGAGCACGTCTGCAAACTTAGAACTTTTACTGGTCCTATATGACACAGAATGGACCTTGTGAGGTTTTAGTCGTGTTATAATGTCGTTACCTCATCAAAAACACACCCAGAGTTTGTTTTAGTTTTGTTTCATTCGCACATGTTTGAGAAACGTGATGTTTGTCGACAACTCCAAAGCTCAAAATGCTCTCGTGACGTCATGAAGTGGTAGTTTTCAAGTTAACAGCTCCTCTTACCTTTAGTTCAGCAGAGATCGGTGCTGTAATTCCAGATATAAAATCATCCAAATGATTCTTTTACCTCCACCACATGACATCACAAGGTGGAACGGCGTGTTTTCAGTTTCACTTTGCTTAAATCTGCAGTTTGTTTGTGTGTTTAAACATGTGTGAATGAAACAAAACACAACTCCAGGCGTGTTTGTGATGAGGAAACGACATCAGAACATAGATCACAACTGCGGCCAAAACTCGAGAGCAACAGGATGAGCCGCGCACGTCTGGAGAGAGAAAAAACTCAGCCCGCCAGACGCTCCAGTGCCGCGATGTGACATGGAACGAGTCGTTTTGAAGTCATTTTTAACGCTTCCTTAACATGAACAATTGAAACTAGATCTCATTTTTTAAGAGAAGCAAATTTTCTGTCCAAATTTTTCTGTGTTTTTACTCTGATCTACACTAAACCAACACAAGAATCAGCTCAAAAGGAGAGCTATGTGCACAAAAAACATATTTGGCATCATGCATTTAATACAGTGCAGTGTTTTATTTAGATAGGTATCATTTCAAAGGATAAACTCACTCCCACAGTCAGATTGAACCATTTTAAACACCTCTGAGCCTCATTTATCTGTTTGGTTTGTAGATAAAATGAGTCCTCGTACTGGTGTCTGTCATAGAAATAAAACCAAAAAGAGCCAGTCGCTTTTGAAGATTCGGATCCCGTAAAAGAGCCGAAAGTCCCATCACTCCTACAGTGTGCACGGACCGGGGCAAGCTCAGACCTGCGGGGCCAGCGCTCTGCAAACACCAGAGATCCCGCGTAATCCTCCTGCACTTTGGAAAGCTCAGAGACACCCTCCGAGTCCAGGTCAGGACGTGCCGTAGTCCTATACACAGAGAAGAGTGTGAACGCTCCGGGCCACAGTGTAACCACGGGACTATTGTGACGGGACAAGTACAGGCTTAAACGAACCGGCCGTCAGTGTGGAGTGCAACTGTTACCAATGAACCGAGGGCTAGTACTCGCTCACATTTACTTCAGTACTTTTCAGCAGCAAACATCTACTGGAGTTATACCGATTTGTATTGAAGTAACAGCAGTGGAGGATGAAGTACTCACTTTTATTACTTGGGCAACAAATACAGAGGTAATGTTTAAAAAAATTAAGTATTAGTAAAGTAAAAGTATTTAAAAATTTGTCCAGTTGACAGATTTAAACTTTGTCTTTTGCTATTTAAAGTACAGGTTTAAAAATCTACTTTAAGATTATTGTTCATTTGTTAAAGTGTAAAAAAAAAATGTAGTGATATTGATTCAAAATGAAACAGATTTTGGTCAACAGTTTCAATAGAAATCTATTTTCTGAACTCGAAAGCTTTAGTCAAAATGTTACCACAAACGAGGTCAAAATAACCTCTAAAAAACACCTTTCACTTTGTACTTTCGATTCCACTATAATTTTGAACTACACTGCAGATACCTCCTCTCAGATGTAATGAGGTAAAAGTAAAAAGTATCCACTGTGAAATGTACTTAAGAAAAGCACCTAAAAATTGTACTACTTGTACTCCGTTCCCTTCCAGTACTGTACTTGAGTAAAAGTTGTGGTTCCTCTTCCCTCTGTGAGTCTAAAGTGATTTGAGCTTCATGTAACAATATGAAATGATTTGAACATTTGTGTTTCCTGCAGCTCCTTCAGATACGATGTAGTTTGGCTCGTTTTGTGCATTATTTCATGTTTTGTCCCTTAAATTACATTCACTTCAAATACTTACTCTTTAAATTACTTGAGTAGTATATTCTCCAAATACTTTTTTTTTTACTATTATTTGAGTAATATTATTTTTGAAGTAACATTACCAAATCATCCAGTTGGTTCATAGTGGTTCATGGGTTTATACTAGTCTGTGTCTTATACTTGTTCTGATGCAGCTCCAGATCATTCTAAAGATATTCAGGAGAGGTTCATTTCCATCCTGTGAATGTGACTGTTTTAGTTTTGATATCTGCTCAAATAAGTATCTAGTCTCAATGTGGATTTGTATCTGATTTCTCGTACTTTTGACAGTCCTACATTATAGACTGTAAAAATAATTACAGCATTTGTGATTTTGTTGGTGTCTTTCAATCCTGGTTGAGTTGTGGGGTTGGTCCCTCCTCGTCTTCCTCGTCCTACTCCTCCTCCTCATCCTCCTCGTTCTCCTCGTCGTCCTCCTCGTCTTCCTAGTCCTCCTCGTCCTCTTCGTCCTCCCTCTCCTCTTCCTCCCCTCCTCCTTCCTCTCCTCTTTCCTCTTCCTACCTCTCTGCGCTCTTCTCCCTCTCCTCCTTCTCCTCCTTCTCCTTCGCCTGTCTCCCTCCTCTCCTCCCTCTCTGCACTCTTCTCCCTCTCCTCCCTCTCCTCCCTCCTCTCTCCCTCTCTCCCTCCTCTCCTCCCTCTCCTCCCTCTCTCTCCTCTCTCTCCCTCTCTCTCCTCCCTCTCTCCTCCTCTCCTCCTCTCCTCCTCCTCCCTCCTCCTTTCCCTCCTCTCCTCTCCCTCTCCCTCTCTCTCCTCCCTCTCTCTCCTCTCCTCCCTCTCCTCTCCTCTCCTCTCCTCCCCTCCCTTCTCTCCTCTCCTCCCTCTCCTCCCTCCTCCTCCTCCTCCCTTTTCCTCCTCTCCTCCCTCCTCCTCCTCCTCTCCCTCTCTCTCTCTCTCCTCTCCTCTCCTTCCTCCCCTCTGCTCTCCTCTCCTCCCTCTCTCTCCTCTCCTCTCCTCTCCTCCCTCCCTCCCTCTCTCTCTCTCTCTCTCTCCTCTCTCCTCCTCCTCCTCCCTCCTCTCCTCCTCTCTCCTCCTTCCTCCCCTCTCCTCGTTCCTCTCCTCTCTCGTCCTCTCCTCTCCTCCCTCTCCCTCCTCCCTCTCCTCTCCTCTCCTCCCTCTCCTCCTCCTCCTCCGCCTCCTCCTCCTCCTGCCCAGGCGCAGTGTCTGAGTGCTGGGTAAATAGCGCTCGCTCAGGGCCTGAACACCGGTAGAACCCGTTTCTTCCATGTCCTTAAGGTTTGAATGAACCGCAGCTTCTGTGCTCCAGTCGACTTCTGCACATATTTATTTGTAGTGTATTTTTAAAGCTCCTATATTACACGTTATACTGCTGTTACCTCCTCAAAAACATGCCTGGAGCTGCGTTTTGTCTCATTCACACATGTTTGAATAGTCCTGCATTATTAGTCTGTCTTCATCTCCAAAGCTTAAAACGCTCTGTTCCACCTTGTGATGTCATCAAGTGGTAGTTTTCAAGTTAGCAGCTATCTTTAGCCTCATTTGAGCTGTATGGGTAGTTCAACAGTAGCTCAGTGGGTAGAGTTGATTCTTCTCCCACGGATGAATGCTGTCGTTGTGTCCTTGAGCAAGACACCTAACCCACCTCACCCCCAGTGTGTGTGTACAGTGTTGTATAAAAGTGTGTGTGAATGTGTGGGTGGCTCCGTGATGTAAAGCGCTTTGAGAGACTTGAAGGTGGGAACGAAGGAAACTGTATAAATATGTGACCTTTAACTATTGTAGTCGCATAACCACAACTTTTGATTTAACATTTGCTTATTTGAGCTCGCCACAGATTATCTAGTTTCCTCTGGTGTACCGAGAAGTGAAACAGTTAAAACAATGTTAAAAAAAAAAACAATAGTGAAGGTGTATGGAGTTTAAAAACACAGTGGATCGCTTCCTTTATTTCCACTTGATGACATCACAAGGTGGAATAAAGGAGAAATTTCAGTTTGAAAGAAGAATTCAGCCTAAATATGCAGGATTTGTGTGTTAAACATGTGTGAATGAAGCAAAACACAACTCCAGGTATGTTGTTTGAGAGAGAAAAAAACAACATAAATCAGAAAATGGTGTAATATGGGCCCTCATCTGCTGAAATGCATGAGATTCTTGTATTAGTAGCTCAGATTTCATCAACATTTTTTCATTTTTTGCAGGTATGGATACTAAAAAAGTCCCATTTACAGAAAAAGGACAGAAATGAACCTTTTCTGAATAGTATAAGACACACAGACTAGTATGGACCACTGTGGAAATTACCTGTACGACCTAGAGATTACACAGATATAAGGCCACAAGGGAATATACAAGAAAGTACCAGTGTTAGTATCATGACGGCAGATTCCTGTATTAGTTCAGCAGTTCAGATTTCAGTCTTCGTCTGCGTTGATGCTTCTGGGCGTGTTTCAAATGTGCTCTGCCAACTGAATTTTGATTACAAAACTTGCTATTAACATTTCGGTGGAACGTTTGCAAAGTAATTGTGTTTGTAAATGCTGTAGCCGTACCGCTCACCAGCCCACACTTGTAAATGCACGCATCTTTGTACTCATAAGTACTCATAAAAGTAATGGCTCCATCATGGCGTTGTAAATGGGGCCATATTAAACCCACAGAGGAGAAAGCAGGCCGCGGCGTGGTGTCTCCTCAGAACTGACCCAAACATGTGGAATGGATGGGAGTAAGGCTTTCTCTTACCCTGATGCATACAGAGGGGGTCTTTTACTGCTGTGGGGTATTAAAGAGGGGGTCTTTTACTGCTGTGGGGTATTAAAGAGGGGGTCTTTTACTGCTGTGGGGTATTAAAGAGGGGGTCTTTTACTGCTGTGGGGTATTAAAGAGGGGGTCTTTTACTGCTGTGGGGTATTAAAGAGGGGGTCTTTTACTGCTGTGGGGGTATTAAAGAGGGGGTCTTTTACTGCTGTGGGGTATTAAAGAGGGGGTCTTTTACTGCTGTGGGGTATTAAAGAGGGGTCTTTTACTGCTGTGGGGTATTAAAGAGGGGGTCTTTACTGCTGTGGGGTATTAAAGAGGGGGTCTTTACTGCTGTGGCGTATTAAAGAGGGGGGGTCTTTTACTGCTGTGGGGTATTAAAGAGGGGGTCTTTTACTGCTGTGGGGTATTAAAGAGGGTTTTTTTACTTCTGTTGGGGTATTAACCTCCTGAGACCCGAGCTCTTGCGTGGCTTTATTAATTCTTCTTCATTTCTTGGGCTGACTGGGACCTGATGAGTGTAAAAAAGAATTACCTTTTTACTTTATAGTTTCTGAGAAAAATGATGTCCACATATGAGGACACTTGTTCTACTTTTTAATCATTTTGATAGAAAATTTGAACAATGACTTGCAAAAACTATTAAGTGAACACAGCAACATTTGTCCTGAGTAAAAACAATTGTGCCTTTACAGAAAAAAAAGCCTTTACAAAAAAAATAAAATGAAATTTAAGTTTAAATTAAACAGCGGGTATTTTACTTCTTAGAGGTAAATAGAGAGCGGGTTTTTTTACTTCTGTGAGGTATTAAATAGGGGGTATTTTTTATTTTACTTCTGTGAGGTATTAAAGAGGGGGTATTTTACTTCTGTGCGGTATTAAAGAGGGGGTATTTTACTTCTGTGAGGTATTAAAGAGGGGGTATTTTACTTCTATGGGGTATTAAAAAGAGGGGTATTTTACCTCTGTGGGGTAGTAACTGTAACACATAACATTAGAGCACCATGTTACCTTTTATTGCTTTGAAAATGCGATTCTCACAAAATACCGTATTAACATGTTCTTTGTTCTTCTTCTGAGTCGCCCCTCTCTTTGCTTCACTAAGACACACCGCCGTCAGAGCCCTATCACGGCACAATGTGCGTGCGAGTGTCTGTGCACAGCTTGTATCATGTTTATGGAAAGTTGTTGTGTGGGGCATGGGTGACATAGGCTTGTGGGTGGACTCTTCCACAGAATCTTGCAGCTACTCGTAAGTAGGGTTTGAATAGGGCTCGAGAGATCACGAAAATACTCAGACATGCACGGATGACATTTTTAACATGTCCCCCGTCACGGAGCTCGCTTCAGAGAACAGAAAAGGTGGCTAAATAATACAATATATTACAAAAAAAAACTTGAGTTTTCCCAGTTGTGCTCAAGTTATATTTTAAAGCGACAGTATGTAACTTTTTTTTTTTTTTTTTTGCCAAAAACACACTCAAATAAAAGCATGTTTATTTCATTATGGTTGTGTTTCATGTACTGAAAAAACAGAAAAACATGCATCCTTACTGTGAGCTTGCATCTCCACAAACCTGACTCTTATTTGGCCTGGAGGAAGACCTCTTCTCGCTTGTTTCCATGGAAATGTTGTTCCTTTGGCTATAATATTCCAAAGTATGGCTTAAAACTCATAAATCTCCATGGAGAATGTTCCAAAGTATGATTTTTTTTTTTTTTATTTCAAATATGTGCAAACCAACAGAAAGTTACATTTAATATGATTTTGTGTCATGCTGCGAGGTTTCAAAGGCACATTACAATGCTATTCAATAATAAATACATAAAAGCGAGGTAACCACTGAACCTTCCGCCATAGACATACATGCAGAACACCCCAACGCGATGTCACTGCAAAATCATTCTCCAAACAAGTAAACCACCCATAAAGTGTAGAGAGAACCATTTGCCTCTTATCTTATTCAAAACCCCCAACACTGACTGCGCACCACAATAACACTGAAGTTCTGATGCAAATCTATTCAAATTCACAAGTCAAATTCAAATCACTGCCAGACACTCACAGCCCTCACACTTTTAATGACGTCATGAGCAGAACGCCAGAATGACACTAAAACCAACCTCAAGATACTCATCAGTGTTCGATTGTAATCACAGTTTACAGCAGGGGGTGTCCAAACTATGGCCAGTGGGGCCTAATGACCCAGGGCCACAGTTTAGCAGCAGGGTTTTCCACACTAAAACCAACCCAAGATACTCATCAGTGTTCGATGTAATCACAGTTTACCGCAGGGGTGTCCAAACTATGGCCCGGGGGCCAAATGCGGCCCTCAGACCAGTTTTTATTGGCCCTTCAGTTGAACTGGGCCAATTGATCAAAAGTACTTTTTATGGCAAATTTGAGTAATCCTACCAATATAACCTAAATAATAAATCACATTGCACTGTCATATGGACCTAATATTAATATTTCAAGCCTTATTTGAAGTATGAAGTCAAAATTATGTTAAATTCACCCGTCTGAATTGACCACTGTGGCCCTCCATGTCAAATATTTTTCAAGATATGGCCCTCGGTGAAAAGAGTTTGGGCACCCCTGGATTACAGTGTCGGCGAAGTTGAAGCTAAAATCCTCCTCCTCTTTGGTCCTCACTTGTCTCCATAGAGATGGAGGAGTTAAATGCCATAGTGTGGAACATTCCAGGCAAAGCAAACCTCTTCATGAACCATAAGGAGGAGGTTTCACCACCTGCTTGTCTCCATGAAGATGTGCGCTAGCCTGGACTGTTCCACTGTTTAAACTTATCAAGCTCTGTAGATCTTCCAGACAGCAGCCAAAACATCTCTGGACGAATGAAAGATTACATCGACTTATCTCCATGGAGACAAGCAAGTCGCAGCATTAGGCTAAACTTCAGGTCTGATCTGTGAAGAGACGACAGCCAACAACCCATTCACAGTAAAAATACTTTTTATCTCCAATTAAATATGCACACATGAGGTTTAATGCCATTCTTTGGGACATTCTAAGCAAAGTTCCATGGCTCAAATCTAATCTTAGAACAGGAAAAATAACAAAACATTCCTGACTAGTTCTAAGAAAATGTACCACGATAAATATTGACCCCCAAAAATGATTGTTCCATCTAACATATGCGAAATATGTCGATATTAGGCCCTGTCACAATTTTGAACCTCGTTATAATATTGTGATAAACGACTATATTGAAACTACTTTAAAACCGTGATTAAAATTAAAATAAAGCAAGATTATCCCAGTAAATCCTTTTTAAATAGACCGTATCATTAAAGACATGATCTGCAACAAATACATGGCCGAAAGCGCCTCTAATTAGCCATAAAAATGACTTATTCAACCCTCTACAAGTCAAATCTTATCGTACTACAACAAAAATACCAAAAATCTTCCTCATGATTAATATTGAGGCCCAAAATATATTGTTCAAGCTTTCATATATTGAACAATAAGTTGATTATAGTCATTATCGTGGCAGGCCTATCCTAAGGAAAGCAGTATGTTAGTAATAGTGTACACCTCTAAGGCAATGTAACATCACAAATTCTCTTTATGCTTTAGATTCCTCTGTACAGACCTGTGTTTATTTCAGACCTTGACAGTTTCAGTTGCGCTCTGCCGCCTTCCTCTTCAATGTTACAGGATGTTGCTATGATGTCTGCTCAACTAATTTAAAGAGATTTTGGAGCTGACTTCTGCAGAACTATAGCCTAAGTGTGAGAGAGTTGGTATGCCCCCTCATCTCGATTTACAGTCTACAGGGCTTGTTTCTGGATCTCTGTGTACATAAGAGTCTAAAGTATAGTTAAGTTAGTGACTCCACTGTTTAAAGTGAACCATACTACCCCATTTGAGGGGTCTGAAGAGGACCCTGGAGGGTACTAGCTCCCACGAGGGGCCAGCACTGTACGGATTGATTTAGCTAAGGCGAGGCTACACAAGAAACTTTTTCTGCATGTATTTCACTTCTCTGTGTCCCTACAAAACCTTTTAGCGTCTCTTAATGTAATGCAGTGGGTTTGACTCAATAAAATATGTACGATTTCTATATGCGAGCTGTACATCAGGAAACGCATTTAAATTGCCATTACAGGAAATATGGCGGTTTATCGTAAGGTCAGACTTGGTGAGATGTTTTTTTTCAAATAACTGCATCTCGTTATCGATTTTATTTGTGTTTTATCTTGTTTCGAAATGAGAAAGAGAACTAATAAGAAGATGATGATGATGATTATGACTATATTTCCAGTAATTGCAGCTTAAAAGTTTTTCCTGTTTATGATGATGATGTTTCCTGTTTATTTAATGTAGCGGGTTTGACTCCATTTTAATAAAGAGACGCTAAACACTGTGTAGGTGCACGGAGAAGTGAAATACATGCAGAAAAATCTTACAATAAACTGGAAGTAGTTTTATGTTTATACTAGCTTTAGCTTTAGTCATATTTCACAGAGCCACACACTTGGAATTACTGAACATCTTTTTGTAAATCACTGTGATCGGTCATACAATCACGAGTGTAATTCAGATACAATTTAGATTTTATATATTAAGAAAACATGAGTTACATTTGGGTGATGTCAGTGTCTCATGGAGCAGAGCCTTGCCCCTGGACCCAAAGCCCAGAGCATGGAAACACAACTGGGCTGGAGGGAGTGGCCCCAAGCGAACCGTGCCAGTGGAAAAGAGGCTCATGTACCATTGTGATGTGAGGTTTTGGTTTTCTCGCAGCCCTGTACTCCTCTGTTTTCAGCTGTGAGCTCAGTCCTGTTTGTTTTCTCAGGTTCCCTCCACGTCCCGCTCGGCCCTCACCAGATATGGGCTTTCAGTGTTTCCTCCAGCAGACAGTGGCCGATTGAAAACCAGAACCCTCTTCCTCTCCTCCGCCTCCTCCTCCACATCTCCCCTCTCCCACCCAAACATGGACACCAACACAGAGGACTCGGAAGGATGCTACTACAACCGCACCATCAAGTTCTTTTACACGGAGAGCGGGAAGAACATCAGCGACCACTGGAGGAAACGGGACTATGTGGTGGTCGCCCTGGGCCTCACCGTGTGCTTCATCGTCATTTTCTCCAACCTGCTCGTCATCCTCGCCATCCTCAAGAACCGACGCTTCCACTACCCCATCTACTACCTGCTGGGGAACCTGGCCCTGTCTGACCTCTTCTCAGGTACCACACATTTACACAGTTACCATGATGATTAGCAGGTTAGGTTAGCAAACACAGCTAGCAAGCACAGATTATCAATTTTTAAGCTCTGAGAAAACCGCAGACTGTATATAGATGGACATAGCTAGCCCACTAGTCGCCACGTTCCAAGTAGGAAGTGAACATGGGCTCATTTTGGCTCCACTGACTCTGATTTCAATTCACTTTCTATTGAAAAATGGTGGCCCCTCTCTCTGACTGCTGCTGTCAGGTTCATCATTCTCACCTTAAAATGTTCTAGTGTTTCTATTTCACTATTTTGTCCCTAAATCAAGATATGAACATTTATTACAGAAAAATCAATTCCTTCTTTCCCTGATTTCGCTCTTGCTAGCGTTAGCAACAGGTTTGATTGACAGAGCATCCACCCCCAGCTAAACCATTGATGCTCCGACAAGGGGTGTTTTCAACAGTCACTCTCCCTTAGTTCACTTCTATATACAGTAGTCTGTCTATGGCGAAAAATTATGAAAAGTCCAAATCAGATGTTGATGTCAGCTTTGATTTTTCTAGTGAGTGAGCCTTGGGGGTGACCCTGGTTTAGGGAGCCAAAATGAAAATAAAAATAGACAAACATATTCGCAAAAGCCTGGTGCATGGAGTTGTTCATTTTGTGGAACTAAAAGGAAAATATTATATAGTGACATACGGTTTGCTGACTGTGAATGCATTCAGTCCTGTCACTTCTAGTCCACAGTGGAACATAACATATTGTAAATCTCTTGTGGACGCTGATGGAGTAGGCTCATTTTGTTGAGCGTGTGCTGGACCTTACTAAAATTTTAAACTCAATTTCGACATGACTAATACTGATTCCAATACAATGATGATAATAAAAAACACCCTTTATTTAAGATCATTCTAAAGCTATTCAGGAAAGGTTTATTTCTGTCCTGTGAATGTGACTTTTTAGTATCGATACCTGCTTGAACTATCTAGTTTCGATATTAGATTTAGTATTAATATTTGATTTTAGATACTTTTGGCAACCCTAACAGTAGGCTTGTTTTGTTGATCCTGTGTCTGTCCCACAGGGGTGTCCTACCTCCACCTGATGTTCCACACTGGGCCCTGGACAATAAAGCTGACCAAGTACCAGTGGTTTGTGCGCCAGGGCCTGATAGACACCAGCCTGACGGCCTCTGTGCTCAATCTTCTGGCTGTGGCGGTGGAGCGACACCAGACCATCTTCAGCATGCAGCTCCACAGCGAGATGAGCATCCGGCGCGTGCTCATCATCATCGTGGCCATCTGGGTTTTGTCCATCCTCATGGGGCTAGTGCCCACCATGGGCTGGCACTGCCTGTGTGACCTGCCCAACTGCTCCACCATGGCCCCGCTCTACAGCCGTAGTTACCTGGTCTTCTGGGCCGTGCTCAACCTGCTTACCTTCTTCATCATGTTGGCCGTCTACACCCGTATCTTCCTCTACGTGCGCCACAAGAGCAGACAGATGTCCCAGCACACCTCCCACCTGCGCCACCGCGAGAACCGTCTTCAACCTCATGAAGACCGTGTCCATGATCCTGGGTGAGTCAACGTAAAACTGCAGGAAGGACCAAGTACTACACACAGTAATACCTCCAGTACCACTCACAGTAGCAACCACAGTACCACACCAGAGACCTCCACCTAATGAAGATCCTGGGTTAGCCAAAATGATACTGCGGGGAGGCCTAAGTATTGCTCGCAGTACCACATACTGTGCCGCAGAAAGTACCAGTAGTATACCAGAGTACTCTCATCTCATGAAGACCGTGTCCATGATGATGGGTGACCCTGTGCGATACTGTGGGAGTGGGTCAAGTACCACACACAGTAGTACACCAAAGAATAACAAGTACTAAGTCACAGTAGTACCAAATACCCAGAATCAATAGTACACCAAAGTACTGGTGCATACAGAGTCACAGTAATCATACACCAGAGTACAGAGTGTTAGTAGTACAGACTGTCACAGTAGTACTTGATACATTTTGAGCTAAATGAACCAGGAAAGCTGCATTTCTGGTTCCTCCCACCTGTCACCCGTCTGTCCCTGTCAGCCAATCACAGCCTCACTACCTGTGCCTCTGAGCCAATCCCGCGGCGTCAGTCCTCCGTGTGTGTGTGTGTGTGTGTGTGTGTGTGTGTGTGTGTGCGTGTGTGTGTGTGTGTGTGTGTGTGCGCGCGTGTGCGTGTGCGTGTGTGTGTGTAAAACCCTCGGTGTATTCTGAGAAACCCCAATCCTGCTCTGTCCTGTCCCAGCTTGTCCTCCCTCCTCTCATCTCTCCCTCTCCCCTCTCCTCCCTCCCTCCTCTTCTCATCCCTTCGTCTTTCCTCTCTTCTTTCCCATTTTATCTCCTCTCCTCTATCACACTCCACCCCCTCTTCTCTATTTCTTCACTTATCTTTTGATGTTCTTCCACACTATCTCCTCCCTCTCCCTTTTTCTCTCTTCTCTTGTTTATCCTCCTCTATTTTCATTCCCTATTTCTGCCTCTTTCTTCCCCATTCCCTTTCTTCCAGTTCGCAACCCTCTCTTTCTCTCTTCTCCTCTCTTCCCTCTCTCCCCTCTGTCTGTTCTCTCTCTCACTCTTCTAATTCTCTCTTACCTTCCCCTGTATTACATCTCTCTCACACTCATGCTCTCTCTTGCTCTCTCTCTCTCTCTCGCTTCCTCTCTGTCCCCCTCACTCTCTCTTCTCTCTGTTGTCCCACTTGGCAGCTGTCCCTCTCCTCCCAAGGCTTTTCCTCTCCCTGTCTCTCCCTGTCTCTCCCTGTCTCACGTTCTCTCTCTGTTCTCCCTCTCTCGTGTCCATCTCTAGCTCGCTCACTGACTTACTCATTACTCCCTCCCTCTCTCCCTCTTCATGTCCTTTCTTCTCTCCCTGCCTCTCTCCTTTTGTACCTCTCTCCTTCTCTCCCTCTCTCCCCCTGTCGCTCCTTGTCTCTCACTGTCTTTCTCTCCCCTTCTCCCTCTCTCTCCTTTCACAACCCTGTCTCTCTCTTCTCTCCCCTCTCCCTTCCTCTCTCCTCTTTTCCCTCTCTCTCTGTCTCCTTTTCTCCCTCTTCATGTCCCCCCTCTCTCTCCCTCTCTCTCTCTCCTTTTCTTCCACTCTCTATACCTCTTTGCTTCTTTCTTTCTTTCTCTTCCCCTCCCTCCCTCTCTCTCTTCCTCTCTCTCTCTCTGTCTCCTTCTCTCCTTCTTCATGTCCTTCCTCTTTCCTTCTGTCCTCTTTCCTTTTTTCCCCCTCTCTCTCTCGTCCCCTTCTCTCCCTCCCTCCTTCTCTCCCTCTCTCTCTCTCCCTCCCTCTCCCCTCTCTCCCTTCCCTCCCCCTCCCCCTCCCTCCCCTCTCTCTCTACTTCCCTCTCCCCTTCTCTCCCTCCCTCCCTCCCTCTCCCCTTCTCTCCCTCCCTCTACCTTCCTTATCCCTACCTCCGCTCTTCCCCTCTTCCCCTCTCCCTCTCCCCTTCTCTCCCTCCCTCCTTCTCTCTCTCTCCCTCTCTCTCTCTCTCTGCTCTCTACATTCCTGTGTGTTTTAAAGTCCTCCCTGTTGTACTATGTAAGGGCTGAGCTCCAGGAGGAGGGGGGGGCGGGTGGCTGCACGTGCCCGGACACAGCCTGCATATTTGGGCTGAGTGTGACAGAGAGCAGCCTCCTCCTCTGGTTCGTGCCACATCGCCCAAATATGCGGCTCTAACTGTAAACACTGTCATGATCGTCCTCTGTGTATCGTAAACTGTCAAGTAAATCACTTTTCCAGTACTGCGATAACCACACAATCTAACTCCTCTGATGGGGTCGCCAAGGAACTAGCACTGCTTTGCCTGGAATGCTCCGCAGTGTGACATTAAATGCATCCATCTGGTATTTATTCAATTACAATACATAAATGGCTTGAAAAACATTTGTTCATGCCGTGCGCTATTTCAGTCAAAGCTATAACATCTGCATGGAGATAAGCAGGTGGAGGACCCTACACCAGAAAAGTTACATGTAGTAACTTTAGATCAAAATTTAAAGGGCCTGTACCTGATTTTTCCCATGTGTTTGAGCAAAATGTGTCTTGCCCAGTACAGATATATTGTCAAAATAAGTAAGCTGTGTCCTGTCTGCGGTTTTATTGTTCAATAATCAGGGAGTGCTAGTTGTTGTTCGCTCACTAACTCACAGTGAAACCCTGAAATCTGTGAAAAGTGCTTATAAACTCATCCCTGTGAATAATTAGGATGTCCTGAATGCATAAGTTAAGTGAGGGATAACTTTGGACTACTGCAAACACTTTGAAACTAGTTCTGTTTGTTCACATTTAAGACGGTAAAAATCTGATGCAGCGCCTGGATCGTGGCCAATCTGACTGTGTCAAAAGTACACACATGGCAGTACTCTCATTATGGCAACACTAAACAATGCAGAGTATCACATGTTTTTCCCAGAATCCTTGCCCTAGTAAACAAATGCACAAAAGGCACCAACGCTTCAGAGTGCCATTATTGCTCATGTTTCACGTATCAAATGATGAGTCAATATTGTGACAGGCCTGTCTCCACCCTGTGCGTGAGAGGGGCGGAGGGGACAGATCGGGTACAGGGGTGAGACGTAGGGAGACAAAAGTGGACACAAGAATGGTTAAAGTTTGTAAAAAATACAAAATAAGATCCTTTATACATTAGAATTTGAAGGTTAGCAAAAACTCTCAGGGGGCTTCACATGTGCTAACCTCCATATAAAATGCACAATACTCAAATTAAACAAACACAGTTACAAACACAGTCACACATGCGAGGTCTAAGTAAAGCGGAGATGGGTGGAGGGCAGGGGTCGGGAAGGATGAGGGTGGAGGGTCCCTGGACAGTGCTGTATGTTTGCAGGGGAATTCCTAGAGTGATGATCCAGTGATGAAACGGGATCCTCCAGACTAAACCCCCGAGCGGGACTGGAGTGTACCCAGGAATGTGCTGCTTCTGCTCTGTATCTCCACCTCCAGTGCTCCCCTGCTCCTCCTCCACCACAACCATCTACCTCCCCCTAAACCTCACCCATCTTCTACCCCCTCTGACCCAAACTTCATCCAAACGTCACCCATCTCCACCACCAGAGTGTACACAGGAATGTGCTGCTTATGTACCTCCAGTGCTCCACCATCTCCTCCACCTCCCACCTCACCCAAACCTCCCCGAAAGCGTATCCAAGTTTTGGAGATGTGCTGTCTTCACCTTCACTGCTCCTGCTGGTCCTCCACCCTCACCCCATCTAGCCCCACCTCCCTCAACCCCCTCCCTTCTGCTACTCCATCCCTCCTCCAAACTTTGCTCATCTTCTCCACTTCTCCACCCCCATCTCCACCCCCAGAGTGTACCTAGGAATGCACTGCTTCTTCTCACCATCTTCACCCCGAGTGCTCACCTGCTCCTCCACCTTTGACCTCTCCCAAAACCCCACCCAACTCCCCTACTTCCTCCAAAACCCCACCAGTCTCTTCCGTACCTCACCCATCTCATCACCCATCTTCTCCCCAGAGTGTACCCAGGAATGTGCTGTTTCTTCTCAGTGTCTTCGCCTCCAGTGCTCCCCCTATCCCTTCACCATACCCCCACCCACCTCCCCAAAACCTCACCCATCTCCTCCACCTCTCCCCCATACCTCACACATTTCCTCAGCCATCTCCACCACCCAGAGTGTACTCAGGAATGTGCTGCTTCTGCTCAGTGTCTACACCTCCAGCGCTCCCCCTGTTCCTCTACCATACCCATCTGTTCATAAATAATAGCAAAATGTATTTTTCTGCTATTATAAAACCATTTGTTAAAAGTTTGTGTAAACATGCAGCCATTAATGTTTTTCTATTTCCCTGTTTCCATTTCCCAAGAGCACACAGTGAACGGGGCAGCACAAAAAATACTGGACAATACCAATATCAAATAATTGGTATCGATATCACCCATTACCAATACTTATATGATATATCACCCATTTAATTCAAGTTTATTTATATAGCACATTAAAAAAAACTTTAGCTGACCAAAGTGCTTCACATAAAAGTCAATAAAAAAACAAATAGATGGCGCTGTTCCATAGTCTGGGCGCTGCCACAGAAAAGGCTCAGTCACATCAGGTCTTGAGCCTGGCTTTGGGCACAGCAGCAGGAGCTGGTCCGCTGACCTCAGGGCTCTGGATGGAGTATAGGACTGCAGTAACGCAAATAAAGACGACCCATAGAGCGCACACATTTAAACACAATCACATTTTGAGTTGTATCCACAAGGACATACCTTTAGATGAGGTGTCATTATTTAACATGGCTTGAATGAGGAGGAAGACCTTTTGAAAGCACCCTGTAGTGGGCCTGTCATGATCATTTTTCTGGGGTTAATATTTATCGTGTGTACACTTTGTCAATACAATAACATTTAAGCTGTAAAATGTTGAATTAATAACTTCTATGTGTTTCATTTGCTGTTTTTTTGTGTCAGCTCATTTCTTTTAGCAATATTGTACATTTAGAATTGTTTTTGTGGTTTGTGGTCTAGTCTGGGGTTTTTGTGTCAGGGACATAAATTAGTTTTAATATTGTTTATAGTCTATATTTACTTCAGCAATATATTGAACTTCAAAATGTGTTATTGTGACAGGCCTACCCTGTAGACCCAGAACATTTCAGTCGTACTGTATATGGGTCTCAGGTTGACAAACACGGCTCCTCACGTGTCGTCTTTTCTCACCAGAGCTGAGGCAGGAAATGCAAAAGTAGCAGATGTAGCCCTTTTAGAAACCCGCGTGCAAGACGTATGCACGGTCACAGGAAGGGTTTCTATTGTTACTGGAACGGTTTGGAGAACCATGATGGCTGCAGTTCTCTGCAGAGGGCCATGTATGTTCCTGTGTGTTCATGGGGTCTTTGTGTAAAAGCGGCTAACCCTGTAGTTTAGACCTCTACAAACATCTCATCTAATCCAGAGTCTTGGGTTCATTTCAGCATTTTAGATTTTAATCCTCTGTCAATTCTAACAATATGACATTAACTTATAGAGAATATCAAGGCTAAATTAGAGAAGGGAGTGTAATCAGAGCCATCTACCTTGTCCTAAGAAAAGCCGTGAATACAGATATCTTGATTGCCAAATTATCAACGTTTTACTCTTCACCAAAACTCTTAGAATCACATGGAATCACATTTAAAAAAAACAATGTGGTCAAATTGACAATAAAATCTCTGATATAATGTCTAATTCTGTAGGTGTGCCTCAGACCTCAGCCCTTGGCCCCCTGTTATCTAGTCTATTTATGAATGATCTGCCTGATGTGTGCTCTGCAACATCGTGTTAACTATACGACAGGCACAAACACAGCAGCAGGCTGCCGTTAAGCAGCCATCTGTAATGGCGGCAGTCTGTTCGGTTAATACACTCATGTTTACATTTCAGTGTGTGTGTTTTTCTCAAAGTCTGCTAATAGAGAGAGCAGTCCAGTAGTTATAGAAGATGGGCAAGCACTATAAGTGATACAAGAAGAATGTACAAGAATACATTTAGGTGTCACGATAGACTCTCAGTTATTATTTAAAAAGAATATCAGGAATGTGAAAAACAAAATAAAATTAAACTTGGTTTTTTTTATGCACATTAGAAAAAAACTTGACTACAAAAAATTGTATCTACCATTCTGTCTCATATAAATTACTGTCTGACGAGCCAAGCAAACAAGACCACACTGCTGCCTATAGAACGGCTCTACAAGCAGACTCTGAAAGCACTAGATCAAAACTCACTCGTATCATTACTGTAAAATCCTGAACAAATATCATTTTTTAAATTTGGTAATACTGAATCTATTCAGACATTATTCTGGTCTATAAAACCCTCCATGATCTTGCTCCACCCCCATTGAAAGAGTTCATACAGTTAAATTTAAACAAAACAAACACTCGAGCATCAGGCAGAAGAGACTGTAAAATCCCATTTAGAAAGACTCGTTTCGACAGTCGGCCTTTTCAGTCTGAGGCGCACATTCCTGGAATCTGGTCCTCACAGAATGAAGGAACATGAGCTCCATCCAGAGCTGTAGTAGATGTGTGAATCTGTGAAGGCTTCTTAACAGTGAGACATGTGAGCGTAAGATTTAACCAATGTGTCTCTGTCTTGTTGTGAGATTGTGATTTTTTCCATGTGCTGTGTGAGCTTTTAGCATGATCTCATTTCACTAATATGACTACATTTTGTGTTTCACTGATCATTAATGTCTTTGTCCTGTGTATGGTATATGTTTTGTGCCTGTTTTCTCTGTCATCAACCAGCCAATGGGATGGAAATGAACATTTACACATCTGTACTAACACACTGAACTGTCTCATATTTAATAAATAAACCCAAACATAAATGTGAACTCAATCCTATACAATTCAAACCTCTGAGAGCCAGCCGGGATGTGTGTGTGCTGCCCCCTGTGGCCCTTACACTGACTGTGTGCGTCTCCTTAGGCTGCTTCGTGCTGTGCTGGACCCCGGGCCTGGTGCTCCTCCTGTTGGACGGTTTGGGCTGTGAGCGCTGCAACGTGCTGCGCTATGAGAAGTACTGCCTGGTGCTGGCCGAGTGTAACTCTTTTGTGAACCCCATCATCTACTCGTTTAGAGATGCGGACATGCGGCGCACCTTCAGAGAGCTGCTATGCTGCCTGTGGAGGCGGAAGGCAGACCCGGCTCTCACCTCCGGAGTCCACTTCAACACGCTGGAGCACGAGGTACTGTCCGAGAGCAACGGAGACCCCACTACCTACACGCTCACCACTGACACAGGGCGGGGCTGACCTACTGACTCCGCCCACTCATGAGCCAGGGCTGACCTACTGACTCCGCCCACTCACGAGGACATATCTACTGACCCTGCCCACTCCCAATGGTGGACCTACCTACTGATCCCTCCCACTCCCAAGGGCAGACCGACCTACTGACCCCTCCCATATCAGGGCGGGGCCAACTTACTGACTCATCCCACTCCCAGCACTTCTCGATATTCACCGCTGAACTGTTTAAACTGAACTGCTCTACACTTGGACTATGTGTGTGGTTATAATGTAGCACTGTTCTGGGGATGTCCTGTAGAACTGTCTGTGGCTCTGCTGTGGAGGAGACTGTCTGACCGCTGTGTAGTTTAAACCTGAGTGTATCCCACATGTCCAAGTGAGAAGGTCTGATCTTCTCCACACCAGACCCTGCTGCTCCTCTTTCTCTCATGCTGCGCTCCTCCTGTGCCCCTCTGTTCATATGTGTCCTACACTGCACTGATGGGTTAGCTGGAGGTTACACACTGACACCAACATTCCAACTGAGAGGCAGAACGATGGGAGGCTTAAGACAAAATGCATTTCTTTGCTTTTTTGGTCAAATGTTCATCCACGGAGCAGTCTTTTTTAGCTCAAATTAGCTTCATATGGTAACATGGAAAGTGAAAGTACTTAATCTGCACACTGCACTACTGCACACATCAAATTGGACAGATACATAGTTTTATGATGAAGTGCTACAGTTGTGCTCTGTGTTCGAGTGCTTCAGTCCTGTAATACCTGTTGTGTCCATAGAGGGCAGCAAGGTTAGGACAGTGGTTTCCTCTACTACTGTATAATCTACAGTTGTGCCTTTTCTTGTCTCACAACAGCGGGTGTGGAGGTAACAAATTGCATATACAGCTGCAGCAGATACAGGAAGTCTGTGGTCACTCCTCAGACTGTCATGGGCCTCCACTTCCTTCTGAAAGAGTCTGTCCCACTTACTCACACACTCCTGAATCTGTGTGTGTGTGTGTGTGTGTGTGTGTGTGTGTGCGTGTGTGTGTGTGTGTGCGCGTCTGTGTGTGTGTGTGTGTGTGTGTGTGTGTGCGCGCGTCCGTGTGCGTGTGTGTGCGCGTCCGTGTGTGAAGTGAGAGCATTTAAGATGAATTTACTCTCCCAATGGAAAAGCCAAAGGTTGAGACATTGCTCTGGGGCACTCCCTCAGACTCATAAAGGCTCTGAAACTGAACCAGCACTCATAATGTGTCCATGATTAACCTACAGCTTCACTGCAGGAAAGTCCACACCTCACTCCTTCACTGTTTAACATATTAGTCTGACAGAGTCCTGGAGCCCTGATGCTGGTCCCTGGCCGCTTCGTCTAAAGTACAGTACAGCCACACCAGTGACGTGCAGTCAGGTGAGGCAGGTGAGGCAGTGCCTGTCATCACAGAGAAAAAATAAAAAACGGTTATATTTATCCAATGATTTGTACTATAAAGTTATTTTCTATTTAACTTTGCAATTTTATTCTTGTTTTTACTCAAAATCGCTGAATTTTTACGTTTACCGTTGAAATCCTGAGAAGAGGCGCGCGGTGAGGCACAGGCCGTTTGTGCCTCACATAGACTGACTGTGCTGTAGCTCAGCTCTGCTCTCTGCTGCTTTAAGCGGCTGTGAAAAGGCGCCGGGTGAGGCACGCAGTTACCCTGCCTCATGTTAGGGGGCACTCATGAGCCCAGGGATTCTTGTAACTCCCGCAGAATAGGGGCCGCTAACTACAATTTAGAGTTAGCAAGTCAACTTTAGCAATTCACTTTTTTCTTCTTGTCTGGCCCTACTTTTTAAATGGAGGAAGATTACATATGAAAGCTCAAGCAGTTTTCTAAACTGGACTTTCGGTCGAAGCAGGAGGTTATAATTAAAGGAAGACAAACGCTAAAGGAGCTAAATGGTTTGCTCCAGACGACGGGACGAAAGACTCGCTCTTTTCAAACAGAGACGTATGAAATGGTAAGAAATTTAATGACTTCAATCCATTGAAAATTGGGGAAACAGAATAAGGATAAAAAACAATATAAAAAAAACAGCTTTTTATTTCATACTATTAGAGCTATTTCATAGGGACTTCGGAACTTTTATTTTGAAATTCTTCCGGTTTATACACCTGGTTTATATGTTTGTAAATCTGATTGTGACGACATCAGTGCCTCACCAGCCATGAACCTCACTGCACGTCACTGAGCCACACGTACAGGGGCCAGCACAGCCACATGTACAACAACAGATACGGGGGCCTCTACAGCCATAGGGGCCAGTACAGGGAGCTGGGCGATTTAGGGGTGACTCCAACTCCGTTTGGTTGCTGGTTGGTGGTTGTTTGGTTTACTCCACAATGACATAGGCTCACGTGCACTGACAACACACATGGCCACTGTCCCAGCATTTTCCTGTTCCTGTGATACGCTGCTGCTTTGCTCAGACAGAACAAGTCAAACGCCGAGCAGTGTTGGTGTAGCAAATCACAATCCACTGGACCCAAGTAGTCCTCTAGGGTCAAACTCTTACCTTCAGAGTACTGAAACAAGTGTGAACCTGAACCAGGATTGAGCCAGGTCTAAACCTGAACCTATCATTATATCCTGTGGTCTTCTGTCCTCAGTCCCACTGTAAGGCCTGTGTCCAGTGCAGAACCTCTCCCTGCTCTTCACTCTGTTCTTATGTAACATTTTAAGTGTGCTTTAGTGTGTATTCAAGTGAACTCAATAAATGCTTGTGTCCACCAGTCTGTGGTTTAACAGGGTCTTTTTCCCCTTTCTACTGTCTGCTGCTCCTGTCACCTGACTCCTCACTCCTGTCTGTGCTGTGTCCAGAAGTCCATCCGTGGAGAGGAGGTGCGGCGCAATGGGACCCCCCTCATGGTGCCGGATAGAGCGGAGCCGTCCCGCAGCTGGAGCTAGCCATGTTCCTCACCCTGACCCTCTCGCACACACACTCTCTGGGGGCCTGTAGTGAGACCACTTACAGCTAGAAACAGACCTGTTCCCTGTACAGATACGGCTACAATGTGGTCCCTAGTTTTATTTTTAATTTTATATTTTTTTTACTTCTGACTTTTAGAACCGTCTTGAAAGACTCTCAGTAGAAATCTGGATTCTGTGACAAATGTATTTTATTTATGGTTTGAAAATGTTTTTGAACCGTTTAAGCTGCTTGGGATTAAAAGCCATAGCATGAACACAACAACGTTTCATTCTCCTAAGTCAATGTCTGAACAACCACAAAGACCAAGACCACCACTTTTACCAAAAAAAAAACGCAAACAGATCAGGACCAAACCAGGGCCACACACCAGCACCAGGGCCACGCACCAGCACCAGGGCCACACACCAGCACCAGGGCCACGTACCAGCACCAGGGCCACACCAGGAAGTGTGACTGTCTCTTTTACACATTCAATTGGTCTTTTACCAAGCACTGAATTAAAGGGCCGACCAATCCATACAGACATTTTCTTCTGCTTATCTGTGGCTGGGTCGCGGGGGCAGCAGTCTAACCAGGCACTCCCAGACTTCCCTCACTCCAGACACGTCCTCCACCTCCTCCGGTGGGACTCCGAGGCTTTCCCAGGCCAGCCGAGAGACATAGTCCCTCCAGAATCATTTGGATAATTTCTACTCTGAAATTGTCATGGAAGTAAAGGTAAAAGGAGCTGTTAACTTGAAAACTACCATTTCACAACATCACAAGACAAAACCGAACATTTTGAGCCTTGGAGATGTAGATTTAAAGTAAAGGGTTAATGAAACGTGTGAATGAAACAAAACAACTCCAGGTTTATTTTTGAGATGGTAACAGCATTTTATAACATGGCTTAAAACTTAGAAGAGTCCATTTTGTATAACGTAGGACCTTTAAAGTTGGAATATACAGTATAATTTTTCAGGTGAGAGTCTGCCATCAGAAAAACATTTTTACTGTGAGCCGGACTGCTTCTCCAGAGATTCGTCCCGTAGGTGGCATCTCCTGTTTGTCTCCATGGAGTTAACTTCAACTATCATAGCAGATAATTAGCTCTACCAACAGATAAATGGGTTATTTTAGTTCCCTGGGTACACTGCTGGCTTCAGATGGAGACAAATGAACAAAAAGGGAACCCAACCGCATCGTCTAATCAGAGACAACATGATCGGTCAACAGGAAACGACAAGTCAGGTCCATAGAGACTGAGCAGGGCTTTGAAATCACTTTGACTGTGTCTTTGGGGACGAATTACAAAGTTGCATGAATCTTTTAGAAATGTTAGTCATTTATGAATTACGTAACACAATATTCTACAGAAAAGGGTTTTTTGATGATTTATTTCAAACGAAATTATCCTTAAACCAGTCTGAAATTACGAAACAGATACAATACAATACAAGCAGAAAAACAAATATACAAGTCCAGATAAAACATTAAAAACAAACAGGTGTGTGGATAAAAGGTTGTTAACAGATTATTACATTGCGATTGTGTCACCAGCGTATCCAGTTTTGCTTTTCCTTGGAGTATTTTCCTTTTTTATGAATCAAAACAACTAAAAGCCTCTTTCCCGTCTCAGTTTTGGTGCGGCTCGTCCTTAGCCTTATACAGTCATGTGATCTGGTATGAAATGTTCTGGTATCAATGATTAACGAGCAGGTCAGGTATATATGTATCATTATAGATACATTTCATACAGTGCTGTTTTTTTCAGACAGACAGTGATGGCCAACCCACTTTTTCATATAGAACACAGTGATTGTTTCAGATCCATCACCTGTAATAAAACGAAGGGCAGAAAGAGTGGATTTAGATCAACATGTTACCTTTGCTGAAAACAACGTATTGACATGTTTAATTAGTTAGTTTCATTTTAGATGCTCTGAGTCCCCTCTCCCTTTATTCTCTGTACTAAGTCACTTCCCCTTCAGAGCGCTATCACAGCACAATCAGTGTGCATCTGCTAATGAAAATAGTGCTCATCACATCAGATTATAGATGTACAAAAAAAAAATACATTCACTCCGCACTAAGAGATGATGAGATACTATTGTAGCCACAGCTGCCCTGGAGCAGACTGATAGAATGAAGCTGCCCATTTGCGCTATCGGCGTCTCTCACCACCAGCACTCACACGCCACAGTAATTGTAGGCAATGTGGATGAAGTGCCTTGCCTAAGGACACACCAACAGTTTTGCCACAGCTGCCCCACTGTGGCACATTTCATTCTCGGTCTCATATCCAAGTACTGACCGGGCCCGGCCCAGCTTACCCTCTGAGATCTGACGAGATCAGGTTTTGGTCATAGACTGTCTACATAAACGGACATATGTGACCTACTAGCAGCCACGTTCCAAATAGGAAGTGATGATGAGTGCACTTCCGGCACGTCCTGGTCACTCATCAAACTTCTATTGAAAAATCGTCGCCCCTCTCTCTGTCAGGCTCGTGCCATTACCTTCAACAGCCTCGCTCCAGATTGGCTCTATGGTTGATATGATAGAGTTGTAATTCCAAACACAAAACTCGGCTCTAAATTGGCCCCTATAACTGCTCTAGCCTCGATGAGCTTCATTTAACTGGAGCCGAACGCTGTGGGAGACGTCACACTTAATCCACTTCTTTACACAGTCTATGGCTTTGACCAGGCTGTCTGTACTTGTTACTACTAGATTCATATTCAAATTCAAGTAATTGTATTTTTTTGTGATCAAAGTCTTGGCCTAAACTGCAGCTATACAGGTTACAATCCAATTACATTCCCCCCATAGAAATAATACAATGTAATAATATTAATTATAGTAATAATAATAATTATTATAGTAAATAATATTGTAAATAAAATAAATATAAAAATAATGAAAATAATCCCGTCCCGTTTGAATTCCTTCCATACAGTAATTGCAAATTTCCTCCATCCAAAGGCACCAGCAGAAATTGCATTATACATATTCATTATGTACTATATATAAAAAAGAACTGAGCGTACACATATTGTGTACACATATTGTGTACTCTCATACACAGCATCCACATAGTGCAAAAAAAAAAAAGATGCATAATATATTCAGAAATTACAGATTATACGGTCTATGGCTTTGACCAGGCTGAGTGTACTTATTACTACTAGATTCATATTCAAAATAAAGTAATTCTGCAATATTTTTTATAGAGTACATTTGTGTATAAAAAAAATGTGTATAAAATCTTACAAATGTTTAAATGATTAGTAACAAGGTCTAAGCCACATATCCAACCACACCACAACTGTAGATTAAAGGCACTGTGTAAGGCTCCATGTTGTTTAGACTGAAAAGTTTCACAATGCACCTTTAACTATGGACATATACGGGGCCCATATTACACTATTTTCAGATTTTTGTTATAACTCCAGGTATATTTTTGAGGAGGAAACAGCTTTATAACACAGCTTAAAGCTCACGAGTTCATTTTGTGTAATCTAGGACCCTCACTTCAGTACTACTACATTTCAGTAGAACTTTTTTTTGTCCAGTTTGTGCGATGCAGGTGCAGAGGTAGTGAGAGGCTCCTCCTGTCCCGGGGCCCTTTGGTGTCCCCCTTGGTCTTTGTCTCCCCCTCACTGTCCCCTCCACTGCTGGGGCTCTTCCGGAGGGGCCCCAGGGACAGTTGTGGTGCCAGGGGGGCCTGAGGGGAGGTTTCTGGGGGGGAGTTTTCTGGGGTGGGGTTTGGGACAGTCTGAGCTTGTCCAGTCCTGGGACAATGCTCTTTCTCTTGGACTTCTTCCTCTTGTTTTTGGTGAGTTTGCGGAGTTTGACCCAGGCTCGCTCCACAGGGGACCTCTTCTTCTGCCAAAAGAACCGGCGCTTGGACCCGGAGCTGCCCATCACTCTGAATGTGTGGGGCCCCTGGGGGCCCAAGGAGTTACTGCACAAGGGCCCTTACAGGTGATCTACAAAAGAAGTTTCAAGGTTTTAGTAGTGATAAAGGTTCTATAGAAAAGATATGGCTGGAGTGTTTTTACCCTTGAATCAGGTTTTGATTATGGTCAGAACACACATGTTCATTCAGAGCACACAAACACCACACACAAACACTGGAGGCAAAATGGAAGAAGTGTCTTGCCCAATGACACAGCAACAATACCAGGCTCTTCACTGCCAATCAGTCAGCATCCCACAGACATAAGAGTTGATTCTGTTTAGAGCACGGGCCTGTGTAACACACTAGTGAGACACACTGAGCCAAACAGTGTCAAAATACAACAACATGAAGTGAAAACAGACCGACATGAGCCTCAGGAAATCCGTGGAGTACTTGTACTTTCGACGTGGTAACTAGGTGATGAGATTACAGTCACCAGCCCTCGTGACATAAACTTACTTTTCCCATTCAAATATTTGTGTAATCCGCATTGTAAAACAGTAAAATGATAAACATGTGATGTCATCTTTTGGTGACACAGATCAGCTGTTCATCAGAACACTTCAAATATTGGTTTATGGAGGAGTGCAGTCGCTCTGGGGTGTTCAGGTGAAACTGGCTTAAAGAACAGGACTTTTTATAAGTTTCTGAGCTGTTTGTTTCCTTTTTAGAGCAACTTATAGGAATCAGTAAGCAAATTATTTTTTGAAATAAAGTCACCAGAGTAGTAGCAATTAGATTACTTTTAGAAGGAGTAGTTAGTAGTCAGTGATTACTTTTGCAAGTAATCTGACCAACACTGATGAACAGAGGACGCTCTGTGGGGCTGGTGAGCAGACTACAGTGAGTGAGTATCACAGGACTCCAGGTAGTACTACTACACTCTGGTGACTAGTGTAGGCCTACACTACTACACTCTGGTGTAGTGGTGTAGGCGTGTAGGCCTACACAACTGTATTAGTGGGGTGTAGGCCTACACTACTACACTGGTGTAGTGGTGTAGACCTACACTACAACACTCTGGTGTTGTGGTGTAGACCTACACTCAGTGTAGTGGTGTAGGCCAACAATACTACACTCAGGTGTAGTGGTGTAGGCCTACACTACTACACTCTGGTGTAGTGGTGTAGACCTACACTCTGGTGTAGTGCTGTAGGCCTACACCACTGTATTAGTGGGGTGTAGGCCTACACTACTACACTGGTGTAGTGGTGTAGACCTACACTACAACACTCTGGTGTTGTGGTGTAGACCTACACTCAGGTGTAGTGGTGTAGGCCAACAATACTACACTCAGGTGTAGTGGTGTAGGCCTACACTACTACACTCTGGAGTAGGCCTGTAGATCATGTCCATCTAAAGACTCAACATAAATCTCAGCGCAGGACTCACCGGAGCAGGGTCTGACTGTGCCGGGGGTCCTCTGAGCAGCGCACTTCCACACACTGACAGACTCGTGACAGACCTGTGCTCCGGGACTCGACAGACTGGTCGTGCCGCATTCTCTCACGCTCTGCACTCCTCTGCAGTAACGGCCAACGACAAGGAAATAAAGTCAGAATCAAACTACAGACCTGCAGGCCCAGTATTCAGTGTCATGCTGCTCATGACGTGTCTTATTTATTTATGCTTCTGTTTCTCTTTTTCACAGATGACCTGGCGCAGTGTGGCCAGGGTTAGATAGACAGAGAGTTGACTTTAGTTGACTTTAGTTGACTTTGTTCTTCTCTTATATGAGACAGTTGTTTGGAACAGGGGGAGCTGCTTATTTTCTGTGAGAATCTATTTTAAGAAAACTTTATCTGCACCGCTCCACCGGCCCGCGTGGGCCCCACAGCTCCTGTGGAAGAGGCCCTTCATGATCTGTTGGGTTCCGGCGCCCCCGTGTGGCCACCCTGTGTACTGCCGAAGACCCAGAGCAGTAAAATCAGCGCTGTGCGTAAAACAATTTTCACCTTTGGTCTGACTGGTCAGGTCCCTGGAAAGGCAAGTCCGCCTCATATAAACCCGCGATAAAAATCCTGCGCAGAACTGTGAAAACAACAGGCCTAGAGCTGGTGTGATGAGACAAAAGAGCCAAAGACACAGAAAGAGAAGAGCCAAAGACAAAAAGAGAAGAGCCAAAGACAAAAAGAGAAGAGACAAAGACAAAAAGAGAAGAGCCAAAGACACATAAAGAGAAGAGGCAAAGACACATAAAGAGAAGAGGCAAAGACAAATACAGAGAAGAGGCAAAGACAAAAAGAGAAGAGCCAAAGACAAATACTGAGAAGAGCCAAAGACACATAAAGAGAGAAGCGCTTAAACAGCCCGAGGTCACTTTGAGCTGTTTAGAGTTTCTTTTGCCAGTGTAAAAGTCTCCGTTATAATCTGTAATCTGTGTTTTGGAGACAATAATGTAAATCTCGGAACATGAACCTAAACTCCATGTTGTATTTGTTGTTATTATTCTCTGGGTCTGTGGGTTAAACACATATCTGCGAGAGTGTAGGACCACTACTGATGACCTCTGCACAGTATCCCTCCGCCTCAGCATCCACAACCTGCTCTAGCACTGTGCGCATGCGCCCTCCATCCTCCATCACGCCTCCTGCTCTTCTGTCCCGTCTCTGCTGCTTATCCCGGGAGCGCGGCGTGGCTGGGTCCGTGCTGCTGCTGCTGCCTGAGCTCCGGTTACCATGGTGGAGACTCCCGGCACCGGACTACCCCCGGGGCTGGACCTCATCCCGTTGGACCGCTACCAGCCGAACCGGGCCAAAGTGTGCGCCAGCGTGCGGTGGCTGCTCCAGAGAGCGCACGGCGGAGCAGGTAGGTCCGACGGATGGGTGGGGTCCTGGTACCAGCTCGCGAGGGCGTCTAACTGCTGCAAAGAGAGCTCAAGAACCGGCGGAGGCCCGGTTCTGGAGCTCGCCTCTGGACTCTTTCTCTCCTCGCTCGTGTCCGGTGCAGCGTGTGCGTGCGTGGGCCGCGGTGTGGCGTCAGCGCGGTTGACAAAGAGCCTTTCGCCCGGAGGAGACGCACTGCACGCCGGTGTGTTGCGCGTCTTTCCCCGGGGTTGGCGTGCGCGCTCTCCGGGTCCAGTTCAGTTCCGTGTGTGGAGTGAGCGCGTTGTTCTGGTGAATCTGGGGGAAGTGGGCCGTCCGTGGGTAAGTGTGTCAGTGTGTCAAGGCTCCTCTGCAGTGGGTACCGGCCCGGGTGCGCATTGCTCTGGGCTGGGATAGCGCTTTTCTCTGAGTGGAAATGATCGTAATTAGCGTGAGAGTGGACGGAGAGGGTCACGGGGTGGTTTTAGTCTGCGTAATGTCTCCAGATGCCATTTGGACAGTTTCTTCAAAGCATCTTGCCTTCAGCGCTCCCCCCTGACGTCATCCATTGTGGTCTACTTCTCTGAGCTCTTTATACTCCTGCTGTAGAGGCAAAATGTCAGATTTACAGCTGAAAATGTCAAAGAAGGCTAGAAAAATGTTCTTTAAGCCTGTTCAGTCCATGGTCATAATGCTTAATGTGTGGTACTTTCCCACATTTTTAAAGGTGCAATGTGTAAGTTTTCTGGAGGGAGGTTTCAAGAGATGTTGGTTGTTTTGCTTTCAATGATCCACAGTATGGCATTAAACAAGACCTGGTTCTGAGCTTTCACATGAGGCCTCTCCATATACTGGGAATGAGAAACACTTGTATGTGTCTCTATCTGCAGGTTAAGGCTCTGGACACACAGGGTCAGTTGTGATTGTAGAAACCTTTTTAAACTGTAAGGGAGCAGGTTGCATCCACTTCCTTTTAAACCTTTATATCTTGCATTTACTCAATACATTTTTTTTTTTCTTTTTGGTCAAAAATTTTAATTCTTACTGTGAGTGGGCTTGCCTTTCCACAGATCTGACCTGTAACTTGCAACATCACAGTTACACCTGTAAGGCCTGTGTCTACAGGCCTCTGATTATGTTTAAACTGGGATAAGACTGGAATAGGACTTTTTAATCTTCATAGGCCTACTAATCCAGTTTAGTCCTGATTTAGTCCTGATACATGGGTTTTTGTAGTTCCTGGTTAGAATTTGGCCCTGTGAAGTTTTGTTATAGACAAGGGTGCACAGTAGAACCTTGTTGGTGATGTTGAATCCAGCCAAACATTGTTGCTCTTTAATGATTCTATAAATATTTTACACAAAACTGACTCTTTAAGACATGTTATAATGCTGTTACCTCCTCAAAAACAGACCTGGAGTTGTGTTTTGTTTCATTTACACATGTTTGAGTAACACTTTATTATTAGTCTGTCTACATCTCCAAAGTTCAAAATGCTCTGTTCCACCCTGTGATGTCATGAAGTGGTAGTTTTTTCACGTTAACATCTCCTTTTACCGTTAGTTCAGTAGAGATTGGCAACTGCAGAGCTGAAATCACCCAAATGATTTTTGTGATGGTGCATGGAGTTTAAAAACACTGTGGAGCACTTCCTGTATTACTACATGACATCACAAGGTGGAACAGAGTGTTTTCTGTTTAAAAGAAGAACTGTGTATGTTTTTTTTTATGAGGAAACAACATTATAACACAGAAAATAGTGTAATATGGGCCCTTTAAGTCCATTGTTATGATGTGGCCCTTGACTCATAACACTGTCACTGTTCTTTTTGCTGGTCTATATATTTGTTTATGGCCCTTATAGGAGAATCTGTCCTCTGCATTTGACAGATTTATTATGGCGTCTTAAGCCCGTTACACACTATGGGATTATTCAGCCTTAAACGACTTTTAAACATGAGACAAAAAGCGCACACTACAGACATGGGGAGAATCAAATGAGATTTTAAAACTTAAGATTCCCTGAGTGCAAAGACTGCAGCGAAGAGACCGCACACCATAAGCTAAAAGTCGTGAGCTCACCTCGTCTCAGCTGTGTGTGTCTACAGTAAAATGACTCGCTTTGAGACTCTAAAGTGTTCTAAAGAGCTGAGCATTGCACTTCTATGTTAGACACAAGTCAAAACTGTGTTATTATTCGTGAAATGTGGTGCCGTAGTTCAGATGACGACTTTTAATGTACAACAGGCTGGAGATAAATAACACAGGAAGTAGAATCAGGGGCGAAGCCAGACATTTTTGGTTGGAGGAGCTAAGGGGGTGTAAGGTGTTCAATATGGGAGCCTTTTAGCAATAGAGCGGACCCCCCACCCCCTACTGTGTTTGCTTCAATGTTTTAAGTAAGTTTAAATGTAGTTATCCTCTGTAGTGATTTATAAAACCTAATATGTATGAGTTTTTTTGTTGTTTTTTTTTTTTTTATTGTAGTCCAATTTTGAACTCTCTGTGGTTGCCATTTGAACATTTTTGTCAAAATTGGATGTGTGCCCCCTTTTACTTTTTAAAGAAGCTTCAAACAGGATTCACAGCGCTGTTTTGTGGACTGGGGGTTAATTATTTGCAGAGGAAACATTCTAATTGATAATATGGATGAGAATTCTGCAGTTTTGCTTCAAAACTTTATGACAGGTGAGAAGTTTCCTAGTTTGTATCTTGCACTTCTGTGTGTCTATCACTCCATCTGCCCCTGACTCTTTGTTTTATTGGCTGTTGCCGTGGTGATGTTTTGTGATTACGATATGAAAGAGAAGCTCAGAGTTGCTTAGATGCCACACACGAGGAGCACGGCAGATTCAAAATCACCAAGAGTCACTGAAAGTCTTCAAAATCAAGTCCTAAATCAGGCAAAATATCCCATAGTGTGTAATAGTCAACTAATCATTGTGTTTAGATTATGAGGATTTCTATGGGACAACAGCAAAAATGGGAAGTGAGTGAGTTAGTTGAACATTTGGGAGTGAATTGTGACTTAAATCTCCCTTTTTTCCATAGAATTACATAGTTTCTTAATACATTTTCTCTGCATAAATAGTGTTTTTTGCATGAACTCCTCCTGCAGGTGTGGTCTTGTGAGTGCAGTTTGGGTCAGATACACAGAGATATGGAATAGTTTTGAGAGCCTTACACACAAGTGAGGTGTGGAGATTGTTTTTTTTTAAAGAGGTTTTTAGAGAGTTCTTTGGACTGGTGGAGGTGAGGAGGAGAGTCTGAGGAGGAGTCTGCTGCTGCGGTGCATGGGAGACAATGAGTGAGGAGGGTTACACGTGGAAGCTTTAAAGACACACATTTCATTTCATTTCTGTGCAGAGCAAGCCCCGAGGTCAAAACATGGCCGCCCATGGGTTTAGTTAATGAGTTTATCCTTTAGTGGTTAGGTACATCCGGTCCTGCCCTGCCCATGGACTGTACACATTTGAGCTACCCCCATGAGACTCTGAGCGACGAAAGCAAACAGCCACAAAGAAAGCAAGGGACTAATACATATATTACAATTATAAATGATAATGTTTATGCTTCCAGGAGCCTCTGAGCCGTGTTCTAAACCTGTGGCTCATTCAGGACAGTTGGGCTCGTTCACATCGCTCACGTCCTCATTCACTTCGCACCAAGTGACTGCTCCAAATAATCAGCGCTTAAGCTTACGAGAGCAAGCATATCGTGTAGCCGAAGTTAACGATTAAAAGTGTTTTTTTTCTTTTTGTTGTAGTACCAATGGGTGGCCACTAATCCAACTCGAGACAGCTCAAAGCTATCAATACCCGATCTAGTTATTTTAATAGATCCGTGGTGCTGAGTCTATTCCAGGCTCTGTGCTCTCCTCTCGTCGCCATGACAACCATTCTCTCACTTCCTCTCTGTCTTCATTCTCTCCACCTCCCTCTCTCTCTGCTTTCTCTCTGCTCTCACTTTCTCCATCTCTCTCTCGCTGGCTCTCTGTCTCATGTTTTTCCTCCTCTCTCAGTTCCTCTGTCTCCTTTTTCTCTCCACATCTTCTCTCACGCTCTCCCTGCTATCTCACTCTCCCTCTCTCACTCTCTTTTCTCTTGCTCTGCTCTCTCACGCTTTCTTTCTCTTTCTCTCATAGCTTTCTGTCTCACATTTTTCCTCCCCTCTCCTTTTCTTAGTCTCTTCGCTCTCTCCTTTCTGCTTAATCTCTGCTCTCTCTCCCTCAGACTCTCTCTCTCTCAAACAGCTCTCTGTCTCACATTTTTCCTTCTCTCTCACTTTCTCAGTCTCTTCATTCTCTTTCTCTCTCTCTGTGCTCTTTTTCTCCCACTTTCGCTGCTCTCTCTGACTCTCCCTCTTTCTCTCCCTCTCTCTGTCTCATATTTTCTCCCCATTATCTCTTTCTGTTTGTCTCTCTCTCTTCCGCTCCCCCTCTCTCTCACACTATCCCTTGCTCTCTCACTCTCACCCTCTGTCTCACTCTTCTGCTCTCCCTCTCTCTTTTTTCTGTTGCTCAAATGCAGATTTACAGATTTAACCCGGAGACACTGAAGGATGGGTCTAACACAGGTTTAACCCAGAGACAGTGTTGTTCTTCCTGTCCCCTCGCCTCTTCAGTGTCCCCTTACTGACGTCCCTGTCCCTTGTGTCCCTCAGAGCCTGTCCCGGAGGAGCTGCAGGACCCTCTGTACACAGACCAGTATGGACAGGAGCACCTGAAGCCGGCCCTTTCGCAGCTGCTCCTGTCGCCGCACCTGTACGCCCGAGCGGCCCGGGGACAACAGGGGGCTCCGGGGGGACAGGGCGGGGACCCGGGGGACACTCCAGCCCTGCTCCAGCTCCTCACGAAGAAGGGCATCAGTGTGAGGACAGAGGAGGGACAGGTCACGGACAGTGATCTCAGCCATGCTCCCATCAGACTGGTCAGTACAGCTTCAAAACTAAGGACTACTCGGATACTCAATACTGATTCTGATACCACAATGAGAGTAAAAATAAAACACTATAGAAAATATAGATCTGACCTGTCCTCCAGCTCAGTTTAAAGGTCCTATATTACCCAAAACTGACTCTTGTGAGGTTTTAGTCGATGTTATAATGCTGTTACCTCCTCAAAAACATACCTGGAGTTGTGTCTTTTGTTTCATTCACACGTTTGAGTAACACTTTATTATTAGTCTGTCCACATCTCCAAATCCCCAAATTCTCTGTTCTACCTTGTGATGTCATGTAGTGGTAGTTTCCAAGTTAACAGCAACATTTTACCTTTAGTTCAGTAGAGATTGTCAATTCCAGGGCTGAAATTATCCAAATGATTTTAGTGAAAGGTGTGTGGATGTGATGAGGAAACAACATTAGAACATAGATCTGAAAATAGTGTGATATTGGTCCTTTAAACTAGAGACATTCTTAGTAAAGTCAAATGGATTCATGTTTTCAGTGACATTTCTCAAACAAATGAGTCCACAAAGACGACAAAAGTTGAGTATTTAATATCAGTCAAATCTCAAATGTCCCAAAAGTCTTGTCCCTTCCCTTGTCAAATCTTCTTGGCTCAAGTTCCACAGCACAAATGCAGCAGTGGGCAGTGTATAATGAACAACATCAAGTCACAATGTTTGTCAGTGACTCACACACACACACAGTGAACACATAGACACTTACACACACTGAGACCACGTGTGTGATGGATGTGGGCTGACGTGTCCTGGTTTAGATAGCGCTGTTTTCATGTCCTCAACTGGACCACATGTCTCCCACTACAGGCCTGTGGAGCTGTGACCAGGACCCTCCAGAAAGAAAAAAAGATAAAAGATATAAATGCATTTGATTTCTGTGGTGCTTTTTGATGCCCAGAGCGCTTTTACACTGCATTCTTTACTAACTCCATACTCAGGCGTGGTAACCTCCTATTGTACCCACAGCTGCCCTGGGACGGACAGGAGTGAGACAGCCAATCTGTGCCATTGCCTCTCTAACCACCACTCACACACGCACACCACATTCATACTAGGCAATGTGGGTGAAGTGTCTTGCCGAAGGACACAACAACACATCCCTAATGTCTTTCACTTCATCACAAACTTTTATGTGATGTGATACCCCAAAACATTCACGTTCATGTTGTGTTTCTGTCTTGTGATTGCTTGCTACTGTCTGCCCCTCCCCCTCTCACGATAACCCCCTGTGCTCGTCTGTAGAAGGCTCACATGGCCCTGGTGGACGGCCTCATGGCGCTGGCCGCTCAGGACACTGTGGACCAGGTCAAGATGGCGGCCGAGGTGGAGGCGGGGCCGGGCGCTGCCTGGGAGAACGCCCTGCTCTTCTGGGTCAACAGGGTGAGCTGGGGCAGGGCTGGAGGGTTAAAGGGGCTGGAGGGAACCAGTGAAATATTAATAAGGGCTAAAGAGGATGTGGGTTTGGTTGTTGTCGAAGTTGTGGCGGCCATCTTGTGAGTGGAGGAAGATAATGTTTGTGTGTCAATACATCATGACACAACAGTGATAATTATTTTTACTTAAAGCAGACCTATTCTACAAAATGGATGTGTCAGAGTTTTAACCATGTTATATTTGTTTCCTTATCGTTTACCCTCTGAAGCTCAGTGATTTGTGCAGGCTTGAGTAATCTTTATTCTCCTGTATTCAAGACTTCATTGCTCTATCTACCCTGTTTTCACCTCCAACAGTACACGCCCACTGTGACGTATGTACTTCCTTCTCCAGTTTTATTTTTTTAATCAGTGATACATGTAAGATTCAGCAGCGTCGCGTCATCATTTTGGTAATGGCAAAAGATCTGCTACATCAGCGGACTTGTTTCTTTTCTTTTCTTTGTTCTTTTTTTTTTTTTTTTACTCATTTTAGATGAATATTGTGATTTAAAGTGCCTAAATTATAACATAATGATCCACAGAGGTCATAGATTATAACTATAGAGCACACACAAGCACAGTATGTCTGCTTTAACCTTACATTACACAAAGTATAAAAATTATTAATCAAAAGTCCAGCTCCCTGGTAGTTTGCATGAGTTCTTGAGTGCTTTTGTTAAAAGCTCATTGGTCTGAACAGTCTGGGTTCTAGGCTCTTCACCTTTTGCACATGGGGGCTAAAGATTTTGTTTCCCTGTGTGAACAGATAAACCAGACCCTGCGGGAGAACACAGAGGAGGAGGAGCAGACGCCCAGAGCTCAAAACTGTACTGATGTGCAGCCCGCCACAGACCCGGTAACACCACCACCACACATACACGTTTTCAGGCTTTGTGGGGACGACAATAACTGAAATATTGTGATATCAAGTATCACAATAACATCATGCACTGTCGCAATACATTGGATCACAAGTTCTTTGCTTAAAGGATCCTACATAGACCATGATCCTTTGCTGTTTCAGTGCAGATGTTATGAAGTAATAACTGTCCATCAGGCCTGTTGGGGCCCCGGGGCAGGATGGCTCAGATGGGCCCCCCTCTAATATCACTGAATAGGCAGATATTCCGATTCTGGGCCCTTAAGACCCTGGGTCAGGCTCTGTATTCTAAACAATCAATATCGACATAGGCCATGAAAAAAAAACATATCCGTCAATCTCTAGTGATAATATTGTATTGTGAGGTTTGGATTTTATTCCATCTCTACTGGGAACGTTACAGTGACTTACATTCATCTCATGGGGAGTTTAAAGTTAACCATCATTACTACTTGCCAAACCTTAACCTAAGATTCACTTTTTGATCTTTCCTTTTCAAAAACAAAATAAAAAGGACTTGTTGATTTCATTTTCTTCCACCATCTTCTTGCGTCTGCTCAGATCACATGCTTGTACTGACAGAGAACTGGCTGTGAACGTCTCTATTCAAATTGTCCAAGCAAATAACTGGCAATAAGACATAACTGAATCCATTCAAATGTTTCAAATGTGGCAGTTTGCCCAGCCCCATGAGGTGATTGTGTGTACAGATTTCAGTCTTACCCTTGTGATGAATACCTGCACACTTCTTCCACACACACATGCACAGACACACACACACACACACACACACACACGCACGCACACGCACACACGCACGCACACGCACACGCACACACACACACACACACACACTCATATCTGTGTCACAATGTCTCAAGTCAAAGTCACTATTGAGTCCTCATTACTCCGGTCAGTCTTCAGTTTACGTAATGCAAACTCATGATGAAGAACTCAAATCCACATCACTGATTGTCTGTGACCTTTGACCTGTCTCTTGTCTTTCAGAACCAGTCCAGCCGCTGGTACTGGAAGCTGGTCCCGGTGAGCCCTGTGTGTGTGAGCTGAGACACAGCTGTCACTCAAACTCATGTGTGTGTGGACCTGTGCAACCCAGGCTCTTTCTATATACAGTAGGCATATTTAAAAATAATAATACAAAATTTAAGTGATTACTACAAATTATTTCTCCAAAAGACAAATCGAGTAGGATGGACAGCTTTTGATAAAATAAAAAAACACATAAAAATGCATAAGACAGATTGCTTAACATTATATTTAAGATTTCACTAAAAATCCTGATTTGACTTCCTGGTTGGACATGGTCAGCAGATGTAGAGGTCAGCCCATAACTGTTTCCTCACAATCATCATGTAAACTAGCTAGAACTCTTCCTTTTGCAAAATTGTCTCTTCATTATGGATGGGTTTTTGTGTTGATGACATAAGTAGAGCATGGATCTATTAAAATAACTGCGAATAGGGTATTGCGAGCTTACAGCTGTCTCGAGTTGGATTAGTGGCCATTCACCAGTACTACAAGGAAAAAATCCCTCCTGTCCAGAAAAGAATTTTTCTCATAGAGCGCAATGTAATCACAAACTGCTCATGTTCAGCTGACACGGGCTGACAGAGCACCTACAGCTCTCACAAAGGTTGAACTCTGTGGGATTTTTTTTCAGATTTTAAGATCTTAAACTTTTTCTCAGCTCAAAATCCGTCTGTTGTGCTCTACGTCTGCTCTAGATAAGCTCAAGCACTGAGCGGTCACATGGTACGACATGAATGAGCATGTGAGCGAAGTGAATGAGCCGAAATGTCATGAACAAGCCACAGATTTAGAAGCTCCTGGAAGCATTATTATTTATTATGTATTTATTATTCCCCTTCCTCCTTCGGCACCACTTGACTCTGCTCACTCTCATTGCTCAAAGTCTCATGGGAGGTAGCTGCGCCTGGTGGATGGGCAGAGCAGGACCGGATGTACCTAGCTGCTAAAGGCTAAACTCGCGACATGCCCCATTGAGCACAGCCCATTGACTTAAGTGGCCGGCCATGTTTAGGCCCCGGGCTTGAGGTAGAAGTACTCAGCCCTACTTTCTGTATTTTTGTGCGTTTTTCCCCACAAATTGCCACTTAACTAATGCAAAACTATGATAAATATTTACCACAAAACCTATCACATCCAACCAAATCAGAAAATACATGAAAACCTGTCAAATGCACTTTAACTCTAGTGACAAGACTGGGTTGGACAGGCGGCCATCTTGGTCAGGTATTGCTGTTCTTGCTCATGCTAACATACGTACGTGAGGAATACATTGTTGAGTATGGGTGATGTGAGTGCGTGTGTGTGGACCCTGTTGATTGGTCTACGGCCCTGTCTGTCCCCCCCTGTGGCCCCGCCCCCTCTGATGTGTCCCCGCCTCCTTGATGCTCCTGTCATTTATGCTTGTCTCCTCTCTCATCCCTCCATCAGCATGCTATCGCTTTTTGTTTGAAGGAGTCGGGGAATAAGCCTCCTGTGGTAACGTATAACGCCTCTTCTGACCCGCTTCCCTCACATCGCCACGGAAATGCACATGACCGCATCCATCTTCTACATAAGGGGCGGAGCCGGGGAGGGGGCTTAAGGGGGCGGACCAAATCAGACATTCATTCTTTGCTTCTCATCACATAGAGCATTTAAGCTACATCAGTGTACATTGTGATAGTCACTGATGAATACAGTGCACCAGTCCACCTACTATGTTATAATGTTGTTTCCTCATCACAAACAGACCTGGAGACGTGTTTTGTTTCATTCACACACGGTTAAGACACAAATCCTGCATATTTAGTCTGAGGTCTTCACTCAAACAGAAAACACTCTGTTCCACCTTGAGATGTCATCATGTGGTAATACAGGAAGTGCTCCACTGTGTTTTAAACTCCATACACCTTCACTAGAATCATTTGGATGATTTCAGCCCTGGAATTGAACTCTAATTAACTAAAGGGCAAAGGTAGCTAATAACTTGAACACCACCACTACGCACAGACTGTATAAAGAAATGGATTAAGGGAGTGTGACGTCACCGATAGTTCAGTCAAATCATCGACTCCAGCAGTTATAGGGGCAAATTTGGAGTCAAGTTTAAAGTTCCACATTTGGAATTCCAACCCAGAGTGTCATAGCAACCAAAGAGCCAATCCGGTTGTTGAAAGTAACGCCCCTTCCCGCCTGGACCGCTAGTTTTGCAGGGAACGAGCGCTTAGCAATGCTGTCAATCAAACCTGTTGCTAATACTAGTGTGAGTGACCTTGGAGAAAGAAGGCGCCTCATTGATCTGTTATTAATGTTCATCTTGATGTACGGACAAAATATCCCCCAAAAAAGTAGGATCATGTAGAGTGGGTTAATACAAACATTTTAAGACCAAAATGGCGAGGTTCACAGCAGTAGTTATGGTAAGAGGACTGACGTTTTTTCAATAAAAAATGAACTGGCGCCAGAGTCGATGGAGCTGAAAGCACACCTATGCTCACTTCCTATTTGGAACGCGACGGCTAGCAGGTTACCATTCATATATACAGTCTATGCCACTTCATGACATCACAAGATGGACCAGCGCATTTTGAGCTTTGGAGATGCAGACAGACTAATAAACCAGGATTGCTCAAACGTGTGAATGAAACAAAACACAACTCCAGGTATGTTTTTGAGGAGGTAACAACATTATAACATGGCTTAAAACTAAAAAGAGTCAACTTTGTGTAATATAGGAGCTTGAAATTAAAAAGGTTGATGCTAGCTAGTCTGCTCTGATTGGACAAAAGTGATGGCATAGCTCTGGTTGCCATGGTAATGTGTAAATTTTCCTTGCTATGAACAGGTCTAAACTATTATATTTTTGCCTGGGCTCCAATCTTGATCGTTTTCCTAATCCTGAGCTTAATGCTAAATCACGCAACATCACTATAGCATCTGACCTTCGGGTGCAGGTGGAGTAGAAACCACAATTTTGTATTAACACCTTGGAAAAATGAGCTCCTACAATTGGTTCAGAGGGCCTGGTAAATGAAAGTTCTAAATCAACTTTGACCATAACCCAATTGATACCCAGATTATAACCCCGATCATCACCTTGACTGTCCCTCCGGAGCGTACTATCTAGCATTAGAGTTTGAAAAGTATCTGTTCTTCTGGCATTGTGGTCTGTACTATTGCCTCATGATTTTAGTCATAGTTTTTGAAGTAGCTGCAGCAGTAGTTTTGCAGTAACCTTATTTTAAGTGCTTAAAAGTTGTACCCGTGTGGTCAGTAGAGGAGTAGGTTTGTGCAGTTTGTCTGATGCATGTGCAGGTTCACGCTCCTCTGTGTCTGCTGCTGCATGGCTCTGGGTCACTGAGTTCACCTGTAAATCCAACTCAGTGGACTACACCTGCGCACCTCTCACCTGTCCACTGATGTGTCCACTAGTGTGTCCATTACTGATGTATCCACTGATGTGACCACTGATGTGTCCACTTGTGAGGTGCTACTTGTCCTGGCTCTGCTGTGCTGTCTGTCTTACCCTCTGTTCTTTAAGTCTGTGCTTTCACAGTTTGAGTGGTGGTTGGTTTTGCTTTTTCACGTGGTCCTACTTGACCTGATCACCTCTGTGCTGTGGTTGTGCGCTTCCCGTCTGCCTCTGATCTGCTGATCCGGTGCTGACCCGGTGGTGACCTGAGGTATGTTGTGTTCTTAGATCCGCTACAGGAAGGACAAAGTGCAGTCCAAGCTGACCCCCACCTTCCCCCTGGTCTCTGGACTCAAGGACCTCTCTAACGGCTGTGCTTTAGGAGCTGTACTGCACTTCTACTGCCCCGGCCTGCTGCCTCTAGAGGGTACACACATACCTACACACATACACATAGGTAGACACAGGCATGCGCACACACACACACACACACACACACACACACACACACACACACACACACACGCACACGCACACATGCACACATAGCCTCATGTTATCCACTTATGTGTTGAAAAGCAGAAGACACAGAGCTCTTCCATTCATCCATTGTAAGAATGTCTAAGTGTTTACCGTAAACTACTGCGCACTTCTGCAAAAGCTCTAACTGCAGGTCCACTCTGGGTGAGAAGTATCCATGCCACAGTCTGTATAAATGGACATAGCTAACCTGCTAGCCACAGCATTCCAAATAGGAAGTGAGCATGGGCTCAAAGTGGTTGCTTCAAGGTCTGATCCTTTTGAAAAATTACCCCCGCTCTCTGGAACTGCTGCTATCAGGCTCATCATTCTGACCATAAAATGTTCATAATTCCCTGCTCTACGTGATCCTGATGTGTGTATTCTGTCCCTAAATTAAGATATGAACATTAAAACCTTCAACAACCTCGCTCCTGAATTGTCTTTAGTTGTGCACCTGAGTGTCAAATCTGGATCCGCTAGCTTCTATTGACTTCCATAAACTATGGGTGACATCACACTCATTTAGTTCACTTCTATATACAGTCTATAACATTATGGTTGTAGTAGACAGACTGTAGTAGGCAGACTGTATTGTAGTAGTAGCAGTAGGCTGTATGGTAGTAGCACATAGATTCTATGGCAGCAGTAGACATGTTTATGCTCAGTTTGACCATAGCCTTTGTGCTCTCTCAGATGTGTGCCTGAAGGACACCATGTCAGTGGCGGACAGTGTGTACAACCTGCAGCTCATCAGAGCCTTCTGTGAGACCCACCTCCACAAGTGCTGCCCCCTACAGGTGGAGGACCTGCTGTACGCGCCCCCCCTGCTGCATGTGAGTAAATCTACCTCCCACTTCTCAGTGCTAATGTACAGCAGTTACATCTTCCCCCTCTCCTCCTCCACAGACCAACATCTTGGTCTTCCTCTCTGAGCTCATGGACTGCTTTGAGATCCAGAAGCCGGACTTTGTGAGACCAGTGCAGCCCGTAGACCTGACAGGTACGTACCATTTCAACCTGAGAGACTTCAAGAGGTCATGCACTGCAGAGACTTTGCTGCTTAGACCCTGGCAGGCAGATATATAAGTGTAAGGAAGGGAGAGAACGCAGAGTAAACCGTGGTGATACTTTGGGGGTGCAGCTACATTTATGAACATCTTAAGAGGTGATAGGTTGAAAGTCAAAGGTAGCGGACTGATTGGCTGACACTGACAGAGGGGGGGGCCCAGAGGAACATCCCTCATTCCATTTTGGTATGTGGATGTTTTCAGATGTTTCTGGAGTCATGGACTGCACCAGCCCTGTCAGTGGACACAATAACAGGTATAGCACACACACACAAACCCACATGCACACACACACACACACACGGAAGTAACCAAAACTAGACCCAAAAAATGGTAAGGTCAACAGCTTCAACACTGCGTGCAGTGATGTGGCTCCACACTGTTGTAAATGTTCACTGATTGATGCTCTTTTTCAGTGGCTCTCCTTCATATATCTTCAAACCACCATTTGTTCCTATTCCCCCTGAAGTATCAGCAGGTAAGTATACTTGGACAGCACATCCACCATAATACAGGCCATTAGCAGCTCCAATACAAGCATATACCAAATCTACCTGTACAAAGTATACACAGGGCCTTGACAGACTGTCTTTGTATTGACAGAAAACCAGAGCTGGGCAAAGAAGCAGATCAGGTACTAGTCTGTGTGCTGTTTGGTGACTGTGGTGCCCTCACATGTGGACCTTATTTTAACATGTTCCTTTGGCTTCTATGTTGTGCTGTGTGGTGTGTCTATCCATCCTCCACCTCCATGTCTGCAGTGGTCCCCTGTCTGCAGTGGCTTTCAGCATCCCATTTGGGCTGGACAGTGATGTAGACATTGTCATGGGCAACCCAATCGACTGTGTGTTTCGCCCCGTCAGCAGTGATGGCCTGGCCCCCGCCGTCCCCGCCATGACCTCCCCTGTGAGAGCCTACAGCCCCCCTGAGGACCTCAGCCACCTGATCAGCAGCTCCGCCCCGGCCCCACACTCCTGGGGACCCTACATGACACAGCTGGGAGAGCTGCCCACCATCGAGGAGGCCCTGCAGGTCACCCACCCCAGAAAGACCAGGCCCGAGCCCAGGTTGCGGCCTGAGGGAGCCCCAGCTGGGTTCTACCTGCACTGCCCAGAGAAAGAGGACCCCCCTCTCAGCAGCTCTGTCCCAGCCCGAGGGGGCGGGAGGGACAAGAGGGACAGAGGACGCTCTTCAGACATATCGCGGGACGATGACTCGGTGCTCAGAGACGGCAGTGTGGACTCTTCAGAGGCTTCCGATGACACCCCCAGGAACAACCCCGGGAACATCCGGCCAAACTGGGGTCGTCAGAGCACCCACAGCCCCAATGGAAGCCCCCGTATGACCAGCTTTGCCGAGCGCCGGGACAGCCGGAGGAGACAGCCTGCTGCACCCGGGGAGGAGGCCAGCTCAGCTCCCACCACACCAGGGAGTCCTGCTGTAGCTGCAGGGAGGCAGGACACTCCCGGGACACCAGGCCCTGAAGCTTTGGCTCTGGGGGCACGTCTGGAGGAGAAGCGCAAGAGCATCGAGGCACAGAAGAGGCGCATAGAAGCCATATTTGCAAAACACAGACAGAGGCTGGGAAAGACAGCCTTCCTCCAGCTGCAGCGAGAGCAGGGCGAGGGGGGAGGGGACACAGGAGGTGATACTACTACCAATACCACTACCACCGTAGGGGACACCGAGAACCAGCTTAGCCTGGACGAGCGCCTCACACAGGTGGAGGAGCAGCTGCAACGGGAGGAAGAAAGAGAACAGAAGGATAAAGTCAGTGCCACTCCCCCTCGGCTGGAGAAGCAGGTGACCTTCTCTTTGGACAGTAAGGACAATAAGGACAGTAAGGAGCGAGAGGGTGGGTCTGGAGGCTCTGGTCCTGGGGTGCAGGAATACACTGAGGTGGTCCAGAAGCTGAGTGAGGCTCTGGAGTGCCTGCAGAAGGACATGCAGAAGCTCACACAGCAGCAGCAGCAACTTCTCAGTGGACAGTGGCCCAGGACCACACCCAAAAACTCTTCAAAAAACAAACCCCCACTCACAAGCGCCAAGACTCCTCCTCGCACCCCAACCAAGACCCCCACCAGGAGTGTGAGTAAGGCCTGGCAGATCCCCACAGGCCCCTCTGCGTCCCACCGCTCTTCAGCCTCTGCTAAAACACCCTTGTCCTCCTCTTGCCCTGCTCCTCGAACTAGAGCCATTACAACCCCCAAAGCACACTCCCGGCCCCACGCGCCCCACCCACGCCCCTCAGAGCTCAAGTTCCCTCCTCTGACCCGTGTCCTGACCCCCCCACAGAGCGTGGACTCACTGCCCCATCTGCGTCGCGTGTCACCCAGCAAATGCCAAGTCCAGACCTCTTCCTCCTTCCGCATTGGGGGCCCGCAGACCCCACAGGAGTCCCCTCAGACAGCTCCCCCACCACAGCCTGAGGAGAGCACTTCAGACACAGGGTCCAGTGAGACTCCCACCCAATTCAGCCTGGAGCTAGACCAGGAGGAGAGGAGCTCCACACATGACGTTCGGCAGCCTGCAGTGGAAAGCAGTCCCTCTGAGTGCTCCCTCCAGAGTGAGACCCTGTCTCTGTCTGCCTTCAGTGTGGGCCCTGAGGGGGGCCAGGTGGACAGGTGCAGCTTGATGGCCTCTCTGTCCTCTCTGGGGCCGCCAGAGGGAGGCAGTGACGAGCACACAGATGAGACCCACGAGTTCTCCTCTGACTCCATGAGCGACCACGCGGAGGGTGCAACCGCAGGGGCCAGAGAGCGAGGGCCCCCACCCAGTGAGTCTAGTGCAGAGGGACCCCTTCTCAGTGAGGCTAGTACAGAGGGGCTCGCTGAGCACCCCAGCAGTGACACCAGTGGAGAGCAGAGTGGAGAGCAGAGTGGAGAGCAGAGTGGAGAGCAGAGTGGCAGCGTCTCACGAGGAGGCGTAGGCTTCTTCTTCATGGTCAGACATATTCTCTCTCTCTCTGTGATCATGTGATGAAACAAGAGTGACAGCAGAAATGTTGTTGCAGGAGGGCGCTCACAAAGAGGAGGATATGGCCCAGCGCAGAGCTGCACTGTTGGAGCGACAGCAGAGGAGGAGTGAGGAGTTAAGGAGGAGGAGGCAGTGGCACGAACCCGACCCAGAGAACAGGTACCTCCACAGCAGCAGGGGGCAGCACAGTGAGTGTAGAAATTATCATCCACAAGCTGTAAAGCTGTGCTTAGCACCGTTACAAGAGATTTAAGGGGCCATGCTCAAATTGTGTGGAATAGGTTCTATGTGTAATGATATCTGGTCCAGCAATTGTGGTTATTTCCACACCATCCTAAGAGGTTCGTGCCAAGTCGCACTAAATAAATAAACAGTGAACAATGGAAAGGAGAAAACAGAAGAGATATTATTTGGGCGTAAATGACCATGACTGCTCTAGTGACTTGCTGGGTGCCATGGTGCACAGAGCCAGTTCTTATTGGTGTAAAACATAAGCTAACATTGCATCATTTGCGAACATTGCATCATGCCTACTCCTCTCTTGTCCACAGAGGGCCTGAACAACGGTCAGCCTCTCCATCTGGATCCCCCGCTGGTCACACTTCTTCCTCTCCCACCCCTCCAGCCACCCCAGCCCGCCGCGGAGACTTTACTCGGGGGGAATACGCCTGCCGTCAGCAGCTCCGCATCATGGATGACCTGGACAAAATGCTCAAGCAAAAATCTACCCCGGGACACGCCCCAGGCAAGAAGACACGCGCCCGGCCCCGAAGTATGACTCGAGAGGGCACCAACCTGTCCCTCAGCCCCGCCAAGAGCACCCAAGGTTAGTATTAAAGGCTACACCCTAGGTCAGTACCACAAGAGTGACTCTATACTATTAAAGACTACATCATAGGTCAGTACCACAAGAGCCAGGTCAGTGAGGATGATATAGATCAAAAGGACATTACAGGTTGAGCAGGACATCTCAGGTCATCTCATGGACAATTCTGGGCTTGTTCCGAAAAGGTCAAATCATAGACCCTAGCTCCTAGTCCCTAACTCCTTTACCTTTGGAGCTACGTCACAGGGTCAACCATAAGAGTCCTAAGCAGATAGGAGAAGGACAAATGGATCGTGTTTGGACAATTCAACCATCCTACCCTGCAACACGAACAATGGAAGAGTTATGGCAAAAAAACAAACTACAACACCAACAAAAGATTGACTACTATAAGTGCTCCTCGGTCTCCTCTACTGCTCTGATTTTAATGAGAATATCAACAGACATAAATTACCTGTGTGTCTGCACTGTTTGCTGCTGTTGAATCAAAACACTCTGCAATAAACCTTACACACTGTAGATCTGTGACTCTGAAAAGTTTAAACATAAACCACCTCCAACACGTTCGATATGCACCATGCACAGAACAGAATAAATATTCTCCAGTCTCAGCATCAGCTGTAGCCTCTGCTCTGTCCTCTGTCCCAGCAAATGCTTTAGCAAATCCTGTCCTTTAGTCCATCTGTGGCAGAGCGTAGAGGAGGTGCATGGGGCTCCATCACCAGTGTTTATGCAAATGAGCCATGTAGCTTTAAGTTTCATTTCTAGTAAAGAATGTACTCCTTATCTCATTATGTAGTCTAGATATAATGCAGGTAAAGCTGTGACGGCCCTAAAAGCTTTCATTTGCACTCTTATACTGTATAAAGGTTTGGGTTTGTCCAGATAGTTGTTTTGTATAATGTCTGAAACAATGAAACTTTTACTGCATCACAAACTCATTATAAAGAGATCGACTGTGTTCAGAAACCCTCAGGAGAAAAGCGCACTGTATTTCTGGTCATAGCTTCTTACCACTCAGTAGAAAGCTCTCAAGGTTCCTACACTGAAGGAGCTATGAAAGGAAGAATACAGACTCCTTTTCCTAACTCTTTCCTATTTGGACAGTCCTTATCATGACACACGGTGACGCACATCCAGCTTTAGCTTAAGGAGCTAAAGTGTGGCTAATTTGACAAGTTCAGAACAAACCCTGGTCTGTCCCCAGAGGATACTCCATAACCTTAGGTTGTGTTTCTTTGTTTCCTAGGCTCTAAATTGACTAAAGTCTACTCACACTCGTCACTGAACTTGCCTGCCACTGGAGATACAAGGAACGGTAGCAGTGAACCCAACAAGCCCCACAGGTACAGTAATTATTATTAAAGCAGACCTATTATGTAGACCATGTTATAGCTCTTTCCCCTTCTCATTTACCATTGAAGTTGTTCTATTTGGAGTGATTTGTGCATGTTTGAGCAATCTTTAACCACTTGTTTTCAAGATGTCATATTGCTGATCAATTTCCATTTCCAAAGATATACGCCCACTGCTATATACTGACTTCATTCAATTTTATTTTCGGTGATACACATTGTCTTGAATGCAGGACAATACAGGATTACTCAAACATGCTTTAAGTCCAGTAGGTTAGTGATGAGTGAACACTGTTATTACATGGTTCAAAGCCCACAATAGTTGATTTTGCACAATATGTCTCTTTTAAACCATTTGTTAACCAATACATCTTTGTCCACAGCCGTCCCGCCTCACCATGCAAACAGGACAAGGACTCTGACCCGGGCTCCAGCGGTCTCTCATCAGCCCCGGACTATACAGGTACTTATGTCCAGGATGTTTTCTTCGCACTTGGACATGTCTCTGACCCCTGTCTCTCCTGACTGTTTCAGGCCTGAAGCTATTCAAAGAGCCTAGCTTGAAGTCGAACAAGTTTATCATCCACAACGCCCTGTCCCGCTGCTGTCTGGCTGGGAAGGTGAACGAGACCCAAAAGAAGAAGATTGTGGAGGTAGGGGTTTGTCTGAGGAGCTTCCTGCAAACAAAAACTAGCATGCTAATGCACATTTTCTGCTTCTCTGACAATAAAGCACTTTATAATCAGATGTTGACAGTAAACAGCAGCTTATACCATCTGTATTGGGGGAAAGACAAATTTAGCTCAAATACATGGGGAAAAACAGGTACAAGGCCTTTAAAATTTGAGTACCAAAGAAATAAATCAGAACTAAACCAGGACTAACTCTAAGATGAAGATACTGTCTGGTCATAGTGTCTTAGAGTGCAGTCAGGCCACACTTCCTACATCAGCATCTGACAGTCTGCTGATGACAGCTTTGGACCTGCTCAGCTCCTGTGGGGTAAGTAGGGCTTGAGGGTCAAAAACAAGACTAAACCAGGGAAAAATTAGTACCATAAGTGCATAGCATTTGCATTTCTTCAGCAACGTGTAAGGGACATGTCAGTTAAACAGTTTTTCGCTACTTTTTTGCTACTAAACTGTGTATATGGTGTGATAACATTATTTACTGTTCTTTGTCATTTTTTGCCAACTTTAGTGGAAATAGGGCAACTTGCAGCTTTCTGGTCAAAAACACTTAAATTTAAGTGAGTGCTGACTTCAGTGGCCTCTGCAATTTTAAGTAGCTGGTGACATTACGAAAGACTGCTCTGATCACGCCTGGCTGTAAGGGCGGAGTTTGAGGTGGGGATACTGTTAGACCAATTACACTGTTCTTTATACCTCCAGACCCCGGCCCTCCTCCCTGGTTGTGACTGAGGTTTAGGTGTTTTAGTGCCACTTTAACTGAAATGTATTGTTGATAATGAGTTAACAAACACAACACTGCCCTCTGGTGTCCACAGGAGATGGAGAAGAGCGCTGCTAACCACTTCCTGATCCTGTTTCGGGATGCCAGCTGCCAGTTCCGTGGGGTGTACACGCTGAGCCCAGATTCCCAGGAGCTAGTGCGGCTGACGGGGGTGGGGCCTCGGGCGATCAGCTGTGCCCAGGTCGAGTCCATCTACAAGTATAGTTCTGACCGCAAACAGTTCTGCCCCATCCCCTCCAAGACCCTGGGCATGAGCGTGGACGCCTTCACCATCCCAGGACCTCTTTGGCAGGGGGGCGGGACTGGGGGTGGAGCCAGCAGGAGAGCCAGTGTCACCAAGAAGAGCTCCACCTCAGCCAAATGAACTCTGACCTGTGCGCTGTGCTTTTACAGTTTTGGACTTCCTGTTTGATTAGGTTGAATAAGGCTTTGGTTTGAACTCTGGTCTTTTTTTCAGAAGGTTCCTAACCTGGCCAGCCTATAGACTGTGTAAAAAAGTGGACAAAGGGAGTGTGACCAATTGAGGCTTGCAGTTATAGCTGGAAAAGTTGGAGCCAAGTTCCAGATTTGGAATTCTGACCACGAGTATCATAGCAACCAAAGAGCCAATCAAGAGTAAGATGGTTGAAGGTAACGCCCCTTCCAGCACTTAGCAACACTGTCAATCACACCTGTTGCTAACGCTAGCACAAAGAGGGCAGCTCTTTGGTCTGTTATTAATGTTTATATCTTGATTTAAGGGCAAAATAGCGAAATAAAAACCCCAGGATCATGTAGAGCGGGTTAATACAGACATTTTAAGACCAAAATGACACGTCTGACAACAGCAGTTACAGAGAGAGGGGCGACGGTTTTTCAATAGAACGTGAATTTGCTCATTTCCTGTTTGGAACGCAGCGGCTAGCAGGTCGACTATGTCCATTTATATATACAGTCTATGGGCCAGCCACACAAGAGACTGTAAGTGGACTAATCTCTTTGTACATATCAGAACGAGAGTGTCAGTATCCACTCACTGAAGTGCTTTTTTTTACAGTACCTTATTAAATTTGCACAAGATGTCTTTTCTTATGTTTTTTATAAGATCTAGCACCGACCTGTAAAGAGGAAGTGACTGTCCCACAGCACACCGTAGTTATCAGAGATGGAACAATGTCCACACCTCACAGCTGTGATGTCTCAGAGTTAAGGAACATCTCCAGAATTTGTCCACGCTGGAGTGCCAGTGTCATATTTCAAAAGCAGTAGAGTTCTTTGCTGAGTCGTTGCCATAGAGTGTAAAGATGGAGTCATTCGAACCAGAACGGCCACTGAACACTGACAGCACTTAAAACCATGGTAATATAATGGATAGAGCATGGTACTTTACTGTCACTATTGTAATTACACAGTAATTACTCATGAAGACAGAACACAGGACTTTAGTTCATGGCAACATGATTTAAAGGAACTATATGTAAGATTTTGATTTTAAAATTAATAAACATGACCTTACTGTGTCCCCAGATAGGAGGTAAACATGTGCTTTGCTCATGTGCTAAACAGTTAAACACGCTAAAAGTGGAGCAAAAACCCAATGCATTTTCTCATAGAGACGCTAAAGAAGATGTATAGTTTTGCCCTATGACAGAATCTGCAAAACGGGGCTTTTCGCCAATATGCCCAGAATGTGGACGAAATGCAAATTAAGTTGTTTAGCAGGTGCTTCCAGATTTATCACATCTAAACAGATCAGAGGGTGCAGACAGCACACCAAAGCGCCTCACAGCCACGCGCCTGGGGTTGCACCAAGGCTGCTTGTCAACCCAAAATACACTTCAAGTGTGCTTTTTCCACTCGAAGATCTGCAGTGAAGCGGCTTTCAGTAAAAATACATAGGAAATCTGATTTATTGATGCTTTTTGAGGACTAGATCAACATGACATGTGGACCACGCACTGGTTTAACATCTCAGGGAAGACTCAGGTTGACAGTGATTCTAGACTTTTATTTTTCTTGAGTGAAGTGTCACGTCTGACCTAACCAGCCCACAGAGACAGTGAAGACGAACATATTCAAATCATTTTTGTCTCAGTAGACCAGCAGTTTTATTGACTATAATATGCTCTAGACTCCACCATAGAGAAAAACAGGGACAGCAGTTGCAGCCACTCCTCTCAGCTCGCTGCCTGTGTCATCACTCCGCTCTCTGTGAAGCAGCTCAGCCATCGAAGGTGGTTTACTTGTACTTGTGTGGTGCAGTGTGTTTTCAGTGTAACTGAGGCCCTAAGGGCCCAGGCTACATACAGTTCCTTTAAACTCATGCAGCATGAAGACTGCATTTGTCCTGTTATGAGCCCAGTTTAGTCCTGATGGTTTGGTCCTGTTTAAGTCCTGGTTTAGTTCTAGGATTAGTCTCAATTTTGATCAGCATGCTATGACTTGAAACCATACCACTTCTGTATTGGCTGTTTGTGCAGCAAAAATTTCTCATATGATGACAATATTGTTCCATCTGTAATATATAAACCAATGTTAGACTCCTGGGACAGAAAATGAACGTAAGATGGATGTTTATACAGCTACAAACTGTTCAGATCAGTTTTGAACACCTGTTCTGAAATACCACTAACAGTTCTGTAATATGAAAAAAAAAAAACTTTTATCAAGTATGCATTTCTATCATATTGTTTGTATTATATGATAAATCACACCATGATAAGCTCTCAGTGAGGAGGTTGTGGGTTCGACTCCTGATCTCCTGAAGCGTGCATGTCCTCTCTGTGTTACTGTGGCAGAGTGGTTATCCTGTCTCCTCTCTTCAGTGAGGAGGTTGTGGGTTAGACTCCTGATCTCTCTGAGTGAAGTGTGCATGTCCTCCCTATGTTACCGTGAGTACCTGACTCTTCCTCTCATTCGGAGGTTGTGGGTTAGACTCCTGATCTCTCTGTCCTCCCTGTTTTACTGTGGCAGAGTGATTATCTCTCCTTTGTCCAAAGACATGCATGTGCAGGTGAAGTGGAGGTCAGAGTGAGTCGACTGAGTGAAAATCCGGACATGCTAGCCCTGTGATGTTCCTAGGCTCCAGCTCTCGCCCCCTGCGGGTAAGCAGAGGTAGTACATCCAACATAAGGTTCTTTTAAACGCGTGTTGTAATCTCACTGACATACTGATTTTTTACCATGACTTGTTGAATGCTAAGTGCCACACTGAACAGTACAAGTGAATAAAGATTTGCAGAAAACTTTATTAACTCCTGTCATGGTAGTTCATAAAAATGGGACTTAGCACCTAAACTCTTGTCTGGAGTCTGGAGGACTAAAGGGAACGTGAGAAGGGGTGGGGTCTAGAGAACTAAAGGGGAGAGTGAGGGGCGAGGAAGGGGAGAGCAGGGGTGGGGTGCTGGGGGGCAAAAGAGAAAGTGAGGGGAAGGAGGGGTGGTTCTGGAGGACTAAAGGGGAGAGTGTGGGGTCCAGGGTCTGGAGGAGTATAGGGAAGGTTGAGGGGGAAGACACAGAACAAAAGAACCAGGAACAAAACACCATACACAGTGTAGTAGCTAAAAAGTTGGTTTCACTTAAACACATTAATTCTATTTAGGTGGATGGAGCATGGAGATGCTATTGTTCCACAGCATAGCATTAAACTTATCTGTCGTGCATGTATTCAATCACAGGCACTTTAACAGCTACAAATACACTACAGTATGTCTCATTCTGGTGAACAAGTTAAACCTTGCCTTGTTGACTCAACAACAAACTTGTGTGTCTCAATTTAAGGTCCTGAGCCTATCCCAGGTGACATTGTTTGGTAATTATATTATGCTACAGCTAAATAAAAAAAAAAACACTATAGTTTTTCATGGGCTTAAAACCACATCCTTGCTCCTCTACTACCTCAGCTGCAGGCCTCCACAAACATGTGAGCATTCCTGCAGATAGAGGCATGCAGCAAATGTGAACCCACTGGTGCTTGCATATCTGACAAACGCCTGCTCCTGTTCTCTCTTTCTCGTCTCTCTCACTGCGGTGGCCATGATGGGGACTGATTCGGCAGCAATTTACTGTATATCACTGAAGTAGCACATGAAAAATACCGATGATATGCCGCAAAGGGGATTTCAAGAGTGGAGGAATGGTGGTTTCAGTGGGTTATGTATATAAAAGTGCTGGGGTGGTTGTTAGCTGATGTAAAGCGTATACTGTATAGTGTCATCCAGCAGTCCCTTGAGAGACTTCTATAGACTCCAGAGCACTTTCGACTCACTGTTTTCCCCGGCAGTTGCAGTTTTTAAAGTTCTCAAAGACAGCTACATTGCGTGGCATTTTCAGGGGAGTGGGCAGATGATAAAATACTGTTACTGTGAATCTGCGAGAAAATATACATAAAAGAAAGATTTGCGCTGGTTTCACATGGAGAGATGGATCACTGTTATAACATGGACAACTACTATTAGACTAGTTTTGGACACTATACTTTTACTCCTACTGGAATAATATTTTGTTTGAAGTACTGAAGAGCACTCATAAAGGTTAAGGTTTTGGTAACTTTTTAGTAAGTCTACAAGTGACAAAAGTGTGACGTTGACAGTATGGAATGATTTGAGCATTTGTTTTTCTTGTGACGCTCCATCAGATATAATTTAGTTTGTCAAATTTTTGCTGTCTATCCTCGGAAAATATCATATTTTGAGCATTATTGTCTTGTCCTTTCAATTACATTAACTTAAAATTACAAATTAGATATTATGTCCTCAGTTACTTACTCTTACTTGAATAGAAGTTTCCCCAAATAGTTTTTGACTCTAAAAAAAAAAAAGAAACAACAACCAACCAAACAACAAAACAATGTGTGACAGAAGCTAGAAGTTTGAGTTTTTTTTTTTTTTTTATAATTGTGGTTGTCGTGATGTCTTAAAGTTGTCAAATAAGAATATGTCTCCCTCATCTACAACTCCATCCTCAGACCCAGAACAATGGGAACAATAGCAGGGTCGTTAAGGGCTGAATAGGGTAATTTCAGCTGAAACTGGAGACAATAGGTGTTTACAGTCCCAGTGTAGTTAGCTCCTCCCTGCAGATAGATATAAGGCAGTGGGCTCCAGCAATCTGATCAGAACTGAAGAAGCGGCTTGGATGAGCAGCGAAACGTCTTCACTCCTACAACGATTTGTCCAGTTGATAGATTTGAACTTCGTCTTTTGCTAAGAATATGTGACATTTAAGTGGCGAGGGCGTCCCAGGGCAAATTCAGCTAAAGGCTAGGGCCAACCCTGCTCATCCAGGATTCATAGAACTTTAGTTACATTTATAACTTATTTTATTTCACTACATTTAAGCTAAATAGTTGTCGTTTGTGTGGGGTTGTTAACATGGATACTCAGATACTAGTTGACTTGATACTGAAACTAGTATAAACACTAAACACAAGAACATATAACATTTAAGGTAGTTAGTGATGTGAACGAGTCGACTCTTTTGAACGATTCCTTACCGTAAAAGATTGGATTTGGATCTCAAAAGAGCTAAAGTCAATGCACTTTAATCCTGATTCACGCTAAATCAACACAAGAATCAGCACAGAGGCAGAGCAGGCCACACGAGTGAGATATTTGTGCACAAAAAAATAGCAGTAGCAAATAGTAAAATAGTCAATTGGCTCTTTAAACGGCTCTTTAAAATGAACACATCAAAAAAATTCAGATCCCATAAAAGAGCCGAAAGTCCCATCACTAAAGGTAGTAGCCTAAAAACTATGAGCTGTTGTGAATACATTAAAAGTAACTTAATGTCCTCTCTGTAAAGCTACCAGAATGTCACTTATGCCCTTCAGGTTAGTTACTCTTGATTAAAAAAACTCCATTAAAGTCACAGCACACACAAAAATACACACAGATTTGGCGATAAATCAATTTCATTCTGATTTTTATTGCATCTGATGACTTTGTATAACAGATATTAGTGAACAGAGCTGTTTGCATAAGACTTACATGTGGTGAGTAAGATCCTATTACATCACACGCTGTAACTTTAGCTAATGCCACTTCCTGGTTTCTTTAAAGCAGCAGAGTATGCATAACAACAAACCATCCACAGACCAGTTAATATGTTCTATGGCTGCTAAAATGGACTACACTGAAATGTCTTATAGAATTATTGCCTTAGAATACCACTAATGACTAAAAATGCATTTAAAGTGCTTATGAGATGCAACCCAAAAGGAAAAGCTAGCGTTTGATTACAGTAGGTGGCGCTGCAGGGCTGTTTCTAGCTCAGAGCTTATGGTAAAAACATGGCACAAAAAGGGTTATGTTATTTTGAACAATTTGATTTGAATAAGCATTTATTTATTGATCTGTTTTCTATGCTAAAGCTGCATAATGTACAATTTCTAGTGGAGAGTCTGCCACTTCACAGAAAAGTTACACAGTGGAGCTTTAATAATGTCATGTTTCTGTGTCACAAATCTGTTTTGTGTCAAATTAGAGACTGCCATTTTGCTAGGGGCCCCAAGAAAACTAGAAACAGTCCTGGGAGGCGCAACAGAAAATATGCCTATGGACCCATACCATACATGAAGCATTATGATATGACTGCAGTATATGGCGTTAAACTAGTACTGAGGCTAAGGGCTAGCAGCACAGAGCTACTTCCATAATGAGTGAGACCGTAATAGCGAGAGGGCTTTGTTGACAACCAGAAGTGGGTACAGCAGCCAAACAAATATAGTAGGACTAATTCTGACATTTAGACCTACTATAAGTGTTGACATCACTCCAGGAAGCTGAAGACTCCTACTTCCTATCAGCCAATCACAACCTTTTTCCACGCTCTTCACCACCGCAGCAGTTCTGTCTTCTTCTCTGCTTCTTAATTCTCTACCTGCTGGGGTCTATGCACCAAATTTTATCCCTTAAAGAGGGGGCATTACATTTCTGAGCGGTAATAATTGCTAGCACGTGACATATTTAGATCACAATGTAAACCTTGTATTTTTTATTAGTCTCAGTTTTGTATTTGACGCTCTGAGTTCCTCAATCAGCGTGCCTCCCACTAATGAAGCTACTGCACATCGCATCAGGTTTGTGAATTTGTAGTGTATAGTTTCATGTTTTTGTATATTTAAGAAAAATTGTTGTACAGGAACAAAGATGATGTAGGCTTGTGGGCGGAGCTTTGTACAAGTGGTGTGGGCTCATACTGTGAGGAGAGTTTGAATAGTACCCAGGAGAGACTGCAAGATTAGTGAAACATGCATGGATGACATATAAAACCACTTCAGACATGTTTTTGATGAGGGAACTACATTATAACATGGTTTTACAAAAATCTCCAAAAAGTTGATTTTGCATAATACCCCCTCTTTAAATAAGCTCTTATACCTCTCGTCCTCCCCCTCACTCATTTGTCTGTGTCTGCTAAAAAGCCTGCTAAATGCTCCCCACGTCTGGTTGTAACATGGAGGACCTACTGCTCATGACGAGGGGGATCCTGGTGCTCAGGCGCTGTGCTGGGAGGGTGCTCCGACTGGCCTGTGCCCAGGGAGGGGTCAGACGGGCCGGGGGTCAGCTCCAGAGGGACGTGGGCCGAGGGAGAGGCAGAAGACTGGGGTGAGGAAGGGGTGTTCTGGGTGCCTGGTTGTGGGTGGCTGGAGTTGCCCTGGGTGCTCTCTTCAGAAGGGCTGAGGGTGCTCTGCTCTGAAGGATTAGGGGTGGCATGAGACAGAGGCACAGAGGCAGTGGAGGTGGTTTGGGAGGAGTTGCAGCAGGTGCTGTTGTCATCAGTGGCAGAGGGGGCCTCAGGGGACAGAGAAGAGGGGCTTAAGGGGGCACCCGTGGGAGCACCTGTGGGGGTGTCTGAAGGGGCATCTGAAAGCGCAAATGAAGCTGGATCATCGGCCTGCAGCTTGGAGGATTGGGGGGCCATTGAGGCTGGGTCATCGGCCTGAAGCCTGGAGAAGTGGGGGAGGTCCTGGGGGCTGGTCTGAAGGATTGAGGGATGAGGGACTGTGGGCTCCTGGGGGTTGGTCTGCAGCATGGAGGGCTGAGGGACTGTGGGCTCCTGGGGGTCGGTTTGCAGCATGGAAGGGTGAGGAACAGTGGGCTCCTTGGTGTCAGTCTGCAGCGTAGACAGGTGAGGGACTGTGGGTTCCTGGGGGTCGGTCACTTGCCTGGAAGGATGAGAGGGTGTGGGTTCCTGGGGGTCGGTCGGGTGCCTGGAGGAGTGAGGGGGTGTGGGCTCCTGGGGGTCGGTCTGGTGCCTGGAGGGGTGAGGGGGTGTGGGCTCCTGGGGGTCGGCACACACTGGCTTTCCCTCAGACACGTACCACACCTCATTGTGTCTGTTGAGCAGCTTCAGAGGGCTGCGGAGAGAAGGTCAGAGGACAGTTGAGTCACAGCGTAAATGGTCAAGAACTGGGAACCTGTTGTAAAGTTTGTGTTTAGAGTGTAGTGCACCTGTCATAGCCCCCTCCACAGTATGTTGCACCTGTCGTAGCCCCCTACTGTGTTCTTTACCTGTCGTAGCCCACTCCGTAGTGGTGGCTGTGGTTGTAGGAGGCCCTCACTCGGTCCAGTTCTTTGGTGAGCTGGTGGGCCTGTAACCTGGAGGTGACAGACAGCATCCAGCCGCCATAGCTGCGCACATACACGTCCATGTCCGGCATCTCCGTGAAGTACAGCTGAAAAAGACAGGAAATTTACAGCGAAAGCAAGAAAAGCAAAAGCACCTTCACTAGAGCAGCACTAGAGCTTCTCCTCCCAGACCAGAGTTTTTGTCAGTGTGCATGGCCTCAGCCTCCGTGTAAGGGAGGCAGGTTTGACTGACCTGTCACTGGTTCTGTTCATTATTGTGCTTTTGACAGTATCCAAGACAATCTTATGCTGCATTCGTCAGGAGTAGGCCAGGAGTGCCTAGCTGGGGGATTAGCTTGTTTTACATGCTTTTTGTTGCCTGAAGTTTACTAATCCAGATACAGCGAGAACATTCAAACTCCACACACAGATTCACACAATGTCCCCTGATGTCTGTACACTAAAATACACTAGAATGACCCAGTCTCCCAGCTGACCTAGATCCTCAGTATGTCCCCAGAGCAACAGGAGCGCACATGGGCATCTCCGTTGGACTGCTGCCTCCGTGACCCTGTCCCTGAGGAGTGGTGATGTATGAGGTGTAGGTGCCTTGTTTTTGGTGGGCTGGGGGGTGCCTTGTCAGAATGGTAAATGTGCACATTTTTATATAGTGCTTTTCCACCTTCAAGGTACTTAAAGCACTTTACATTAAGGAACCACTCTCCCATTCACACACACATTCATACACCAGTGCACACAGACTCTGGGTGTGAGGTGGGTTACGTGTCTTGCCCAAGGACTCAGTGACAGTATTCTGTCACTGAGAGCTAGAGCTGGTATTCTGTGACAGCTGGAGTCGCACGGCCAACCTGTGGGTCAGTGGATCTGTCTGCTCTACTTGCTCTACTGCTAACCTTCAGATCAGAGGACAAGCTACCAACTGAGCTACTTTCGCCCCTACCGGGTACCCCAGGCCCCCACCACTGTTGTTTGTTGGACTGAGGGATACCTTGCCGTTGGTGGGCTGGGGGTACCTTGTCGCTGGTGGGCTGGTCAGTACCTTATCGTTGGTGGGTTGGGGAATACCTTGTCGTTGGTGGGCTGGGGGGGTTGTTCTTGGTAGGCCTGAGGCAGAGGGAAGCTTAATGTGTAGATGGCTGGCTCCCACATGGTGGTCTCCTCTGGGATCTTCACCAGGACAGGAGCGGTCATGTCCATCTGGTAACCTGTCGCACAGTCACATGACCTTTATACAGGCACGTAGACAGGGGCTGGTACTATGTTATATTTACTTAAATCTTACTTCTGTCAGCTGATACCCGAAACAAATACTTCAAATACTTTGAATTTTTAGACTTAAAATACTTTAAAGTATGATATTTAACAGTGTAACAGTACTCTTGAGAAAAAGTTGTGGTTCCTCTTCCCACTGTGAGTGAGATTTCTTTTAAAAACACCAGATTTTGTGCATTATTTAAACTTCGATGTAACTTTTCATATGTTGCTTCTTGGCCTGCAATATGAAATTAAACTTATCGAGGTGTAGCATTTACTTGTAGACACAAAAAAGCAAACTTGATAAAAACTGGATAAGTTTAAAGCCACCCTGATTTGAGTTTTTTTCACCAGTACATGTTAGAGATGTGAAACCTGTTCCCCCTCACCTGGTCCCTTCACTCACCTGACCCCGCCCCTTACCTCACTTATATGAGAAGTGAGAAGTAAGCTAGCCTATCTTCTTTGTTAGCTTTATGAGGAGTGAGATCCTGTACCTCCTTCGTTAGCTCCAGTGATGTACTGGAAGAGCCTCCTGAAGGCCATGGCTGCTCCTACACCCATGAAGTAAGCCTCCGCATCGGTGGACACCCAGAGCGTTGGGCTGTAGTGCCGCACCTGAGAACAGAGCAGAGTGAGGGCTGAACCAGGGCATCAGGGCAAAAGTGGTCTTTAGATCATGTTTAAACCCAGTGCAGTTCTAGTACCTGGTTCAGGCTACTGTTGCTGGTTCAGTTCTGGGTAAGTCCTGGTTTAGCCCTGGTTTAGTTCTGATTCAGTCCCGGTTCAGTCAAGGTTCATTCCTAATTTATTCCCGGTTCAGTCCCGATTCATTATTGGTTCAGTCCTTGTCTAATTCTGGTCTAATCTTGGTCTTGTTCCGGTTCAGTCCTGGTTTAGTCCTCGTTTAGCCTCCTTGGCTCAGTCCTTAGTTCAGTTCTGGTTTATCCTTGATTTAGTTCCAATTCAATCCCTGTCCAATCTTGGTTTAGTCCTGGTTCAGTCTTGGTTCAGTCCTCAGTTCAGTCCTGCTTTAGCCCTGGTTCAGTCCTGGTTTAGTCCCAGTTCAGTTCTGGTAGAGTCCTGGTTCAACTTTGGCTCAGTCCCTGGTTCAGTCCTTGGTTCAGTCCTGGTTCAGTCCTGGTTCAGTCCCTGGGTTCAGTCCTGGTTTTAGTCCTGGTTCAGTCCTGGTTCAGTCCTGGTTCAGTCCTGGTTCAGTCCTGGTTTAGTCCTTGGTTCAGTCTGGTTCAGTCCTGGTTCAGTCCTGGTTCAGTCCTGGTTCGGTTCAGTCCTGGTTTAGTCCTGGTTCAGTCCTGGTTCAGTCCTGGTTCAGTCCCTGGTTCAGTCCTGGTTTAGTCCTGGTTCAGTCCTGGTTCAGTCCCTGGTTCAGTCCTGGTTTAGTCCTTGGTTCAGTCCTGGTTCAGTCCTGGTTCAGTCCTGGTTTAGTCCTTGGTTCATTCTTGGTTCAATCCTGGTTTTGTTCTTGGTTCAGTTCTGGTTTTGTCCTGGTTTAGTCCTTGGTTCAGTCCTGGTTCAGTCCTGGTTTTGTTCTTGGTTCAGTTCTGGTTTTGTCCTGACCTCATACTCGTCGGTCTGACACAGCAGTTCGTACTGGAGACATTCTCGAGACTCAGAGCACAGACTGTTGTTGGAGCTGGGCCTGAGGACACAGGGACAAGTTTACACCAGGACAGACAGGGGGACAGGAAAAGGGACAAGCAGAGGGACAAGGGGACAGACATGGGGACAGTGGGACAGACGGGGGGCAAAGGGACAGGGAGTAGGACAGACGGGGGGGGACAGTTGAAAAGGGACAGACAGGGGGACAGGGACAGACAGGAGGAGAGCGACAGACAGGGAGACACGGAGCAGTTGGACAGAAGAGAGGGACAAATAGAGGGACAGCTGGAGAGTCGACAGGGACAGATGGATTGTATGTACAAATGGAGGATGACAAAGCAGTAACTCACCCCACACTTCCTCCTGCTGACACCACCAGCACCAACAACAAGGACAGCACCCAAGTCACCGCCCTGCACGGACAGGGGACAGGGGACAGGGGACAGGGAGACGGGGAACAGAGAGGGACAGAGGAGGGACAGGGAAGAGAGATAAATAGATAGGAGACAGGACAAAGAGAGACCGGTACAGAAGGAGAGAGGCGGGTACAGAGACAAGAGAGAGTGACACGGGACAGAGATGGGAGACAGTGGGGACAGAGACAGGAGAAAGAGAGGGACAGAGACGGGGGACAGTGGGGACAGAGACAGGGAGGTAGGCAGGAGCAAAGGGAGACAGGTACAGGGGAAAGAGATAGAGAGATAGGGGGACAGGGGCAAAGGGAGATGGATACAGAGAGAGAGAGAGAGAGAGAGAGACGGGTACAGAGGAAGAGAGACAGGTACAGAGGAAGAGAGACAGGTACAGAGGAAGAGAGACAGGTACAGAGGAAAGAGAGAGAGACAGGTACAGAGGAAGAGAGACAGATACAGAGGAAGAAAGACAGGTACAGAGGAAGAAAGACAGGTACAGAAGAAGAGAGACAGGTACAGAGGAGGAGAGAGAGAGAGAGAGGTACAGGTGGAGAGAGAGACAGATACAGAGGGAGGGAGCGACAAGGACAGAGACAGGGATAGGGATAGAGAAAGAGAAACACAGGTAGAGGGAGAGAGGGACAAAGAGGGACAAAGAGGGACAAAGAGGGACACAGTCAGCTCCCATCTCAAATAACAGTGAACACTGTGAAGTCTGTGCAGCAGGAGACAAAGGGCAGAGTTTTTCAGTAGGACTCTGAGGGCAGATCTTTGACAGCTGCTGTCAGAGAAGACTCTAGACTACAGCACTGCAGTAGCCAAAGACCATCTCTGAAGCTAAGCAGGGCTGGGTCTGGTTAATACTTGGATGGGAGACCTCTGGGAACATCAGGTGTCATTGTGTCCTTAGGCAAGACACTTCACTCACACAGTATGTAATGTATGATTGTAGGTGGTGTTCGCGGGGGACGACAGTGCAGCCTTAGTTCCGTCAGTCTGTCCCGGGGCAGCTGTAGCTACAACAGTTTCGTATCACCACCAAGTGTAGAGTGAATGAATGATGCACCAAAAAGTGGCTTTGATTATTAAGCAATATTATCCTTAAAGAGGAGGTATTTTACTTCTATGGGGTATTAAAGAGGAGGTATTTTACTTCTATATTATTAACTGTAAGACATAAGATATTTAGATCATCATGTTACCTTTTATTGTTTTGAAAATGCTATATTTGCTGAAAACCCACTTTCGTTTTTGACATTCTGAGGCCCCCCTGTCTCCTCTGCTCTCCGTACTAAGTCACTCCCCTTCAGAGCACAGTCAAAACACCATCAGCGTGCATCCCGCTAATGAAACTACTGCACATCACATCAGGTTTGGCAAGTTGCTGTGCACAGTTGTGTATCATGTTTTTGTATTTTCATGGAGAACTGTTGAGTGGGAACACGGGTGACGTAGGCTTGTGGGCGGAGCATCGCACAAAATCTTACAGCTAAAGTAAAGCTGCTAGATTACTCAAATATGCATGGATGACATCTAAAACCCCCTAGACATGTTTTTTGAAGAGGGAACAAGGTTATAACATGACAGAAAGCTAAAAAACAATAAAATAGTTTGCATAATACCCCCTCTTTAACACTGTGAATCAGAACCTTTTTAAGAACCTTTGATGATATGCCAATAAAAGATTTTAAAATTACAGTAGAAAGCACTTCTCAGGATAATGTGGGCAAATTCAGCAGGAGGGCCAAGAAAAACAATACAACAGCCGCATTTGGGCTCCGGGCCATAGTTTAGACACCCCTCAAAGGCTCACTTTACCCTCATTTGTTTAGTGATGAAACACAAAACACACAATGAGATGATGACAGATTACTTTAAAGTTTTTATTTATTTTTTTATTTATTTATTATTATTATTATTTATTATTATATTTATTTTTATTATTATTATTATTATTATTATTTTACCTATTAATGCATGTATGTATGTATTTTAGCTATTTATTTATTTATTTATTTTTATTTTATTTTATTTAATTTTATGTTGGGTCTCTTTTTGAGATCTGAAACAATATGAGATGTGTGTCGCACTGAATATTTACGCATCCGGTACGAAACAGCCCTGTTCAAAGTGAAGGACACTGACTTGTCCACCTAAATGTCACCTGCACAAACAAATGCGCAAACTTCCAGCCTACAGAAGGACATGCGGTCAGTTTATGCCCTCGGTCCTACATGTGCGTGCCCGTGCGTGACCGTGCATGGCGCAGAGGCTGCACCGGACACGTCCCTGGATCCCTCCCGGAGCGAACCCAAAAGTGCTGCATCACCTTCACCTCCACCTCCACCGGGGCTGCGCAGCGGACAGACGCGGGCACTGCAGCGGCGCAAAGGTCACCCCCAAACCCCACCAGCTCGTGTCCACTCCCCTGATGTCAGCAGACCCCCCGCGGGACGCCTGAGAGACACACACACGCGCCTCGGGACGTCTCGGTTTTGGTGCGTCAAGTTCATTTAGCCAACTTTTTTTTCTTTTTTCTTTTTTGGATGCAGCGTGACGTATCAGCACAGACAGCGTGAAATAGCAGCGGACTGGCGTGTTATTAAAGCGAGTGCGTGTGTTTGTGCAGAGGGAAGGTGTACTCACATGTTCGCGTGTCCTGTGCGCCTGGCTGGAGTGCAGGGGCCGGATGGAGAGGCTGGAGACCGCAGTGTGATGCTGCAGTGAGGAGCGGTGAGGAGGGGAGGGCGTACCAAGAGGAGGGGCCGGGGCAGAGGGAGGGAGAGACAGTGCACCTCACCACCAGCCCACGAAAGAAACTGTATTTTTCCCCAATCACAGGCCAGCTGATTACATGCACACTTTTATCTATGCTCTGGTGTTGTTTCCTCATCACCTTATTCACACATATTTAACACAAACCCTGCATATTTAGGCTGAGTTCTTCTCTCCAAACAGAAAACGCTCTGTTCCACCTTGTGATGTCATGTGGTAATACAGGAAGTGCTCGACTGGTGCTTTTAAACCCCATACGCATTAACTAGAATCATTTGGATAATTTCAGCCCTGGAGCTGCCAGTCTCTACTGAAATAAAAGTAAAATGTAGATGATGAACTTGAAAATTAACACTTCATGACATCACAAGGTGGAATGGAGCATCTTGAGCTTTGGAGACGTTACAGACTAATAAGAAAGGATTACTTAAACATGTGTGAATGAAACACCTTAACCTGCAGATAGAGACACACACACACAGGTGTTTCTCATTCTCAGTATATGGACAGGCCTCATGTGAAAGCTCAGAACCTCCAGAATTCACTCCCTGAGCTGCAGAGGCTGCACTAGCACTGATTCATGACTGGCTGTAGGTGCTGGGGTTTAGGTCGTGACCATTCAGATCATTGAGAGGCATTTTAGGTTTAAACCACCTGGTTTTCAGGATTGAAACTGGCAACACAAATGGGAGACTCATGTGAGGCTCATTCTGCTTTCTGATTGAATCGTCTTGAACCAAAACATAAAATTATAACAAGAAAAACTCAACCATCATGTCCAGTTTTCGTAATTAAGAATAAATCAGCATTATAATTGTTATCAGTAAAATCTAAATTAGATTTGATCATGTTTACCTTGTGTTTGGGACACAGATGAGTCATGAGTCCTTTTAAATAATGAAGATGCACTATGTAACTTTTAAGACTGGAATATCTGCCATTCACTTGAAGCCAGGACAAGTTGAGGATCAGATCTGTGGAGAGGCAAGCCTGCTGCACATTTTCATTGTGTGTGTGTTTTGTCAATATGTCCTAAACACATCTGCAGTTGAATAAATGCAAGATACATGACAAAATGTAATGTCATATTGTGCATTCCAGGCAAACTGTTAATCATCATGGAGACAAACAGTTGGTGAACCCTCCACCAGAAAAGTTACATAATGCACCTTTAATAAGACAGACTGGGTTATTGTACAATCAAATTAGACAGAATAGGTTTGGCTTGTATCCTCGACTCAGGTAATGACATTATAGATATAATTCTACACTCTGTACTTTTAAAGGCCCCATATCACACTGTTTTCTGATCAGTTTTAACGTTTCATTCACACATCCTGCACATTTAGGCTCTCAAACAGAAAACACTGTTCCACCTTGTGATGTCATCATGTGGTAATACAGGAAGTGCTTTACTGTGTTTCTAAACTCCATACACCTTCACTAGAATCATGTGGATGATTTCAGCTCTATAATTCTCAATCTCCTCTGAAATAAAAGTAAAAGAAGCTGTTAACTTGACAACTACTGTTTCATGACATCACAAGGTGGAACAGAGCATCTTGAGCTTTGGAGATGTAACAGACTAATAATAAAGTGTTGCTCAAATGTGTGAATGAAACACACAATCGATGTATGTTTTTTGAGGAGGTTACAGCATTATGACATAAAATTCACAAGAGTCAATTTTGCGTAATATAGGAAACTTTAAATAATCTCAGTTTTGTAATTCTTCAAACTGATTTTGATTTTGACTGCCAGACCAAAGAGACAAGAACAGAGCCAAAAACATTTCCAAAACAGCACTTTTATTGTCCACATCCACACACATCCCCTGGTCCTCACCCGTCCCAGAGAAGGTCCGGTCCCCTGTCCCACGTCTCCTGTCCCGGGACCAGGACCGAGCGCCTGTCTGTGTCCAGTATTAGATTATTTACACATCTGTGATCTCACCAGCTCAAACGCACACATCAGGAGAAGACCCACCATATTGTTCATAAATCATTTCATCATCTTCATCATCATCACATGGAGAGCAAAACAAGAGACAAGATTTTGAATTTCAAATCATGTTGAATTTCTGAATTTGTTTGAAAAAAAAATGCTTGAATTATTGTTATTCAGAATTTCAGTGGATGAGATTTTAAAGAGGGTTTTTTTTTTTTTTTTACATCTAAGGGATTATTAATTGCTAACACATAACAATTTTAGATCTCCATGTTACCTTTTATTGCTTTGAAAATGTTATATTCGCCGACCCTTTGCTCCCCGTGCTTTTTTCAAGGCCTCAAATTCAAAGTCTAAATTCAGAATGTAAAATCCGCAGTGAAAAATTTGCAGCAAAGACATAAGCAGTCGGTCCTGAGTGAGTCGATTTAACTTCGTAACAACCAGGAAATGCTCTGATCTGATTGGTCAGAATTAGCCTAATCAAAACCTCATCTTTTGATTCCTTAACGATAAGAGAAAGGCCAGTAGGAAACAGCCTCAGTCCTCCTCAGTCACGCACTTAGCATCTTGGATCTTCACTGCAAATTTTTTTTTATTGTGAATTTTACACTGAATTTTGACTATTTGTGCTGAATACTGAAAAGGTGAATTTTATATCTTGAATTTCTAAACACACTGAAAATGTATACTTCAAAATTCACCAACTGAATGCGGGATTTAAAATTCAAAATCTGATGAAACAAATAATCTTCCATAGGGTCAGTACAGCACAACAAAAGAAAAAAAAAAAGTTGAAAAAAATACCACAAACCAAATGCCAAAAAGCAGCAGAATCAAGTCATAAAAAACATAACATATTAGCAGGTCCACAATGACTCTGCGCTTGACAAAATGTGGTAGATCCATTTGGGTATTTGTGTTTTAAAAGGTGCATTACGTAACTTTTCTGTCACTTGCTTGTAATCCTGGAATGTCATTGTTTAGCCTTGAATGTTCCACAGTATGGCATTAAAGTGGAACAAAATACTAAATGCCTGTTTTTTTCACAACTAAACTGTGTGTGGTGTTTGAATAGCATCATCTACTATTTCATGTTTTTTTTGGGGACGGGGCAATTTTGGGGAGCAAAATGTGCAAATTAGACACAGTAAATAAAAAAAAAAAAAAAAGTCTCTAGTGCAATTTCAAGTACTATGTGACATTACACAAGACTTGATGACAGCCAGGTGCTTCTGATTACAAACTGGCAGGAGGGGCGGAGTTTGAAGTGCACATACCTGTTAGACCAATCACACTGTTCCTTATACCTCCAAACCCCGCCCCTCCTGCCCCGCTCGCTCCTCTTTAGTCCCCCAGACCACGCCCCCTCCCCTCCCTTACTCTCTTCTTTCGTCCTCCAGGCCCCGCCCAGTTTAGCTCTATCTGAAATGCTGTTGTGGGGGCGGAGTCTAGGTGTTAAGTCCCAATAAAAACAATCTGTCACTGATTAAATGCAAAACGTTTAATGCCGTACTGTGGAACATTTCAGGCAAAGCAAACTATAGAAAGTCAAAGATTTTCTGAGCTGATTTGTGCCAAGTTGTGAACCACTGCTGTGACAGGTAGCGATTAAACTATGAACTAATTTTCACATAAAGTAAAATCAAAAAAAAATTAAAAAAAAAAAAAAAAATGCATTATAATACATTTTCGTAAAACATCCAAGAGTATAAGCAATGAGAGAAGAATTAATTTAAGAGTTTAAGTTTGTAGACGTCTAAAACCCAACAATAAGAATCAGGTTTGTGGTTCGATTCCCGCTCCTTGGGCAAAACACTTCACCCCTGCTGCCTGTAAATATGAAAATGTGACTGTGTGATTGATGGAGGTTAGAACAGCTGACAAGAGCTCCAAAGTGTGCCGTACCCAACCGAGTCAAAACTCCCAAAATGAACAATAGTGAAATCATAGAGCAATATACCAAAGAACAGCCATAAGCTTTAATGTGGAATCCAAACAGAAGAAGAAGAAAAATTCAATGTAGGGCTGCACAATATTCAGCGGAGTTATGATGAGTGCGGTTCAGCAAATACAACAAACTTATCACCAAAACTAAATAGATCACATTTACACCAGTGTTTCCAAACAGAGCCTCAAATCAGTGTATTGGAAATTCAAATATTTAAAGAGGTGATATTTTACTACGGGTATTCACTGCTAACACGTAACATATTTACATCATCGCATTACCTTTTATTGTTTTGAAAATGCTATATTCACTCAAAACAACAAATTAACATGTCAAATTAGTTAGTTTTGCTTTTGCTCCCCGCCCTAAGTCACTCCCCCTTCAGAGCACCATCACAGTACAATCAGCATCCTGCTAATGAAACTACTGCACATCACATCAGGTTTGTCAAGTTGCTTTTGTAGATTTATGAAAAATGGCTGTGTGGGAGCGTGGGCGACGTAGGCCTGTGGGCGGAGCATTGGATAGGATCCTACTACAGGTTTGAATAGGGCCTGGGAGAGATTTCTAGATTACTCAAACAAGCATGGATGACATTTAAAACCTCTTCAGGCATGTTTTTGAGGAGGGAGCAATGTTATAACATGGTTGAATGCTCCAAAACGTCAGGTTGCATAATACCACCTCTTTAAAAGAAAAACTCATTAAAACTCTTATTAAAACTCATTATCTTTCAAATTTTGGTCAGATTGAGCTTTGTTTTGTTGGTTTAGTCTCTGCTGGTCTGGTAGAGATGGGCAATATTGACTAAAAAGCAAAATTATTATTATTTATTAACATTTATTAATAATTATATTGTATTTATTAATAAATATTTATTATTCAGATAAAAAAATGTTTTGTAAATGTCCAGGTTAAGTGAATGGATTGTAAAATTAACAACACAACAGTGCACAAATAATGTATTTTTCTAACTTTTTTAAACTTTTTTTTTTTTTCTTATTACAATACAATACACTCATTATAATTTTGCTTCATCAAAACAACAATTGTGATATCATTTAATAAACAATATATTTATCGCCCACCACCGAGGGTTCAATTTTCACAAGTTTTAAATAAAGGCATTTACATTACAATAACTTATTCGCGTCTATTGTGTCCAAAAGTGTATGAAGTATGAGCCATTTCCACATATGGTGCAGCCCTGATTCAGCGCATTAGAAACATGTTGTACAGGCTATAAGGTTCTTACTGTGCACTAAATACATGTCCACTTAGAAAGACTTAACCTGAGCAGTAAAAGTCTGTCATGAAAACCCACAAACGCAGAGCTCAGGAGGAGTACCGCAAAAAAACACGCCCACAGACACCATGTCGTTTCCTACACCGCGAACATGGGCGCAGACCACGGCCATTCACAAAGTCCATCTGGGTTTGAGTAGATCTGACTATGAGAGATCAAGTAACAAAAATTTAAATTGCAGTTCCTTGGTTGGTAAGAACAAATAAATAGAAAAGAGGGTGGCAGGAGGGACAAAAAAAAAAAAAAGTCATAATCTTTTAACTAAAGATGCACTAAGTTACTTTTCTGCTGGAGAGTCAAGAAACTTCTTGTATCGACCTGCGGTTAGCATGCTAGTTGTTAGCATCAACACAAAACTCCGCTCTAGTCGCTTAAAGTTGTGAAAAGTGTTTATAATCTCATCATTAATAATTATGATGTTCAGAATGCATAAGGTAAGAGAGAAATAACTTTTGACCACTGCAAACTGTTTAAACTTAACTATATCTGTTTCACGTTTTTTAAGACAGTAAAAATCAGGTACAGCGCCTTGAAAACTAGCTTGGCTTGTATAAAGGTGTCCCAGCTCACAGTAAATGCCGCAGAGAAGTTAAATGCAACTCCATGAAACATTTCAGGCAAAGCAACATCTCCATGGAGACAAGCAAGTGGCAGACCCTCCTCCAGAAAAGTTACATTGTTCACCTTTAATTTTTAATGATCATGCTGCTTTATAGTTATTTTAAGAAGGCATCTGTGTCTTCGCTGTGAGTGGTTAAACCCACCCGTCACTCACTCAGAGCACGACTGTGTGGGTATGTCTGTGTTTGAGCATAGCTGTACTAAAGGTCATATTACACAAAATGGATTCTTGAGTTTTAAGCCGTGTTAAAATGTTGTCACCTCATTAAAATCATATCTGCAGCTCAAAACATGCTGCTCCACCTTCTTCTTCTACCTTAACTTTAGTAGAATCTAAAGATGAAATTATCCAAAAGATTCTGGTGAAAGTGAATGGAGTTTAAGAACACAGTGGAGCACTTCCTGTATTACCATATGACATCACAAGGTGGAACAGTGCGTTTTCTGTTGAATAGAACTCAGCCTAAATATGAGTATGCAAAATGGGTTTGTGTATTAAACATGTGTGAATGAAACAAAACTCAACTCCTGGTATGTTTGCGATGAGGAAACATTATAACATAGATCAGAAAATAGTGCAGTATGGACCCTTTAAGTAGTCGCCAAAGAAATTATTTTAACTACTCAAAACAAGATGAATATTCTGTATTTCAACTTTTTTTTTGCAGTGTAGTCATCTTTGGAGAGAAAGAGCAAGCGAGATAGACAGATGAAAAAAAGATTCAAGATGGCAGCAGTCGCATCTCTATTGTCCATCCACCCGTAGCACTGGGGAGCTCGGTGGAGTGTGTTGCATAGTCAGACAGTGGACACATCACCACTGCACCAGAGTCTCAGAGGGGAGGGGGGCGTCCGGTCCTCTTCTCCCTCAGGTCAGGGGTCCCACTCCTGGGCATGGCTCATAGCGTGGACTCCTTTTGGCGGTCGCGTCCATTGGAGGTCTTCTTGACGTGGGAGATACCCTCTAGCGCTCCGGACTCAGTCACCCTGCACAGAGGGAATGTCAGCTAGGGGGCGCACACACTCACTGGACCCCATATTAGGTTAAAGACTGGGTATATTTCTCCTATAGAGTATTAACTGCTAACAGTAGCCCTTGTTCAGAGATTGCCTGCCTCCCCCTGCCTTCTCCACTCTCACAGTCGTGTGCCTGCATGCTTACACTTGGTCCATTTCTGCGTCCTCCTCGTCTTGGGGCAGCTGGAGGTACGGGTTGTTGGAGGCTGGTCTGAAGTTGTACCCGGTCAACACAAAGAAGATCAGAGTGGACACCTCCACCAGGAACTGCACAGAGAGGGAGGAGAACAGAGGTCAGAACACAGAAAGGGATGAGAGGTCCAGCACAAGGTCAGACATGCCTCCAGTGTCACACAGTGCTACTCGGGTAGGTGAATATGAAATGACATATGATGTGATTTCATCCCTCCTGACAGCCAGGTGGGAATGTGCTGAAATGTATGTACCCTGCACATATTCAGTGCTTTCAGCACCACCCTCAGATGGTCAGGAGTGATGAAAAACTATTTTTTCTGAGCACTGAAACCTCAAATGCAGAACAACACAAGATTACACAATCAAACGATCAATTATACTACAATCAAAATACAACTGTCTGAGTAAGATTATGGTGAGGAGCCCCATTGTACCATGGGTAAAGAGCATACAAGTCAATGTATTATGTCTTCTTTAAAGTTTTATATTAAATTAACCAAGATGACATGAAAACATTGTTTTAATCATGAAGTCATTGGGATTGACTTACCTCATAGCACCATTGCCACTGGAAAGGCATGGTGATCTTCAGGAGAATGGCTATGATCCTGGTGAAGTAAATGTAACACACAATCTGTGGACAGAACATTTACTGTTACCATGACATAGTAGTGTCTGTAATATAAAACACATGAGATCCAAACCACTGTTACCATGATCCTAAGTTTGTTTAAGGGACCTCTGTTACCATGACGTAGTACACTTACCACGATGTAGTATTCACTGTAAGATTATGAAACTGTTGAGAGCCTAACTGTGTTTACAGAAAATGTCTGATCTAATTGTGTTTAAAGGGCCTCTGTTACCATGACATAGTACACAGTTACCATGATGTAGTACACAGTTACCATGATGTAGTACACAGTTACCATGACGTAGTACACAGTTACCATGACGTAGTAGTGTCTGAAGAGCTTGAGCTTCTCCAGGTTGACCGCAGCTTTGCCGTCAGTACTGGACGCCTCCTGCAGGTGGCGGATGGACCTGCACACATGACAATAGAAGGAACAATACTCACTACTTTACACTGTGACTCTTTTGTTGAGATCTTTTTACTGGTGTAAGTGGTGTGTGTTTGTCTAAATGTTCTAAACTCATCTTTATGAGTGAGGAACAGAGTGAGGAGCACACTGACCAGACGACGGGGAAGAGGATGGCCCCACAGCAGATGAGGTCCACCAGAAACAGGATCTGCTTCCACAGGGAGTACTCACTGGAGCCCTCTTCCGTCGACTCGATGATGATGTAGGCCACGTTTGCCAGCACCTAGGGCAAACGTTGAATGGGTATTATAGATCACGTGAGCACAGAGCAGACACACCCGATAACTATCAACTCATGAGTCCAAATGGAAATAGAAGAGTGTTATATGGCTTTATGTCTCTCAAACATGTAACAAATTATTTTAAATCCCAGTAAAACACCTGTTTTTATTTTTACTAAAATGAAAAGAGATTAAGATCAGATTAAGATCAATCTGTGGGCCTCACTATGTATTTTAAGTACTAAATATGGCACAGGCAAATATTGGTTATCCGCTACAACAGCAGGCCAAATATCATATCGGCCAGCTCAAGATGAAAGCTTGGCTATGTCCAACCAGCTTGGTAATATTCACTTCAAGGGTGACTCAATAACAACAGCACAGCCACAGTATATCTCTGAGGTTTCTTGCCCAGAGACCAAACAGCAGTACTGCAGTAAACAGCACTTGTACTAAACACTTCTCTTTATCACTCAAAGCACTTAAGCCACGTACCTGCAGAGGGATAACGATCATGAATATCTTCTTCTCTTTATCTGATAGAATGTACTTGACAAAAGCCCAGCCTGTGCCAATCAGAGCCAGTGTGATGAACAGCAACGCCCCCTTCAGTCTGAGAGAACAAACAGTGTGTAAACAGGAGGTCCTCACAGGTCCTCACAATGTCCCAGGGCAGAGAGACACTTACAGGTGAGTGATGTAATACATGACCGCCCAGCCCTCAATGGGGTGGCCCTCTGTGTTGATGAAGTGGTAGTTTATCTGAAACAGGCACACACAACAGTCAGGAGCCTTAAAGAATCTTTTCTTCTTTCTATCAAAAATACTACCTGATTTGTACCGTCTTAAAAACATGAAAACAGAAGTTTGCAGTGGTTTGCAGTGGTCCAAAGTTATTCCTCACTTACTTTATGCATTCAGAGCATCGTAATTATTCACTGCAATGAGTTTATAAGTGCCTTTCACAACTCTTGGAGATTAGAGTTTTGCCGTGACAACAGAGCTAACAGCAACTAGTATACAAGTCCATTGTGTGCTGTCTACGTCTAGCAATAAAGCATTTTGTTGTCCAATAACCAGGAAGTGCATGTTAGTGTTGTATAAGCAGCTCATGAGGTCCAAATATCTGTACTGGGACAAGACACATTTTGCTCAAATACATAGGGAAAAACCTCGGATATATCCAAACTAAAAATGTTGATTTTAACTTGGGTTTGAGACACTTACACTGTGGAAGACCAGGGAGGTAGCTTTAGTGAAGGCCAGAGCTGCCATCAGCCAGTGGATCTTAAACACGCTGTATCTGTGAAATACATGCATCACCACTCACAATCACATGTGTGAACTTAAGACACATTACATTTTTTGAGGTTTTAACCATGTTTGTCCATGTTAATCCTTTGCCTCCGAGCTTCACCAAAGTGCATGGGAGCATGTTCCTCATTACCTAGTTTAATTGTTATAATTCTCTCTGTTGGGAACTGCACCAATTAGAGCACGTTGAGCACTGAGGCTGTGATTTTATTTTATTTATTTATTTTTGGAATTAGCAATTATTTTATTTTAAGTTCCAAAGCGAAGGTACTTAAGAGCAAGGCCAATTACAGTAGAAAAAAATATGCATAGTATTTGACTTAACAACAGCAATGTCATTTAGAGAACAACATGACTTAGTAACAGATATGGTACCTTTGACTTTTTGTTCAAAACTGCAGAGCTGATAAGCCTCACCCGTTTCACAGCAACAGTAAGTAAGAAGTACATATGCAATGACATGGTTTTATGTTTGGAGAATGGCTACTGAACATTTTTGAGCCCTATGTATATGACTTGGACTCTTGTGATTATTTGAAAAATTAAGTAGAAGGATCTGGTTGGAGGGGGTAGATGAAAACGGATTGTCTGAGCACTCAAGCCTCAAATGCATGACAATAGAGGATTTCTTAACCATGCATGAATCAAAATACAACTTTAAGTACACCAATGATGAGTGCACAGGATGGTAACATGGTTAAAAGCTCATAAAAGTTGATACATCTCCTTAAACCTGGGCATATACATCATTTGAAGTCAATGTTATTGACAGGGCAGGTCACAAAGTTCTCCTCTCATAGTGCTGATTAGAACTCGGACAGGTTTACACAACATGCTCTGATCACATGGGCATTCAGAGATAAAGGTGAGACCAACTGTACCTCAGCTCTACACTGTGAGTACACAGGTAAACAACAGTAGTGTAAAAGTGACCGGGCAGTGTCTCTGTCTTTACATTTAAAGTAAAAACACATTATCACACAGAATTTACCAAATTCACAGTCACAAAAATATTTCACACTGCGTTTTGGCTTTCACGGCACTTATCCAATCAGAAATCAGAATGAGCTCCTCACAGTGGGTTGCCAGATATTGTGACTGGTAACCAGTTTGTATTAAACCCAAATGTGCGCTCCATGGACTCCTATGCTCAGCTGTCAATGGAGTAACGTTTACAGTCCAGTAGGCATGCATGTGGCTCTTGTGGTTAAAAGTCTGTATCCAATAGGGCTGCAAGATTAACTGAAATCAAATCAAACTCACAATTTGAAAGGACACAATGAGCGAATGACAAAGGCTGCAATTTGCCATAATTTTCGCCACAAACAACAAAATCTCCTGTCTTATTCATAACCCTGCTAACCCTCTAGTTTAGATCTGTACAAACATCCTGTGAAATATGATTCTTGTATTAGTTTGTCAGTTCAGATTATTATTATTTTTTGTTAATTCTTCTGTTCATGTTTAAAATGTGAGTTTTGAACAAAATCCCAAATTTAATCACACATTGCTCAGCCCTAGTATCAGTCTGTCTGCCCCTGGTGTCTCTAAAGAGCGCACTTTGCAGTCTGCGCAGTCATGTCACATTAACTGTTGCTGGGGTCAGATCATACCTGTGCTTCATAAGGGTGTAGACCCAGACCAAGGCTGCGGTGAAGAACACTCCAGCCATCCCGATATAGAGGCGTGACAGTGGGATGTCGGCAGCAGACAGGTAACCCCCCGGGTTCTTCTCCGTCACCTCCACCTGCACACACACATTAGATCAGCACTGCACATATATCCTGTCCCAGAGGTGTGGACTTCGAGACTCCATTCAGACTTGAGTCTCCATTTTGAGTCTTGAATTGATGAAATGGACTAAGACTTGGGACTCAACTTGGACTTGCACGGAAATTTTAATAAAGTTTAATCAAACATAGCTCCAACTAGCATTGTTTTACTATAAAACTCCCATCCAAACCCTAAGAGCACGAATGTGGTTTGAAAAGGTAAAACTGTGAACTCTGAAGTGTAGTGGAGTAACTGTTCGCTTACACTAAGCGAGTAGGGCAGTCCTGGGAGCATCTTGGGGCAGTAGTGGAAGTTGAGGTTGTAGAGGCCCTGAGCCAGAGTGCCGACCTTCAGATGGAACTGTGAAGCACATGGTCACTTTTAGATCAGCCAGATAAACTACTGCAGTAGAGGACGAGTATTATTACAGGAGGAGGAGGAGGGAGAAGCAGAAGAAAGGAAGAGAAAGGGAGACAAAAAGGGACGAAGAGGACAGAGAGAAAAGAGGAGAGAAGAGGAAAGAGGAGGATGAGTGAGGAGGAGGAAGAGAGAAGTGGGGGAAGAAAGAGGAGGAGAAGAGCTGGAGGAGTTGGAGGTACTCACACTGAAGTTGTAGGAGTTGTCCACTTTGCCCAGAGCCAAAGAGAACTGCTTCATCTTTGAAAGCTGTGGGCGGAAAGTGCAGTCAGTGCAAATGTTCACAGGGAATCTACAGAATCAAAATGACTTAATATGCAAACAGAGTCTGCACAAGAATCTCAAATGTTAGAGACAAGTTTAAGATATTACTGAAACTTGACAGCAGTTTGTGTCAATTTGGCTTTCACACTTTCTGTTAAGGAGGCAGGTAGTTGAAACCATTGACTCATCTTAATCACAGGGCTAGAGCGTGTGGTAGGGCTGCCAGCACCTTTTTGAGGGCCATAAATAACATCACCTATATAATGTGTGACCAGAACCTCCAGAATTCACTCACTGGGCTGCCGAGGCTGCACTAGCACTGATTCATGATTGGCTGGGTTCTGGTGTTTAGGTAGTGACCATTCAGATCAGAGAATTCTTTTAGGTTTAACACAACTGGATTTCAACATTGAAACTGGCAACCCAAATGAGACTCATGTGAGGCTCATTCTGCTTTCTGATCGACCATTATGTCCAATGTTTTTGTAATCCAGAATAAATCAGCATTACAACTAAAGTAAAAGCTATATTAGATTTGAGCATGTTTACCTCATATCTGGAGACACAGTTGGGGCATGTTTATGAAATTTTAAATGAATTTGGTTCCTTAAATTAATGAGAGATGACCAACCTCCACCTGCTCCACCTCTGGGGCCTCTGGCTCTGCTGGCTTCTCCACCTTCTCCTCTTCTTTCTCCTCCACCTTCTCCTCTTCCTTCTTCTCCACCTTCTCCTCTTTCCTTCTCCTCCACGCCCTTGTCCTTCACTTGCTCCGCGCCCTGGTTCTTCAGCTCGGTGGTGCTGCTCCCTGATTTGTCCATATTTGTTTGCCCATTTGCAGGAGCAGGAGGATTTCCCTCCTCTCGTTTGGACCTCTTTCCTATAAGAAAAATAACATGTTTAAGTTTGATTCTACAACAGAGAGGCGTGTGTAGGTCTGAGCCCACCTGTGTCCACTGTGTGCCCAGTCAGGATGTTGTCTTGAGTTCCCATCACTTTCACATTGACTCTGGAACAACATGAAGAACATAGCAAAAGAAGAAGTTAAAATCTGTCAACTGGACAAATCGTTGTAGGATCGTCCTATAACGATTTGGATTGTCCTACAATGATTTACAACCAGTTGACAGATTTTAACTTCTTCTTTTGCTATGGATCAGACCTGGACGACTGAGGGTTTACACAGATAACAACAAGAACACACACTCTGTTCCCGCCCACTCCTCCTATTGGTCAGCCTTAGTCAGAATCTGAGTGAGTGACAGTTGGAGTTACCACAATCAAGAGTGAATTCTCGAAAGCAGAAGAGGACTTAAATTACCTCTTAAAGGCAACATGAAAAATACTAAGTGTACATGATTTATGACAAAAAAATTAGATTTTTTTGGGGGGGACCAGTAGAATACCCCGTAAAAATAACAACAATAAGTAATCATTTTTAACTGTCTGTCTCAGGGAAGTAATAATAAATAATAAGATCTGAAGATGAACCAAACATGGTGTTGTGTTGTTTTCAATGGTCTCTACAGTGCAGCAGAGCAGACTGACCTCAGCGAGGAGATGTCCAACAGAAAGAGGATGAGAGGCTCGTTGTTGGTGGACTTTGTGACGGTCAGGGGGCAGCTCTCCGTCTCTTCGGCCTGACAAAAGAATGCGTTAAAGTTTGGTGTAGAACCAAAGAATCACAACTAAACCTGGGGGGCCATTATTCAAGGTCATATACTCAAGGACACTGAATTTTTGGGGTTATCACAAACAGGCTTTAGCTGTATGATCAGGCAGTGAAAAGTCAGGACTGATTAAAGATGAAATACAGTTGCTTCTAAATAATTATGATAAAACAACAGGCAAAAAGTTTTGGATAATGGGGGAAAAACTTCCGACTATGAAGAGGCCACCATAGTCTCTGTTAATCAGGTAATGTAATTGTAAAGAAAAATGCAGTTATGAAATCAGTATTCTGTATTTGGACAAGTTTACTTCACATCTGAGGACACAGACGAATCACTATCAGTATCACTAAACATACCTAAAAAGGGGGCATTTTTCTTCTGTGAGGTATTAACTGTTAACATATATTTGGATCACCACGTCACCAAAGTATTAACATGTTTTACAAGTTTCACTTTCATTTTGATTTTCTGAGTGCACCTTCCCCTTGCTCTCCGCATTAAGTCACTTCCCCTTCACAAACGCTATCAGAACACAATTAGCTTGCATTTCACTGATGATACTACTGTACATTACGTTAGGTTTGTGAAGTCATATCATGCTTTTATGTATGGAGAATTGTTGTGTGAGAGCATGGATGACATAGGTCTAAATGCATGCTTGAGTATTTAAGTTATCTCTAGCGAGATATCGTGCTTCAATATATGTTCTTGTGACATATAGTACAAAAAACAGAAATATTGCAATATACGATAATATTGAAACTACTTTATGCCACTGACACAATAACAACAAAGCAGAAAAATCACAGTAAACCATTTTTAATATTTTTTTGGGCAGTATTATTAAAAGGTCTGAGCTGCAGCAAACAAACAGCAGAATGAACCAATAATTAGTCACAGAAATTACTTTCAACCTTCTAAAGCTCAAATATTATTGTATTATACAACTACAATAACAAAACTCACTTTTGTAAAGAAACTGTATACACAATAATTACTGAGCCCAGAAATGTTTTGCTCCATCCATCATGTACTGAAGTTGATATAGTCATTATCGTGACAGGCTTACAAGCATGGATAACATAAAACTTCTTTGGGTATGTTTGTGATAAGAGAACAACGTTATAACATGGTAGAAAGTGTAGCGTTCAAGTACATAAATAAATAACAAAATAAATAAATTTTGCATAACATACTCTCTTTAAGTATGCAATTTTGATGCAGGTGTATAGTGTGTGTAATTCTAACAAGGGCAGGGTACTGAAAGTCGGTTCCAAGTAGGCACTAACCGAAAAGGTCTGGTAAGTATGAAAAAAATAACATTTGCTCTGTGCCGACTTTCTGTTCCTTGGCTCTTGTCAATGAGCCAATATATACACCACAAAGATTTTTTTTTTTAATGAGCAGCACAGGTGCTCATGCATCACAACTGAGCTCTGCACAAACGAATGGCTCAAACAGCATTCACATTTAATATAGACCTACATGTGCCAAAACAGCACATTTAACATAGGCCTACATGTGCCAAAACAGCACATTTAACATAGGCCTACATGTGCCAAAACAGCACATTTAACATAGGCCTACATGTGCCAAAACAGCACATTTAACATAGGCCTACATGTGCCAAAACAGCACATTTAACACAGGCCTACATGTGCCAAAACAGCACATTTAACATAGGCCTACACATGTGCCAAAACAGCACATTTAACATAGGCCTACATGTGCCAAAACAGCACATTTAACATAGGCCTACATGTGCCCAAAACAGCACATTTAACATAGGCCTACATGTGCCAAAACAGCACATTTAACACAGGCCTACATGTGCCAAAACAGCACATTTAACATAGGCCTACATGTGCCAAAACAGCACATTTAACACAGGCCTACATGTGCCCAGGCAAAGAACAAGGTACAGAGGAGCTGAAAAAACAAGCCCTGGGGTCTATAACTATTGAAGTCAATGGGCTCAATGGTGCATGTCACGAGTTTAGCATTTAGTGGCTAGGTACATCCGGAGGACAGTTGAGCTACCCCCCATTAGACTTTGAGCGACCGCGAAGGAGGCAAGGAAATAATAAATAAATAACAAATTATGAATTATAATGTGTATACTTCCAGGAGCTTCTGAACCATGTTCTAAACCTGTGGCTCGTTCTTGACAGTTGGACTCGTTCACATCGCTCACATGCTCGTTTATGTCGTACCACGTGACCATTCTAACCAATCAGAGCTTGAGCTTAGTTAGAACAGACAGAGAAAAAGCTAGTGATCAAAGCGTTTTTAAGACAACAGACAAATTTTAAACTGAGAAAAAGCTTATGATCTGAAAATCGTCACAAAATTACATTGTGCTCTATGAGAAAAAAATCTGGGCAGGAGGGATTTTCTCGTTGTCAGACCAATGACCCACTAATCCAACTCAAGACAGCTCTAAGCTAGCAATACTCTATCCAGTTCTTTTAACAGATCCATGGTATCCGGCTATAGACCATATTAAAGAAGTGGACTAAGTGAGTGTGACATCACCCATATGAAGGTAGCAGTTATAGGGGCGAATTTGGAGCAGAGTTCTGACTGTGAGTATCATAGTAAACAAAGAGCCAATCCGGAGCCAGGCTGTTGAAGGAAACACCTCTTCCCGCCCACACCGCTGGTTTAGCAGGGAGTTGGCGCTTAGCAACGCTGTCAATTAAATCTGTTATTAATGCGAGCGGGAGCGACCTCAGGGAAAGAAGGCACCCAATTTGTCTGTTATTAGTGTTCATATCTTAATTTTATGGACAAAATTGAAATACAAACACAAGGATCATGTAGAGCGGGTTAATACGAACATTTTAAAACCAAGGTCTCTGCACTGACTTCCTGTAGCTCAGAGAATAGACTTTAAAGCAACTCTGCTCGTGTACAAGTCTTTCCATGGCCTAGCAGCAAAGTACATCTCTGACATGTTAGTGCCATATGAACCATCTCACACTCTGAGGACTTCAGGGACCGGCCTCCTGCTGATGCCCAGAGTCAGGACTAAACATGGAGAATGAGCATTTCAGTTTTATGCAGCTAAAACCTGGAACAGTCTTCCTGAAGATATGAGACAGGCTTCTATTTTTGACAATGTTTAAATCCAGGCTCAAAACAGTTCTGTTTAGCTATGCATGTGATTGAAAGGTTTTTATTCTGCACTCCTCTGTTTTAATGGTAATTTTATGATGATTATTTGTGATTATTTATGTTTTGATTTGTGTGATTTTAATGACTTTCTTATTCTGTAAAACACTTTGAATTACTTTGTACAAATTGTGCTATACAAATAAACTTTCCTTGCTTTGTTACTGCTGCAGTGAGCCTTGTCATTTTGGCAGAGGGAGAGGTGACAAGTGTGAAATTATGACCCAGGTGTAGAGTGTAAGTGTACTCACTGTGTAGGACAGGACCCCACTCACACGAGACCTGGACAGGCTGAAGCCCACCTGCAGGACACAGTCTGGTTAGGACAAGTTTCTGACATGGTGGGATAGTACCTGTGGTCAATGTTTATCATACTTTTACATCAGTTTGTGAGGAAAGGCTGCAAAAAGTTGAAAATTACAGGATTTAAAGTTGAGCTTTAAAAGGACATTCCTATGTCAGCAATCCACAAATGTCCATCCAAAATACAGGAAAAACAAATCTGGCAGTTTAAGCATTCATTTAGGAAAACAAAGGCTTGCCATCTAATTTTTACTCCATAGACAAACTCCTCACTCCATAACCCAATTGAAATCAATGCTCAAACACTCATTATTTACCATTACTCAACATACACTAGGGGACAGAAGTCAGATTTTAGGGGTCAGTAATAGTTTTGGGATAGGAGAATGTGACGACATGGTCTCAGATAGAGCAGGAGACACAAACTAGTTGTGTTTTTCAAGTTTTTGAGACGGAAAAAATCAGGGACAACATAGTGTTGTTCTGATACAATTTTTACATGCTGTCGCCGTGTTAGCGCTGTGTTGGACTGCACTCTCAATACTTACTTTACCAAGTTCAGCGTCCACTCCACAGGCTAGATTAATGTATCAAAGAGGTAACACAAAGTATTGTGACCCAAGTATGAAGATGCGAATCAAATCGTGAGAACACTGTAACACGGCAAAGTCTAAAACATAACCTATCTCCGATCTCTGGTGTCTTACCGGGTAGGCGACCTGCTGTTCGGAGAAACTCAGCGCCGTCAGGTTTACGTCCAGGGTCCCATTGGCATAGAAACCAAAAGTGTTGAGCTGGACCAGGAAGCGCGTTTCATTCTGCAACAGAGAAACATCATCACATTAGAGACTGAAGTGGTCAAAAGTATCGAAAATCAGATGCTAATCGATAGGCCTGTAATGCTAATGACTATATCAACTTATTGTTTAATACATAATAGATCGAACTGTAATTATTCTGGGTCAATATTTCTCGTGAGTATTTTTTCTTTGCAGTAAGCGGAAACTTTGTTTTTTTCTGTACTATGGTGAGATCTGAGCTGTATAAGTTTAAACAAACGACTTATATGACTCAAAGGTACAAACTACTGTTTCATTAGGCTATTTATTTGTAGAAGGTCATGTTTTCAATTTTATTTTGAATCGTTTTTGGTATAATCAGTTAGTTTCAATATTATCGTTTATAGTCAACTTATTGTTCTTCAGTAATATACTGCACTTCAAAATGTATTATTGTGACCAGTCTAGTAAGTAATACGAAAAAGAATATCAAAACTAGATTATTTGAGCAAGAAATTACATTAACAGGACAAAATTTGAAATTTTCTGAACAGTTTTAGCAGGATTTCGAGCTTTATCAGAACGAATACAAGACCTCATGCTAAGATAAAGAAAGCAGTATTAATTTGTATGTGAAAATTACATTCTATTAATCAGTACTGAGTATTGAGTGAATTCCTTAGTATCAAAATAGTGTGAAATGTGAATATCATGACAACACTATTAGAGAGACGTGGTAAACTTAGCATTATAAAAGTAAAGTTTAGGCCTGGATTGGGTTTGGTCCAGTCCAGGATTAGTTCTGGATCGCTCCAATTTAATTCCAATTATGATGTGGTGTGCATGCAGAGTGAACACACCCTTTGTATAATGACAATATAATTAATACCAATCACTCTTTCTAGGGCTGTAGTCTGCTAGAAAAATTCTTGGTCAGCTAAACACATGTGGGGGGTGCGTACTGTAGAGATAGACAATTCCAGGGCTAAAAATGAACCAAATGATTCTAGTGAAGGTGTGTGGAGTTTAAAAACACAGTGGAGCACTTCCTGTTTTAACACATCACATGACATCACAAGGTGGAACGGAATGTTTACAGTTGGAGAGATGAATTCCGCCTAAATATGCAGGGTTTGAGTGTTAAACATGTGTGAATGAAACAAAACACCTGGTATGTTTGTGATGAGGAAATGACGCTGTAACACAAAAACAATCAGGAAATAGCCTAATGTGGGTGCTTTAAGAGTGAAAACAGAGGCTCCAAATAAATCAAATGGATAGATATTTATAGAGGTAAAAGTACACGCCACGGCGGCAGAACACGGAGGACATTTTAACAGATTAGCCTGTTAGCACGACACGTCCATCATCACGGAGCTTACCTTGAGCGTGAGCTTATGTATCCGAGCGGTGCAGTCCATCACCAGCATGAACAGGACCACAGCTGTCACCACAAAGCTCCTCTGTGCCCCGGCCATATTCCTCAAGACCCCCGTCATCACTCCCTGGAGCGACCCGACCCGAACGCGCTAACCGAGCTGATGCTAATGCTAACGGCCAACCAACCGCCCGTGCTCCCACAGGCACCCCGGAGCTCCAGCTACACTCTCTGCGGTGATCCGGGCGTCTACCGCGGCTGTGATCAGGATCTGTACCCGTGGAAGGTGCGTGGCGTGGTTTTAGCGGTCCTTTGTGCGTTCATCGCCCGACAGCTGCTGCGCTTCCTGGTCCCATACTGCTACAGCGGGAGTAGTCAACACAGCGGCCGGAGACGTCAGCAGTAGCCGTGGGAGGGAGGGCCCCTTCTCCGGGCCGGGGGTTAACTGAGAGCGGTGCGGGACACAGAGGGGACACTGAAGTAGCCGCCCGGGTCCGTCGTGGGTTTGTGGTCCGAAAATGTTCGCTCGATGTTCGTGTTCAGACGGGTAAAAGCAGCTGAGAGATCGCGCTCCGCAGCGGGTCACGTGAATCACACAGCGCTTCCGGGTGAGAGCGGTCACGTGACTGCGCCTCCACGTCACAAGATAACGTAGACGTACAATCATGGATCTATTAAAATAAGAAGACAACAAGAAAATATGTATGTATTTTTTTCATTCTGATTCTTTCATCACTAAGAAAACATAATGACATTTGCCATATTTCCCCTTTATTGATAGAAATTAGAAATTGTCCATGGGTTTCGGAATGATGAAAATGAGGGCCGTTGCCATAGCAATTAACAATTTAAAGCAATATATTTTAAATGAGAAAAGTTCCCAAAGTGTTGCATATAAAATGAAACTGAAACCCATGAATTCAGACATAAACTGCATCGTATCTCCTTCAAAAGATATATATATTTTTAAATTTCAGCCCTAGTTTTTATAAAACATTTGTGTTGTGGCTGTATGTGCATTCTTTACTTTTGCAGATTAACATAACAAAAGAACAAGCAGTCACTGATATTTAAAAAAAATAAAATTTATTTGTAGATGTTAAAATTCCATGTTCCAGCGCTCCCTCCAGTCATTGTTGGGGCCACAATCACACTGCCACCCTGAGCCATCAGAGACGCCGGAACGCCAGGACCAGCTGGAGTACCAGGACCAACCAGAGTACCAGGACCAGGACCAGCCGGAGTGCCAGGACCAGCCGGAGCAGGTCCTACCAAGTCAGGTCGAGATGCCCTTTCAACTACAAAGTCAAACACACATGTTAGTCTCATAAACAAAGCCATGCCACAGACACAGAGAGTGGGTTATGTTTATGTGATGTCAGAACATTATGAGGGCCCTCCAGAACCTATGGGGTACTCTGCCTCTTGTGCAGTACTCTGGTAAAAAAGAAAAACACTGGCCACACTGTGGCTTGTCTTTTTCAAAAGCTACAGGCCAATTGGAGTGTTAACTTTGGCCCTGTTTCAAGAAGCAGGTATAGGCCAAACTCAGGCTCTGTCACCATGGTAACTCACTAACCTGGTTCAGAGCAGGTTTTATTTCTCTGACCAGAGTTTGACCAAAGTCTGCTCCTGAAGGACAGCTCTGATGTCTGTTGTGCCTGTATATTCCCTGGTCTGTGGTGCTCTTGTGGGGTACTCCTCTGGGGTACTCTTTTGGGGTACTGTGTTACAGTGCTGTTGTGCCTGTATATTCTCTGGTCTGTGGTGCTCTTGTGGGGTACTCCTCTGGGGTACTCTTTTGGGGTACTGTGTTACAGTGCTGTTGTGCCTGTATATTCACTGGTCTGTGGTGCTCTTGTGGGGTGCTCTCTGCTGTGTCCTACCTGCATATGCCTGCTGCAGCTCCTGAGCACTATTGTTCCTGTTCATCCTGGTCAGCACGTCCACACACACACCTTCACTGCTATGTCCGGACCATAGCTGGAGAGTAACAGCCCCGTGATCTTGGTGCGTGTGGCGTTCTCCAGGTGGCAGCATGCGATGGGCCTGCAGCCTTCCACCAGCCTCTGGGACAGGTACCACTTCAGGGTCTGGAAGTCATTGTTTCTCCAGGTCCTCCAGAGCCTCCAGGAGTACCTGTGCCCCTGACATGGCTACTCCCTCTGACAATAGGGACAAGGTGGAGGGACGGTTAGTTTTTAAAGGGCATATATTACAGAAAAATTTACTCTTGTGAAATTAAAGCTTGTTATAATGCTGTTAACTCATCAAAAACGTACCTGGAGATGTGTTTTGTTTCATTCACACATATTTATTAGTCTGTCTGAAGCAGTATTTTCTAGTTGACAGCTCCTTTTTTACCTTTAGTTCAATAGAGATTTGCAATTCTAGGACAGAAATTACCCACATGATTCAAGTGAGGTGTATCAGTTTAAAAACACACAGTGGAGCACTTCCTGTATTGCCACATGGCATCACAAGGTGGAACAGAGTGTTTTCTGTTTGAGAGAAGAACTAAATGTGCAGGGTTTGTGTGTTAAACATGTGAATGAAACAAAACACAACTCCAGGTATGTTTCTGATGAGGAAACATTATAACAAGGATCAGAAATGCTTTTTAATGTCATGCCATGGAACATTTCAGGCAAAGGAATTAAATACTCAAGGAGACAAGGTGCCAGAAATGTTACATAGTACACCTTTAAGTTAACATTTTACAGTTTACTTAGTAGTCTGTAGCCTATGTCATAATTACATCTGGGCTAGGTGTTGTGCGTCATTTGTAATATTGTCTTCTGCTCCATGATCATTTATTGATTTCACTTGATGTTTTTCATTCGTCTCACATTTAGTTGCTTGTCTGGTCCAGACGTGCTCGTAGTGTGGTGCTCTGAGTGCAGTGAAAATGTAAAGTTGTAAAATTAAAACATATTTTGTAACTTATTCCGTTACATGGGCCAATCATAGCACTGTATTCTGAATACTTGGAATACTTTCACATTGAGTATCATTATACTATAAAAATATGACACATAAGTGCAGTAATTTATCTCCAATTAGAGATGAACAATCACACACTGTCACGATCACGTGACTCCTGCCCTGTTTTTGTCTCCTGTCTCGTCTTTCCCCTCCCCTGTCTGTCAAGAGCCGGCCTGGGCGGAGCGTCTTGCTCCTCCCACGCACACCTGGGACTCGTAAGCGCATTTACCACCACCTGTTGCGGTATAAGAAGCCCAGAAGACAGACAGTCTGGAGGAGACCAACAACGTACCCACGTGAATGCCTAGCTACTTACCTTTTGTACTTTTTGCCCGCTACTCGTTTGTTAACTCCAGTTTTGATGTTACCAGACCCAGCTTCCTGGACACCTCCTGATCCTGCGCTCCTGGCTCCGCTCCAACCCAGCTCCTGCTCTCTGGCACAGTGCACCTTGTTCTCTGCTCACCTTGTCTTCGGATCTCACCCTGCACTTGGCTCTCACCCTGGTTCTCCTCGTCCGGCTCCTTGCCCGGCTCCTGTGCCTGCACTCCTCGCTCCCGGACCCTGGTGTCGCACTCAATCCCTCGTCCTGGCCTGCCCTCACCACGCATCACACAGCGCACCGTGTCCCCAGCTCCCTGCCACTCCTGCCCCCTCTTGTTGCATTATTATTCACTAAACTGTAAATAAACACTGTTAAACCTTCCCGAGTACCGCATACTTTGGTCCTTCCAGTCTGCATTATGACACACACACACGCACGCACTGTAAGAAGTTTTCTATTCTCACTAATACTGTGCAGCTCAAAGCCAAAAGTGCATGAAGTACAGTCATGTAGTCCTTTTAATTTAAGACAGTTATTATATTACTTTATTCTAAATGCCACCAAATTACGAGTAACTGTACTAGAATACAGACACACACACAGAGGGAGATTCACCTTAGCTCTGGCGTGAAGAAAGCACAAACCGCACCGAAAATGGCGCTGTCTGGAACTTTCGGTTTGTGCCAGCAGGAAGGAAGTTGTTGGGCAATAGGAGGAGGAAGCACCGTGACGTGGCATAACTAGAAGCTGCGTGGTTCGATTCCCACCTCGTTTTGAACTGGAGCTTGTGAGGAGTTTGCATATTGTGACTTATCTGCAGCAAATAAGGCAAACAGGAGATGTCAGTTTACATCTTACAATGTTACGTAAGAAATAAGGGATTTGGAGTGTGGCCAGTGGTCCAGTTTTGTGGATCTGGAGAAGGCATTCGACCGTGTCCCCCGTGGTGTCCTTTGGGGGGTGCTCTGGGAGTATGGGGTCCGGGGCCCTTTGCTAAGGGCTGTCCGGTCCCTGTATGACCGGAGCAGGAGCTGTGTTCGCATTGCCGGCAGTAAGTCAGACTTGTTCCCGGTGCATGTTGGACTCCGTCAGGGCTGCCCTTTGTCACCGGTTCTGTTCATTATATTTATGGACAGAATTTCTAGGCACAGCCAGGGGCTGGAGGGGGTCTGGTTCGGGAACCACAGGATCTCATCTCTGCTGTTTGCAGATGATGTTGTCCTGATGGCTTCTTCGAGCCAGGACCTGCAGCAGGCACTGGGGCGGTTTGCAGCCGAGTGTGAAGCGGTTGGGATGAGAATCAGCTCTTCCAAATCTGAGGCCATGGTTCTCGACCGGAAAAAGGTGGTTTGCCCTCTCCGGGTGGGTGGTGAGCCCTTGCCTCAAGTGGAGGAGTTCAAGTATCTCGGGGTCTTGTTCACGAGTGAGGGAAGGATGGAACGCGAGATTGACAGGCGGATCGGTGCAGCGTCTGCAGTGATGCGGTCGCTGTATCGTCCGTTGTGGTTAAGAAGGAGCTGAGTCGAAAGGCAAAGCTCTCGATTTACCTCAATCTACGTTCCTACCTTCACCTATGGTCATGAGCTCTGGATCATGACCGAAAGGACAAGATCGCGGATACAAGCGGCCGAAATGAGTTTCCTCCGCAGAGTGGCTGGGCGCACCCTTAGAGATAGGGTGAGGAGCTCAGTCACACGGGAGGAGCTTGGAGTAGAGCCGCTGCTCCTTCACATCGAGAGGAACCAGCTGAGGTGGCTCGGGCATCTGCTTAGGATGCCTCCTGGACGCCTCCCTAGGGAGGTGTTCTGGGCATGTCCCACCGGGAGGAGGCCCCGAGGAAGACCCAGGACACGCTGGAGGGACTATGTCTCTCGGCTGGCCTGGGAACGCCTTAGGGTCCCACCGGAGGAGCTGGAGGATGTGTCTGGGGTGAGGGAAGTCTGGGAGTCCCTGCTTAGACTGCTGCCCCCGCGACCCGGCCCCGGATAAGCGTAAGAAAATGGATGGATGGATGGAGTGTGGCCAAAATTGCACGTTTGGGACAAATCTGAAAAACTGAAAGAGCTGGGTTCTGATTTCTTGTTTCATTGTGTTGCCACATTAGATAGCCTGCAAAATATTAGATTTATATTGTAGGCTATATATTATATTTGACTTATTACAAATATATAAATCAGACTTGGAATTAGATTAAAAAATTCTGTGCATTAAAAAAAAAAATCAAAACATTGTTCAGTAGTTAATTTTTGTACCAAGTTACAGCGCTAGTGCTGAATTTCAGCTCTAGTCCCAGGGCAGGCTGAGGTTATAGTTCATAAGATCAAACATACACAGAAAATGTCTTTACAATGACCGGACCGTCACATCCAGTTCTCTCGACAGCTTAAAATTCATCATCCAAAAGCATCCATCAATTTATTCACTCCAGAAACACCCACACACACACACAAAAATTATGGCAGGTTTGGTTTGAGAGCTGCCATTGTTTTGTCAGGTGTGAAAATGTGCCATAGTTTGTACATGTTATCAGCTCTGTTGGTAACATATTCCACTGACGGAAATCTGCACATGAAATCCTCAGTTTCCAAATGCTGTCCGGAGTTTGGGGATCCTGAACTCCCCCCACACAGTTGTAGATGTGTAGATCAAGTGGCTTGGGAGGAGGTTTCAGAGCTCAGAGGAAAAAAAACAAGACTGTAAAGTTTGGTGGTGTAGGTGCTACTTCAAGGGCTGATCCTTATGTCCCTATAGGGGTCTGGTCCCTATAGGGGGCTGGTCCCTATAGGGGGCTGGTCCTTATGTTCCTATAGGGGGCTGGTCCTTATATGTTCCTATAGGGGTCTGGTCCTTATGTCCCTATAGGGTCTGGTCCCTATAGGGGGCTGGGTCCTTATGTCCCTATAGGGGGCTGATCCTTATGTCCCTATAGGGGTCTGGTCATTATGTCCCCGTAGGGAGCTGGTCCTCATGTATAGGGGAAAATGCCTTTGGAGAAAACAATGTGCTATATTACTATGGATGCAAGTTGATTAAATTAAATTATAGTTTTCTTAGTCGCATTTAAAACATGAAATAATTTGACTTTACAAGAGATTACAGATTACACAAATGAACATGTGCTTCTCAATAGGCTGTGTCCCCCCATGAACAACAGGAGGAGTAAGAGAGTACCCCACCCCACCATATCCTATTGTGTTTACTCCTCTGTGTGTACTCCCTCATGTACTCTGTGTCCCCTGGCCTGTAGTTACGGTAGTTCACGTTGTATTGTGTGTGTGTGTGTGTGTGTGTGTGTATGTTGATGTGTGTGCAGGTGTGTGTATTCACTGGTGGAGTTCTTGAGGGCCGCTGCTGGAGCCTCCCTTCCTTTCTGCTCATTAACAGAGATGAAAGGACATGCAGTGATATCAATTTTTTTTTTTTTTTTTTTTGTAGATGTGTAGTGTCCATGTTCCGGCGCTCCCTCCAGTCCAGGGGCCATCAGAGACATTGGCACCAGGACCAGCCGGAGCAGCAGGACTAGGTCACACTGTAGAGTCAAACACACATGTTAGCTTCATAAAACAAAGACCTGCCACTACACAGAGAGTAGGTTATGTTTTTTATGTGATGTTAGAACATTCTGATGGCCCTTCAGAACCTATGGGGTACTCTGCGTCTTGTGAGGTACTGGTAAAAAAAAAAAAAAAAAAAAGGAGAGGTACAGCAGGGCAGCATCATTCAAGCACTTCAATTAAAAAAAGCTGTTTCAAATGAATTACGGGTAGCCGGTTGTCTGACGTCCATCCTAATCTCTTTGTATTTGTGGCAGGTCAGCGTCACAGCCAGTGAAGAGTAGGATAAAACCCCTGTACATACTGTGGTCTGGGGTGCTCTTGTGGAGTACTCTCTCTACTTGAGGAATACCTGTACATTTTATAGGTTGTGCTTATGGGGTATTCTCTACTGTAAGGAATAGCCATTCACTGGTTTATGGTGCTCTTGTGGGGTGCTCTTGTGACGTACTTTATTACAAAGATATAGTGACTGTTCATACTCTCATCTGGGCTGCTCCTGTGGGGTACTCTCTACTGTGAGGAGTACCTGTCTATTCTCTGGTCTGGGGTGCTCTTGTGAGGTACACTGTTACAGTTCTATAAGAAGTACCTGCATATCCTCTGGTCTGGGGTACACTTGTGGGGTATTCTGTGCTGTGAGGAGTATACATACACTGCTCCGGGGTGCTCTTGTGGGGTGCTCTCTTTGCTGTTAGGAGTACCTTCTATGGTCTGGGGTGTTCTCTGAATCCTACCTGCAGTTCCTGAGCACAGTTATTCCTGTTCATCTCCACCGCTGTGTCCAGGCTGTAACCAGAGAGTACCTGGCTTTAAGTTAACATTTAATTTTAAATACCAAAAAACATAGTACAAACACACACACAGTCACACACACACACACACACACACACACACACACACACACACACACACACACACACACACACACACACACACACACACACACACACACACACACACACACACACACACACACACACACACACACATTCCAAAACTATTCAGGAAAGGTTCATTTCTGTCCTGTGAATGTGATTTTTTTTAGTATCAAATGAGTAAATGAGTATTTAGTTTCGATACTAGTTTTAGTATCAATAAGTATCTGATACTTTTGATACTTCTGATGACCCTACCCCCAGTATTCTGTAACTAAATGCATTTTAAGAGTGTCCTTACCACCACATTATGAACAGCAGAAGGAATAAGAGAGTACCCCACCCCACCATATCCCATTGTGTTTACTCCTCATTGTGTTTACTCCCTCATGTACTTCTTACTCTTTCTTTAGTTCTCTCTGCAGTGCATCTGTGTGTGTGTCGGTGTGGGGTGTGTGTGCGTGTGTGTGTGTGTGTGTGTGGGTGTGTGCACTGGTGGAGTTCTTGAGGGCCTGCTGCTGAGCTGGAGCCTCCCTTCCTTCCTCTGAAAACGCCTACACAGCTCTAGAACTCCCCTCATGTCTCTCCTCTCTCATTCTCCTCTCACCCGGAGTACCCGCAGCGAAGGCCGTCAGGATGGACAGGACAGGAGTACCCCGAACTCTGCTCCTCATACCCCGAACCCTGTTCCTACAGCTGCTCTGCTTCTCTGGTGAGTACAGCAAATTCTGTTCTTCTAGTGTGTACCCCAAACTCTGCTCCTCTGGTGAGTACCCCAAACTCTGCTCTTCTGGTGTGTACCCCAAACTCTTCTCTTCTGGTGAGTACCTCAAACTCTACTACTCTGGTGAGTACTCCCAAACTCTGCTCTTCTGGTGTGTACTCCAAACTCTACTCTTCTGGTGAGTACTTCAAACTCTACTACTCTGGTGAGTACTCCAAACTTTGCTCTTCTGTTGTGTACCCAAAACTCTACTCCTCTGGTGAGTACCCCAAACTCTGCTCTTCTGCTGAGTACCCCAAACTTTACTCCTCTGGTGAGTACCCCAAACTCTGCTCCTCTGGTGAGTACCCCAAACTCTGCTCATCTGGTGAGTACTCCGCCCCAAACTCTCTGCTTTAGTGAGTACCCCAGACTCTGCTCCTCTGGTGAGTACCCCAAACTCTGCTTTAGTAAGTACCTCACACTCTGCTCCTTGGGTGAGTACCCCACACTCAGCTCCTCGGATGAGTACCCCACACTCTGCTCCTCGGGTGAGTACCCCACACTCTGCTCCTCCTCTGCTCTGGTGAGTTCCCACATCTGTGTTTTGAGCTCTTGTCCCCCAAACAGACCTATGACAGTAGATCTGCTTGGATGCGGCCATGGGCTTGTCTGATCTGAGTGGGAGGACTTTTATTGACCTTTATTTAGGAAGGAAAGTCCCGCTCAGATTGGAATCTTTTTCAGAGTCCTGACCCCAGATGGGCTATTGTAGGTCCATTTTAGATGTTTTAAGTAGAGGGGGGAAATCGGAGGACCCGGAGCAAACCTACACAGGCAAGGAGAGAACATGCAAACTCCACACAGAAAGGCCCTGTGGTGCCACTGTGCCATCGTTAGCACAGAGGTTAGCACTGTGCTAACGATGGCACAGACCTACAAGCCCTTGGATGTGGCCGAGGGCTTGTAGTTCTGTTTGTAGAACTTGGATGTGGCCGTGGCCTTTTAAGTCTGTTTTGTTGGCTTGGATGTGGCCGTGGGCTTGTAGGTCTGTATATAGAAGTTTGGATGTGGCCGGGGCTTGTAGGTCTATTGTGTTGGACTTGGATGTGGCCGTGGGCTTGCAGGAGCTGAGTGGGAGGAAGCCTGGTATGGGTGGGGCGCCCGAGCGGAGCCAGCCCAGCTAGGATCAACAATGATGGGAGAGAGTGAGGGCAGGGTGTCCTTCCTTCCTCCAGGAACAGTCCACAGGGCGGATTCACCCACAGAACAATGGCCCCGCTCACAACAGCAGGGTTTGGCTGGGTGGCACCTCTGTGCTGACCCCCGCCTGCCCCTGTGCCTCTGAGCCACAGCACTGACTCATGCTGACACAAGCTAACAACATTCAACAGCATGGATGTGGCTGTCACAGTGTATGATTTTTGTGTGATGAAAGAGGGGGCTGATGAAATTATGAATGAAGAACTAGTGCAATTCTTCATGTACTACTTTTTATGTAGTGTTACAGAGATGTGGGTTGTCAAACAAGAAAAAAGAAAGAAATGCTGAAGTAATCAACCTATTTCTGAACAAATCTGGCCTTTCAAATGATCTGATCTAGTCCACAACCCATCTTCCAAATACTAGAAAAGATTTGTTCTCTTTTCTCTAAAATCAGTCCCAAGTCCAAGTTCTAGATCTCTGTCTCCCACACACATGTCACATTAAAGCTGCACTAAGTCACTTTCCTGAGGGTGGGTCCGCTGCCTGATTTAAGCCCTGAGTTATTCCTTGTCCGGGATTGTTACACAATATGGAATTAAGCATATCTATCTTACATTTATTTAGCTAAAGGTGTTTTTACTCCTCAAAGAAAACCTTGAAAAACACTTACTGTCACCCTTCCACAGATCTAACCTGTATCTTGGCCTGGTGGTGTTGCTATGGAGACAGATAGGTTTAATGCCATCCAGGGGAACAATCCAGGCAAAAAGGATGCTACGGTGCCTTTAACACGTAGCGTTGTGGGTTGGGTGTGTCTCTGGTGTGAGCTCAGACTTCCACAGTAACACCTGATTGTCCCGTTTCCTCCTTTAGCGTCCCTGTGCCTGTACACCCGGGTCCCGCCAGCGCCCTCCCAGGTCTCCCCTCCCTCCGGCCCTGTGTCGGAGCTCCAGAACAGCCCCCCCTTGAACCAGTGCAGCCTGAGGGTCAAGCCGCCCAAGCTGGTGGTCAGGTCAGTACTACCACACCACACATGGAGATACAGCACAAATTTCCAGAAAGAAATTTAAATATGAAAGAGGACAGTGAAGATTAATCGACTAATCGTGACTAACCAACTATAAAAAGTAATCATAGACATATTTTTAGTGGTAAAAAGTAATAAAGTACAAATACTAAAGTACTGTTCCTAAGTAGAGTTTTTACGTATCTGTACTTTACTTAACTACATTTCACAGTGGATATGTTTTACTTACTTCACTACATTTGAGAGGTGGTATTTGTACTTTTTCTACTCCGCTACATTTTTGAACAAGACTGAAAAGTAAAAAGTACTTTTCATATGATTTGAGGAGTTATTAACAAAAAGAAATATACAAAAATCTTAAGAAAAATTAAGAAATAGATTCATATTGTTACTGTTGACAAAAATCTTTATCACTTTGTAAATATATAACTACATTTAACACCTGAACAACACTTGTGTGAAATACTTTTACTTTTTACTCTTTAAGTAAATGTTTAAACCGGTACTTTAAATACTTTTACTTAAGCAGATTTTTTCTTCTGATACTTTTACTTTTACTTGAGTAACTTTTTACCTTTATATCTGTACTTTTACTTAAGTCACAAAATTAAGTATTTCATCCACCGCTGCATATTTTGATTATGGTAATTGTTATGTGGACTATTCAGAGTCTAAAACACATATGAAAAGACCTTTAAATCGTGGCATTATTAAATCAAAACATTAAAAAAGATTGAACTATTTTAGATTTTCTTCAGTAATAATTTAATTTAAAGTCAGTCCTCCTTCATGAAACTACTGCACATCACATCAGGTTTGTCATGTTGCTGTGAACAGTTTTGTCTCATGTTTTTGTATATTCATGAAAAATGGCAGTGCGGGTTATCGGTCTTTAAGGTCCAGCAGAGGCCGATGGTAGTGCTTTTTTTGAACACTTTAAACAGCTTAAAGTGGAAATAATAACCCCAAATCCTCTTGTTCAGCTACTAAACTGTGTATATGGTGTTTTAATAACATTATCTACTATTCCCAGTCCTTTTTGGCAACTTTAATGCAAACTAGGTAAATTTGCAGCTTTCTGGTCAAAAACGCTTAAATAAAAGTTTCTGCTTCCTCCAGTGGCATCTGCAATTTCCAGTAGTTGACCCAGACCCCGCCCCTCCTCCTCTCTCATGCTCTCCTTTAGTCCTCCAGACCCCACTGTTCCTCCCTGGACTGGATCTTGATGTTTTTCACTAAACTACAGATGGTAGCTTTAAACTATATCCATGGACACAAGCAGCAAGTTACAAGTCAGACCTGTGGAGATGTTACCCTGCTCACAGTGAACAGTAAAAACACGAGATAGAAAAGCTCACCTCCATACTGTGTAAAGGTAATAACATCTCTGTGGAGACAAGCAGGCGGAGGAAGTTTGCATATAATACTTACTATAATAGTGATGGGTGGATGTGTCCTTGGGAAAGACAACTCAGGGTCTAAGCACCAGAGTTGATCTCCTGTGTGTCAGATACTCCTCCTGTAGTGTCCTCACAGCTGTGCTCTCAGACTCCTCACTGTTGGACTGTGGGACTGTCTCTGCAGGTTTGGAGATCCGGTCTCTGTCAACTGCTTCACCTCACAATTCACCCTACTGGGCTGGGTGGACGTGCCGGTAAGATCTCCCTTCTGTCCTCTTGACTCCTCCTAATGGCTCCTCCGCCTGGCTTCTCCTCCTAGCTCTTCCTCATGTCTCCTGACTCCTCCTCCTCCTGACTCCTCCTCCTAGCTCCTCCTCTTAGCACCTCCTCTTCTAACTTCTCCTCCTGACTCCTCCTCCTGACTGCTCTTCCTGGCTCTTGACTCCTTTTCCTGGCTCCTAGCTTCTCCTCCTGATTCTGCCTCCTAACTCCTGAGTCCTTCTCCTGACTCCTCATTATGACTCTTCCTGATTCCTTCTCCTGGCTCCTTCTCCTGATTCCTCCTCCTGACTGCTCTTCCTGGCTCCTGGCTCCTCCTGGCTCCTTCCAGCTCGTCCTGGCGGCTCCTAACTCCTTCTGGCTCTTCCTCCTGGCTCCTTCAGTCACACGGCAATGTGTACTGGCCTGAGCTTTTTATATTTTTAAAGGTTTTTACTATTAGAAACCCCTCACTGTGTGGTGGCCCCTCACTGTGTAGTGCCCACTCACTGCGTGGTGAACCCCCTCACTGTGTGGTGTCCCCCTCACTGTGTGGTGCCCCCCTCACTGTGTAGTGCCCACTCACTGTGTGGTGAACCCCCTCACTGTGTGGTGCCCCCTCACTGTGTGGTGCCCCTCTCACTGTGTGGTGCCCACTCACTGTGTGGTGAACCCCCTCACTGTGTGGTGCCCCCTCACTGTGTGGTGCCCCTCTCACTGTGTGGTGGCCCCTCACTGTGAGGTGGCCCCTCACTGTGTGGTGCCCCTCTCACTGTGTGGTGCCCCCTCACTGTGTGGTGCCCCCTCACTGTGTGGTGCCCCCCCTCACTGTGTGGTGCCCCTCTCACTGTGTGGTGGTGCCCCCTCTCACTGTGTGGTGCCCCCCTCACTGTGTGGTGCCCCTCTCACTGTGTGGTGGTGCCCCTCTCACTGTGTGGTGCCCCTCTCACTGTGTGGTGCCCCCTCACTGTGTGGTGCCCCCTCACTGTGTGGTGCCCCCCTCACTGTGTGGTGCGCTGTTGTTGTTGTTCTCCTCAGACGGTGCCCACTGAAGTTCAAAATGTGTCCCTGCTGTGGACAGAGGAGTCCCTGAGCACATGGAGCGTGGAGCCTGTGTGTTTTGCAATAACTGAGGTGGGACAGTGTGTGATGAAGGTGCCAGTCACAGTATACGGTGAGTAACATGACCCACACTGCACAAGTCAAGTTAAGATGAAGGAAGATACATTTTCAGTCGTACTTCAGTACTCGACCTCCCTCTGCAGAGCTCAGAACACTGCCCATTAGCCTATGCAGACCTGGAGCTGTGTTTTGTTTCATTCACACATGTTTAACACATAAACCCTGCATATTTAAGCTGAGTTCTTCTCTCAAACAGAATACGCTCTGTTCCACCTTGTGATGTCATGTGGTAATACAGGAAGAGCTCCATTGTGTTTTTTAAACTCCATACACCTTCACTAGAATCATTTGGATAATTTCATCCCTGGAATTGCCAATATTTTCTGAAACAAAAAGTAAAATGTAGATGTTGACTTGAAAACTACCATTTCATGACATCACAAGGTGGAATGGAGCATTTGGAGCTTTGGGAAATGCAGATAAATAATCCAGGATTACTAAAACATGTGTAAATGAAACAAAACACAACTCCAAGTGTGTTTTGAGGAGGCAACAGCGTTAGAAAATGACTTAAAGCTTAAGAGACCTTCATCAGACTGAACATACTCTGAACATATCAGTGCTTAAAAAGCTTTCAGTGCACATCTTGGGATTTTTGACAATATATCAGCAACTGCTTCACTTTTCACCAAGAGTCCTGCACCATCTGCTAATGCTTTGTATTGACAAATGTATGTTATTTTGAGATCTATACAAAATAATTTAAGTACCTGAGCAAATAGGTACGGGCCTCCTATTGGATAATTACTACATGATTGAGGTCAGAATGAAAGAATGAGGTCAGCTGACGACGTGAATAAACTGAATGACCAGGTTATTCCATCAGTGGAGATCTCGTGGAGAATCTCTTGTGGAGATGCTGGCACGAGCATATTCCAAGATGATAATACCAAGATTCATCGGGCTCAAATTGTGAAAGAGTGGTTCAGGAGCATGAGATCATTTTCACACATGGATTGTCCACCACAGAGTCCAGACCTTAACCTCATTGAGAATCTTTGGGATGTGCTGGAGAAGGCTGTGTGCAGCGTCAGACTCGACCATCATCAATGCAAGATCTTGATGAAAAATTTATGCAACTCTGGATGGAAATAAATCTTGTGACATTGCAGAAGTTTATTGAAACAATGCCACAACAAATGCGTGATGTAATCAAAACTAAGGGTGGTCAAACCAGCATTAGATTGTGTGACCTTTTTTATTTTTGGAGGCGACTTTTATTTTTTTTTGGCCAGGCAGCGTATTTCATAATATATCACACAAAGGCTGAGGAGTCAAAAGCTGTCATAAAAGCATCATATTGGACAGTTTGTACATTTAAAAGGATCTGACCCTCAGCTCTGTGTTCAGCCTGACACAGACACATAACATGACTTAAAGCCATTGGTAAAGCCTTGAATAAACATAGAACAGGTCTGACTGTGAGGAGCTGTCCGCTGTTGTGGTGCTGAACAGAGCCTCTGAGCTCTCAGAACAACCCAGGGAGAGGGTGATGTTAGTGGGTTTCAGACAGTAGAATGTGCCATAGACTTATGTATTATGGTACCACTACTACTAATATACTACTACCATTACAACTACTACCTGAACCTGTCTTCAAGTTGGTCACAAAAGCATGCAACAGTAGGTGCAATGTATCTTTATTATTCACTATATAGATGTCTGTGATTGTGATACCACACAGACATTATACTCTGTGGATTGTCCTGGGTCCATCTCCTCTATAAGCATTATAAACCCAGAAGATAGTGGAGTCTGAAACAGCTGTACTACAACGGGACATACCAAGCACTTTATGCACTGCAGTAACTGTACTCTGCTGACCATATGTGCTCTGTCTGCCCACAGAACCTCCAAAGAGCGTCTCCATTAGTTTTCAGGAACCACTCGGGGCACCTGGTCGAGAACTCCTCGTGGGCCCTGGTGGAGGACTCCTTGGGCCCCTTGTGTTGGAGCCCCTGGAGGAGGGCCTGCTGTACTGTCTGCGGTGTGAGGTGGAGGCTGTGGCTCCTGCTCAGAACATGACTGTGGCCTTTTACAGGGGCCTCACTGAGCTGAGTGTCATGAGAAGCAGCATAACACACAAGAGTCCAGTGAACGTGAGCCTGTGTCTGAACTACAGTGTGAGCAGACAAGACCATGGGGCCACCTTCTGGTGTGAGGCCAGACTGGATCTGGGACCTGAGGGCCCACAGCCCCCTCCGGTGGTCAGGTCACACAACATCACTGCTATCGTGCACTGTGAGTACATAGAGCAGAGCTAGTAGCAGTATGAAGACAGTACAGTACATATGATCTCTGGGCTGATCTCATGTGTTTACAGCCACTGAGGAGCAGGTGGAGGCCCCACCCACTCTCTCCAGCACAGAGCGTGCTGGGAGAGACACCGTGTCAGCACAGAGCCAGCAGGGCGAGAGGCAGCACTCAGGGGTGCAGGACCCCAGAGGAGCAGGTCAGGAACTCACTTGTGTTAGTCTCTTTATACTGTTATAACCACATAAGATCTAATTATATCAATGCAATGCAATGATACTGTAATCATGAATATGCTCATTATGAGCTTTGAGCCACAAACTCACACTGAGACACACGAGTATTCTATGTGCTCATTGTACTCAGACACATTTGGATGAAGTGCTGTAGGTCGACCTGCTTTTTACACCGTGTTAGATAAATAAAGAACAGTTGTGTGTAAGTACAATCTCCACGGCTCACACAGGCTCTTATAGGTCCTGATCAGTGCATCAGGTAGAGATCAGTGAAAGCACACACACATCCACAACACACAACTACGTTTACTATTTACATCTGAGGAAAGTGAGACTACTGCTCATTTTACTGTTGAACTATTTAAAAGTAAAGCCAACTTGCTCACGTGCAGGACATGTTAAGTATGCTGCTTTATTCCACAAATATATGAAAACAAAAGCTTTAGTATCCTCTGTACTGTATGCATGTACCTCCTGTGTTCTAGGACACGCCCCTGGTTCCAGTGCTGTCATCCTGTTGGCTCTGCTGATGATGTTTCATATATAAGAGAATACTGCCTTCACAATAAAAGACCGACTGCAGCTTGGATCCTCCACAATAAGAGCCAGGTGTGAAGAACATTGTGACAAACTCTGCTGTGTGGTACATTTTTACCTGTGTTCTTGGTATTCATAACTAAGATACCACTCCTGCTTCTTCAAAAACATTAAAATACTAGTAAATATGATATGTGTAAATAGGTATAGTAGTATTAGTAGTAGTAGTTTTTTGGTGGACTCTACCTTACCCGTTAAAGGGCCTGTATTACACACATTTTTGATCTGGCATCATGTTGTTTCCTCATCACAAACATACCTGGAGCGGAGTTCTTCTCTCAAACACTCGTTTCAACTGTTTCACGTTGTGATGTCATTGAGTGGTGATACTGGAAGTTCTCCACTGTGTTTTTTAACTCAATGCACCTTCGCTAGAATCATCTGAATAATTTGAGGCCAAACTTTGATCCATCTATTGTTTTAGCCTTCTTAGTGTATTGAAGAGTGAGTCAGTTCAATTGGGTCAAAGAATATCTGTTAACTTTAAAACTACCACTTGATGACATCACAAGTGGATCAGAGCATTTTGAGCTTTGGAGATGTAGACAGTCTAATAACACAGTTACTCAAAATGTGAATGAAACAAAACACAACAACTTCAGATTTGTTTGTGGTGAGGTAGCATCATTTTAAAGTGGTTAATGAGTGAGTGTTGCGTAATATAGAACTTTTAAATAACTAAATCAAACCTTTTAGCAGTAATGTAGTGGCATCCGTGCCTCTTTACTCGGGACACTACAAAATTAACGTGTTCAGTTAAACCCATGTTTGAATCTGTTACCTCATTTTGAATCTGTTACCTCATTTTACAGGCATTCCTGTGTTGAATGGATTGATTTGATATTATTTGAGCTTATCAATAGTCTTCATCAGAGGAGTGAACATGGGGGACAAAGGGGTTTGTTGTCCTGGGCCCCAGGGTCATTAGGGGTTCAGAATCGGACCCTCTTCTTATTAATTATTTTAGAGGGGGCTCAAATTTCTGTGGACAGGCCTGATCTTCATGTATTCCTGTATTGTCCAAAGTGCCCCGTTCCCTCACACTCTGGGCTCTTGGCTTCAGCTGCTCTGAGATAAACAGACTGTTGTGTTTGTAAATGTAAATACTTGTTTTGTTCCCTTTTGGATATTTATATTAAAAAAACTTCTGTCTAGAACAATCGATAAGCAACTGTGTCTATATGTTGGTTTGATCAAATATTTGATGTGTAATTTAAAAGAGGGGGCACTCAGGCCACAGACAGCTCATGCCTCATGTGAAACTTAGAATCTCCAGAATTTACTCACTGAGCTGCAGAGGCTGCACTAGCTCTGATTCATGATTGGCTGCAGGTGCTGGGGTTTAAGCAGTGACCATTCAGATCAGAGAGTTCTTTTAGGTTTGAAACAACTGGATTTGGTCTTCGTTGCAGCAATGATATAATAACTTGGCCCAACAGGGACCATGCTTATGTGCAAGTGATTCTGTTCACAGTAATACTTCGGTAAATGAGAATACATCTTATTTGTTCCATGAGGATCCCCATTAGATGCCTCTTAATAGCCACTAGTTTTCCTGAGGTCCTCTTGAATTGATGTTTGTCTCAGGATCTGCAGACATAGTTCGGTCCTATTGATGAAATATTAAATATTACATACCAAGCACCAAGTCATGTTCAGTGCACTTAAAGTGGGACTAAACATTTAAGTGGGGCACTGGGGAGGCTGGAGGGGTGGGCTTGGAGGACTAAAGGGGAGTGTGCGGGTGCAGGATGGGCAGGGTCTGAGGGTATAAGGAACAGTGCGATTGGTCTAACAGGTTATCGGAAGCTCCTGGCTATAATCAGGGCAGTCTTGTGTGATGTCATCAGCTACCAGAAATTGCAGACGCCACTGGAATCGGCAAACGGCACAAAGAATTAAGAGTTTTTGATCAAAGTTGAAACTTCACCTAGTTTACATAGAATTTTTCTAGTAATGGAAAAAGGCTAGATTTAGGATGTAGTTCAACTTTAATCAAAAATTATGCAACTATGGTTTTGAATTCCAGATGACTGCTCTCTGGCAGTCAGGAGGGATGAAATACAACTTCAGTTTTGCAGTCACATGAACCTGTATTTCTTGCACAGCCTCCACTCCTGACACACAGCTACTGATAATGAAAAAACTCAACTAAATATAGACAATAGACTTTCCTTTATTTATTACAAATGTGACAAATATCCAAAATATTCAGCTCATTTATTGACAAGGGCAAACACACAAGGCTAAAAAGAGTCCAGACACACGGGACAGGTCACACATTGAGAGGACGCATAGGTGGGTCACACAGGTCACATGTTCTTGGTGGGGTCCAGGTTGGGAATAAGCACGCTCAGTGGTGTCAGGGGAAAGTTTATGGGGCTGGACTGAGGAGGGGGAGGGGGCAGAGGGGGGCTGCCTGCGACCTCACTGAGGCACCACCTCTGAGCGCACCGTTTGTACCGGGCCACCGCCGCTACCAGGAGCTCCTGCTGCTGGAAGGGGGGCAGGAGGTGGGTGAGGCGCGAGGCTGTGGGGGCGGACTTAGAGGAGGGGGTGAGACTTTTGTCTGAGGAGGCAGGGTCAGTGTCTGTGACCACACCCCTCTGTCCTGGGGTCACTACAGCAGAGTCGCATGATGCAGGAGTGGTTTGACGTAGTTCGTCTTGTCTAGACGTCTTCACCCTAAAACAAAAAGGAAAACCAATGAGATGATATGAGACAACATGGGCCCAAGAGAATGAAATACAACATTTAAAACTATTTAAAATAAAATAAAAAACAAATATCTTGTTCATTTATTTTCCATTTCTTTTATTTTTTTTAATGTATATATTAAAAGCTGCTAAAAAGAATTAAGGAACTGTATGTATCCTGCACCGATACAATTTTAAAAAGTACAATTGAACCTGTTTTGCCAGAGCCTTAACCTGCAGATTGAGACAAGTTTTTATATATGGACAGGCCTCATGTGAACTGAGCAGCAGAGGCGGCACAATCACAGATTAATGACTGGCTGCAGATGCTGGGGTTTAGGTAGTGACCATTCAGATCAGAGTCCTTTTAGGTTTAAACCAACTGGATTTCAGCATTGAAACTGGCAACCCGAATCAGAGGAATCAGAATTGAATAACTGCAAACTACAGGACCTGAGAACATGTCATTTTGTGGTCGCATGACACTTACAGCTTCAGCTCTGGACTCAAGAGTTTCCTGGCCTCCTTCTGCAGGATCCTACAGAGGACACGGGACAGGTCAGCTCACATGGGGGGAGGAGGAGTCAGGGGATAAGGATCAGGGTGTAGGTAAGAGGGCGTCAAGGTGTAGTAGCAGGAGGAGTCGGGGTGTAGCAGGGAGTCAGTATGGGTGTAGCCATTACCTGGAAGGCATCCATCCTTTGGGCCAGAGCGGCTTCACCTCCCCCCCCTCCACTGAGCTCAGATACTGGTCCACCTCCTCCTGAGCCCTGTGCTCCTTTGTGGAACTGCTCTAGTTTCATCTTCAGCAGCCACCGCAGAGCCTCTCTACAGAAGACAGGTCAGGTTAAAGTTGAACCAAAGCCCAAAATCTACTTTTTTACTACTTAACTGTACATGACGTTTTAATAGTACTGTGTACTGTTCCTAGTAATTTTTTGGCAATTTTAGTGCAAACTAGGTACATTTGTCGCTTTGTGATCAAAATCTCTCCTTTAGTCCTCCAGACCCCGCTCCTCCATCCCCTCACTCTCCGCTTTAGTCCTTCAGTCACTGCTCAGTTTAGCGGCTCTATTTGAAATGTGGTAGTGGGAGCAGTTTAGGTGTTAGGCTAAACTAAAACACCATCATTAAATTATATAATTCTTCCACAGCAGAGTCTGACCTGATTTCATCGTTCCATTTGAAGATCTTTTTGGGTCCGTGGGCCTTCCTCCCTCCCATCTCCTCAGTCTCCTCCTCCTCTGTGGCCCTGTAGGACAGCACAACAAAAACACAATTTGTAATACTGTTGATTTTGTTTGTGCTTTTAACCCTTTCATAATCATAGTTCTTTTGTGGTTGTTACTGTCATCTTTTTACATAATTTTTTTCTCATTTCCCTTTTGTTTTGTCTCTTCTAACAAGATGCTGTTCGTTGACTATAATAAGACAGTGGTATTTGGACACTGACAAATGAAGCCTTGCATTGACTGGGTTGGATTTTTGTTGGGTTTCAGATGACATCACAACGCCCTGCAGGCCACAGTGAGTTCTTGGGTCTAGTCACAAATACAAATGATCAGGTTAAACATCTGTTAATTTACCTTTTAGATATTTCATGGCAAAGTACAATGTAATTAATAAGGAAAACTGGCTCTTGCCCATGATTTGGGAGCATCATCACTTTCTAGAATCTGAACAATTGTTTTTTTCATGCATACTTTTAGCCATCTAAGGTCGTATTCACACTGCCACCAGTTGGGTCGACATGAAAGAGCATTCACTCTGAGAGTGGTGCGCTTGGGCGAGTGTGAACCCAAACAGTCGCACTCTGGTGCGCAGTAAATGGCGAGTCTGAGAGCAATTGAAACAGGAAGTGTCAGAGCGGCTCCACTCGCACTCTGGACCTCAGGCTGGCCAGCCTGAGGTCTTTTTTTTGTCAAAAATTGGACAAAAAAAGCACTTGGATCACGTATATTCCTATATTCCTAAATAGGCATCACAGAGCTGCTGTTTGTCTGACGAGCCAATTTGGATCAGCTTAATATTAGTCTCCAGAAAGAGAGTAGTCTTCTCCTGGCTCTCTGCGCAGGTAAGGCTGGGTCGGCCTGTGTGTCATTCCAAAAGCATTTTCTCCTTTACCATGGCGCCTCCTCTGTGTACTGTCCTCACGGTTTATTTAACCACAGGTGATAGAAAAAAAACACCGTCTCCAAAGGAAGCAAGCCTGTGTGCGCACGAAGCATGTTGTCATAGAAATCAGTTCTTTGATCAGCTGATGGACTCTCGCGAGGCTCACAGTGTTTGAGGTGAATGATGAAGACTGACCAAGTAAACAGAACCAAATATGGTGCGCACTAGGGTTGGACCACAGAGCGCAGTACCGTGTGAAAACAACCCAAGTACACATTTTCAGTACCGTATTTTCCGGACAACAGCGCGCACCTGATTAAAAGCTGCATGCTTTAATTTTAGAAAGAAAATAAATTTTGTACTTGTACAAGCCGGACCGGATTTTAAGCCGCAGGTATCCCACGTAGTAATATGAAAAATTTGCTCAAAAAAGCTCATTTGACCACTAGTGCAGTTTTGCATGTTTTGTTGTTTTTTTTTTACAGTGTATGCAGGCACGTGTTCTGCGTCCTGATTGGCTAAAGGAGGTGCCGTGTCTCCTGTACAGGACAGAATACGTTCAGCCAAATTTACCAAAATATTCGATGCTGCAGCGTGACTCTGAAACAATCGCGTTGGACACCTAGAGTGTCCGTTGCGGTCTGCGAGTGCCTTTGGATATTTTGTTTTCCCTGCGTCTTTGTGAACGCTGCAGACCAGGTTAAGAGAGTGACTTTAGTGTATTTATTACATAAAACCCATCAACGGAGGTGATGACGAAGAGGCGGGGACAGAGGAACTGAGAAATACACCTGCAGCCGCAAAACATGTTGATGAGGGTTAGTACAAATGACTGATTTACAATAGTTGTGAGAGTGCGCTAGATTGATCATACAGTTTCATTGGACCTCTGTGAATTACTCATCAGTTTTTATTGGTCTACTGTTGCTGGGCAAAATGTTTTTGGCACCACGAAAAAAAAAAAAAAAAAATAAGGCGTACTGCACCATAAGCCGCAGCGGTTTTAAAGTGCAGAAAAAAATGTAGCGGCTTATAGTCTGGAAAATATGGTACTCTTTTCAATACTACGATGTTGAATAGAATAGAACAATACAGGCCCTTTTGGCCATCAGCCTTATCCCCTCAAACCACCCTCACACGTCCCCTGCATGACCCCCGCATGACCCACACATGACCCTCACATGACCCTCACATGACCCTCACATGACCCTCACATGACCCTCACATGACCCTCACATGACCCTTACATGACCCTTACATGACCCTTACATGACTCTGTGTTGGGGAGCTCCACACATCTCCTTCCAGCTCAGGATCTGCTCGGGCATGGTCTTCTCGATGGCCTTCTTCAGACTTTTCATCAGCTGCTCCACATCCTGTGCACATAGAGAACAAGTGTAAGCTTGTAAACACTATAGATTGAACAGCACAAGCGTATGACATGTACATTGCTTGAGTGCTTGAGCCGGTTGACCCTCCGCAGTAGTGTGCTTTTGTTGCAGGGCAGGAAGGAGCAGAGGTGGGAGTAGACCCTGGAGCGTAAAGAACCTCCGTGAGGTACTCCATGCTGTCGGCACTGCCCGTCAATCCTGACAGAGGCACATGACAAGAGACAGATCATTATTATTGCAAACACGTAAGAGAAACACAGCACTACCCTGTCTGCATCACCCGTGCCACAGCACATGTGACCGGACCCCTGAGTAGGCTTAACATGCAAATCATTCGCGCCAGACGCCTGATCCGTGCAGGCTACTCTGGGGGCCCACTTCAATGTGCACGTAATTTTACAGAAATGGAGACTTACAGGAGAAGCAGCTCATTGATCTCTGGGGTGTAGAACTTTACTTTGGACTCTCCCTCTGAAGTCTTGGAGGCCTGTGCACATGTAAGTCCACACATCAGTGTACTGTTACATACTAAACACATGTCTGCACCATGTGTTGATCTCACCATCTGGAGTTTGTGGATGCTGTCCTCCAGAGCAGGAGGGAAGCCCTCAGGACAGGCCTGGGACACCGTCTCCTCAGGTCTGGTGTGTGTCCCCATCTCCTCATCTGTCCCCTGGGTCTGCAGGGCCCCATCAGCTTTGGGTGGGGGGGCAAATGTCAGGGGAAGAGAGTTGGTGGAGGAGCTGTCTTCACTGAGCAACACACAGTCCTGATCAGAGTCCAGATCCAGTTCCTTTGGGGGCTCAATGAGTCTAAGGAGTGGGTCTGTGAAGGACATGCATCCTCCTCCTCCTCCTCCTGCATCTGCGGGCCCCAGGGCCAGTGTGCTGAAGCCCAGAGGGAGGCCCCTGGCTGAGGCTCCTGCCTGCTCTTCTCTCTGCCTCTCCCTCTCACACCTCCTCAGAGCACTGGTCATACTCAGGGCTGTAGGCTTCTTCTTTTTCTTCTTCAGACTGTCATACACAGTGTCAGACATCACACTGCACAGACATATATACTACAGTCAGACTGCACACAGACAGGTGTCTCTCTCTTCCTCACTCACACACACACTCTACAGTGGTACATATTGTGACTTGCCCCGTTTTGGCGCCGCCCTCCGAGTCGTCGTCACAGCGTTTCTTCATTGGTTTGTCCAGTCCACCTTTGAGTTTACGCTTATATAACAGACAGCAGCAGTGATATGGAGAGGAGCATACACTAAAACATGAGCCGTTGTAGCACATACTCAAATGAAAAGAAATTAACCTTTATTCGATACATTTGTCCTAACACGTCAGAACTAAGATATTGTATAAATGTTTATTCAGACATGTCCTTAGTAAAATAAGGTCTAACATCTAGATCTACTCTTGAGTAGTAGTTTCCCTACATTGTTTAACAGCTTTTTCAAAACAATAAAAAGTAACATGGTGATCTAAAGAGATCTAAAGAAATCTCAAATCTCACCTTAGATGCCTCCTTTCTCTTCTTTGCTGAGGGCCCCTCTGCAGGCTCCATTTGGAGCCCATCTGGCTCGGTGTCTGAGGTTTGTCTGAACTGCAGGAGCCCTGAGTTCACATAGAAGCCCCCCAGGTTGGTGGTGAGGGACGCAGGCACAAACTCGTCATACTGTACACAGACAGAATCATTAGACCACATCCAAATGTCATTTACTGAGAAATATGACAAATGTTAGAGCCCTGTTCAAAAGCAAGAATGCATTTCAGACCATTTTTTTAGCAGTCAAGGACCTCTACACACTAAGACTTCATGGAGACGCGATGATTTTTACTATAGGCCCATCGTGAAAAACATTTCTGTGGGACCGTACTCACAGCCTCAGAGTTATCGATGAATGAATCCTCATCGTCATAACCATATCCGATATCGATCAGGTCCTGTACACGATCCTGAGGTCTGAGCATCCCTCCCTGTCACACAAACACACGTATCAAACGACCACACACCCGTCACACACTTGACACACACCTCACACACATCAGATGGGACACACACACGTCATACACAACACATGTGTCACACACACAACACACAGAGCACACATGTGACACACATATGAAGTGTGCGTCATATGTGACACATGTCACACACCTCACAGAGATCACATATACATACATACACACGTGTCACGTATACACACACGTCCTTAGGCACTTGTCTCACATATTTCTCCTCCAGTTTCTTGGTGATCTGGGCCAGTTCCTCCTGCTCCCTCTGCTCCTGCTGCTCCATCCTGCTCAGAGGAACCTTCACACTCTTCTGCAACACAAACACATACAAACATACACAGACACACACAAGTAAAGCAGTTAGTGATTCATGTTGTGCTGTATGTGTGTAAAACATTTTTTGTGTATAGACATAAAATTTGTAAAATTGTTGAAATGTCCACCCTGTTGTGCTTAAAATCAGCTTTAATTCAGCACACGGGGTGTAAAGCCAACAGTATTGTTTAGTAATGTAGTAGTATTAAAAAGTCCCAATACTGTACTATTTATTGCAGTGGCAGGGTGGGCATTTTAAGCTCCACCTGGCCTGCTGGGGGGCCTGCTGGGGGGCCTGCTGGGGGGCCTGCTGGGGGGCCTGCTGGGGGGGCCTGCTGGGGGCTAAAGTTGGATTCATTTGAAGAAGTTCTGGAGGTCACTCATGACAAGGTGGACAAAACCGGATGTGGAAAAGAACATTTCATATTTCGATATCTGTGTAAACCTTCAGGCGTGCAGGTCTGATCCATAGCAAAAGACAAAGTTCAAATCTGTCAACTGGACAAATTGTTGTAGGAGTGAAGATGTTTCTCTGCTCAATCACATCGCTTCTTCAGTTCTGGTCAGATTATTGGTGACCACTGCCTAATATCTATCTGCAGGGAGGGGCTAACTACACTGAAACCGTCTCTGGTTTCAGCTGGAGCTACCCTATCAGACCTTAACGACCCTGCTTCAGCTGGAGCTAAGGTCTGAATAGGAGAGCTCCAGCTGAAAATAGACACAACAGATGTTTACAGTTTTATGTCCAGTTGACAGATTTTAACTTCGGTGAAAATTTATATTGGGAACATGTTTGTCTTATCGAATATAACTTAAGAACTGAAGGTTTTTGATATTGGGTCATTTAGTCACGCTTTCTTCGACTGAAGCCAGCTAAATGACACGGAGAACGTGCTAAAAATGTTTGTCTTTTTATTTACTACGAATATGTTTTAAAATGATAAAAACACATATGGAGAAATTTTTAAAAATCTCAACTTATTTTCATGGTGATTGGGTCAAACGTGCTGAGACAGAGGCACGGTGTAAACACAAGAGACCCACAGCCTCTTACAGACAGCTTGATTATAGCGCACTGGATCTTGTGCCTTTCAGGCCCAGCTCAGGGTGACAGTCCTCGTTAACCCGGGACAGCCCTCGTTTACCCGGGACAGTCCTCGTTTACCCGGGACAGTCCTCGTTTACCCGGGACAGTCCTCGTTTACCCGGGACAGCCAAAACCATAGATAAGTCCCAGTTTTATACAAGAAAATGTCCCTGCCAACAGTAAAGAAGAGAATATACTGTTATTTCTTTATCTAAAATACAGAAAACAGCTTGAAAATGAGGCAAAAAAAATTGCACCGACAGAAGCCCCTCAGATTGTGACACACGCGAGTCCAGAATGGTCGGTCTTTGCTCTTTTCATTGTTTTATTTCTATCATTCATCCCGCCCGGGTGTGTCCCAGGTCAGAATGTTGAAAACCAGGTGACTCCGGACAGGCCCAGGTACAGCCCTCACCCTGAACCCCCACCTCTCTGTCCAGGAGCTGGGAGTAACTGAACTCGGGGAAGGTCCACTCGTCTGGCTCGAACAGCGCGACGAGGAGCCTCACCGTGCCCGTGTCAGGGCCGCACTGCTCCGCCGGAGGCCTGGGAGGAACCCGCTGCACCGGGGCAGTCGCGGCTGGGACCGAGAAGGACTGCCCCGCGGAGGAGCTCAGGGTCGTCAGTTGGACTCTCCGCGGATCGGACATTTCTGGAGCAGGAGGACGAGCGGCCACAGGACAGGTGAGACCGGGCGGAGTCATCGGAGGCCGAAGCACGACCGGTCAATCAAGGCGAGACCGAGTCCGGTGCGCGGTTTATCACCGCGGATTTATACTTCCATGTTTATCACAGTGGATCTATATTTCCTTGTTTACACCAGGAGTCAGTCTCGGATGACTGCGCAGAACCACAGTTAGCATAGCTAGCTAACAGCTAACGGTAACCACAGTTAGCATTAGCTAACAACTAACGGCAACCACAGTTAGCATTAGCTAACAGCTAACGGTAAACAGCACTAACTCACAATGGCCACGGGTCTGTCCCAAAACTTGACCATTTAGGCTACATTTAAGGTTATTATTAACCCATAGCTGCTCAAACTAGTCCATCCAAAATTTTGTTTTGTTATTTTGTATGTTTTTCCCCCTGAAACAGCGGCTACGTTCAGTTGTTACTGTTAAATATGGTCACGGATATGATCAAAACTGCACGTGACCATCTAGGGCCGGCCCAGCAGAGGGCCCCCAAGAGCCCATACATTTATATTGAAAATGATGTAATATATCAAGTTTTATTGGACACACGGCTTGTGTGTTTACAGCAGCCTAAATATCCCTCTAAAACAATTACATTTGGTTTATATCTATAATAGCAAAATATCGTTTGCTGCCTACATTTTTTTTTTTTTTGAGCCGGGCATAGGTGAGGGCAACTGTAAGCCCACTGTTGCCAACTGGCCAAAATCCACCAGAAAAATCTTGACACCCCTTATATATTTGTCTACTGTTCTTGTGACTATGGTAGTTGTGACATTCTGGATGTTTTCAGTCTGATGTTGGTCATATAAATACAAATACAACTGGTCAAGGTGATTAGAGCAGGGTCATAATGTGTCTAATGTGAATCACCAATAGCTGAGCTAGGAGGCATCAGCTAGGGGGCCCCAGAGATAAATTCATTTTAGGGCCCCCTGAAAGCTGGAAGCCCTGTGACCATCATGCTGTATAGACTGATAATGTGGCAAAGGTTGTTGCCTACGACAGCTCCTTGTCGCTGCTCCTGGGGCCTTAATAATGAAAGGTTGAAAGAAAAGAAAGAAAGAAAAAAAGAATGGAAGGAAGGAAGTGTAGTGTTACGTGTGACTGAGGGCCCTGGCTAAGCCCATATAGGTCTATCTCTGGACAGCCGCGTGTGAAGTCACGTATAATCCACAAGTCCTGAGAGTGTAGTGACATCCCAGTGTGTACCACGAGAGGGCGCTGCAGGCCTGAGCTCACGCTGCAGAGAGCAGAGAGGCTGCAGAACCGAGCTATGCCTGTGGAGGGCGACACTGGACTACACACGGGCTTTTTATTTAGCCTCATAATTTGGTTGTTTATTGAGTTTATAATAATTATCATCTTTTTCCCTCTTGGTTTTAAAGCCACAGTGTGTAACATTTATGACCAAGAATAGACTCAAATAAAAGCAAGTTTTGTTAGACCGACAAACTGAAAGAGAATTGTCCTCCATGTGTGTTGGCTTGCATCTCCACAAACCTGACTCTTATTTGGCCTGCTCTTGCTTGTTTCTGTGGAAATGTTGTTCCTTTGCCTATAATGTTCCACAATATGGCATAAAACTGATCTATCTCCATGGAGAATGTAACATAGTAAGAGTAGTAAAGTACTCGACTTAAATACACATTTTAGGCATATGAACATTTTAAAGTGGATACATTTTACTTTTACTATTTGAGAGCAGGTATCTGTATTTGCTACTGCACTACATTCTTGAACAGGACTGAAAAATATATATATATTTTTTATTATTAAGTTGATTTTTTCATGTGGTACTTTTATTTATTTATTTATTTTTTGCTCCACTTTTACTTAAGAAACAAAACTGAGTACTTCCTCCACTGGTTTCTGTTTCAATGGAATCATGCAATTAATGTTTCACCTCCAGAAGATTATGTACTGTCCCTTTAATTTTTCCACTGTACAGATTTGTGTGTTGTTGTTTTTTTATAGTATTTATTTATTTATTATTTTTAATCTATTTTTACAGTTATTATCAAACAAAAATTTTAAAAAGAAGTTTGGGTTTTGTTCAAAAGAAATACAGAACTCTCCTTTGAAACAGTTTTTTTTCCCATGTCATCCCTGTGTGTCAGATGCCCTCCCATCATCCTATATCCCTGTGTGTCAGATGCCCTCCCTTTGTGTCAGATGTCAGATGCCCTTCCATCCATCTACATCCCCTCCCATCCTCCCAAACCCATGTACGTCAAGTGCCCTCCCATCCTCCTGTATCCCAGTGTGTCAGATGCCCTTCCATGTTTTTTTCTCTTATTTATATAAGTGAACAACAGAAGTTTGTCCTCTTCCCGTGCAGTACCTTCACTTCACAATAACTGACTCCAGATTGACCTCTGTGAGTTTGACACAACTGAAACCATAGCGACAGCAGCTCCAGATACCTGAGCAGGTCTGTGGAGGGCTGCACACATAATGAGCGTGCTTTAGCGTGTTAATTACATCGTCACATATGGGTGTTTAGCAGAGCTGGAATGACACAGGTTTGGATTGGCTCTTAACAATCAGTAATGGCTCCTTCATTAGCTCTAATTGTCTCATTAAGAGCTCTGTTTTACCTGCTGCTAATGACACAGGCTGAGACGTGATGTTTTCCTCCAGAGAGCGCTCCTGTACGCCCATGTGCAATGAGTTCAGTGTGAGGAGGAACAGCTAGTACTACTCCAGAGGACGCTCCTGTATATCACTGTCCCATGTGTTCAATGTGAGGAGGAACAGCTAGTACTACTCCAGAGAACGCTCCTGTATAAACACATATATTACAAGTTTTTCCATTATGTAACATTTTCCAAATCAAAATAAGTCATTTTATGTGAAAAAACAGACAAAATGCATCATTGTTGGGACATTTTAAACTGAAACATCAAAAGAGACAGGTTTAAATTTCTTGATCTTATTTAGAGTAACTAATTCTCACTTTGCCAAAAAATGCCAGTGGCTCCTAATTTTTTAGAGTTAAAACTGCAAAAAATCAGACTCCTTTTGCACGTTTCATCAAACTGTAGGAGATTGTAAAGTTTTTTTGTATGCAGGCTCTGCTTTAAGGCCTGATGATTATGTCCTTATGGAGGAAAATGCATTTGGACACAAACAGAACTTTATGGCTGGATGTTGATTAAATTAAATATTAAAACATCTTTCATTGCAGAGTGAATAATTTTGTTTTTTTTCCAGATCAAAGTTTGTATGTCAAGAGACAAACTGACCAAAAAATAAAACACTGAAAAAAAAATTTTGCCTGTAGTGTCTCTGCTTAAACCTGCTGCATCTGATTTTTCCCATGTATCTGAGCAAAATGTGTCTGGCCCAGTTCAGACTTATGTGTTTATTGTGTGATAATCAGGGAAGTGCGTGTTAACATGGTACTTGGTGTGAGCTTTACTGTGACGCAAAACTCTGCTCCGGTCTCTGAGAGTTGTGAAAAGTGCTTATAAACGTCATCATGGTGAGTAATCAGGATGCTCTGAATGCATAAGGTAAATGAGACACAATAAAAAAAACTTTTTTTTTTTTTCACGATTTTAATTTACGTTTCTATTGTCAAATCACCCCAGTTGTGCTTGTGTCTGCTCTATAGTTATAATCTATGACAGCCATCGATCATTATGGTATAATTTGCATATTTTAAATCACAATACTCAACAACGACTTAATAAATGAAACGAGTCCACCGACTTCAGCGTTAGAAAACTGCAGTGTTTTTTTGTGTTGGTTTTTTTTCAACCAAAATGATCAACCGCTAAGAAAATAAAATCTGCAAAATGGCATCTTGAAAATAAGTTGAGTGATTAAAGTTTACTCAAACACGACTCACTGTAAATACAACTTCAGAGCGTCAATGAGAAGAAACAACTATACCACGGCTAAAGCTCTGAAAGTCCGGTTTGCAGAATTGCTCTGATTTAAAAATGGCTCTGCAGCTTTTTTGGCCTCGCTCATTTGACGGAGTCACAATTTTCCTAATAAACTCAAGTAAATGTACAATATTCTGAAGAAAGCAGAGTCTTAATCTAGACACCTTCAACAGTTCTCAAAATGTGACTGAAATACTGTTTATATGCAGTATATTTTAAATGAGTACTTCAGTAATAGTATTTTTGACTACTGTGCTTATATTTTCACTGAAGTAACAAAAGTGAGGGTTAGGGTCCCTTACATCACATGTGCTCTGAACAGGAGTCACACACATCCAGCCTCTGTTCTCACGTCATAATGTGTGTGTGTGTGCGTGTGTCAGGGGCCTTTGAGCGAGTAGGGGCCCCCCTTAGTGGCCCACCCCACACACACCTCTTAGGAGCCCCCCCCCTCTGGACTCCCCCGACCCCCTGCCCCCCATCCCGTCCGTGCCAGACACACGTCGCATTATTATCAACTTAATTAAAGCGAGCATCTGACAGCCTGCCCTGCCCAGAGAGGGAGAGAAGAGTAGAAAAGAGAAGAGAAGAGAAGGAGAGGAGGAGGACAGAGAGAAGAGAGGAGGGGAGGGGAGGAGGACAGAGAGAAGAGAAGAGCGGGGCGAGGGGGAAGAGGAGGGGAGAAGAGGGAGAAGAGAAGAGAGGGGGAGGAGAGGGAGAGGACAAAGAGAAGAGAAGAGCGGGGAGACGGGGAACAGGAGGGGAAGAAAGGAGGAGGACTGAGAGAAGTTAAGAAAGGAGGGGAGGAATGGGAGGAGGAGGCAGGGAGGAGAAGAGGGAAGGAGAGGAGGAAGAAGAGGGGAAGGGAGGAGAAGGAGGAGAGGAGGGGAGGAGAGGAGAAGGATAGAGAGAATAGAAGAGGGGGAAGCGGATGGAAGGTGGGGGAGGATGAGTAGGGGGAGAGAGAGGGAGGGAGAAGAAAATGGAAGGAGAGAAACAGACAGAAAGTAGGGAGGAGAGAAAGATTGTTTAAATGCAAGGGCTGGTTTCTCCTGTTAGAGAGAGAGTGAGAGAGAGAGAGAAAGACAGAGAGAGGGGCGAGAGAGTTAGAGAACATGAGAAAGAGGGAAAAGAGACAAGGGAGAGAGAGACAGTGAGACGAGGGGTTAGGTGAGGGAGAGAAAGTGGAAAGGGGAGAAGATCGGGGAGTACAGAGACAGAGGGAGAGAGAGACAGCACAAAAGAGGAAAGAGAGGAAAAAGGAGATGGAGAGAAAGGGAGTTCGCATAATGGAAGAGAAAGAAGGAAAAAGAGGGATGAGGGAAAGATGGAAAAGTAAAAGAAGGGGATGAAGAGAGAGGGAGGGAGAGAGAAAGGGGGAGAGAGGGAATGTTAGACAGGAGAGGGCGAGTGACATCTGGAGAGAGAGAGGAAAGGCAGACTAGAGGCAGATTTAGGGAGTACCTCACTGGAGCCACAAGAGGGCGCCTCAGGGTATTACAAGAGAGGGTGAGAGAGGTGAGTAGGGAGGGGGAGGTGAGACGGGGAGGGGCTATGGGGTATGTCTGTGTATGTGGGTATGTGTGTGTGTGTGTGTGTGTGTGTGTGTGTGTGTGTATGTGTGTGTGGGTGTGTGTGCGTGTGTGTGTGTATGTCTGTGTATGTGTGTGTGCGTGTGGGAATGTGCATGTGTGTATGTATGTGTATGTATATGTGTGTGTGTGTGTGTGTGTGTGTGTGTGTGCATGTGCATGTGCATGTGTGTATGTATGTGTATGCGTGTGTGTGCGTGTGCATGTGTGTAGTGGGTGGGGTGTAGTGGGGGCATTGATTATCCTCCAGTATTCAGACTCACGTCCTTCACACACGCTCACTAAATGAAGCTGCCATGGCCCCGGGGCCCGTTTGGCCCCAAAGACACATCCACTATTTATGTGGACAAGCACATGCGCATGTATGCATACACACACATATGTATGCACACACAGACACACATGTCCCCGATGTCTCCTCAGAGCAGGTTCTCCTTTAGCAGCAGATCTCAGATGTTCCGATGCTCCTCAGGCCTCTGTTCTTTTTAGCCTTTCCTCTGAAATCCATGCAGTTTCTTCTCTTCTTTCTTGGTGATCTTCCATGTTTGGCGTGCATAATGCAGCTCTGCTCCATCAACAGTAATGTGCCCGGCTCGTGGTTCTCCTCTCCAGCTCTCTGAGGACCACACTTTTTGGACACGTGTGTAATGGGGCTGTTATATCTGTGTTATAAGTCCTCTTCCATCTCATCCATCACTGCTCTGAGATACAGGACCTGCTCTGTCCACTCCTCCTCTCATGAACATGTCTGTTCTCTGTTCTTGCCTGACCAGCCAAGACCATACACATGTTTACAATACTTTACAAGATGGCAGGATGGCCAAGGTACTTGAACTCAGTATGAATGAGTGTTAGTGGTGGGAGGGGCTCATGGTGCAGATTAGCAGCTTCACTTTTGCCAGTCTGCCCCAGGGCAGCTGTGGCTACAACAGGAGCTTACCTGCACCGAGTGTGGAGTGAATGAATAATGCAGAGTAAAGCGTCTCTGAGTGTCCAAACACATTATGAGTTACCTGTTATGTTTCATCATGTGCACAGAGTAAGTGAAACCTCCAGATCTGTGCCACACGGGGCAGAGAGCAGGACAGAGACACACGGTCCTCTGGAGGTCCACATCGCTCCACGCAGGGGCCCCTCTCACGGGCCCCTCTCACGGGCCCTGTCCCGTACCCCGCAGCAGCGCTCCTGTCCGGACACACTCATTTCCTCCGCTCCGACTCCATTAACCTCGATGACGTCACACACACATTAACGCCTCTTATTGGTCCCGCGCGTGGAGGAGCGCGAGGAGGGGTCCTCGTGCGCTGTTGGAGAGAACTCACTCAGCTCCCGGGACCGAGACGCGCGCATCGGAGCACCACGACCGGAGCACCTGCACCGGAGCAGAGCGCACAGCTCCCCGCGGAGCTTCTGTCGGACTGTACACGCGACCCTGTACCGGACTGTGGCTCACAGGACCCCGTACTCACGCGGTCTCTCCCGGGACTCTGCATGTCCAGACACCGCGCGCGCACTGCCGCAACCCGGGCACTATGGACAGCCGGGTTCTCGAGCACCCTCACGCCCCGTTTGGAGGCTCCTTCGGCGGGCTGGTGGGCTTCCCTTACCCGCTGGGCCCGCGCCCTCTCCCGCACCAGCAGCAGTCGCCGGTGTACGAGCTGAGCGGGCCGCCGCTGCAGTCCCCGGCCGCGCTGCCCTTCTCCATAGACGGATTACTGAGCGGCTCGTGCTCCGCCGCGGTGCTGGGCTCCGGGACGCTGCTGTCCGACTCTCAGCGCTTCTCGTTTTCAGGTAGGTTCCGCTTTACGCACGGACACTACGGGCACGGCCACTACGGGACACACGCGCGCACGGCTCCAGCAGCCTCTCCGCGGCTTCTCTCTGGATGTGTCACTTTACTTTGACATTTTAAGTGTAATTTGTTTTTTTGGGGTGAAAACGTGGCGCTTGTCCCGCAGCTAAAAATGATCACATAAACTTGGAGCACGGGTCCGGTAAATAAAAGCCGTGCTTTGTTTTGTCCTCACGGGGGAACTGGCGACTCTCCTGAGATCATAATTATGAGTCAAAGTTATGAAAAACTGTGATTTACATTTGTCATAAAATCTCATTAAATAATAACCCAAAAGGCCACGAGCGCGTTTATCTGAGGTTTTAAAGTCTGAAGTTTCCAGAAGAACGAGCCCCTCACACTGCTTCAAACATGCTCTAAACACTCTGCATTATTTACTCTCTCATATTGTCCAGAATGACTTGGTTTAATCCCCCAAAAGGAGCCTGGAACAATAAAACACAGGCCTCATACAACACAAGAACTCATGTTATTAAAATGTCATCTTTGGTTCAGACTTTTTATGTCAGGTTAAAAAAGTCCTAATAATTATTTTAAAATTAATAATGCATATATATTTTTATTATTATTAACATTATTATTATTATTATTATTATTATTATTATTATTATTATTATTATTATTATTATTATTATTATTATGATTAGTCCTAAAGGTCCGCTGATGGTGTAACAGTGATATCTGAGACTCTCTTGTGGTTTTAGGCCTGACGTTCATAAATCTCTAATATGAATAATAAATGGAGCCGCTGTAGGAGGGTCCCTTGGGTGCTCTCCGGACAGAAAATATTACTCCCATATTTTTACTTGCCAAGAAAATATTTAGACAAATCTTAACACAGCCGCTTGTCTCAAAAATGATCATTCAATATGCATAAAGATATGAAAATAAAAATGGAAATACGGTTCTCAGCTGCAGTTTGAATAAAAACGAGTTCATACCAAAAATGGTTGAATATTGATCCTATCTTCTAAAAGATTTTTATAATATTTGGACGTCTGAGCCAAAAGAATACATCGCAACTTATTATGAATTCAAAAATTTTCATAGAATTTATATTTTTATTTTTGTATTACATAAGTTATGAAATTCAATTTTTTTTCAGTTTTTTCAATTATTTTTTCACATTTATTTGAGGGACAGCACATTTAAACATTGTCACCAAATACTAAACGGATTTGTGGAAATTTAATAATTGTAACTAAGACACATATATATATATTTTTTTAACTATTGGCAAATAATTGGCAAAATTATTAGTAAAAATAGATTCAAATAATTTCAAAAATATTACTGAATTTAAAGATAAAAATTTTCATTATGATAATTTATATATATATAGAACACATCCTCCTATTCATGCAATTCAGCTTTTGACATGCTGAGGACTTTTTAACTATTCGAAAGACGAAATATTTTGTTTTAAATCATTAATTGCTATGGCAATGGTCTGAATTTTCCATAATTTTGAAACCCATGGATAACTATGGAGACATGTGATTAGACTATTACACAATGACAATGTATTGCTATAAAGGCCTTATGCATAGACTCGGACTGTCCCACACCGGCTGTAATCCAAGTCCACGGTCTAGATCCTGAGATCGGGAGTCCAGACCTGGTTTAGTCCCGGTCCTCGGAGCAGGAGACAGAGGACACACACAGTGGGACTAATGCCGTGTGTGTCTATGTGTCTTATACTTGTTCTGATTAGCTCAATATCATTCTAACGCTATTCAGGAAAGTTCATTTCTATCCTGTAATGTGACTGTTTTAGTATTGATACTTGCTCAAATTAATCTCTAGTTTTGATACTAGTTTTCGATATATATTTGACAACCCTACCTCAAACTGCAGAGGTTTTTTTTTTTGTTTTGCTTTGTTTTTTATTAATGGTAACACACAGATGCATTGGAATTACAATAAGGACCAAAATACAACAACACATTAAAAACGTCCTGTGGCATTCATTTAAAAGTGGGACAGTATTAATGAGAGGGACGAGGGGACAGTCACTCTGCTTTATACTGGACTGATTTGAACAGCTGTCTTTCAGTGTGAGAGCATGGGGAAAGAGATGTACCTCCAGCTGGGCCCTGTTCCCCGGCCTGTCTTACTGCGTGTGTGTAGTGTTAGGGAAGCAGTGATTAATGACACTCATCTCTGTGTGAAGACAGAATCCAGTTGTGGACCTGTGTCATGTTTACTAAAGTTTGGATCTTCAGCGGATCAAATACAAAAACAAAAAATACATTTGATTAGTTTATCTCTGCAGTAAGTGTGTAGTTTAGGCGTGCACATGTTGCTAGTGTGCTATGTGTGTTAGCTTGGTGTGTGTTAAAGCAATTTAAAGAGCGTGTGAACAGGTGTTTATGACATTTTGGGGAGTAAATCTGTACTCACATGAAGGAGTCCTGCCTCCCTTATGGTGTCAAAACTCAGGCCCTCATGAGGTAAATGCTTTATTTGAACTCAACGGCAGGGTTAGAGTTCAGATACAGGTTAGGGTTTAGGTTAAGGTGAAGGTTTAGGTTAAGTTTAGGCCTTAGGTTAAGGTTAGTTTAGTAGTGACTAGGGCTAAGGTTAGGATCAGACTCCAGGAAATGAAATGGACGCCAGTGTAATGTCGCCATGAAGCATGTAAACCCCACATGTGTTTATACAGTGTGTGTCAGCGTGTGGTTGTGTGTGTATTTCTGTGTTATGTGCTAATGTTCTGTATTGTGTCTTTAAATACACATTTGACAGTCTCTGCTCGTGTGTGTGTGCAGAGGCGGGCGAGGAGAAGGACAGCCCGGGCTGTAAGCGGCGCCGCACTCGCACTAACTTCACAGGCTGGCAGCTGGAGGAGCTGGAGAAGGCCTTCAGCCAGAGCCACTACCCCGATGTGTTTATGAGAGAGGCTCTGGCTCTGAGGCTAGAGCTAGTGGAGTCAAGAGTACAGGTACTACTACTACTACTACTACTACTACTACTACTACTACTATACTACTACTACTATACAATACTACTACTACTGCTACTGCTGCTGCTGCTGCTGCTGCTGCTGTTGCTGCTACTACTACTACTACTACTACTACTACTACTACTACTACAACTATATACTACTACTGTACTACTGTACTACTACCGCTGTGCCACTACTACTGTACTACTATACTACTACTACAGTACTAATGTGCTACTGTACTACTACTGTACTACTGTACTAGTAGTACTATTACTACTGTACTAGTGCACTACTGTACTAGTGCACCAATGTACTAGTGCACTTATGTACTAATGCACTACAGTAGTGCACTACTGTAGTAGTAGTACTACTGTAGTAGTGCACTAGTATACACTGCCTGATTCTTCCAGTAGAATAATGTTGTTGTGTATGAGCTGTACTGCACCTCTCACAGTTTGTAAGAGCCACAGGCCTGACGTGTGTGTGGGCCCCAGGTGTGGTTCCAGAACCGAAGGGCCAAATGGAGGAAAAAGGAAAACACAAAGAAGGGCCCGGGCGCCCAGCTCATAACTCTCACCCCACCACCTGCAGCGGGGAGCCCATGGGCCCCGAGGAGATCGCCCGCAGAGAGAGGGAGCGTGCCGACAAGAAGCGACGCAAACAGGAACGCAAACTGCTCAAGAGCAACAGGGGCCCCGCAGAACTGCACACTCCAGGAGGCTCCGAGAGCGACAGTGGGGTGTCTCAGTTCACCGACACGGAGCAGCAGGGGCTCTCTTTACATCAAGCTCCCAGACCCCAGGACCAGCGAATGCAGTCAGCTTAGTCCACTACAGAAACCAAGAGGCCCCAGGAACCAGCCTCGCCTCAGAGCACACACACAGCCCGGGCCCCGACCCAAGGCCCCTGCACAAACACAATCCTTTCAGTGTGGAGAGCCTGCTCTCTGACTCTCCGCGCCGCAGGGCCCCGGGGCCCACCACATTGCTGGGCAAGGGACACTTCCTGCTTTACCCCATCACCCATCAGCCTCTGGGCTTTCTGGTGCCTCAGACTGCACTGAGGGCCCTTGGGGGCCCAGACAGACCTAACTCTGACCTCTCCCTTCCAGTGGCCCCTAGCCCACCACTCATGGAGATAGAGCCAGCACAGTGTGGTCCTGCAGGGGAAGGCCCCACAGAGGTGGGCTCCAGGGAGGTGGGCTCCACGGAGGTGGGCTCCACGGAGGAGCACTCCATGGAGGCCCCCCCCCCAATGGACGAACAGAGAGCAGAGACCAATCACGAGGGCCACAATGAGGGTCATAGAAGAGACAGTGACAGGGGCCACTGTCCTGGGGCCCCCAGACCCCTGACTCCAGCCCTTCACTGTGGCCCTGCAGACACCTGCCTGACAGAAAGGAGCCAGGACTGAACTTGGACCCTTTTCTCCACATTCCAAAGTCATGCTCTCAGGACCAGATTGTGGCCCCCAAGGGCCGCTTTCTGGCTGGTTCTGGTTGGAGACAGAACCAAACATATTGCTCTTTCTGGACTCTCCAGGGCCCCTGGGAGCCCTTGGGGGCCCAGTGAGAGGAGCCCTTTAAGCAGGTTGTTTTGGGACCAACAGACTGTTTGTGGACACCAGAGAATCCTCACATATTGTAAATGAGAGATATTTATATGTGCTGATTTTGATAATAAACTTATTGTTACTGATTGTGGCGCTGTGGGGCCCAGGGCCCGTGTTTATTGCCTGGACAAATGTATGGAGTGTCGGCAGCTGAATGAGGTTAGTGTCCCGGGGCCGCGCTCCTGCCGCGGACTGATATGAAAGTCATTATTTTCCCAGCGGCCGCCGCGGCTTCGCGCCTTGGCTGCGCCTCGGCCCGCGGTTATTGGACAGCACATCACTGATATGAGATCACATAAACTTCTACAATAATAGAATTAGCATGAAAGGCGCCTGTCACATTGAAATGGGGAAATAATAGGCGCGGCAGCTGCGGCGCGTGCGTGAGCGCGCATAGTGTTGGCGGCGCGGTGTCAGGCCGCGGCTCTGCGGAGACAGATGCGCTGATATCGCGCATTGTTCCGCGCCTGATACTGATGTCGCTGTTATCGCGCCATTGATCACGTGTTCACATAATGGGACAGGCGCGCGCCCGTCAGCTGCTCTGATGGAGGGGCCCCGGGGACAGGCTCTGGGGCCCTGCGCTATCTCTGAGGAACAGTTTAGACAGGGCACGTGACAGCAGGTGTGCGCGCGCGCCCGTAAAGTTCCTCGATAAAGGCCGCACAAAACAGCGGCGCGAGGGACAGGGCCACGCGCTTTATGTGTGAGTAAACTGAGACAAACAGCGGTGCTGTGGGAAAATGACAGGCATACGCGCGCCATTCTCCTCAGACGCATGTGACCCTGTCTGTCCACTCACTGATCCCCATGGCGCGCGCCCGTTAGACATGGGAGCGCGTGCATCATTAAATGCATTTCCTGTGAGATGAACGTGGCCGTGCACGCAGCGTACGCGCGGGGCCAGTGCAAATGTGTTTTACTCTATTATGCAGCGGACGCCATCATTTTTCTTCCTAATTAGCGCGGCGTCAGCGCTGTCAGCGGCGCCGCTTTCAATTGAGCTCATCATCGCACATTCATTTTCCCATTTGATAAAATCTGCGGCGCGCGCGCGCAGCCATGCCCTGAATATTAAGCAGCAGACGCGGTAATGAGATCCGTGCGTGCGCACTGCGGATCAGCAGCTAATTTAGCACCTCCACTCTGCTCTCCACCCCCGCCCCGTCCCCCACTACAACTCCCCAGAGACGAGCGCCCAGAGACAGCTGAGAGGCAGCGAGAGCCCACAGCAGCACCGGGGAAGGCCCGGAGAAGAGGCGCGTGAGAGGGCAAAGACAGAGGAGGAACCGGGCGAACACGCAAACAGTGAGACCCAGGTTCTGGGTCATGGGGACAGCGCCGGACAGAAGGTCTCTTTGGGTCCTCTGAAAGTTGTTTTGGTCTATCAGAAACTCAGAGCATTAAGTTTAGGCCGTGCTCACACTTTGGACAGGTCCAGAGCTCTGCATCACACACACACACACACACACACACACACACACACACACACACACACACACACACACACACACACACAGGTCCAGAGCTCTGCACACACACACACACACACACACACACACACACACACACACACACACACACACACACACACACACACACACACACGGTCGTATACGACAATATCATGGACACATGTGCAGAGGAGATATGCACGCGCTGCTACAGGAGCGGTCCTGTTGGCTCGCGCTCACCGCGCTAATTTATACACTACCCCAGGCACGTGCACGCGCGTGTCAGCCAGGATGAATGAGCGCGCAAATTGGGTCCTAATGTGTGCGCGTGCGTGCATGTAGGCCTACACAAACACACACCTCCACAATCCGGCGCACCCAAAGAGCTCTCTAAATTACACACACGCACCCACAAAGTCCTACCCTGTCCCACACCTCTCCACTTTCCCACACTGTCCTACCCTGTCCCACACTCTCCACTGTCCCACACTGTCCCACACTGTCTCACCTTGTGTCACACTGTCCCACACTGTCACACTTGTGTCACACACACACTGTCACACCCTGTCCCACACTGTCCCACACTGTCCACACTGTTCCACACTGTACACTGTCCCAACCACTGTCTCACACTGTCCCACACTGTCCCACACTGTCCCACACTGTCTCACACTGTCCCACACTGTCCCACAGGGAAGAGGAGCAGGAGTGTAATCTGCACATAAACCTTTTTATGTATGGGCCTCACTCAGAGCAAACAAGAAACACACAAGATCAGACTTGTCACTGCTGGAACTCTGGTCACAGGTGATGCACTGGTCACAGGTGGAGCTCTGGACACAAGTGAAGCACTGGTCACAGGTGGAGCACTGGTGGAGCTCTGGTCTCAGGTGATGCACTGGTCACAGGTGGAGCTCTGGTCACAGGTGGAGCACTGGACACAAGTGGAGCACTGGTCACTGGTGGAGCACTGGTCACAGGTGGAGCACTGGTGGAGCTCTGGTCACAGGAGATACACTGGTCACACAGGTGGCGCACTGGACACAGATGGAGCACTGGTCACAGATGGAGCTCTGGTCACAGATGGAGCTCTGGTCACAGGTGGAGCACTGGTCACAGGTGGAGGACTGGTCACAGGTGGAGCACTGGTCACTCAGACCTGCTGTAGCACACACAGGTTTGATCTGAACGCCTCAATCAAACCTACTGTCTCTGCCCTGCCCCAATGGACACCTGACTGTCCTCCTCTTCTTTGCCATCCTCTGTGAATTGACAGATATTAAACTATGCTTGGGTCTCACTCAGGGGGCCTCACTAAGGCGCCCTCACTGAGGGACCTTTCCTCAGGGACCCTCACTACGGGACCCCTCAGGAGCTAAGGAGGAGCCTGTATTTATAGATGGGACATGTGCAGACTGTCATTATCACCTATCCACAAGTGTTTCATTAAAAGTTTGTCTGTCATATTGCTCACAGAGGAGTGGCCCCAGGCTCCTCCGGCTCCTGTGGCCCCTGCACACATAGACACAGAGTCCTGTGGGGCCATTTCACACATACAGACAGTTAGAGACATGAGTGCAGCAGACTGGTTCAAAATAAGAGTCAGAGCAGAAGCAGAAGCCTCTAAATACAGAAGCATACTGTACAATACTACAATACTACAAAACCACAATACTACAATACTGTACAAGATGGTACAATACTGCATAGTACTGTGGCAGTGTGTAATCTGCAGATGGGGACTGTCACACATACAGACACATGCACACACGCGAATACACACATAGTTATATATATATTATATTACATCAGACAGTACAGAGTGGCCTATGGACCTCCATCTCTGCACACCCATCGACAGGAGCAGGACAGGAGCAGACAGACAGGAGCAGACTGACAGGAGCAGACAGACAGGAGCAGACAGACGGGAGCAGACGGACAGGAGCAGACAGACAGGAGCAGACGGACAGGAGCAGACGGACAGGAGCAGACGGACAGGAGTAGACAAACAGGAACAGACAGACAGGAGCAGACAGACAGGAGCAGACAGACAGGAGCAGACAAACAGGAGCAGACAGACAGGAGCAGACAGACAGGAGCAGACAAACAGGAGCAGACAGACAGGAACAAACTGACGGAGCAGACAGACGGGAGCAGACAGACGGGAGCAGACAGACGGGAGCAGACAGACAGGAGCAGACAGACAGGAACAGACAGACAGGAGCAGACAGACAGGAACAAACTGACGGGAGCAGACAGACGGGAGCAGACAGACGGGAGCAGACAGACAGGAGCAGACAGACAGGAGCAGACAGACGGGAGCAGACAAACAGGAGCAGACAGACGGGAGCAGACAAACAGGAGCAGACAGACAGGAGCAGACAGACAGGAGCAGACAGACAGGAACAGACTGACAGGAGCAGACTGACAGGAGCAAACTGACAGGAGCAGACAGGAGCAGACAGACAGGAGCAGACAGACAGGAACAGACGGACAGGAGCTCCATGTGTGGGGGGGTCTCCTGGCTCTTTCTCTCTCAGATCCTCTTCCTCACCCTGTTCCCACGTCCATCAGGCCTCTCCCCCCGCTGCCCCCTGTAGGTCCACAGGTTAACGACTCGTGAAGTGTGAAAACTTCCTGAAGCTCAAGCGCATCCAACGCTCTTTCCAGATGTGCCAGGTCCCGCCAGTGTCCGGGTCTGGAGGGGGGAGTCCGGGAAACCAGGAGTCAGAGAGGGACTCCAGAGAGGGAACTTCACAAGGGATGATTATTAAAATATATTTGAATGTTTGCAATGATTAAAATATAGTAATGTCCTCTGTGGCTCCATGGGCTCTTATTCTATGTAAAAGCTGCCTCTGCAAACACATGGGATTGTCAAATAGTTTTATCAGTTCAGATTTTGGTCTTCTCTCAAATGTTTCTGTGAACTGAAAGATTTTGAATACACTATGCTTAATTATATATCATAATATGTTATTTTCCTAAAATTGTTCTGCTTAAAAATGAATGTGTCGTAGAGTTGTGGGAGGTCAAAGGTGGGTATAGTAGTCAAAAAAATGTTCTCAAGAGTACTGTTACTATAAAATAAGATTACACAAGTAGAGTATTGCGAGGCCTAACCCTGTTTCATCCCTAAATTAGAGCTATATTTTAGTGCTTTTACTGTTGAGGCATGTATGTACTTTTTTATTTAAAATTTGACAAACTTGACCCATCTGTGTCCCCACATATTGTCACGTTTTTATCTCATCATAACTTCAAGGCACTCAAAGCACTTTACATCAAGGAACCACCCACTCATAGACATATTCATACACCAGTGTACAGAGACACTAGGGACAAGGTGGGTTAAGTGTCTTGGGGAAGTAAAAATGACTTAATTTTTAACAATAGTATTTTTTAAGTATCCACCATTTTGGGTTTTACACTGAATAGCTCGATCCTACACACTTTGAATAACATTTGAATCTGTGTAAACCCTCAGTCGTCCAGGTCTGATCCATAGCAAGACGAAGTTCAAATCTGTCAACTGGACAAATCGTTGTAGGAGTGAAGACGTTTCGCTGCTCATCCAACATTTAAAGCATTTCCAGGCTTATGGCTCTTATTTGATCTTCGATATTATGTTTTAAGTCGTTTATTGTCTGAGGTAAATTCACAAACACCTTTTCTTTAAAATAGCCTCACAGGAAGAAATCGGGACTAGTCAGGTCTGTGGAGATCACATACTGCCCCCTGTCTTTGAAAACCACTTATTATTCCTTTAATGACATTTACACTTGGGGGATCTCTGGTATTAAAATGTCGACGGTAACACTGCTGGGTTTCTGAATTTGACCCATGTGACTCAAAGTACCACTGTACAATGAGGGTTCGTTCCTTGGTGCTGTATTTGCTCATATTAATGTCAGAAGGGTAGTTCTAAATGCTCTGAAAAAATAAAATAAAAATATTTAGAAACAAAAGAGTTTTTTTTTTCAACTGTCAGTGACTTTTGGGCAAGAGCTGTGCTGTGTGAGAACGCTCCAGTCGAGATGCATTTACCTCAAGTCCACATGGCTCCACACTTGCTGGAAGTGTGGACAGAAGAGCAGGTCGAGTGTGGATCAAAACATTCTGGAAATACTGGGGACACTGCTTTTCAGATGTTCCTTGTGAACGAGCATTTGAAGTGCACCAGAGGGAGCACTGGGACAAGCTCTTCACTTATGAGGTAATGATTGTTAACACATAACATATTCTTTTCCATTTATTAGTTCTATTCTATCACCATGTTACCTTTTACTGTTTTGAAAATTGTATATTCAGTGTTTCACTTTCGTTTTTGACGCTGTCAGTTCCCCCTCCCCTGGCTCCCCACACTAAGTCACTCCCTCTTCAGAGCGCTATCTCAACACAATCAGCATGCATCCTGATAATGAAACTACTGCACATCGCATTAGGTTTGTGAAGTTGTAGTGTACTGTTTTGTGTCATGTTTTTGTATATTTATGGAGAATTGTTGTGTGGGAGCATGGGTGATGTAGCTTGTGGGCTGAGCATGGCACAGAATCTTATAGCTAACTGTAAGGAGGGTTCGGATAGGGCCTGGGAGAGATCGCTAGATTACTTAAACATGCATGGATGACATCTAAAACCTCTTCAGACATGTTTTTGATGAGGGAACAATGTTATAACATGGTAGAAAGCTGCAGAAAGTAAATTTTGTATAATACCCCTCGCACACACAAGCACACACAAGCACACACACACATACACACCTTATACCTAGACTGCCTCCTTTCTCTCTTTACCCCCGGCTCAGCGCTGGGAGACATTTAATCGCCACGGTAACGCTTTCATATCTGGAACAGAAATCAAATAATGCCAGATGATTTAGTCCCCCTAGCAACGGGATCACGGCCCTAGCAACCGCCAGCAGCCCACACTAATCAGGCCCCGATATTTCACTTACTCTGCTCCCCTAGGCCACAGTGCAAATACACACAACACACAGGGCGCACGCAAGGGCCCCCAACCACAGGGGCGCCACAGCTGAGCAGAACTAGTTTGTTTTTAAAAGGTTTTGCACAGGTCCGTCACCTACCTTATGCATTCAGAGCATCCTAATTCTTCACCGTGATGAGTTTATATGTTCACAGCTTTTAGAGACCAGAGCAGAGTTTAAAGCTAACAACAACTAGCATGGTAACACACACTTTCTGACTCCTGAAGAGCTGCTTATACATATATTTTACTGGGACAAGACACATTTTGCTCAAATATATGGGGAACACAGTAAAAGGCCTTTTTTCAAGATAAAATTGAAGATGTTTCTGACTAGACTAACAAAAATGAAGTAGCCTAGATGAGTAAATGAAACTCCAGTACTGTATGTGACAAAAGATATGAACATAAAAATAATGACTTCAAATGATGCAGTACCAGGTTTAAGATCTTTAAAGAAAAAGACATTTAAAAATAGTTACGTTATTAATATTTGATGTGTAGTAAAAACACTTTTGCATACTGGTTCACATTTTCCAGTCTTCTGTTAAATGCCTTTTTTTAATTGTGAGGAGGTAACAAGATTATAACATGGCCTAAAGCTCAGAAGAGTCAGTTTTTTAACAATATAGGACCTTTTTATAGCATCTTTGTAAGCTACATTTTATTATTTCACTTTCACTTTGTAATTAGGTGGTTTGCAAAGCATAGAAAGTTAACTGAAGTAACTCGAGTTCAGGTATCTGCTGCTGTGTGTGAAAAAGTAGTAGTTATGTGATGGGAGTCGCAGGTCCCACTGGAGAGCCCGGTCCTGTCTGTCTCCTGTTATCAGCCTCACATACACAGACAGGTCTGGCCCTGCGGTGGTCATGTGACTGAGGAGATAAGGAGCGCGCTCAGATAAACGCTCACGGAGGAGAATTTACACCTCTAACCTGTGCTCCCATCTCCCAAAACGCACACTGAAATGGCTTTTTGTACTCTGAATAGGGAGCGTTCACAATATTCTAGGATCCTTCTGGATCCAAAGAAAAGATTTAGCTTTCCGAGTATCATCAGATCTAAACCAGGTCTATAACAAGACTAGTCCAGGTCTACAGTAATCTAGGGCTAAACCAGGTCTATAACAAGACTAGTCCAGGTCTAATCTAGGCTAAACCAGGTGTATAACAAGACTAGCCCAGGTCTAATCTAGGGCTAAACCAGGTCTATAACAAGACTACTCCAGGTCTAATCTAGGGCTAAACCAGGTCTATAACAAGACTACTCCAGGTCTAATCTAGGGCTAAACCAGGTCTATAACAAGACTAGTCCAGGTCTAATCTAGGGCTAAAACCAGATCTATAACAAGACTACTCCAGGTCCAATCTAGGGCTAAACCAGGTCACAAAGTGAACTGCATAATTTTCACTGTAGTTCTAAACAAGAAATTATCCAAAAGAGGGCACAAAAGTAGAAAAAATGAACTTTAAATGAGGCAAATCCACAAATTGAAGAGTACTGTCCAAGTACCACCTGAAGGAGCTTGATCACAGTTCGAGAAACACTAATCTAGCACATAACGTATTATATTTCTCTGTACAGCACATCACGTATTATATTTCTTTGTACAGTTTATTCATGGTAACTTCTTCTGGAGAAAAGTTTAGAGGATTTTTTATGCTAGATATGATTTAAAATATCAGTGATCTTAAGTGTTTTCATTATCTATTACCGTGATATTTTAAGAAACAATATATTGTACTTCAACTAGCGTATTTGTAACTGTAATGTGATCACAGGCTGAACTGTTTCCTCCAAGCTTCCACGAGTGTCTTCTAAGGTAAAAACAAAAAACAAAACCACAGGTAGACATGTATTCTTCCTTGTTGAATATTTACTCTATCTGAGTTTCAGCCTTTTGCAGACTACAGAGGAGGATGGTCTGCAGACAGGACAGCAGCCAGCACAGGGTCTACCTCGTCTGCGCACTCAAACGCAACGGTGATTACAACAGGAAACTCTGATTTACAGTGGGGTCACATACACACACACATGCACACACACACCTCACACACACACACACACACACACACACACACACACACCCTGCTCCAGTCCACTCCTCCACGTCCAGAGGAAATGTATGACTGCAGTTCCTCTTACAGAACTAATGAATGGAGAGAGACAATTTTACGCCCAGCTGCCTTCCTCTCATCCCACACTCTCTACTTACAACATATATGAGTACACACACACACACACACACACACACACACACACCACACACACACACACACACACACACACACACACACACACACACACCACACACACACACACACACACACACACACACACACACACACACATACCTGTACCCAAGTATTTGAACAAAATTTGTCTTATCCTAGTACAGATATATTGTTTAAGCAGTTCCTGATGGCAAAAATCCGCTGTGATCTCTGAAAGTTGTGAATAGTGCTTATAACTCATCATGGTGAATAATTAGGATGCTCAGAATGCATAAGGTAAGTGTGGAATAAGTCTGGACCACTGCAGACCGTTTAAAATGAACTAGTTAGAGAGAAAAGCCAGCTGAGGTGGACGCCGGGCCTGTTCCACTGGGGGGAGGACGCCGCAGGGGAGACTCAGGAAAAGCTGGTGGGGCTAAAATTATTCAAATACTAGTAGAGGTATATGGAGTTTAAAAACACAGTGGAGCACTTCCTGTATTACCACATGACATCACAAGGTGGAACAGAGTGTTTTCTGTTTGATAGAAGAACTCAGCCTAAATATGCAGGTTTGTGTGTTAAACATGTGTGAATGAAACAAAACACAACTCCATGTCTGTTTGTGACGAGGAAACAACAATGAAACTGAATCATAAATCGGGGTTTTTTGATTCTCTCATTTTGACTTCAGTTGGTGGGATTATAACTATTGTAAATATAAATTATACACATTTTACACAAATTGAGAAGCAGTTTGTGAAGAAAAATTGAAAAATATGTTGATGATTACAGGATTCAGAGAGTCCTAAAACATCTCGATCACATGACGATTCCATGTATGTAAGAAACTGATTTTTTTGATACTTTAAACATGATTTCATCAAAATAGAGGCGTTTTCTCATATCATTTTAGCAAAATCTTAAATAAAATGATCTTAACTGCGTTTTAGTGAAATGAGTAGTCCAACTTGTCATAGGGCGGACCTCTTCATTTACCCTCTGAAGTTGTGTTCGTGTTTGAGTAATCTTTATTCCCCTGTTTTCGAGACGTCACTGCTCTGATTATGTCGTTCTCCAGTTTTATTTCCTTAATCAGTGATACTCGTGGATTCAGCAGCGTCACATAATCATTTTGGTACAACTTTTTCTTTTTAATTCTTCTGCTTGTGCGATGTGGAGCTATCCATAGGCGACGCTTTGTTGTGATGATGTTTATGGCGACCTCAGCTCCTACTGGACACCTCAGTTTTCAAATGCTGAAGTAATTTTAGATGAATATTGCTGTTTAAAATGTGTAAATTGTAACATAATGATCCACAGGTGTCATAGATTCTCATTATATATCGCACACAATCACAGTATGTCTGCTTTAAACCATTTGGACAATTTTGCATGGCCCATACACAAGCTTATAGAACATTGCATCATCTGAAATCATTTTATTGGCACCAGTCATGTCCCTCCCGAGTGCTCCTGACATTTGCAGACTGGAGCTCTGGATAAATTAAGCAGGCACTGGACACACTCAGGGCCGCTCACCTGCCTCTGTTTGGGGATAGGTTTGTTTGGGCAGCCCCCTCTCCTGATCCCCTTCACATAAGTGATCTCTGCCTAAATGCTTGGTGTCTTTGTGAGCCTGAGAGCACTACACTTGTACCAGCGTGTGGGGGCGGGACATGTCCACAAGCAGGGTCCCGGGACACTTGACCATGCTGGGCTCTGATTGGCTGAGAGTGTCCATTCTCTCCACACAGCTTGGCATCGCCTCTGCTTTGTGCTAACATGAGAGACAGATGGCTCATCTCGGATTGTACAAAAATCACGATATTATTATTATTTTTTTCCCCAAGTGTTAATAATAATATTGGCACTTTATAATTTATAGTTTAAAATGGTGTGAATGTATGGAAATGGTTATGGTCACATGTTAGGGTAGGGCCAATGCAACTCCAGGACAATTATATGTAAATGTAACATACAAAAATATTAAACCTGCTCATTTTCAGCTGTGTCTCATGCATAGACTGTAAAGAACTGGACTAAGTTGAGTGTGACGTCACTCGTAGCGTTTGGCTCCAGTCAAATGAAGCTCATCGAGGCTAGAGCAGTTACAGGGGCCAATTTGGAGCCGAGTTCTGATCACAAGTATCATAGCAATCACAGAGCCAGTCCGGAGCCACACCACTTCCTGCTCGTTGGTTTGGCAGGGAGCGGGCACTTAGCAACGCTGTCAGTCAAACCTGTTGCTGACGCTAGCGGGAGCAACCTCGGAGAAAGAAGGTGCTTGATTTGTCTCTTTTTAACATTCATATCTTGATTCATGGTCACAATAACAAAATAAAACCCCCAGGATCATGTAGAGGAGGTTAATACGACCATCTTAAGACCAAAATTACAAACCTGACATCATCATTTACAGAGAGAGAGGCGACTATTTTCCAGTGTAAACTTGGAGCCAAAGTCGATGGAACCTGAAGTGCACCGATGATCACTTTCTATTTGGAGTGAGGTGGCTAGTGGGTTAGATATGTCCATTTATATATACAGTCTATGTCACAGCAAGTATGTTCAGTGTTCACTATTTCACTGTGTTATTGGTTCATCAGATGAAGGCCAAGCATGTTAAAGACACAGGTTTGTGTTAGGGCTGTTACGATACTGATTCTGGCTTCGGTAAAAGCTCTGATACCGCACACTTCTCTCTTATTGCCAAGACCTCAGACCAAATCACAGATCCAGTACCACTTTGTATTCTCCAGAATGTAGATGCGAGCACTGCTGCTGTTGATGTCTGAGGCTAATGCAACTGCTAACGCTCGAGCAGGTTAAATGCAGACTGTGGAGGCTCTGCAGACACTTAAAACATGCTAATAATGACAGAAAAGGCTTACCTCTTTGATACCTTCATTTAGCCTTTGGAGTGGACACTGAACTTGGTAAAATATCTATGGAGAGTGCAGTCATCAACAGCACTACTAACACAACAGCAGCTCTAACCCGGAATTAGTTTACTCTGTATAATTAGTCATGTCCTTAATGGATGAGGTCTTTTTACAGGCCTCACTGCTGTTTTTACCATCCATCTGTGGTACAAAGTGACCAAGTAGACAAAGTGAAAGAGCTTAAATCAGCACAACTCATCATCAAACACCATTATATGTTTAACTCTGATAGTTTAGTCTCAGAATCTCCAAACTGTGTAGCTTTAGTCTACTTTTTCACACTGTGGGGTATCGGACTGGTATCGTATCAGCGAGTACACTAAGGACAAGTATCACGTAATAGAGAGTCAAAATTCCAGGTCTGAAATCACCCAAATGATTCTAGCAAAGATGTATGGAGTTTAGCACTTCTTGTATTACCAAATGACATCACAAAGTGGTCAGGGGTAAAATAGGTTCTTTAAGTCCAACTGTTTTCAAATGAAGATAAATACTACTTCATTCAAGCATGTATTCATTAATTTATTTATTTTTATTTGTTTATATTTGCAGTGGTCATGAAGACACCAGAATCATTTGGACGGTGAGTGAGAGGATCCCTGACCACGCCCACATCAGACCAAGGCCGCGTTGAAAGCAGATAAAGTGACCAGGGCACGTCTGTTACTGTGGAAACATAAGGTCACATATCCTCTGTCAACTATTGTCTGATACAGATGAACACAAATATAAAAATATGAATAATGGTTAATACTGCCAATGCACACACTCTCGCAGACTTAAATACGTTGTGGAGACATTACATTGACATTCATTAATTTCCTGGAGGCTGATCTAAACCTTAGCCATGGTCAGTACTTGCCTTTAATAAATTAACCTTAACACATATACACATACATACAGAGATTTATCACATATCTGAGCTTTAAACCATGTTATTGATCTAATAATAAAGGATTTACATCATGAGGACCTGTTTTTTTGTCCCCACAACGTAAAGGTCCTCATGAAAAGAATGTGTGCAGACGTCAGTCCCCACACTGTGATGAATATCTGCTGATAGTCTGAGCCCTCCTCTGTACCTCAGACTCTGCTTTATTGTCTTAATTAAAACAGAGCCTGCTTAATTTATTTTTATCCACTCCAGTGCACCACAGGGCCCCTGAGAGCCCAGTGAGAGCTGCCTGCAGTGTGTGTGTGTGTGTGTGTGTGTGTGTGTGTGTGTGTGTGTGTGTGTGTGTGTGTGTGTGTGTGTGTGTGTGTGTGTCTCAGTGTGTGTCTCCAGCACTGTTCTCCTCTGACAGATGAGCGTCCACAGAGCAGTGTGTTTAACATGACCATCAGACATCCCGCTCACACCATATAACACTGGTGTGATGGACATAAGGACAGGTAAATACAGACCTGTGGACACACAGACAGGAGCAGAGGACACACAGACAGGAGCAGAGGACACACAGACAGGAGCAAAGGACGCACAGACAGGAGCAGAGGACACATAGACAGGAGCAGAGGACACACAGACACTAGCAGAGGACACACAGACAGGAGCAGAGGACACATAGACAGGAGCAGAGGACACACAGACACTAGCAGAGGACACACAGACAGGAGCAGAGGACACAGACAGGAGCAGAGGACACACAGACAGGAGCAGAGGACACATAGACAGGAGCAGAGGACACACAGACACTAGCAGAGGACACATAGACAGGAGCAGAGGACACACAGACACTAGCAGAGGACACACAGACAGGAGCAGAGGACACACAGACAGGAGCAGAGGACACACAGACAGGAGCAGAGGACACACAGACAGGAGCAGAGGACACACAGACAAAACGAAAGGACACATAGACAGGTGCAGAGGACAAGTCTAGAGGACACACCTCTGGGGACAGTGTCCATTACAGCATGTCCCTGTGTGCTGTGGGGATGGTCACATTAGCCTGACCTTGGCGCTGCTCGCTCCTGTTGCATCCTGGGTAATGAAGGCGGCTTTTGCAAATAGAAAAATAAACTAATCCTCCTCTTCATCAGCCCAGCTCCTGTCGTCCACTTTAGCCTGTGATGGTCCACTTTAGCTCATGATGGAGTCTGGACCAGAGAGGAGCAGGACTATCAGCTCTGAAGGACTGTGGTAATAATAATATAGTGCCTTTCAGCAATCAAAGTGCTCTGCAGAGCATTTCTTCATTCACTCTGTACTCGATAGTGGTAAGCTCCTATTGTAGCCACAGCTGCCCTGGGGTGAAATGACAGAATCTGCACCATCAACCCCTCCAACTACCACCAACACTCATGCACACACCACATTCATATATATGATGAGTGAAGTGAAGTACCTTGTCAAAAGACACAATGTTAGTTTCCACCAGAGTCACTGGTGCCCCTCTGTGGCAGCTGGTATTCCCAGAGGTCTCCCATCTGAGTACTGACCAAGCCTGATCCCGCTTAGCTTCACAGATCTGATGAGATCAGGCTTTGACAATTCATGGCCACAACCTGACCTCATCTATTGCACAGGCCTGAAACAGGGGTAACACAAATAGACACAGGACTAAACCAGGGTTAACTCAGAAAGAGGAGGTTAAACAAGGCCAGGCTAAGTCCACTACAAAGACAAATACAAAGACATTTGGTTGGACCAGCGCTGGCCCTAGACTAAGCCTGAAAACATTAAAAACAGGCAACGTTGAACTGAACCAAGTCAAGATCTAAACCACGAATGAAGCAGATCTAATGGAGGAGCCTTATGACCCCACCCCACAGACACACACACGCAGACACACACACGCGCACACACACATACACACACACGCACACATGCACAGACACACATACGCGCGCACACACACACACACACGCACTTCTTCCACTTCCACAGTAACAAGCCTATTATCTGACAGTTCCACTTCACTGACCTGTCCAATAACACTTTTCACAGCCTGGACGGCCCCTGGAGAGAGAGGCAGTGTGTGTGTGTGTGTGTGTGTGTGTGTGTGTGTGTGTGTGTGTGTGTGTGTGTGTGTGTTGTGTGCGCGCGCGCGCATGTGTGTGTGTGTGCGTGTGTGTGTGCGGCGGGGGTCTGCAGATTGGCCCCTGTTCCAAACATTTACCCGGCCTAACAGATCATCTCCTTGCGCGCAGCTCCCAGGGGCCCAGATTAGCGGCTGATAGCGGGCCGATTGGTGGGGATGTGGTGATAGGAGGTGTCTAGGGGCAGGTGTTCATTGTCTTCTCATCAGGAAGGGCTCCATCCATTATGCACCAATCATATGGAGAAACTAGGTCTAACCAAGTCTAAACCAGGTCTATACAAAGTCTAAACCAAGTGCACAGCAGGACTAAATGAAAACCCAATAAGGTGCGAGTCCAAACCAGTTCTAAACCAGGTCTACTAAACCAAGACCATTTATTTTCTTCTGCTTTATCCAGGAAGCAACCTGAGCAGAGATGCCCAGACCTCCCTTTCCACACACATCTCCTCTAGCTCTTCCAGGGGGATCCTGAGTCTGCATTCCCAGACCAGCCGAGAGAGGGACTGGCCCCTCTCCACATGAAGGAGCAACAGCTCTATTCCAAGCTCTTCCCTTGTGTTCAGAGGTAGGGTTCTGCTACATGACCCAAACAGAGCTGATGTTTTCTTAATAAATGAAATCTAAACTGAACCTGACATTATTGACGATATTTTGAATCATAAGACAAATCTCAGCAAGTCACAAAAAATGTAGCAACTCAAAGTTGGTGGCGCTGTGAGACACGATTAGGCAAGGCAGAGCGGCCCCTTAGAAAGTGGAAAAAAGCTGCAAATAAGTTCTACCAAAACACTCTGTAGAGCAGGACTAAACCGGGACTAAACCAGGACTAAACCAGGACTAAACCAGGATTAAAACAGGACTAAACCGGGACTAAACCAGGACTAAACCAGGACTAAAACAGGACTAAACCGGGACTAAACCAGGACTAAACCAGGATTAAAACAGGACTAAACCGGGACTAAACCAGGAATAAACCAGGACTAAAACAGGACTAAAACAGGACTAAACCGGGACTAAACCAGGACTAAACCAGGACTAAAAAACAGTACTAAATCAGGATTAAAATAGGACTAAAAACCAGGACTAAACATGATCTAAACATGAGGAATTTGACCTGTATTTGAGCAGACAGTAGTCATTAGCTGTGTATTCCCAGGAGCAGAGGCCAGTGGAGGCCAATTATCACAGTCTCTTATTGTTGCGATAGGAGCACACTCGGGGCCCTGGGGGACATTTGGGGGCCGCTGCTGAGGCAATCTGTTAAACCCTATCTAACTTTGTCCTTGTGAAATTCTGTATTGTGTTCTCAAAGGTCAATATTACAGTCCCTTATTATGCTTTTTCACGACTGTAAAACACATTTTTAGTCCTGGCATCTAAAGTGCAGCTTTTATTGTTTTTTCTTCATTGGATAGCACTTTTATTAAATATTTCTCAGAGTTTACACCAGGACAAGTGGCAGTCTGTGAAGACAGTTGTGAAGAAAGGGGAGAAAAGTTACAAATTGGAGCAGAGCAGAGCAAAGTTTTAAAATGAATCCTTCCGTGTCAACAATAGTACAAAAACTCTGTCCAAAATGCAGGATTTACAGGCAAGAAACACAAGTGTCTGACAGTTTACAGGTCCTGTATTACACAAAATTGACTCTGAGCTTTAAGCCATGTGATAATGCTGTTACTTCATCAAAAACATATCTGGAGTCAGGTTTTGTTTCATTCACACATGTTTGAGTAACGCTTTATTATGTGTCTACATCTCCAAATCTCCAGATGTTTTGTTCCACCTCATGATGGAAAACAACATTATAACATAGACCAGAAAAAACTGCATAATATGGGCCTTTAACAGTTAAGGAATTACCTCTAGGTAGGTAGGTCAAATCTGATGCTAATATCAAACCAGGAAGTTATATACTGCTGATTTTTTAATAGTAAAACAAAATTAAGTCAAAAGTAAGAAAAAGTAGTTTTTTTTTAAGCTAAAAACTAAAGTCAGTTCTTGTACTGCTGTCTGTTGTGCAGGTTACGAACAGCTGCTTCCCGTTTGCATAATGCATCTAACATTTGCCAAACCCAGTGCATTACATAAAGAGACAAGGAAAACAGTAGTATAAAGAAGTGAAATAACTGCAGAAAAAAATGACCACAAACCAAAAGTAGTTTTGTATGTACTCTAGCTTTAGCTTCAGTCATGATTGGCTGTAGTGTTTTGTGCTTTGACTTGATTGGCTGCGATTGTTACATGCTATAACCTGATTGGCTGAGGTCATTACATGCTATGTCCTGATTGGCTGAGGTTGTTACATGCTATAACCTGATTGGCTGAGGTCATTACATGCTATGTCCTGATTGGCTGAGGTTGTTACATGCTTTGACCTGATTGGCTGAGGTTGTTACATGCTATGACGTGATTGGCTGAGGTTGTTACATGCTATGACCTGATTGGCTGTGGTTGTTACATGCTATGACCTGATTGGCTGAGGTTGTTACATGCTAGGACCTGATTGGCTGAGGTTGTTACATGCTATGACCTGATTGGCTGAGGTCATTACATGCTATGTCCTGATTGGCTGAGGTTGTTACATGCTTTGACCTGATTGGCTGAGCTCGTTACATGCCATGACCTGATTGGCTGAGGTTGTTACATGCTATGACCTGATTGGCTGAGGTTGTTTTATCCTTTGACCTGGTTGGCTGTGGCTGTTCCTCTTATCAGTGGGGGTGAGGGAGTGTTCTGCCGCTCCATCTGGTTCACACGCTGTCAGGACTGATGCATGCTGGGAACACATAACCTCTCATACACACACATACACACATGTTGGGTTTCCATACCTGTTGAGGACATTTTTTATTGACTTGCATTTGTTTCCTGAAGATAATGTTGTTACCTCCTCAAAAACATACTTGGATTTGTGCTTTGTTTTATTCACACGTTTGAGTCACCCTGTATTATTAGTCTGTCAACATCTCCAAAGCTCTGTTCCACCTTGTGATGTCATGAAGTGGTAATTTTAGCCTCAATTGAACTGATTTACTCTACAATACTCTAGAATAACCTGGAGATGTTGCTTTTCTTTTGAATTGAAGGACTAGTTTTACCTTTTGTCCTGCTGAGATTGTTAATAAAAAGTCTCTGCCAATGCACAGATGAGTGAAACAGATTCAGTGAGGCTAAAACAATAGCTGTAACTTCAAAGTTTGGCAAATCAAGAGTTGAAATGATCCAAATGATTCTACTGAATGTGTATGGAGTTTAAGGACACAGTGGAGCACTTCCTGTATTACCACATAACATTGAAACGAAACACAACTCCAGGTCTGTTTGTGATGAGGAAACATTATAGTTGATCAAAAGTTTGGACACACTCTCTCATTCAGTGTTTTTTTCTACTTTTTATATAGACACGGAAGACATATGATGCTAGATATATGAAATTATGTAGCAAAGAAATAAAGTCAAATAACTCATCTAAATATATTTTTATATTCTCTATTCAAATCCTCAAAGTATCCACCCTTTGGTTTGTCGACAGTGCTGCAAACCCTTGGCCGTCTCTCAGTGAATCAGGACCAAGACCAGGTTCCCATGAGTGTGGACAGATTTTAGCCGCCACAGTGTGATAAATTTACACCTATACCACATTGTGTAATATCTGCACGAACGTGTGTGTGTGTGTGTGTGTGTGTGTGTGTGTGTGTGTGTGTGTGTGTGTGTGTGTGTGTGTGTGTGCAGAGATCAGGTGGACTGTCCAGTGTGTCCCAAACAAACCACAGAGGAGCTGTACAAGATCATATCACATTTATTGAAAATTATGACCTTTGAGGGGGGATATAAAGAAGGAGAGGTGAGGGAGAGGAGTGAGGAGGGGACCAGAGGAGGAGAGGTGTGAGGGAAAGGAGTGAGGAGGTGTACAGAGGAGGAGAGGTGAGGGAGAGGAGAGAGGAGGGGTGTGAGGAGGGGTATAGAGGAGGGAGAGGTAAGGGAGAGGAGTGAGGAGGGGTACAGAGGAGGAGAGGTAAGGGAGAGGAGAGAGGAGGAGGGTGAGGAGGGGTATAGAGGAGGAGAGGTAAGGGAGAGGAGTGAGGAGGGGTATAGAGGAGGAGAGGTGAGGGGAGGAGGAGTGGCAATGACTTCAGCCAGGGTGATGGATGAGTCCTCTCTCTGTGTTTCCTCCATGAAAGACGTGACAGTGGGATTGAGGAGATCCTCAAAGTATACTTTGCTTATTTTTATCTTTATTTTTTTCATACATTTCAGTCTTAAGTCAAGGAAACAAATCAAAATACACAAGTCTGAAAAAGGAATAGGCAGAAGCCTAAGCTTATGGCGCCTACCCCTTTTGTACTAGACATAAAGAATAAAGAGCTGCTGCATTTACAATGTACACAGTAAAGAAAAGAGAAAGAATATATATATATATATATATATATATATATATATATATATATATATATATATAGATAGATAGATAGATAGATAGATAGATAGATAGATAGATATATAGATATATTCAGCATTCAGGACCACTGTATGAATTTATAATTTTCTTTTTATACAAAAACGGCTCAACGTTCTACAATCTTTGATATTTTCATCTTATCTATTCCACACATTTACTGTAATAGTTGAAATACAGAGCCGTTTTAAATTTGTTCTAACCCTTGGTGTATTCCTTCCACCACCCCACAACATCCCCAGCTCAGGTCAGCAGCTCTCCACCCGCATTGTAAACAGTGTTGGTGAAGCACTGCTTCCCCCTCCTGAGGTGTAGGACCTTTTGCCAGATTTCTTTGAGGCCGACCGATAGTCCTCCTCCCCAAACTCCCAAACTTCTCCCAATGCCGAGTTTTTTCCCTGTGCGAACGCACCAGTCATGACACACTTGGTCCACCGCCACCCATCAGCTGCCTCAGGAGTCCCACATGCCGCTCCCCATGGTCAATGAATGAGAAAGTGTCTCACCCCTCTCAAGGAGTTGGCGTCCAGAGCCCAAGCTGTGCATGGAGGTGAAGCCCTCCATGGCTCCTCCCCCCCCATGAGGTCACATTTTATGTCCCCAGCATGAGTCTCTATGTCCAGAGATCCGGTTGCTAAGGCCCCCACCTTCGACTGTCAGATCTCTCTGCACCAGCCCCTTTCGGATGCTCCAGCAGGTGGTGGTGGACTGCTCACGCTTCTCCGGGCTGTGCCTGGCTGGACACCAGACGCTTGCTGACGAGCACCCACCCCAGGCCTGGCTTCAGGGTAGGGTTCAAGGCCAGTTACGTCACCAATTCTCCAGTCAGTGACGTAACTGGCCTTGCTTTTAAAAAGAAATTCAAAGTGCTATATAGAATTTAAAAAGACATTCAAATCATAATACAAACAAATAAAATAAAATAATAAATAATCATTATAAAATGAACATTTAAAAAGGGGAGCAGTGTTCTGGATGTACTGCAGCTGTCTTAAGGCTCGTGTGGACAGTGAGCAGGCTGTTACAGTAGTCTAGCCTACTGGATACGACAGTGTACATTTAATTTTTGCAATATAGAAGAAGATAGCACCAAACCAAGTCTACGTCAGAAATTAACTAGATTCAAACCAGGACTCAAACCAAGAGCAAACCAGAGAAATTGAAAGCACCCTTGCTTTAACTTTGTCAAAGATTCAAGTGTTTCAAGTGTTCCAAACTCTGAAGGAGACATTAACTTCTTCACATGAGAGTATATATTTACACACTGGTAGAAGATCTAAGCCAGTGCCAGAGTTGCAGAGACAGCAGAACCAAAGCATTAGATGTGAACATTATTAAAGAGATACAGGAGCAGATAGAAGAGCAGATAGAGGAGCAGACACAACAGCCTACAGGAGCAGCAGACACAGGAGCAGATACAGAGGAGCAGAACAAACACAGAGGAGCAGATACAGGAGCAGGACACAGGAAACAAATGGAGGAGAGAGATACAGGAGCAGATACAGGAGCAGACACAGGAA